>CM065780.1:12289272-13489272 GCA_033296515.1 Macrochelys suwanniensis | reverse complement strand
GGTGTACTTGCAAAGGTACCGCTCAACTGGAATAAAGGGACCAGAATTTGGCCTGCTGGATTGACGATTATAGCCTGGTCTGTTTGCTGAGCCTAGTGGCCTGCTAGGCAAGGCTGAGAGCTTCCTAATGAGGCTTTACCCTGCCATCCTTTGATCCCCAGTACCTTTAGGATCCCTTGACAAAGGGGTGGGGCTAATTCAGAGAGAACCAGCAGAAGTGCTGGAACAATGTGTTGTGGGGGTGCTGAGAGCCATTGAACCAAACTGTAAACCCTGTCTATGATGGAAACCACTTCAAGCCAGGGGGTGCTGCAGCACCCCTAGTTCCAGCACCTCTGAGAACCAGGGTTTAAAAAACCAGATCTTAAGTTACTGGAGGAGTTAGCTAACAGTGAAGTTATGGGAGGGAGTTTTTTTGGGGGGGAGGGGAGAGATGAGATCCAGATACAGCTAACAATACACAAAACAAAACAACCACCACCACCCCCCAAACCACCAAACATACATTCTCTAAACCTAGGCCAGTAAAACAACAAAACAAACCAACTCCCCACCCTTCAAGAGAAAATAATGCAGACAGAAGTTCAGCAGCACAGCGGGGGCTAGCCAGTTTATTGCACTGAATGCAGCATGTATGATTATCTGCCTTGTGGGAGGTGGTGTATGAGTGCATTTGCAAAATGCAAGCAACTCCTGGCCCTCGGAGACTGAGTACAGGTTCTTGAGACCAGAGTGTCAAATTGGAGGAGCTAATGGAGACCAAGATACATAAGATGAGACTTTCTGGGACACAGTAGAGCCGTCCCACCTCCAGTCTGACAGCCTCTGTGCTGTTGAGGAGGATTAAAGCCTCGGGGAAGGAGAACATCTAGCTGGACTGAAGGGAAACTATCCCATAGTTGGGACCTTCCTTCCAGATGTCATGGTATCCTCTCACACAGAGGATACCCCTCCAGGGGAAGGGACCTTGGGAAGAGACAGGTAACAGTACTATAATGGGGGATTTGATTATTAGAAATCCAGAATGTTGGGTTTGTGTGACTGGGAGAAATTGCATGGTGAATTGCCTACTGGGTGCAATGGTTGTAGACCTCTCAAGACATCTGGACAGACTGATGTGCAGTGCTGGGGAGCAGCTGGTGGTCGTGATACATCTAGGTACCACTAACAGGGAAAGTTAGGAGAGAGATCCTGGAGGCCAAATTTAGGCTGTTCAATGAGAAGTCCAGGACCTTCATGGTAGCAATCTCTTAAATGTTTCCAGTGTCATGAGCAGGGCCAGCTAGATAGGCAGAAGCATAGGGTCTCCATGTCTGGATGAAATGGTGTTCAGAGGACAGATTTAGGTTTACTAAGAACTGGGGAAACTTGGGAAAAGAGGAGCCTATACAGGAAGGATGGGTTCCACCTAAATCAAAATGGAACCAGACCACTGGCATGTATAATTAAAAAGGTCAGAGGAGTTTTTAAACTAGGGGCTGGGGGAAAGCCAACAGGTGCAGAGGAGCATATGGCTCGGACAGACATCCCTCAGTGGAGGATTTATTAAAGGAGATACTCTATATCCTAGTAAAGAGGAGAGGATAGAAGTTGATAAACATGGGTAGGAACAGAAGAGAAACAGTCAAACAAAAAAGAGTCCCATTCAATTACATCACATGAAGGCCCACAACTAAATATAAATTTTAAGTGCTTGTATACAAATGTTAGCAGCCTAAATACTAACAAAGGTGAACTTGATTGCCAGATATTAAATGAGGCTCTTGACATAATGGGCATCACAGAAACTGGGTACAAAATATATAGGAATGACAGTAGGTCATGCTGGTGGGGCAGCAGCGCTATATGTCAAAGAAAACATGTAGCCAAAGATTGATTAATTTAAGATTTTTACTAACTACACCAAAGAATCTCTACAGTTAGAAATTCCATTCTTGAATAATGAGAGTATAGCAGTAGGAATATACTACTGACCATCTGACCAGAATGGTAATGGTGGTTATAAAATGCGTAGGGACATGAGAGGCTACAAAAGCAGAAAACCCAATAAAAATGGGGGAGGGGTCAACTATCCCCATATTGACTGGGTGTATGTCACCTCAGGGTGGGATGCAGAAGTAAAATTTCTAGACACCATTAATGATGGCTTCTTGGAGCAGCTAGTTCTGGAACCCATAAGGGGGAGGCAATTCTTGATTTAGTCCTAAGTGGCGCACAGCATCTGATCCAAGAGGTGAATAATATAGCTGAACTACTCAACAATAGCATTAATATTGTAATTAAAATTAAACATCCCTGTAGGGGGTGGGAGGGGAGGTCCCCTTTTTCAAGTTACCCTCCACAGTAGCGTTTAACTCCACAAAAATGTGGAGGCAAATTAAACAGAAATTAAAAGGAACAATCACAAGAGTGAAATACCAGCAAGCTGCCTGGAGCCTATTTAAAAAACACCATAGCAAAGGCTCAAAATTAAAGGTGTACCACAAATAAAGAAAACAGTAAGAGGAAAAAAATGCCCACCATGGCTAAATAGAGTAAAAGAGGCAATTAGAGACAAAAAGGCATCCTTTAAAAATTGAAAGGCAAATCCTACTGTGGAAAACAAAGGAGCATGAACTCTGGTAAGTCAAGGGTAAAAGTATAATTAGGCAGGTCAAAAAAAAGTTTGAAGAGCAGCTAGCAAAATAAACTAAACAGCGCAAAAAAAAAAGTGTTTTTTTTTAAAGTATACCAGAAGCAGGAAGCCTGCCAAACAATCAGTGAGGTGACTGAACAATCAAGGTGCTAAAGGAGCACTCAAGGAAAACAAGGCCATTGCAGAGAAGCTAATGAGTGCTTTGCATCGGTCTTCACCATAGAGGACATGAGAGATTCCCCACTTGAGCCATTCTTTTCAGGTCACAAATCTGAGGAACTGTCCCAGATTGAAGTGTCAAAGGAGGGTTTAAAACAAATTGATAAATTAAACAGTAAGTCACCAGGACCAGATAATATTCACCCAAAAGTTCTGAAGGAACTCAAATACAAAATTGCAGAACTACTAACTGTGGTATGAAACCTATCGTTTAAATCAGCATCTGTACCGGATGACTGGAGGATAGCTAATGCAATGCCAATTTCTAAAACAAGGCTCCAGAGGCCATCCTGGCAATTGCGGGCCAGTAAGCCTAACTTCAGTATCAGGTAATTGGTTGAAACTATAGTAGAGAACAGAATTATCAGACACATGGATGAACATGCTATGTTGGGGGAAGGGTCAATACAGGTTGTGTAAAGGGAAATCATGCCTCACCAATCTATTAGAGTTCTTTAGGGATATCATCAAGTACGTGGACAAGAGTTAGCCGTATACTTAGACGTTCAGAAAGCCTTTGACAAGATCCCTCAAAGGCTTTTAAGCAAAGTAAGCAGTCATAGGAAAAGAGGGAAGATATTCTCATGGATCAGTAACTGGTTAAAAGATAGGAAACAAAGGGTTCGAATAAATGGTCAGTTTTCACAGGGGAGAGAGGTGACTAGTGGAGTTCCCCAAGGATCTGTACTGGGGCCAGCGCTGTTCTTCATATTCATAAATGATCTGGAAGAAGGGTAAACAGTGAGGTGGCAAAATTTGCATACGATACAAAATTACTCAATAGGTAAGTCCAAAACAGACTGTCAAGAGTTACAAAGGGATCTCAAACTGGGTGACCGGGCAACAAAATGGCAGATTAAATTCAAATACAAAATAATGCACATTGGAAAACAATCCCAGCTCTACATGCAAAATGATGGGGTCTAAATTTGATGTTACCACTCAACAAAGAGCTTGGTGTCATCATAGTTAGTTCTCTGGAAACATCTGCTCATTGTGCAGTGGCAGTCAAAAAAGCCACCAGATATTAGGAACCATTAGGAAAGGGATGGATAATACAACAGAAAATATGCCATTATATAAATCCATGGTTCGCCCACACCTTGAACATTGCACACAGTTCTGGTCACCCCCATCTCAAATAAGATATTAGAATTGAAAGGAGTACTGAGACTAGGTGTATGGAGCAGCTTTCATAGGAGAAGAGATTAAAAATACTGGGATTGTTCAGATTAGAAAAGAGGACTAAGGAGGCATATGACAGAGGTCTAGAAAATCATGGTGTGGAGAAAGTGAAAGTGTTATTTACCCCTTCACAGAAGAACTAGGGGTCACCCAATGAAATCAAGAGGCAGCAGTCAGGGCCAGCTCTAACTTTTTTGCCTCCCCCAGCAAAAAAACCCCCAAAACACAAGCGCTTCCCCACAGAAACAAAAAACAAACAATCCCCCCCCAGCGCCCATGGAACCCCCCCCCCCCCCCCCAGTGTTGCGCCACAACAATTCCCTCCCCCCCTCCCAGCGCCTCTCCCTGCCGGAGTGCTGCGGGGAGGGCGGCTAGCCTGGCTCCGGCCCCGCTCTCCCGGCCCCCGCCGGAGTGCTGCGGGGAGGGTGGCCAGCCGAGCCCCGCTCTCCCAGCCACCGCTGGAGCGCTGCGGGGAGGTCGGCCAGCCCAGCCCCGGCCCCGCTCTCACCGCCAGCCAGGGGAAGGGCGGCCAGCCCAGCCGCGGCCCTGCTCTCCTGGCCGGCCACAGCCCCGAGGGTGGCAAGCCTGTCCGCCACCCACCCCAACAACTCCTCAGTATGTTTAAAACAACAACAACAACAAAACCCACACCTCAGCACTGCCCCCCGCCAAGGTGCCACCCAAGCACGTGCTTGGTAGGCTGGTGCCTGGAGCTGGCCCTGGCAGCAGTTTTTAAACAAACATAAGGAAATACTACTGCATACAATGCACAATCAACCCATGGAAATCGTTTCCAAGGGATGTTGTGAAGCAGTGCTTAATTTGTGCCAGAAATTGCCAGTTCAGAGCCCCGGCACCTCCGGGCTTGCTGTGTCAGTTATGAAAGTAAAAAATTTCTTGAGCCCTGGCACCTCTTTCATCACAAATTAAGCCCCGTTGTGAGGGCCAAGACTATAACTGGGTTAGAATTAGAGAAGTTCATGGAGGACAGGTCCATCAATGACTATTAGCAACCCCATGATCTGGGTGTCCCTAAACCTCTGACTACTAGAAGCTGGGACTGGACAATAGGGGATGGATCACTTGATAATTGCCCTGTTCTGTTCATTCCCTCTGAAGCACCTGGCCCCAGTCACTGTCAGAAGACAGGATACTAGGCTACATAGTCCAATGGTCTGGCCCAGTATAGCCGTTCTTATGTTCTCAAGCTAGATTGGAGATGCTGTGTGAAAAGCTTCTCTTTCATGATATTTTGGCAGTTTCACATGGATTCCTGGCTGGAACCTAGAATTGTAGAGGCATAATGAAAATGAAAGGGTTTTTTTTTTGTTTTTTGTTTTTTAAATGAACTGAACACTGAGGTTCAAGACAGTCTAAGAGGAGTTGAGTTTGCGTTTTGAGTAAAGGTTTGGAGCTGTTTCTTCCTTTATTAGGACTATTTAAATGTTCTGTTCATAACATACATTTACTGATATTTTAAATATTACAGTTATTTAAACTCTGCTGTTCAGCTGTCTGAATCTTCTAGATTCAGTTCTGTCATGGATTTCTCTGATTAATACAATTAGAGTTTCAGGCATTGAACCCACTTATTGCTCGAAGGTGCAATTTCCAAGAGCAGTAATTTTGGGTGTCCAGTGCAAGACATCAGGGGCTTGGTTTTCATGAAGTACTGAGTACCTAGCCTCTGAAATTCAGGCCCCTCTAAGAGAGCTCAAGTGGGGCACCCAAGAACTGAGACAGTTAACATTACTAGTGGCACTTGAGAATCTTGTCTACAAACAACATTTGATAAGGGGAAAGGAATTGGCAGAAGGAATTAACAGCCAGTGCAGACCCCTAGTTTAACACTGAATTAGGTTAACTGATGAAGACAGATGCTTTTAGACTCAATGGGCTGACAAAAGAAGATACCGAGTCCCAAGGCGAAATGCAGCCTGGGCATAGATAAGTTGAATGCCCACTGACGTCAAGAAGAGTTGACATACTTGCATTCGGGCTAAATTTGGCTCCTTATGTTTAATGGAGTGGTGGGTACATGAACTCAGGTAGACTGTCTTTTGGAATGGGGGTGGGGTGAGGGCAGTGCAGGGGTGGGAAGAGGTGGGGCAAGGGCAGGGTGGAGTCGAGCACCCACTGGGCAGAGGGGAAGTCAGCACCTATGGCATCTGCCAGAGCCCAGGGCCCTGGGGTAGCGGCAGCAGCCGGGAGCCCCTGGGGCTCCGTCGGCAATTTAAAGGGCCCGGGGCTTTGCTGCGGTAGCGGCAGCTAGAGCCCTGGGCCCTTTAAATTGCCCCCAAACCCCAGGGCTCCCAGCCGCCTCTGCAGCTGGTAGCTCCAAGGGTGATTTAAAGGGCCTGGGGCAGCAAAAAAGCCAGAGCCGGCCCTGCCTACTTTCGGGTGACATTGTAAACAAGAAGCGGGCAGCATTATCTCCTGCAAATGTGAACAACCTTGTTTGTCTGAGCAGTTGGCTGAACAAGAAGTTGGACTGAGTGGACTTGTAAGCTCTATAAAATTTTAGATTGTGTACAAATAACCTGCATTCAAAAATAAAACAATTCTACATTTGCAAGTTCAACTTTCATGATAAAGTGATTGCACTATAGTACTTGTATTAGGTGAATTGAAAAATACTATTTTTGTTGTTTTATAGTGCAAATACTTGTAATCAAAAAATAAATATAAAGTGAACACTGTACACTTTGTATTCTGTGTTGTAATTGAAGTCAGTATATTTGAAAATGTAAAAAACATCCAAAATATTTAAATAAATGGTATTCTATTATTATTTAATAGTGCGATTTATCGCAATTCATTTTTTAATTGCTTGACAGCCCTAGTCTAAAGTAAAACCTTGGATCCAGACTCATCCAAACTTTGGGAAAGTTTGGATCCAGGTGCAGATTTAAACTTCATGGTTGTCCCTTATCCCTACAGTGGGCTCAATCCATACTTCCTGTGTGTTGACCACCACTGAAGTTTGGAATTGGATCAAACTCTGACCTTTGTGGCATGGGCCCATCTCTATTATGAACTACACTCATACAGAGCAGAGACCACAGATACCGTTCTTTATAATACTTTGGCAGACCCAAGACAGGCTTTTTCAATAGGCTGCAGTGAAAACACACACCCAAGTCACCAATTGGTAGTTGTATTCTAATTTTTCTTCATTGCAAACTGGATTATTCACAAAAAATGACGGACTGATAGCTCTGAGCGGGCTGAACATTAAATTAGTTCATCAAATAGATAGAATATCAGTTGTCTGATTTGAGCCAGTATTTGTGCTTTGGGGAGTTGGCCACACACCATCCAGTCTGCCGCTTTCCTCAGTGTTCAGAGCAGCAAACCTGAGCTGGGAGCAGCTAATCAGTCCTTCCAGTTTTGCCAGTAGATTGCATTTGGGCTACTGTCAGCCAGATGTTCCTACATTTCCTGACCAAGCAGGAAGAGAGGAAGAGAAATACCTTGATGTTCCCCATTTCTCCTCAGATCTCCAGGGGAGTGGAGGGAGGGTGGCCCTGATGATGCTCCATTTTCATAGGGCTTGAAGAGGGAAGAAAAGATGGCCCTCATCTCTCCCTTTCCAGGGCTCTGTGATTTGAAGAACTCTGCTGGGACAGGGACCCCAAAGTCCCAGAGAGTCTGGGGAAGAATCAGCCAGCTGGACTGAGCTAGCTCACCTTCTCCCCACAGGACTCACTGCCCCCAGTAAACCCAAGACTCTCCTCCAACTTACCTTTCCATGTTGTCTTGGAGAAGGCCAAGCCGTTTCCCCCGTGTCACACTGCATGCTGGGATTTACCTCAGCCTCTGTGATGTTTAAAGGGCCCGTGGCAGTAACAGGACCTGCTAGCAAATTTCCGACAGGATGTTAGGGTAGGCAGGCCAGCCCTCCCAGAAAGAACACCTGTGAGGTTTGGGGAAGTGGGGGCCTACCTTGAGGCCTCACGCTGAAGAAATAAAATGGACTATTTGGTCACGCCCCATGATCTGGGAGGTCAGCCAGCTACACGCTGAAGGCGAGAAAGCGAGACGGTATGAAGCCAATGGACCTGTCTTCAAAAGACAAGTGCTGATTGTGGGGGGGGGGGGGGTGTCTATGTTTAGGGCTGGTTGTGTGAAGGGGGTGGTTCTTAAAAGCTTAAATGGATCAGAAGAAACCTGTACTCATAGATCCAAATATCATGCTCCTGCCTACAGAGATCATTGGACTCTGAGGCATTCACCCATCCCTACTGCCAGCACCAGCTAGAACCAGGAATGGGAATGTAAAGTTTGCCATACTAGATGAAATCATTGGTCAGTGTAGTCTGCTGTCCTGCCACTGGGAGTGGCCAGTGCTTAATGTTTCTACAGAAGGGGAATCTTCTTCCCCACATAATGCAGCCAGCTAACTTGTTCAATGCTGGCAAATTCCTTCCAGTCCTTGCCTAGTGTTGGACTGGTTAAACCGAAGTGTGAGGCTTGAACAGCCTTGCAATAGTATCCTAGAGTGTCCCAGCTTCCTTATTTATCTCCACCAAACACACCCAAATCTTATTCTGCAATGCTCCTGCTATTCCACAATGGATTTCTTGGCAGGGAGAGCACCAGTTCTCCTGGACTGGGCTGTAACGTTTGTGAAGTGTGGACAAATCGTTCAGGCCAGAATAGGATGAGGCCAGTTGGCTCACTTCATTTGTGACCCAAGGTGCGACAAATTGGATTTGTATAGCTCTCTACAGGCATTAGCCAATCCTCACATTAACCTCAGAGTGGGAGGAGCCCCACATCTTTTCAATGGATGGGAAATTGAGGTGGGACATTTAAGTGACCTGTCCATGGCAATAGTGGAGTGTCTGAGGTGGGATTAGAACTAAGGGGTTCCTGGCAACAAGTCTTATCCGAGCAAGACAAGCATATGTCTAGTTGCTCCCAGCTCTCCAGCCTAATGCATTCAGAAAATATACTAAGTCATTACTTTGTTGTACAAATGGTTTGTTTTTATCCCTCCACCCCACCCACTAGTAAACCCACGTTATTGTCAAAACACAGAGTCTCACTTTGGCGTCCACAGCAGAGAAAATGAGAATGTTGAAGAGTCACTGAGGAAAAAACCTTCCTAACCCTGAGCCCGGCTGACCTGTGGAAGAGGTCTCAACATTCTCTAGGCGTTGTGTGTGAAATGAAGGCACATGCTGCTGCTTCTCCTGAAGAGACAGTGCTCTGGGGAGGCTAGGCTCAGCAATAGCTGATGCAGCACAGCGTGTGATGTGACAATCCCCCACTCTCCCATCTGCTCACTCATGACGGGATTCAGCTTCTACTAAGGATGATTAAATGATTCCCATTCGCTACAGTGGGAGTCGGATCAGACCCTCAACTCTTGGTGATGGGGCTAGCTGAACTCCATCCTTCCCATTTCAAAGCGGTGTGTGTGTGTGTGTAAGGAGGAGGGGTGGGCAAATGGAGGGAGGAAAATTGGTACTTGAGGAGGGTGTGTGCGCAGCCGGGCAGTTAATTCCACATTACTACATGGAGAGCAGAGTTAGAAACTTGGGGTTAGCCCCTGGGCTTGGCTGATTTCCAAAGATTTCCCTTCTTGCCAGCAGGCCAAGGAAGGTGCCACAAGAACGTCAGGCCTACAGGGAGAGGTGTTAGTGACAAGAACTCTCCCTCCACCCATAATTCAGGGCCTAGCCTAATCCAATTCATTCTGGGGACTTGAGAGCACGGCTCCCCATCGCAGCCCTAGAAGGTGAGACACACCACATGCTAAAGAGCTGCTTGTCTCTTAAAGCTCAGCAGTGATAAGTTTAATTCCTAGCCATTGGGGGTTTTATAAAGGGGTATTTATACTGGCTTCTGGTGCGTTGGTGACCCCAGGCAGATAAAGTCTTCCCTCAGAGAAAGTGCTGTGGAAAGCAATAGCAGAAGCTGTTGAGGGGAGGATGGTACAGCTATTTTCAGGCAAAGCATCACACTGCATTGTGAGAGTAGTGCCAGGGCCGGTGCAAGGAAGTTTCGCGCCCTGGGCAAAACTTCCTTGCACCAGCCCTGCGCTCCACCCCCCGACCCAGCTAACACCGCCCGCCCCTTCCCCCCACAGCTAACACTGCCCCCCGTGGCAGCCAGTCCCCCCCTCCCCACCCCCTGTGGGCCGGCAGCTCAGCCCCCCTGCCCGCGGCCAGCCGCCCCCCTGGCTCCCAGGTGAGTCGCGGAGCCCGGAGGCAGCCGGCAGCCGCAGCCAGCTGCCCCCCACTCCTGGCTGAGCTGCGGCGGCAGCCGCGGCCAGCCGCCCTCCCAGCTTAGCCCTGGAGCCGGGAGGGTGGGAGCCAGCCTGCCGCCCCCCCGCTCCCGGCTGAGCTGTGGAGCCGGGCGGGAGCCACGGCTCAGCCCAGAGTGGGGGGCAGCTGGCCGCGGAGCCAGGAAGCAGCCGCGACCAACCTCGTCCCGGCTCAGCCGCGGAGCCGGGAGGCAGCTGCGGCCAGCCTCGTCCCAGCTCAGCTGTGGAGGTGGGAGGCAGCCGCGGCCAGCCGCCCCCCCGCTCCTGGCTGAGCTGTGGAGCCGGGTGGCAGCCACGGCAAGCCGCCCCCCCGGCTCCCGGCTCAGCCGCGGAGCCGCGAGGCGGGCAGCAGCCGCGGCCAGCCGCCCCCCGGCTCCTGGCGCCCTAGGCGACCGCCTAGGGTCGCCTAGTGGGCGCGCCGGCCCTGAGTACTGCTTACTTAACACACCACAGGTCCAGGGAAGCACCTACAAGTATTCGGTCATTTTTGTTTACAGTGCAGTTAAATTTGTAGGCAGCCTTCTTGTAGGCATGAGTCCTACAGAGCATAATGAGGATGAAGTGAAGGGTGCTCTGAAAAAAGCCATAGAACACAGAGGAGGGGAGCCTCTCCAGCACGTTTTTAATCCTCTGTGTGGGTTCAGTCCTGTAAGGGGCCAAGTACTCTAGACCCAGTCCTGCAAACCTTTATACACATATTTAATTTTAAGCATACACTTGGCACAAGGCCAGAGTGCTCAGCCTCTTACAGGATCAAGCCCTAGAGGATGGATATAAGCCCCAAATTAACATATTACTTTAGCACTTAAAGTTAAGTACAAGTAATCTCACGTGACTACCCACATGCTTAAAAAGTTAAGCACATGGCTAAATACTTTGCTGGATTGGGGGAGCATATGTCTCACATTTTATGGGAGGATTCAATAACCCATAGAAAGGTTATCAGTTTCCATTAATGTTGCTGACATTTCAGTAAGGATTTGTCTTTGGAAATATCCCTTATCCTACAGATTTTGCCTCTATCCTATTGGTACTCTAGTAAACTTCTAAGATAGCTTGGGAGGCGCTGACGTTTAGGGACACTAAAACGGTCAGGCTTCTTATTTTGCTACCCTGCCACCTATTACAAATAACCTTGCAAAAACAAACGAGTACTGGCTTAGGCCTAAACTGGAGGCCAGCCCTTTATCAGGATAATTGCTAAAAACTGTATTGTACTTCACACACTCCCTAGAGCAGGGCTTTTCAAACTGGGGGTCATGAGGTTATTACATGGGGGGGGGGGGTCACGAGCTGCAGCCTCCACCCCAAACCCTGTTTCACCTCCAGCATTTATAATAGTGTTAAAGATGAAAAACACTTAAAAAAAAATTTGTAAGTGGGGGGTCACACTCAGAGTCTTACTGTGTGAAAGGGGTCACTGGTACAAAAGTTTGAGAACCACTGCCCTAGAGAGAACACACAAATACCCCAGGTATTGCAGTGTATGCTATTACAACAAGCCTGTTAGTTCAAAGCACAGTAATCATAGAGTCTCTTACCTTCTATGCAGTTCATGCAGTGATTTCTCTTTTTTCCAGACCAGCATCTACACAGACCAGTTCCCTCCCAAACACTTCCTTTTAAAGGCTATGGCTACACTGGCACTTACAGCACTGCAACTTTCTCACTCAGGGGAATGAAAAAACACCCCCCTGAGCGCAGCAAGTTACAGCGCTGTAAAGCACCAGTGTAGCCAGTGCCCCAGCACTGGGAGCGCTGTAAGCTATTCCCCTTGTGGAGGTGGAGTGCCCAGCACGACAAGTTTCAAGTGTAGCCAGCTGTCAGCCACTCCCTCCAGGACATTCAATCAAAGTCAGGTGAGGACTTTCCCTCCAATATAGCTCAGTTCTCTTGTCTGCCACATTGCTAGGGCTGGCTATATACATTCTATCTCAAGTGCGCAGTACTTCACTTACCCACCAACAAACTGTTACTTGCTCCGGGCAAGTAGAATTTTGCCAGACTTATTTGAATATTAACTTTCTCTCTTATGGGTCTCACTTATTATGTTCTGGGGCAAATTCTGCCCTTTCATACTTCCCACACAGCCACATTGAGTTCAGGGGGTTGCACAGAGTATGAGGTCTTGGTCCTGAAATCACACAGGCGCTTAACTTTAAGTAGGTGGGCTGGTGGTGTGATTCTTGCTTATGGCCTCAGAGGACCAGGTTGCAAACTCTGGCAGTAGAACTGAACACTGTTGGACCTTTAAGGTCAGATGAGATGATCTGATAACGGTTTCTTCTGGCCTTACAATCTATGAAGTTTCCTGTTGACTTTCGATCAGAGCAGACTTTGATTTTCTTTGTGTTCTCGAATATGTCATATATTTCAAATGCTCACCAAAGAAAGAATATTTAAAAAGATGGCAATGATAATAGAGACTGAATTTCTTTCCCTATAGCAGTCCTAGCCAGAATGGAACAAATAAGCGCATGCAAGTGTGAGATCTATTCTTGGTGACAGGTTCTGTATTTGCATACATATTTGGACTGTGTCCAGCACCTTGTGAGTCCTAGCAGGATACAAATAATAAATAAAACAATATGAGGATTGCCAACTCCATGTTCAAAAACCATGAGTCAGGCCCCATAAAATCACAAGTCAGGCTTAAAAAACGATGAGATTTTAAATAAATAAAATGTGGAGTTCTTTTAATATGCCTTCTGGCTTTTATGCTGTTATTATTTATCATTTATATTGTGGTAGCATCTAGAAGCCCCAGTCTTAGACCAGGACCCATTGTGCTAGGAGCTGTACAAACGCAGAACAGAAAGCTCCAAGGACCTTACAAACTCAATTAGAATTTGTGTTTTTCAGCTTTTCCCTGCAACCCTGAGAGCTAGAAACTTAGTCTTTGTTTCAAATGTGAGCTGAGATTCTCCTATAATTACATGACTCCAGATGCTAAGGCTTTAAGAGTCTTGCAACACGAATACCACAGTGAATGATTTCTGTTCTCTCCCCAGTTTGGTGTGAATGGAAACTGATCTGGGATACTTCTCCTGGTCCACCAATCCCCCTTGTGTTCCAAAGGTGATCAATAGCAGCTTTTGTAATAGAGGTGTAGAGTGAAATAGCAATAACTGCGTATTTCCAGGGGTGTGCATCTTACACTGCAGTTCTACACATTTGGCACAGTTAATGCACTTGGTATTTGACTGTAGCATCACTTCTCACCATTTGCCTGGAAATTTAGCTCTAGCCAAAAAAATTGCATAGATCAGTCAGTAGAAGAAAATATTTGCTCTGCTTCACTGATGAATTGATTAGGATCCTATCAGCTTCTCCAGTGGTAAAAACGTTACTATTCTTGTAGCTCCAGTCCCACAGTGGGCATATTTTATTTGCTCTAAAGTTACAGGAAATTTAAGATAATGCAGGTTTTAATTTCAAGGAGTATAGCAGTAATGTGACAACATTAGAATTATATGCATCGGGCCAGATCCTCAGCTGGTGTAAATCAGAATAGCTCCATTGCAGGCAGTGGAGCTGCACCAATTTACCCTAACTGAGGATCTGGCCCATTATGGATTCCAAAGGGAGATGAAATCAGTCTTTTTGCTTGTCCTCCTGCAGGCAAACAATTCCAGAGCCCTTCTTTGTCCCATAGTACCAAATAGACTCTCTTAATCAAGCGTCTGATTACTGCAAGCAGCTGAGTTCATTTTTAATAATCCATGTCTTCATAATTTGACAATGTTGCTGGTGGGGAAAGAAAACTCTAAGGCGCTCACTCTGGGGAGGAGTTTGGAGTCTCTGATCCTGTTTACTGGCATTGGTTTTTTACACGTTTTCTAGTTACCTTAGATACTTGTAGGGCGCCCATCTCTGTAATATCTCAGTGCCTCGCAATCTTTAATAGAGTAGGGTAGTATTATTTGCAGATGGAGAATATGGGGGCCAGAGAAGCTATGTGACTTGCCCAGAGAAGCTAAGTCACACAGGAATTCTGTGGTGGAGCAGGTCTCCAGAGATCCAGGCTTACACCTTTGTGTGTTCGATGAACTCAGATATGAAGCATTTTTTATATCGACAGAGAGAGTGCTCAGCATTTTTTAAATGGGGAAGCTCTTTTCCCTCCCTTTCAGTTGGAAACAATTCTTTCCCCCAAGTTCACAGAAAACTCCCCTTTCCTTTGGAGTGACAAAGTATGATTCTACATGCCATCTGTTCCTGCTGCCCCGTATGCTGGGGACTCCCTTCTCCTCATCTTGGTGCAGTGACACCCTCCCCCCACTTTCCCTTTCAAACATCTTCTCCAACCCCACATCATGAAGTCCGATTTAAATGACCCAGGGTGGTAGTGGTGGCTGGAGCCACGGGCCCTTTAAATAGCTCCTGGAACCCCATCGCCACCTCCCCAGGGCTCCGGCAGCAGGGCTTGGGTGCTATTTAAAGGGCCCAGGGCTCCTGCTGTCTCTACTGCCCCAGGCTTTTTAAATAGCTGCTGGAGCCCCGCCACCGCTACTCCAGGGCTCTGGCAGCAGGGCTCTGGGGATGATTTAAAGGGCCTCAGAGGGTAGCGGCAGCTGGAGCTCCTGGGCCCTTTAAATCGCCGCCCGAGCCCTGCTGCTGGAGCCCCGGGAGTTGCGGGGGCAGCCGGGACCCCCGGGGCTCCGCCAGCAATTTAAAGGGACCAGGGGTCCGCTGCGGTAGCAGCAGCTAGAGCCCCGGGCCCTTTAAATTGCCCCCTTTAAATCACCCGCGAACCCTAGGGCTCCCTAGGGAGCTCAGGGGTGATTTAAAGGGCCCAGGGCTCCCAGCTGCTGCTACCACAGTCCTAGCCCTGGGCCCTTTAAATCCTGATTTAAAGGGCTGGGGGATTTAAAGACCCCACCTCTTCCAATAGAAGCCACGCCTCTTCCAGTTGAGGCCCCACCCCCTCCTCAGGACTCCGGAGTACCGGTAAGTCCTTTAAGTTACTTTCACCCCTGCCCTGGTCCCCTAAGAGTCCATGTATCTGTGCTGTATTGTGCTTCTGTTGTGATGGCAAACTCCTCAGGGAACAGGCTGTGTTTCCACTATCTTCTGTACGGCATGGAGCACACTATCAACAAACATGGAATAATATAATGGAAACATGGACCAATTGTTTGTGGTAGCTGGAAAAGTTACATGGTTTAGTCTTAAGGGGGAAAAAAACCCTCACTGTTCTCATTTCACTTTTCCCTGAAGAACTGCACAGTGGAGAGAACAGAATGTCCAGTAGCACCCAAGATGCTGCTGCGACTCTCATCCAGTATTTTTCACTCATACAGTTACTAGCGGATGATGCTTCCCTTTGTAACGCTAAGAACGTCAGGGCCAAGTTACATGGTGTGAAGTACAAAGGGTCCTGATAGAATCAAGGAGTCAGTGGGAGACCTGGGTGTGCAAAGCAACAGAGGGGCAGGCTGTGAGTGTGCAGGAACAGCTCACCAATGGAAGTTGTGCTATCCCACCCTGATGGCAGAGGATATCTAAGAACTGTCTTCCATTTTTACAACCAAACCATCTCTAAATCACCTTGAGATCAGTGATATGCAGACGGAGGGTCGGGAGCCATAAGTGGCTCTTTAATGTGTCTCCTGCGGCTCCTTGCAGCACATGCTATTAAAACAGTGTGAGATTTAATTATTAATCAATCTACATTACTAACCAATCAAGATGCTTTTACTATGTTATTAACCAGTTGTAGTTGATACAATAATATTTGGTCAGTCATTTTATTGTGAGAATTATCACACACACACACAAACACCACACACACATACACTCTCTCTCTCTGAATTCCCAGTACTGTGACTCTTTTGCATAATGTTGACAGCTGATTTGGCTCTAGAACCACTGAGGTCTCCGTATCACTACTTTAAATATTCTATTGTATCAGTAGTAACCCATGCTGCAAGCAAGCAAGTTAAACAAATACTTTGTTTACTGTTCTGCTTCCTTCTGGTAATAGATATACATGAATTACGAGGGTCAGATTGTGGTAACCCTGCTCATGCGGAATGCACCATGAGTAATCCCACTGACGTCAATGGGGCCCGGCTACTCGAAAAGAGTAGCAAGAGTCTAGCTCAAATCAATTAGAAGGTGTAAGCATTTTCTTTTCTCCTACTTACTATGAGAGTGAAAAAATGTTATTGTCTTTTTAAGGTGACTTGGAAAGGGGAAAAATGTGGTGTGTGCCTTTTGCTTGTCTGTTTTTTGGCTTACAACTTAGTACCAACAGAAGTGCCAAATATACTTTGGCTGCTTTTGTCAGAGGACTTCTTGGATGACTCAGATATGTGGACTCAGAGATTTCGCAGGCCTTAATTGAAGAGAACATTTCTTATAAATGTTTGTGTTTAACAGGGGTTTGCAAAAACGAAGCGTTTTTAATACGGTGACCAAAAATCACTTTTCCGTTAATCAGATCTCACTTCTTTGATAACTCAAATGTCCTAAACATACCAGTTCTCCAGCCATCCACAGAGCCTTCCATGGTAGTCCAGATCTAAATGTCTCATGTTAAAAAAACCACAGGAAAACCAACTTTAAAAAACCCCATAACCAAACCTTTCTGGTCTGTATTATAAAGCAGCAAAAAGGGACACAAACCCCTTTCCCTCTCCCCCCTCATCCCACCCTTGAAGTTCAGCTTTTATCTATCAGCAGTGACCACAGGGAGCCTGGTAAAGGTCACACAGTCCATTTTATCCCTCAAATGAAAATTGTAATGTGACACTAAGGGACAAATAAACACCCGCAATGTTGCAAGGCTCATCTTTTCGCCCCCAGGCACGTGAGAACGGGTGGGAGGGCGAGGAGGGCAAGGATAATAGTTATAATGGTGGGGAATAAGAGGGGGGATTAGTTTAAATTGCAGTGCTTAGGTGCTGTATTCTAAAGTTATATCAAGGAGACCGAAAGCATGTGGAGAAGGCACCCTCCTGAGCAGTTTAATGTGTCTAAATAAATACAACGTGGTGTTGAGAATAAAACAAGGGGTTGGGTTTTCATCTAAAAATATGGTGGACACTCTCATGGTAAGCCCTAAAAGAAAATGACAGTCTGTTGATTTTGACACTGCCCAAGTCCTATTACCGTTTATTCTTGGGATTTAAATATATTGTATGGAGAACTTTCCCTGGTCAGGAAATTGACTTGTGATGTACTGGCTCACTGATGAAAATCGAGCCTTTATCTTCCACAAACAGGAAAATGCTATGTGATAGACCAATAGGGTCAATGGAGTTTCAGGCAAAGTATCTTGTGAGAAAGAAAAGGGGAAAG
This sequence comes from Macrochelys suwanniensis, assembly GCA_033296515.1. Lineage (NCBI taxonomy): Eukaryota > Metazoa > Chordata > Testudines > Chelydridae > Macrochelys > Macrochelys suwanniensis. The sequence continues at coordinate 13,471,654 of CM065780.1, read as the reverse complement.
AAAAATGACACAATAACAGGCATGATGAGTTAATTATGTGGTGAAGCATCAAAGAGAAGGAGCAGGGCACAAGAGGGGAGAAAAAACCCACCAAGGTGGGGTTAGTACTTTAATTCTTTTAGTGAGCGAGGCTGCTCCGCTGGAGTATGCTCTGGAGATCACAGAGCATCGTGAAGAGTAGGAGTTAGAGAGAAACACAGCACAAAGACACAGAGGTAGGCTCAGTGGAAAGGCAGATTTATTTACTAGTAATACTGTACAGAGAAAAAAAAAGAGAGAAGCCACAGTTACAGCCTGGCTGTTGCTGGCAGTGATCGTGGTTTATTTTTTGTTCTGTTTTTTTTTTTTTTTTTTTTAAATCTGAAGAAAACATAACAGTCAAAAAAGTACACTTCAGGTTACAAAGTACAGCAGCTATCCCAGCAATTCTAATCCAGTGTTAGCAAAACAGTTTTTCCCCCAACGAAATGGGATTTTATTTACATTTTGCTCACAAAGAAAGTGGGCAACTAAAGCTTTGGGGGGATAAAAAAAAGGCTCATCCACAACCTACATTCACCATAAAAGCTGCATTTTACACAACATTCTCTTGCCCCCCTGAAATAATAATTGATTTATATATGGCATGAGGGGTAGCGGGGAGAAGCAGGAAATGGGGGTTTGTCCTTGTCCTGACCGGGCATTGCTTGTCTGCCCTTAGATACAGTTGTCACTGAAAAGGAAAAAGCTTTTAAATGGATTTGTGTCCTGCCTCTGCCTATAAGCAGTGCCTACATCCTTAATTATAAAGTACAGGAGAAAATGATTCAGAAAAGCACTTGAGACTTAAGCAGGTGCTGAACTTTAAACACGTCCTTAAGTCCGTCCCTATTCAGCAATGAGCTTAAGCATGTGTTTAATTTTAAGCATGTGCTTAAGTCTTAAGCACTCTGCTGAACTGGGGCTTTAGATGGTTGCATAGATCTTCTCTGTTGCATAGCTGCCCGACTCCGACAGCAGTGGTAACCATTTAGAACACTGGTGCTTGTTAGAATCAGTGACTGGGTTTGGGAGCAGGGCCTTCCACAAATTGGATCAGTCAGTGATGGATTTTAACTTCTACTTTTGCTCCTTCCATTAGACTGACAATATCTGTAGAACTTTCCAAGGTATAGTCTGGGGCCAGATTTTTCTCTCATTGACTGTGGGTGGCATTAATATGTTGACATTCAATACACCAGAGTATTGGTTTGTACCATGCTATTTATGGCATTCCCTATATTAAGAATGGGTAAAAATGGCAAGATTTTAATGGTACCCACTGTACCGTATGCACTTGCAATCCCATGGATGTCAATGGGATTGTACATGTGTAGCTGAGGGCAGAATTTACCCAATGGCATTTAAGGCTTTGTCCACATTAGCACTTTGGTTGGTAAAACTTTGATCAGTCAGGGGTGTGAAAAAACTTCCCCTCCCCCCCTCCCCCCCCGACTGACATAAGTTTAATTGACAAAAGCGCCGGTGTGGACAGCGCTATTCTGGCGGGAGACGCTCTCCCGCTACCATAGCTACTGCTGCTCATGGGGGGTGGAGTTTAATGTCTCTTGTCAGCACAGAGTGGCTACACAGGAGACCTTACTGCAGTGGTACATCTGTGCCTCTGTAAGGTCTGTAGTGTAGACACAGCCTTAGGATGTTGGAAATATCTAAGCACTAGGGATGGGCCCGCGTCATTCTGTCTTATTCAAGACCCACTTGAACAGCATGGGGGTTGAATTTTCAACTCTTAACTTATTAGGTTCTCATTCTGTTTAGAGGAGACTGTGAACAGAGAAGGCAGGCAGGGGGGCGGGAAGAGGAGGAACAACGGAGGAGAGTGACAGACAGAGAGAGTGGGGAAAAAAGAGCAGAGATGGTGAGGAGGAATAGTCTAATGGAAAATCCCCAACACTCTCTCAATATTTTATATAATGCTTTTGTGTGTATTTTACAGGCCACCATTATATGACAACTTAGCTTTCTGAGCTGGGCTCAGGGAGGAGAAGAAGAAGAAGAAGGAGTTCTTCTAACCTTGATACATAGTACAGACTTCCTGTCAGCTGGAAGAACATGTCTTAGGTCTGGTCTCTACTAGAAAAGTAAACCAGTTTCACTAAATCAATGTAAGAATCAATCTAGTTAAAGCCGTGCAAATACCTGCAGTAGACACGGTTACACCAGTTTAACTCTTGTTTATATCTGTATAGCTTAAGGCCCCAATCCTGCAAACATTTATGCAAGTGCTTAAATTTTACTCCTGTGAGGAATCTTATTGAACTAAAGGGGACTGCTTGTGTGCTTGATGTTATGCCTATAGGTAAGTCTTTAGGTCTTGGGACCTTTTGGGTAGCTTTTTAGGATCAGGGCCCAAGTCAGTAATTTACCATTGTAAATTAAATTGATAGAGGAAAAGATTAAATTGGTATTAGTGCATCCAAATTGGGGTTTGCACTGGTTTGGATCAATTTTTAAATAGATTTAGTTAAACTGGTTCACTTTCTCATGTAGACAAGACCTTAAAAAATCTGAATCATCCTTTGAGATAAAAGTGGGTTTAAGTAGCAGGAAAAGCAGATTTACAAACAAAACCTTCTTGTGCAAACCCAAGAAAGGGTTTAGAAAAGTCTAAAATCTCGCACACCAGGAAGGCTGACTGCTCCTGCTAGACAGGGCGCCTCTGCAGGAGACTGTCTGGCATAACAGTAAGATTGCTGATCTGCAGGCCTTCTTGAACCAAATATGTATACTGGTAAAAGTTTCTTTTCCAGAAAAGAACAACAAAATTAGGGAACACAGAGGTAGGTTGGGGTGGGGTGAAAACAGAGTTTATCTGAAAACTTGTGTGTTCAGCATTTTTGTCTGTCCTTTTAAATACAAGTGGGATATTTTTAAGATCTCATGCATTCCTCTCAATATATACAAGCTGAATATTATATCATACGTTTATATTACATGATGGATTTACACACTTTTCGGTTTAAATGATAATCCATTCATAGTTTAAAGCTTATAGTTTATAGCAATCATAGTAGACAACTTTCTGGTTTACATACAAAAATTTAAGTCTAACACTGTGTCTTTTATTGGGTTCTATTGCCAGTGACCTATCACTGAAACTCAGTGCTAAAAGTTACTACTGACACCAAAATATCTGACACGGCATAGTCTGAGCAACCCCTGAATTTGTCGTTATATAGAGACAGCTGGTCAAAACGTATTGAATTTTGAAAATTCAACATTCAAAAAATAAATGGGAAAAATCAATATTTTTCTGAATGATTTCCCCCCCACTTTTTGTGGTCAACATTTTTCAAGTTTTTGACATTTGGTGAATGTCAAATTTGGTAAAATGGGGAAAAATTGAAAAAAAAATCACATCCTTTTTGCCCTTTTTTCAATCACTTCTCTCTCACTCTTTAATAATTAGTTATTAACTGCTATGAGGGCTCACTAGACACAAACTATGAGGTTGTCAAACATCTCTTCAATCTAGTTATCGAAGACCTGGGGTCAGTTTTGTCTATGGTATAAGTTTATTGACTTGATTGGGTTTATAACAGTCCCCTAATGTTTACTAGATTTTACCCAACATTTCTCTTAAAAAAGAATTGTGGACCTGCTTTCAGATCTAAGGGTGAGGTTTGCTCTACAAAAGATCCCAAGAAGTTGGGCATTATCATGAAAAAAGTTCCAAGAGACTCGGTATCATGGGTATGACTATATTCTGAAATTCAATCCCCATTCAGGATCTGTATTTCCTTATAAAAATATGATTCCTTAAAAAAATACACAAATGTAAAATAGTACATTTTCTATTATATTGTCTCATTTTCAGAATATGCAACTTGAATGTTAGACTAAATGAAGAGGTAATGCACCCCTAATTAAGAACCCTTCATGTCGCAAGCACCTTTGTATGCCATCATTGTGCTCCCACTAAGTCACTTGCTCACAGTTTATTTTTCTTTTCAGTATTGAGATAACCTCTGAGTCATTGGTTAACTTGGATAGAATGGGGAGAACCTGTCAGAAGAGTCTTCAGTAAAGTTCCAGTGGGTGTTAGTTCAACATTACAAGTGCAATGGTCGTAATGTCATATAGTGCTACTGAATCAGGACCTGATCCTACGAAAGGTGAGCGTCAGTTTTTGTCAATGGGAGTTGTACCACTCAACACATCTCAGGATCACACCATCAGTGGGTCATACTGCAGTGCATAAAACTGGAGTGAGTACACAAATAATGCCCAAACTACACCCTGTGTTAATCTTTTAGGCCCTGATCCTGAAAACACTTACGCACGTAAGTAATTTTACTACTGCAAGGAGTTCCTTTGATTAAAAGGGGACTCCTCACTGAAAAGTTAAGCACATGCCTATGAGTTTTCAGGATTGGGGCCTTATATTGCACCTCTATGGACTGGACTTCAGTCGCTTAATTGAGAAGGGCTTGTATACTCGAATAGGACTATGGGGATTGAAAGATAATGTTGTGTTTTATACAGCTTTGGAATACAGCCTGCAATGTTGGGAAAAAACCAAAAAGAAGAAGAGAAATTAAAGAGTGCTAAGGCAAACTGTCAAATGGCACCTCATGCCTCTTTTGTCATTCATTTAGATAACATCACAAAGGCAGACCAGAAGAGTTCTGTAAACATATAGCATACAGTACATCAGCCACAGGAAATAACAAAAGAAAACAACCCTGTAATTCTTTCCTTTCTGTATCAATGTCCTTATAATTAAAAGGAATTGCCTGGCCACTAAGAATAATGTGTTTCATGATTTTGTATGTTTTTTCTTCATTTTTAAAAAAAGTTGTAGTGATTTGCCAGACAATAGTCCCTCGATGAAAACTAGGCATGACATGAAAAGTAAATCTGTAGAAATTTAGAAAATATAAAATATAAAAGAGTTTCACAGGCTATTTTTTGTTTGTTTTGTCTTTTTTCTCAGCCTAGGAAAAGATACACTGAAAAGTTAGTATGTTTTTTGTTTTTCTTACAAAAGTTAAGGCAAACAGTTTATTGTGGCAAAATGTTGTCACAGAACCATTTCCAACTCGGTTTGTTTGTTTGTAAATATCTTTTCATGCTGAAATTGCAAATGAACACAAGCTTCTTAAGTTAACCAGAGACAGGGAGCTTGTTTAAAACAAAACAGAAAACTCTCATCATGATCCTTATGAAGTCTCAATATGAAATATCTCTCTGCTTCTTTCATAAAAAGGACCCTTTGCTTTGTGTCTGATTGTGCACATATTTCCGCAGGCTATAGAATATCTAGGGGTGGGGGGAATAAACCTAGTCTGAAGCTCAAAGAAGCCATGGAAACCCTATTTGCATTCATTAGCCTATGTTAACGTGTTTCACTTCTCGATATAGGCTGCAGTTTAATGAAAAAAGGTTAAAATGAAAAATCTAACATCCAGATGATGCTGTGAAATTTGCTAAATAAGACAATGCTACTGACTAAAAATATTAGGGCTAGCTGGAGTAAATCGGTGCAGCTGAAAATCTGGCCCTATGAGTTTAGAGGGAACCAGTTTTGGTCAAGAAGTAAAAAACCCTTCTAAGTTATCTACTAAAAAGCCATGGCTTTTCTACTTTAACACTGGCCCATTAACCACGATGTCCACACGAATGAATGCAACACATTGGCCTTTAGGGGCATTAAATATTAGTTTGCAATAACTGAACAATAGCTTTTTGGCAGTGTGAAAAATAAAAATCTAAGGCTTGTGCTCTACTTCTAACCAATAAAGACGCACTTCTCTCTTTCTTATATACCTGTAGCTCCCACTGACTCTGTGATTATAACAATGCACTAGTCCAGGGGTACATGCATGTCCCAGTGCGTCTGGACTTTCAAGGGAATCACATCCCAGGTAATGGGCACAGGAGCATCATGTGATGAGGGAGATGCCTGCAGGGAGGTATAAGGACAGCCTATATGAGTTCGGAGTGAGACTTGAGAGTGATTAGCACCTCTGGAAAATGAGGCTATCAGGTTTCCAGGACAGAAAAGTTAGCCACCAGTCATGCTGATGTAATCACGGGATCACCACAACTTTTTTTCTGATAAAAATGTCCTGTTAATCATGCAAACTTGATGGAGATCTAGAGTAATACTTTGCAGAATTCCAACAATTCAATTAGGTTGTGATCCATATGCTCACTGAGGTGAATGGGCATCCAATGAACTTTACATCACCCTGTGGTATATTCCCAATACCAGCAGTGAATATGTCAGCTAATATGATTTCAGCAGGATCCATGTGTATGTGGCTATCGTTTGCTAGTCTCCACTTGCCTTTCACTAAGGGTCAACTGGATAGCTGTGAAAGGTTACATAATAGGTTTGCCATTAATGGCTAACTGGAATAGCATAAGAAGTCCTTTTTTTCTTTTCTTTTCTTTTCCTTTCCTTTCCTTTTTTTGGTGTATGTCTCATATAATAGCTACCACAATCAAGTGTTTCTTACTGGCACAGAAAGAAAAGAGTTCAGAGCAAGAACTGTTTAATCAGATGTTTAGAACGAATAGTTAATGCAGTAAAAACACCATCCAAGAAAGAGTAGAAATATCATAGAAGCCACCTCAGCCTGGAAAGAGGGGTGGGGTTTTTTTGGTCGTTTTTTCTTTTTTATTCTTCTTTTTTTGTGGGGAGGAAGTCTGGTAATTTCAAAGATACTTTGACATAATCACCATGATTGGAAATATTTAACCACCAAAAATTATAGGTGCCGCTTTTGCTCTCGCTTGTACTGGGGTAAATCAGGAGTAGCTCCCCTGAAGTCAATGGAGTTACACTGGTTATTGGAGTTATTCTGTTTTCAGTGGTAGAAGATGACAGAACAAGGAGTAATGGTCTCAAGTTGCAGAGGGGGAGGTTTAGGTTGGATATTAGGAAAAACTTTTTCACTAGTAGGGTGGTGAAGAACTGGAATGGATTGCCTAGGGAGGTGGTAGAATCTCCTTCCTTAGAGGTTTTTAAGGTCAGGCTTGACAAAGCCCTGGCTGGGATGATTTAGTTGGGGTTGGTCCTGCTTTGAGCAGGGGGTTGGACTAGATGACCTCCTGAGGTCCCTTCCAACCCTGAGATTCTATGATTCTATGGTGTAAAACCAGTGCAAGTTAGGTCAGAATCAGGGCCATGGTCTTGCCATGAAAAAGTTGACTTCTTTTCCACTGTAGATAGTAGAATCGAAAAGCCAAGACTTTTAGAACCAATTAGTGATTTTGGATCCTTCAGTGTTTTTGATTCACTATTTGGGATGCTTGAGAAGGATCTGAATTTTCAGAGGGCAGGTGAACAATTTTTGAAAATCAAGCTGCTTTAAGGGGCCTCAAATAGAGCACACACACTCCGCCCCCCAAAAATGAGGCACCCAAAATCACTAGACACTTTTGGAAATCTTGGCCTAATCAACATAATCCTTCCTTCTGAAATATCTACTCGAGTAAAGTTCCAAAGGGTTTCCATGGGAACCTCACCTGAGCAAGGACGGTAGGATCAGGTCCTAGGTCTGTACGTGTATAGGTTTACTTTGATTACACGTATCAAGAAATGCTTCTTTGAAAGGAAGTACAAAGTGAGAACCCATACTTTCTCCCATTGAGGTCAACGGGTACTTTGCCACTGACTTCACTGGGAGCAAGATCAGACAGTAAAATCATTCATGTTTGAAGGAAACAGAAAAATAGTATCTCTCATACTCTCAGCAGAAAAATCTCATAAATAAACATAGGCAGAGTTACTGAAAGGCAAGTAATTAAATCAGTAACTACATTTCACTTGTGGTGACAGCTGGATGTTTTTGATGTCAAGGTAATTTCCACTGTAATTTAAGGAGATCAAGTAGATGCACAATACTGTGATCTGGAAGATTTATATAAGGCAAAATCATCATTTGTGATTTGTTAGAAAGAATAATTAAGGTCCACTTTTGGTTTTACCAATAAGCAGAAATAGCCTAAGGCATTTTTTTGACGCCACAAAATGAACTCCAAAGTTAATATAAAACAAAATTATGCAAACATTTTGAGAAGGGTGTGTCTGAGTTTTAGCAAATTAAAATGATCTATGCTCCCTCCACCTCCAAAAAAATCTATAAAATAATGTTAAAATCTGATTTTTTTAAGGCTCTCATACCTGGCTACTGTGAAATTCAGACTCCCACAAAACACTGGGAATCTGATCAAACCTGCCAGATATATAAAGTAAAATATAAAAAGTGTTTTCTTTATATATATATTTATATAAAATCAAATAAATATAAAAGCTTTTGTTCACTTTCCCATTTCTCTCTCACTCTAAAAACTAAAAAACAAACAGTATGTTTGGTGGGAAAATAATATTCGTGTGTGCATCTTCCTGAAGAACTAGAAATCAAAGCAACCCATCTGCAAGGCAATGGAGGCATTCACTTCCAGTTCACAGTATTGCAGTTAGAAGTACGGTGAGGTCTAAGGAAGTGATGGAGCAGGTGCGCTCAGAACAGGGAAGGAAGAAGTGGTCACATGATAATACAGCATTGACATCGCTTTTTCTTTTGTGTACCTGGGACTGGTTCCATGGGCAGACTTTCTTCTTTCCCCTCCGGAGAGGAGGGCTCTGTTGTGTCAGACATAGGCCTTCCGGAGACCAGTTCGGCTGCATTTCCATCCATGGTAGATACGTCAGTCACAGTCTTCTCGCGCAAGGACTTCTCATCATCTTCATCGATGAGGACCAGTTCTGCCTTGATAGTTTCATCATAGCCCAGCACTTTTTTTGTCTCCTCTTCATCATCAATGTTTTGGTAGCCCATAAAAATCATTGTCACTGGTTGATCCATGCTGGCCTCTGGGACTTCATCTCCAGAGATTTTTGCTTGGTGTTGAGGATTCCCAGAATTCCCTTTGCTAGGTTTATGTACCATTTCTAATTTTGCCTCTTTGAAGAGCATTTGTTCCTTCACATGGCTAAGGTTTCCATCTGCTATCACATTCCTGGCTGACACAGTCATTTCATACCCTCCTCTTACACTTGATTGTCCAGCTTTCTGTATAAGTTCATCTACATTCTTTGAGCTTAATTTATGTACTCCATTTTCTACCACTGTGCTTCCAGAGTGAACCTCATAGACTACCTTGGTACCATCATCATAGACTTTGAATCCTCTTTGATGGGTCCCCTCTGGGCCAATGGGTGATGCAGAGAGAATCTTGGTCTCTCCGGTCTGTTTGTCTTTCTCCACATTAATTTCCATGGCGTACAAAGCTTGAATGAAAACAAGAGAGGAAGTGCATGTTACAACAAAAAAAAGCCAGTGAACGGTTAATTGCCAAACAGACAGAGAAAGCTACTGTGCCTGTTTCCTACGAAGCTATTTCTAAAGAGCCAAGCATTTTACGTTAGAAGTGAGATGCATACTGAGAACAGAGCTGGTTATTACAATACAGTACTTTATGTAACTGGGTGCTAGGCATGTCTGCTGTAAATGAGAGATACTCTTCCAACTAAATCTGTGCAGAAGGGGTTATGGTCAATTAGAAGCGTGAAGATCATTTAGGTTAAGTGGGCTCATGGTGTACTTTTGACAAAATGAGATGACAACATGCAGGTCTACCGCAACCTTTCATCTTTGCGCTCATCCAAGAAAAATTGATCTCAACGCTCCTGAAGTGCTCCCCCTCCTACCATCCAGCCCATAAAAAACTGTTGGCAAATTTTGTTTGGGAAGGAATAAAATACCCCTGACAGCTTGTTTTATTACTGAATACTTACGCCTATATATGCCTTTCATCCATAGCTCTCAAAGCACTTTACAAAGCTTGGTAGTTATCATTATCCCCTGCTACACAGATGAGGCACAGATCACATATATGACATGCCCAGCTCACACCACAGGTCAATGGCAGAACTAAGAACAGAACTCAGTTATCCTGGCTTTGTGTTCAGTCCTCTGTCCATTGGATCAGTAAGTAACTTAAGGAAGTTAGGTGTGTTTTTAACATTTTGATTGTAATGAAAAATACATAGAAAAAAAAAAGCACAGAAGTACCCAAGCTAATTCTTTTTATGGACTCCTAAACATTGTTTTCAAAGGGGAGACAGCATAGGGGTGAACTTGATTTCAAAACTGGACCAAACAAAGGGTAATAGACACACATGAATTCCAGACTAACAAGGAAAACATTCCCCGGCATGAAAGAGTTAAGAAAGGTGCAATAACAACAAGAGCATTGTGATCATGATCACCACACAGTGGGGTAGACACCACAGTGGGGTAGACAGGCAGCCTACACACAACTATATCCCTCATTCTAAGATCGTGGTGCAAACTCTAGAGCTCAGTTTTCAAGGTACAATTGTAAAGGTCTCTCAGCTTGTCTGAATGGAACTGTCTATTTAAATGCTCCTTATATAAAGATGAAAACATTTTGTCTCCTTAAAAGGTACGGACACACAATTAATTGCAGTTGCCATGATGGGAGTTGTTGCCAGCTGTTGTGAAACTTACCAGATTGTCTCATGAAAATTCCAATTCAATGGACCACAACAAAATTATGAGGATTTCTCTTAGTAGGGGAGACCATCACTTGGTAATAGTGACCATAATATAATTAAATTTAACATCCCTGTGGCGGGGAAAACTCCACAGTGGCCCAACACTGTAGCATTTAATTTCAGAAAGGGGAACTACACAAAAATGAGGAGGTTAGTGAAACAGAAATTAAAAGGTACAGTACCAAAGTAAAAACAACTAGGAGTCCTTGTGGCACCTTAGAGACTAACAAATCTATTTGGCATAAGCTTTTGAGGGCTAGAACCCACTTCATCAGATCCATGGAGTGGAAAATACAGGAGCAAGTATAAATACATGAAAAGATGGGAGTTGCCTTACCAAGTGTGAGGTCAGTCTAATGAGACAATTCAAGTAACAGCAGGATACCAAGGAAGGAAAAATAACTTTTGTAGTGGTAATGAGAGTGGCCCATTTCAAACAGTTGACAGGAAGGTGTGAGTAACAGTAGGGGGTAATTAGTATGAAGGAAATTAGGTTTAGGTTTTGTAATGACCCAACCACTCCCAGTCTTTATTCAGGCCTAATCTGATGGTGTCCAGTTTGCAAATTAATTCCAGTTCTGCAGTTTCACGTTGGAGTCTGTTTTTGAAGTTTTGTTGTTGAAGAATTGCCACTTTTAGGTCTGTTCCCTGCAAGCTGTGTGGAAACTTTTCAGACACCATAATAGAGGCTCAACTTAAATGTATACCCCAATTTAAAAAACATAGCAAGAGAACCAAAAAAGAGCCACCGTAATTAAACAACAAAGTAAAAGAAGCAGGGAGAGGCAAAAAGGCATCCTTTAAAAAGTGGAAGATAAATCCTAATGAGGAAAATAGAAAAGAGTATAAACTCTGGCAAATGAAGTGTAAAAATATAATTAGAAAGGCCAAAAATGAATCTGAAGAACAGCTAGCCAAAGACTCCAAAAGTAATAGCAATTTTTAAAAAAATACATCAGAATCAGATGTGTATCAGATGTGGGGCCACTGGACGATCGAGATGCTAAAGGAGCACTCAAAGACGATAAGGCCATTGCGGAGAAACTAAATGAATTCTTTCCATAGGTGTTCATTGTTGAGGATGTGAGGGAGATTCCCAAACTTGAGCCATTCTTTTTGGGTGACAGACCTGAGGAACGGTCCCAAATTGAGGTGTCATTAGAGGAGGTTTTGGAACAAATTGATAAACTAAACAGTAATAAGTCTCTAGGACCTGATGGTATTCACCCAAGAGTTCTGAAGGAACTCAAATGTGAAATTGCAGGACTACTAACTGTCATCTGTAACCTATCATTTAACTCAGCTTCTGTACCAAATGACTGGAGGATAGCTCATGTGACGCCAATTTTTTAAAATGGGCTCCAGAGGTGACCCTGGCAACTAAAGGCCAGTAAGCCTCACTTCAGTACCGGGCAAATTGGTTGAAACTATCATGAACAAAATTGTCAGACACATAGATGAACATAACTTGTTGGGAAATAGTCAACATGGCTTTTGTAAAGGGAAATCATGCCTCACCAATCTACTAGAATTCTTTGAGGGGGTCAACAAGCATGCGGACAAAGGAGATCCAGTGGATATAGTGTATTTAGATTTTCAGAAAGCCTTTGACAAGGTCCCTCACCAAAGGCTCTTAAGCAAAATAAGCAGTCATGGGATAAGAGGAAAGGTGCTCTCATGGATTGGTAACTTGTTAAAAGAGGAAATAAAGGGTAGGAATAAATGGTCAGTTTCAGAATGGAGAGAGGTAAATAGTGGTGTCCCCCATGGATCTGTACTGGGCCCAGTCCTATTTAACATATTCATAAATGATCTGGAAAAAGGGGTAAACAGTGAGGTGGCAAAATTTGCAGATGATACAAAACTACTCAAGATAGATAAGTCCCAGGCAAACTGCGAAGAGCTACAAAAGGATCTCTCAAAACTGGGTGACTGGGCAACAAAATGGCAGATGAAATTTAATCTTGATAAATGCAAAGTAATGCACATTTGAAAACATAATCCTAACTATACATATGCAATGATGGGGTCTAAATTTGCTGTTATCACTCAAGAAAGAGATCTTGGAGTCATTGTGGATAGTTCTCTGAAATCATCCACTCAGTGTGCAGCGGCAGTCAAAAAAGCAAACAGAATGTTGGGAATCATCAAGAAAGGGATAGATAATAAGACAGAAAATATCATATTGCCTCTGTATAAATCCATGGTATGCCCACACCTTGAATACTGCGTACAGATGTGGTCACCCCATCTCAAAAAAGGTATATTGGAATTGGAAAAGGTTCAGAAAAGAGCAACAAAAATTGATTAGGGGTATAGAACGGCTTCCATATGAGGAGAGATTAATAAGACTACTCTTATTAATAGGGTGGTGAAGCACTGGAATGGGTTACCTAGGGAGGTGGTGGAATCTCCTTCCATAGAGGTTTTTAAGGTCAGGCTTGACAAAGCCCTGGCTGGGATGATTTAGTTGGGGTTGGTCCTGCTTTGAGCAGGGGGTTGGACTAGATGACCTCCTGAGGTCCCTTCCAACCCTGAGACTCTATGATTCTATGATTCTATGAAGACTGGGACTTTTCAGCTTGGAAAAGAGGCGACTAAGGGGGATATGATAGAGGTCTATAAAATCATGAATGGTATAGAGAAAGTAAATAAGTGTTATTTACTCCTTCTCATAATACAAGAACAAGGGGCCACCAAATGAAATTAATAGGTAGCAGGTTTAAAACAAACATAAAAAAGTATTTTTTCACGTAACGCACTGTCAACCTCTGGAACTCCTTGCCAGGGGGTGTTGTGAAGGCCAATACTCTAACAGGGTTCAAAAGGGAGCTAGATAGATTCATGGAAGATAGGTCCATCAATGGCTGGAGGATTCTCTGCATCTTGAAGTCTTTAAACCATGATTTGAGGACTTCAATAGCTGAGACATAGGTGAGAGGATTATTGTAGGAGTGGGTGGGTGAGATTCTGTGGCCTGCATTGTGCAGGAGGTCAGACTAGATGATCATAATGGTCCCTTCTGACCTTAAAGTCTATGAGTCTATGAATGGTGTTCCTAGCCTCTGTTTGGCAGAAGCTGGGATTGGGTGACCGGGCATGGATCACTTGATGATAACCTGTCTGTTCATTCCCTTTGGGGCACCTGCCATTGGCCACTGTCAGAGGACAGGATACTGGGCTTGATGGACCTTTGGTCTGACCCAAGATGGCCGTTCTTATGTTCTTACTTATTGGTGAATACAAAAAAACCCAACTCCATGTAAATTGTTACACTATCCATTAGCATTTTCTAGGAGGGATATTCAATACAATCCATATACATTTTTCTTGAAAATAGTGCTAACATAAAAATTACCCCAGCATGGTTTCAATTCTCCCTACTCCCTCACCATATTACCAGGATTATGTGTAGATTCCTAGGGCCAAACTCTGTCATAAGCATAGGGAGCATATAATATTGTGCATAATGGACCCCTCTCTGCATATCTAGAGAAATCCAGTACTGCGTTAAACACTTTTAAGACACTTGGGGCTATGCACCATGCATCTGAGATTACAACCAGCAAAATTCTGAGCAGCCACAATGAAGGTTTCCCTACTGACTTTATAAAGTGGGACAATCCCATTTTATTTGTTTGAATGTATTGATTTACACCTCAGTGCTTGGTAAGTTTTCTACCACCCTCTTCTTGAGTTCCCCCATGTTTTTGCTCCCAAAGACAAGAGCTGAGTTTAAGGGGGGAGGAGGGGCTGCTAGTTCTTGCTCCTGCTACATGGGACCCCTTGCGTGAGGCAGTTAGTGGCTCACCAGCCTGCTGCCTTCCAAGTTCACCTTTCTGTCCAGTGCCCAGCAGGTAAGCAAGACATCTGTCTGGAACAGGAATGCCTATAGCTCATTGACAGGAAAAAGCACGACTGCCTGTATCTACCTGGTCGGTGCCCTTATGAATTGCTAGATTAGAGTGCATGCCAAGGGGACCTGCTGTGGAGTGCACTTCCCTGCTTCACCAAGTAGGAGGAGTGCAGTGTGGTCCTATACATTTGCTCGCCAACTCTTGCTCCTGAGGGCAACACCCGTTTGCAGACTGGAGTGGGTTCATGAGCTCCCCAAGTCACGGGCCATCACTTTAATCTGCCATATCATTCAGTGCGCTGTCTGGTGTTATGAAGGGATCATGCCATGACTGGATGTGTGAAATAAGAGGCCCCTGCGACAGCTTCCTGCACTTGTGTACAAGTGCAGCAGAGGGCTGGGCTGGAGTTAGCTCTGAGCATTTAAAGCTCGGGGGGAGGGATAGCTCAGTGGTTTGAGCATTGGCCTGCTAAACCCAGGGTTGTGCATTCAATCCTTGAGGGGGCCATTTGGGGATCTGGGGCAAAAATTGGGGATTGGTCCTGCTTTGAGCAGGGGGTTGGACTAGATGACCTCCTAAGGTCCCTTCCAACCCTGATATTCTATGATTCTATGATAAAGCAGAACCTTGGTTTGTATTCTTTGTTGCTATTTAATTGGTTGACTGGTTTTAGTGTCTCCATGTGCATCATTAGGGATAATACATGACAAGTAGCATGTTTCTGTTGTTTGGGTTGTCCCCATTTTGGGATCTCTGAGACTCATGTTTCTAAAGTCTCATCTAAGTATGTAGTTATTATTTGAACCTTAAATCCAAGTTATGGAGATATTAAGATGATTAAACAAAAGAGAAGAACCCCACTATTACTGCGCCGGAGTTTGCTTCATTTTGGCTGTTATTTCTGGGAGGAAGTGTCATCTAGGGGCTAGGGCCTGTGGCTGGGAGTCAGAACCTCAGGGTTCCAGTCCTGGTTTTGCCCTGATTTAGCTTCTGATATCAGGCAAGTCACCTGACCACGCTGAAAAACTCAGGCTCCTAGTGAGCAAACACTTCAGCTCTCAGTAATGTAAAAGTTGCTGTAATTTTCAAATGGTGTGTCCGTTTCAGCTGTGAGGAAGTTCATATTGTTTAATGCAGAACAGGGGTGTGATTTTCCAAGTGCTCCATGTGCAGAACACCCAACTGAAGTCAATAGGAGTTGCACCTATGAAAGGCTTGAGGACTGGTGCCGGCATCTGTATCTGACCTTGCAGTACTCAGAGGCTCCACACTTTTGGAATAAGGTCTCCAGAAATACAAGTAAGTATCGACTTGTCCACAGTAAGAAAGAGTTGCAAGATGCATCTCTTTGTCCAGATGTCCACTCTTGATGTACAGTGATCTCCTAGGCATTTAGCGTCAGAGTTTCAGAAGAATTCAGAACACTTGTAAGATTGTCATCAATGACCATTTAAAACACTAGTTGGAAGGAAGAAACTGTTTCCCCACTGCTCATCTGTGTTAGAAAGTTAACAGATGTGTTTATGTCCTTAAGTATTAAGGCACTGACTTGGGAGCTTATTGTCATTGTTGCATATTCTTTTATTCCCTTCAAATTGATTTCAGAATGTCGCACCTGGGACTCTTACATTAGTTAGCTCTTACTCACAGAAGTAGTGTCAATGACTTGATTAAAACTACTCCTGTGAGTAAATGCACATTGATATAAGCAAATATTCCACAATTGGACCCTTTATAAGCAGACCCTTGCTGAAATGTATTACCATGGGAAAAGCAGAACAAGAAAACTTTGCTAATCTTTGCTTTTGTTAATCTACTTGCAGATGAAATGGGAATCTAGTATAATACTTCCAAAAGTTGTTGAAAAATAAAGCATGTGATTAATTTTTGTCTTTGCAGTTCTTATCAAACAGCAAAAAGCACAACTTATTAATACAGTTGGAAATTGGTTGATAGTGAAGCGTTGAAAGTACAACAGTACTTGAAAATGAGAGCCTGAATGACTGTAAGTACACTTTCTGTACAAGTTTAATTACAATGCAACCTGATTTTAGAATAACATCCCAGAGTACATCTTAAGGAATATTGTTTCTGCCTGTTAAATGGCCTTTAAAACATGGCTATCAAGTCTGTTACTTTTAAAAAAGATGTTCTCAACAATCTTTAAACGTGTAATAAAACAAAGCTTATGTTAAATAATCTTTGACGGTATGTGCTGCTTGCCCTGTCCTTTAAGCTGTTGGAGTGCATGGAGTCCAGTTATCAAAGAAATCCACAAACAGGCCTCGCTTTTGGGTTATGTTATGGAGGACAGCAGAGACTATTCTTTTCGTGTTTTTGACACAATGGAGCTAGAAACACACAGGCAAATGGGATGTATCAATCTCTGTCTAAGGAGAGTCAGATTTAGCCCTGGGATGTGCTTTCTGGGTGCCTTGCAAAGAGGAGCTCAAGCAAATGAAGTGTCCCCATTTGTGGATAGCACCTCAAATCGACACACTCTCTTGCTGCATGAAATAATTGGAATGCCAATGTACCATCTTTTGTTATTGCTACTCTGTGATGGCAATGACGTATATAGCTGCATGTTGGCATTAATGCATGGAGCATATTGAAAAGATAAGTAAAATCAACATCTAGGATCTTGCTCATAAACTGCTCCAGTTTAGAAACGCATTGAGGCTGAAATTCTGTAACCCCAGCCTAAAACACAAAGGCATGTAACACCTTTTTTTGCCCCCTAAAGAGTTAAGCATTGTGCTGAAATGAACAGCTTCTTTCTGTTCTGTAAGGTTTTACGCATATAGTGGGTCATGTTTGTGTGTGTCTCATTCATCTCAATGGAAGTTGTGTGGGTGCAGGAAAGGTGCGATTATCATGGCCTAGATTCCATACATTTACATCAGCAGAGATGGAGAGAGAATCAAGCTGAATGCTTCCATTAAAAAGAAATCTGCCGAGTGTACAATGCTACTTTTTAGGACTCACAAGGTAGGTAATATAAATAAATGACTTTGAAATTGCTCGCTGCTGTTCAAAGAGCCTTGACTTGTTCACAGAATAAAAATAATGTGGCATTTAAACTGTATCTGGGCACCAGTCCCGTTAAGGCTAATAAATATATATAAACAGAAGTTTGTGTCTACTGGATTGGCTAATAAAATACAGATCTCCTTGAGACTTACCAGGTACCCTGCTTGATCCGTCCCACCCAGGAACTGGCTCTGCTCTTTGCGAATAGAGGGTTGGGAGATCAGGGATCTGGGAGTAAATGTAATTTACTGCATCTGGTGTCAGAGAACAGAAAATACAGTTAGATAATGTTATGAGCTCTAGTGGCTTCATTGCTTAGAGAGCAGAGTGTTAACTTATCAACCCAAACAATAGACATCAGAGCTTTGTACTGGATCATTGGATCAAAGTAAACAAAGTGCAAAGTCACTGTCATGTGATTGGTGTTCAGTAGACTAGCTGAGGTAGGCGGGAAAGTGTCCAGATGACTCAAACTTTGTGTCCGTTGCACACATCAAACTGTTTGTCAGGCGCTTCTGGATTTTATCAGGTCAGTGACCTCAACAAAAGAATGAACCCTGTGTAATGGGTAGAATAAAGGATGTTTTATAGAGAAATACTCATATAAATGAGCTTTAAAAACTCTGGAGGTAACTGAGTGATCAAATGGCATAACAGGCCAGCTCCTATATATCAGTTATTTAGCATATTACGTTTGTGTTTTATAGGCTGGTGAGCTGGCATTTGGCTGAAGTTTAACCTGTAAGGGAAATACCATCTCCATCCTGGTTCATCCCATGCTTACTTGACATTCGGTGGGAATATAATACCCTCGGTTCCACAGTGCCACCTTTCATCCAAAGCCCTCCGGCCCCGAGTCAACAGGAGCCGAACTTTAAGCATTAACTTTAGTAGAACTACTCACATGCTTACCAATGTGCACATGCTTCAGTATCTTGTTGAAATGGGACTTGAAAGTGGTCAACAAATAGTGACTAAGCCTCACAACAGCGCTGCTGGGAGGTAAACTAAGGGCAATACTTACAGATTCCTAAATTACACACTGTAGCGGGGTGGCACCCCGCTCAGGCCTGAAGGGGCTTGGAAACAGCCCTGGGAGAGGGCTGAGGCTGAAAGCTGGGCTGATTGGAAGCAGCCACAGCTGTGGCCAGTTTAATCAGGGCCCAGCTGGTCCTTATAAGACGGCAGTGGGCCTGGAGCAGACAGTCTCTCTCCGCTTTCAGAGAGGGAAGGGCCTGGCTGCAGGGACCTGAGCAGGTACCTAGAGTGGAGCAGGGCTGGGGAAAGGCCAGAGGAGCTGGGGAGCGCCGGCCTGAGAAAACCACAGGCTGTGGCCTAGGCTTAGGCCAACTGAGTATAGGGGTTGCAGGGGATAGCCCACGGGTAGGCTGAGGCAGCAGGTCCAAATCCAACCTTGCCTGTGATGAGTGGCTTATACTGCAGTCTGCCCCAGGGCGCGGGGGCTAGCTGGTGACTGGCAGTAGCCTACGACTGAGGTGGGGATAGTGGGTTGGGGGTTCCCTGGGGAGGGGAGACCCAGATCTGGGGGGTACTGCCAGGGGGCAGCACCCCAGTTAAAGGGGCACTGGGTCCTGGGAGGGACACGGGAGCCAGAGCGGTCAGGTGGATCAGTGGAGGGCGCTCTGCAGCTGGTGAGCTAATTCCCAGAGAAACCAGCAGGAGGCGCCACAGGGGTGAGTCCACCCGCTTACACACACAGATAGGTTAAGTGACTTGCCCAAGGTTGTGCTACCAGCCAATGGCAGAGTCAGGAGTGAGTAGCTCTCAGTCTCCTGCTCTAGGAACTTGTTTCTGGGTTTAAGCACATAAGACAAAGTAATTATTCAAGATGTTTGCATGTGCTTCACTGGAGTATGGTCACAAGGTGTATTTCCTTTTGTTTGTTAAATCGACTCCATGTTTCCAGGCACAGCTGTTTGCCTCACTCTGCCAACTGCTGCATTGATCCCCTGAAATCCTATAGTCTAGTGAGTCCTAGTCCCCCAGGGAACAATATGGAAAGCCATACTGGAGTGAGGCCCCCAGGGATCTCAATTACAGAGACAGAGAACAATGTCTTTATTGCTATCACCAGTCAGAACTGCGCCTCCCTCACAGCCTCTGATAAAAAAATAAAGCTTATCTAAGACACGGTACATTTACCCATCCCCACCACTGAAATGTGACATATAGAGACTGTTTCCTGTGGTCCCTGATTTTCAATCTCACTTTGTACTGCAAGGTGTCTGACATTATATACAGGGTCGGTGCTTCCACTAGGCAACCCTCGGTGGTCGCCTAGGGTGGCAGGATTTGGGGGGCGGCATTTCAGCGGTGACTCATTTTGGTGGCAATTTGGTAGCAGGTTTTTCTCTGGGCAGCAAGAAAAGCGGCCACCAAAATGCGGCCGAGAATGCAGCTTCAGAGGAGGAGCTGCCGCCGAAGCACCGCCGATTACTGGGGAGGAGCGCTGCCGCCTAGGGCGGCAAAAACCCTGGCGCCGCTCCTGGTTATATATTTCATGATAACTTCATGATCCTGGTTTATTTCAACCAGAATGGTCCACCTCTGTCTGTACATTGTGGAACTTTCCACCTTCTCTGTTGACAAGTTCTATCTATCTGAGGTACTTAAATAGCTCTTCCTTGCAGTAATATCTAAGTGCCTCACAATCTTTAATGTATTTATACTCATAACACCTTGGGGAGCTAGGAAAGTGATTCTATCCCCATTTTATAGATGAGGCAATGAGACCGCGCGAGACTAAGTGACTTGGTCATGGTCAGACAGGAAGTCTGGGTCAGAGTAGGGAAATGAACCCAGGTCTTCCAAGCCCCAGGCTATCATCCTAATCACTAGACCATCTTTCTGAGAGAAGCTCAGGAGCAAGACAAGGCAAATTTCTCTGCCACCGCTGATAGGGTTAAGCAAAATTCTAATATTCATCAAATTTTATGATAAATAAGAGATTCTATATTCTCTGTTTTCTCAAAACACAAATCTTCCAGCCCTTGGGGTTAAAAAATATAGATGATGTTCTTTCTTCTATGTCTGGTGTATACTACTGTTGTTAAAACAATAAATACTGGAGAGAGAAAAAAATCTGCCTGCTTTGGTCTCTCCCATAGCTTGTAAACAGAAGAGATGGGAAGGTCTGCGCAGTGTCTGTCTGTGTGTGGACCCATGCAGGAGGGGGAGAAATCAGGATTAAGAATTCATTTGGTGGCTGCTTCATCTAGTTCTTTGTGCGCAAACGTGCACTTCACAATACCCACCATCCCAGTTGTTGGTAGTCTCAGTAAAAAGGTGAAGCAGAAAAGGGGCCTGAAAACTGAATTACCCTCTGATCTCTGAAGCTGTGTCTGTGCTAGGAAATTCAGGACCTGTTATTCATAGCATGGTGGTAAAAAGGCCTGAGCCTGGTCTACACTAGAGCCTCCCCCACCGGTACCATCCGTAAAGCTGCACAAGTGGTGAATTATAATCTTGAGCGAGTATTATGGATTTGACAACCTAGAAGTCTTCCTCCAGCTCTCAGCTGAGGCAGCTTAATTGAGTGAGGAAACTTCCATTGCCACTGCTCATGCTGTATCCGCTGTGAATGTAAATGGAGGACGGTATTATCTAACGCTGCCAATCCAGCATCTGTCACCACTACAGAACCCACATTCCTCATGGAAACACATACATGTGATTTGTACCAAGTGCCTTTGAAAGCAAGAGCTGGGTTGGGGAAATATTTTTTATTTCACACCCCAGTGGGCAAACGTAAGCCTCAGGAACGGGACTTTTTGTTTTAAATGCATGGTGCCATCTGAAAGCTTTTTTGTTTGGCTGCAATAAGGCCTGAGGGAAACAATTATTTAGGACACAGCTCACTGCGCAATGGACAGTAACAGCTGCTATCTCTTTTACAAGGTTTCTTGCCTTGGGTGAGACCTGGGTACGATTCCTTTGTGCAGTTATTCTGGGAATTTGCATCAGCAAGTTTCTGAAATCCGTTTTCCACACACAGAACTGCTGGCTCTTTCTACGTGCCAGAACATGAAGCAGTTTGTTCCGGAAGCAATGGAAATCCAATAAAGAGTTGTTCAACCAGACTCTGGAGGGGCTGGTTGGAACAAAAAACTGGGTACCAGGACATCTGTGTTGCAATTCCTTCTCTGACAGTAAATCTCTCTAGGGCCTTGGGCAAGTCGCTTCATTTCTTTGCTCTGCTTTCCCCGTTTTTAAAAAGGGAATAGTAATGGACATATCCTAATGATAGGGTGCTATGAGCGTTAGCTAGGTTAATAATGTTTATGTTATATGGAAGGGATATTAAACACTACGCGTCAGGGCTTAAAACAAGCTCTAACTATCAAAGACCAGGATGAGACCTAATGTGGCAGGCAGATTATCCACATCTGCTACTGTAGGGTTCTTACTCCTTCCTCTGAACAGATGGTGCCAGCCACCATAGAATCATAGAATCTCAGGGTTGGAAGGGACCTCAGGAGGTCATCTAGTCCAACCCCCTGCTCAAAGCAGGACCAACCCCAACTAGATCATCCCAGCCAGGGCTTTGTCAAGCCTGACCTTAAAAACCTCTAAGGAAGGAGA
The DNA here is from genome assembly GCA_033296515.1 of Macrochelys suwanniensis. NCBI lineage: Eukaryota > Metazoa > Chordata > Testudines > Chelydridae > Macrochelys > Macrochelys suwanniensis. Next base: position 13,449,589 of record CM065780.1, on the reverse strand, counting down.
TTCCACCACCTCCCTAGGTAACCCATTCCAGTGCTTCACCACCCTACTAGTGAAAAAGTTTTTCCTAATATCCAACCTAAACCTCCCCCTCTGCAACTTGAGACCATTACTCCTTGTTCTGTCATCTTCTACCACTGAGAACAGTCTAGATCCATCCTCTTTGGAACCCCCTTTCAGGTAGTTGAAAGCAGCTATCAAATCCCCCCTCATTCTCCTCTTCTGTAGGCTAAACAATCCCAGTTCCCTCAGCCTCTCCTCATAAGTCATGTGCTCCAGCCCCCTAATCATTTTTGTTGCCCTCCGTTGGACTCTTTCCAATTTATCCACATCCTTCTTGTAGTGTGGGGCCCAAAACTGGACACAGTACTCCAAATGAGGCCTCACCAGTGCCGAATAGAGGGGAATAATCACGTCCCTCGATGCGCTGGAAATGCCCCTACTTATACAACCCAAAATGCTGTTAGCCTTCTTGGCAACAAGGGCACACTGTTGACTCATATTCAGCTTTTCGTCCACTGTAACCCATAGGTCCTTTTCTGCAGAACTGCTGCCCAGCCATTCGGTCCCTAGTCTGTAGCAGTTCATGGGATTCTTCCGTCCTAAGTGCAGGACTCTGCACTTGTCCTTGTTGAACCTCATCAGATTTCTTTTGGCCCAATCCTCTAATTTGTCTAGGTCCCTCTGTATCCTGTCCCTACCCTCCAGCGTATCAACCACTCCTCCCAGTTTAGTGTCATCTGCAAACTTGCTAAGGGTGCAGTCCACACCATCTGAGACAGACCATAGCAATTGCCAGTGTGGATGAAACCCATGTTCCTAAACCAAACTGAAGATGAAAAGAATGATGTTGTTATAGAATTGCTGCCACCTTACTGTCTGACCTTGGTCACATCCCTCAATCTCTCCCTACCTAGCATTTCACTTAGCTTCTTTACAATGGACACAACTGACCTACTTTGCAGGGGTGTTTTGAGGTTTAGTTAATGTTTGTTCAGATAAAAGGTGCTACAGGGAATAAGTGGAAAAATATGAATCGGTTTGTTTCTTTAAGTGGATGGGGATATTTTGCTTTCTACTTTTGGTGTGTTAAGACTATTTAAAACATTCTTAAAATTGGTGCCCTGGCATTGTGGTTTAATTACAACAGATTAAAGTTTAGGATTATGGAATTTTCCACGCCATCAATGAATGCTTAGGAAAACATATAGGGCCACATTTCCAAAGAGCTCAGGGCAGGTTTTCAAGGGCTCAGTACCCAGAAATAGGGCCAGGCTTGCAAAAAAGCTCAGCACTCATGAAGGCACACAAGTTAGGCTAGATTTACAAAAATGCTCAGTAGCCTGCATGCAGCTCCTATGGAGATACCTGTGACTAGATGTTCACGTGAGCGCCTCACCCAACTCAGTGAGCTCTTTTGAAAATCTGGCTGCTTATTTTGGTGCCTAAAAGCGAGCAGAGCTCTTCTGAAACTTCCGGCCCTGGGTACCAGAGTCTGTTCACAGTTATACCTGGGCCACCCTCTAGAATTCCATGGACCAGAATTGGCACACACAGATATATCTAGAGCAACTCCATGCAGCTAGACTGGATTTACACATATGTGATGGAGATCAGAATCTGGTCTACAGGGTGTATATTTATGTCCAAATTCCAAAGGATTAAAAATCAAGTTTGGCTGAAAGCCCTGAATTTCATTAAGCTTTGGTTTGGGGGCATATTTGAGCGACCAACGTTATTGTAAATGTGGCATTCAGACATTTTAATGGGGATGGAGCCAATAAAGAGATTAATAAAAAAAATAAATCTACAGCTGAAAAGCAATAAACAGGAGGGATGAGCTAAAGATAACAAAAATCCACATGCTGCTCTTTTCATAGAATCATAGAATCATAGAATCTCAGGGTTGGAAGGGACCTCAGGAGGTCATCTAGTCCAACCCCCTGCTCAAAGCAGGACCAACCCCAATTAAATCATCCCAGCCAGGGCTTTGTCAAGCCTGACCTTAAAAACCTCTAAGGAAGGAGATTCCACCACCTCCCTAGGTAACCCATTCCAGTGCTTCACCACCCTACTAGTGAAAAAGTTTTTCCTAATATCCAACCTTTGAAGATCTCTGCATCCATCTTGCTAATTTGGTTTTAGACCTCTGACTGAACAGGGCAGAGGAAACAGTAATGGAGTCTGCTCTATCTTTTCCAAGCATCTCTACGTGAGGAACATGGTATGAGTCGGGTTTCCAGGACTGTCGTTTTGCCAGACAACCTCTGATTCGTGTTTAATCCACCCACAGGTTTGTGCCTACAGGCAGGTCTACATTAGACGTGCTACACTGGTGCAGCTGTATCACTGTAGCACACCTGGTGAAGATGCTCTGTGCCGAAGGCAGAGTGCATTCCTGTTGGCATAGTCACTCCATCTCCACAAGAGGCAAAAGCTGTTGGCTGGAGAGCATCTCCCACTGACAGCACTGGAGCGGACAGCGCTTAGGTCACTGTAACTTGCGTCGCTCAGGAGGGTGTCTTCTTTACACCCCTGAGCGAAGTAAGTTAGATTGGCTTAAGCGATAGTGTAGACATGCCTTAAATCTATTACATTTTTGCAGGCCATGTTCATTCTTAATGAAACTCTTCTGAAGCCAATGGAATTATGCCAGCAATGAATTTGGCCCCGTGTTTCCTCATCTCTTCATACTTCATGTCCAGTCTAGTAGCATCTTCTCAATCATTCTGTTTACTAATGGTAACCTGCAAAACCCATAGTGTCACTGCAAGTGTGCTTACTGTTCTATTGGTTAAGCCATCAGGCTGCAATGAGTTTAGTAAAAACAAGTACGGCCAAGAGACACTAGGGTCAAGTTCATCCCTGATGTAACTCCAGTCCAAGGAGTCGCACCAGATCTGAACGTGGTTTATACTTAGTAGTTGCTCTCTGCAATCCTAGCCTAACTGAGAGTGATGGAATCACAGTATCCATACAGCCCAGCACTACACTGTGTCTCCAATGTCCATTGCAGCATTGTGCAGGGTTAGCTGATGCATTTTGTAGCACATCTCATGCCATGTTTAAATGAAAGGCTTGTCAGCTCTTTGTCTGTGATGTGCCGCCAGGGCACTGATATGCTGCGAGCTGGCTGTAGTGTGACAATGTAAGAATCAGCATGTGACAGGCCTGTTGTCCCCAGCCTTGTCATTTCCATTCTGCTTCCTCTCACCGGGTGAGCTGAAGCAGTCAGTCAAAGGGCAGTTACGCTGTGGAAAGTGACCACATGGGAGTGATGTTTATTTGCCTCATTGACTTAGAGTTCAAAAATGGTCATTTAGAAATAAAAAGATGTATTTTTCCGTCTTCCAATTCAACCTGGCTTCTCTTTGATCCACGAGTCATTTTTATAGTGTCACTTTTCTGACATTTGAATTAAAAGGAAGATGCTCAACAGCCAGTGTCTCAGATGGAAAAAACATGAGCACAGAGCAATTTATTCTCTGGTTTATGGACTCTGGGGCATGGGTCACTTGCCTGGATCCTCTGGGCCAGGGGTGGCCAACCTGAGCCTGAGAAGGAGCCAGAATTTAACAATGTACATTGCCAAAGAGTCACAGTAATACGTCAGCAGCCCCCCATCAGCTCCCCCACCCTGCTCCTAGCGCCTCCCGCCCACCGGCAGCCCCGCCGATCAGCACCTCCCGATCAGCTGTTTCGTGGCATGCAGGAGGCTCGGGGGGGGGGAGAGGAGAGTGGGGGAGAGAGGGCATAGCAGGCTCAGGAAGGGGTAGAGTGGGGGCAGGTCCTGTGGCAGAGCCAGGGCTTGAGCAGTGAGCACCCCCGGCACACTGGAAAGTTGGCGCCTGTAGCTCCAGCCCCGGAGTTGGTGCCTATCCAAGGAGCTGCATATTAACTTCTGAAGAGCCGCATGTGGCTCCGGAGCAACAGGTTGGCCACCACTGCTTTGGGCATATCTCACTTAATCAAGGTCCTGCCAGTTCACGGGCCTCGAGCATTGGAGCACTTCGGCCCCTCTTTTTGTGGCCTGTGGAACATAATAGTTGTGTCTCCTCCAGGGCCGGCTCTAGGCACCAGCAAACTAAGCACGTGCTTGGGGCAGCACATTTTCAGGGGCAGCATTCCGGCCTTCCGGCCATCCTTTTTTTTTTTTTTTTTTTTTACTTGGGGCGGCAAAAGGACTGGGTAAGGACTGGGACACTCAGGCTGGGGGCCTCCCCCCAGGGCACACGGAGCTGCCTGCAGGTGCCGCAGTGCAGCCGCCATCCAGTGCCACAGCTGGGCGAAGTGTCCTGAGCCGCCCAGGGGCTGCAGCAGGGTGGCCAGGAGCAGCAGCAGCAGCGGGGCCATAGAGGGGACTGGTGCCCGGGGTGTTGCCGTGCGGGGCCTGCGTCCCGCTCTCCAGGGCTCCGCTCCCTCTGGGACTGCCCTGCCCTGGCTCCTCAGCCCCCTGCCAGGGCAGTCCCCCCGGATTTGCCCTCCCAGGTCCCGGCCGGTCCTGGAGGCGGGAGCCCCGGCTGGAGGGACCCTGGGCTGAGGCGCGGCCTGGGAGCCCCGCTGCTTACCCTGACCCTGCCAGCACCAGACAGGCTGGAGGTGAGGGGGGAGCAGGCAGAGTCAGCACTGGTGTGGGGGAGCCCAGGGCTGGGGTGGCAGGGAGTGGGGGTGAGGGAGGGCACTGGTGTGTGGGGGTGAGAGCCCAGGGTTGGGGTGGCAGGGGGAAGCCCAGGGGTGGGGTGGGGTGGGGGGCAGCTAACATTTTTTTTACTTGGGGCAGCAAAAAACCTAGAGCCGGCCCGGTCTCCTCAGGGCTGTAATACTCTTGTCTGATTTCGGGTGGGCTTAGTGCGGGTGTTGGTGGCCTGTGCTGTACAGGAGATCAGACTAGATGATCTGGTGGTCCCTTCTGGCCTTAAACTTTATGACTCCACGTCCTTCAGGGAGTGTCAGCAATTGACATGAGGGTCATGAGTGCTAGATGGTGCACTTGGATCTGTGCTTTAGCAGGTTATTTCTTCATTGTCCATCACGGGGTTCTTTGCACTTTTCTCTGAGGGATCTGGTAGCGGTGACGGTCAGAGAGATGGTTCAGCTCTTCCTATTTCCTCTGAAAGATGTTTAAAAATTTACATAACGAGACAGCTCCCTATTGGCTACATACCCGTTTCTGCCTACTGAGATCAGCTATAGTTTAGGCTTACTAACTTGTCTCCAGTTCAGACGGCAGAAAGAAAAAAAGATTATTAATTTTTGCCAAACACTGATTTTTGGTCAATGCCCCTCAATCATCCATGTGGTGGGCTTGCAACATGTACTGTCTCTGGGAGAACAGAACACAAGAGGCTTAATGGTTCATTCGTGATAACATGTATAGGAAGACCTGGTCCTTGCCCTGAAGAGTTTATAATCTAATGACAAGTAACAGATGAAGGGCAAGGGCAGTGATATAACATACAAGTGAAGCAGTTATGATGATAGGCACACATCTCATCAGCTGTATTTTTGCTCTGATTATCTATTTATATTATAAAAGCTTAGTTTTAGTTTGCATTGGATTTGGAAGTTCCTGTCAACCTCTGCGAAATCTTGCTTCTTGCTAACTTGTGAGGAAAGTTAGCCTCAAGATGCAGGTAGCCTTTAATGAGTGGGGAAGTCACTTTTGGATCCTCGAGAAGCGTCACTAGTGGGGGTGCTATGATAACCCTGGAAAATACCACGGCCATTGCTTTATAACTGGGGTTGCCTACATTGAGACGCTTAGGATCAGTTTTACAAAGGCATCTAGGCATGTAAAGGTGCAGATAGACACTTTTGTAAATACATTTTGGTATCTAAGTGCCTAGCTCCCATTGAAATCAAGCAGAGCTGGGTGCCTAACCCGCTTAGGTGCTTTTGAAAACTATCTGCACCTTTGTGCCTAAATACTTTTGCTAATCTGGCCCCAAAATATAAGTAGCCAGGTTTTCAAAGGTGCTGAGCACTTGCAACTGCCATTGACTTCGGTACCAGAAAGCAGAAAATGAGGTCACCTGGTATATAGGTGCCCACCTATGGATGTAGGTGATTAACGGTAAGAACCCATGTTAGAAATGTCTGGCCTAAGTGTCTGGCCCTGCACAGGTGCATGTGGAGGATGGGTGGAGTGAGAAAGGGTGCAGAGGGCCCTTGCACAATGCCTGTTACAATCAGCAGCATTCACCCCAGGCACAAAACATTTGCCTTACTGCCTGGATTGGTCTCTATTCTGGTGCCCCTCTTCCGGCAGTGGCCAATTCCAGATGCTTATTCAGAGCACGGCCAAACAAAAACAATTGTATAATAAAGTCTCCTAATTGGCAAAGATGTATCCTGCCCTGCAGGTGGAATTCCTTTCCGACACCTGCAGGCAAGATGAAGCCTGACAATATGTTAGGATGGCCGCAGGAATGTCTGATCTGGCTCTGACTCTGACAAAAAAGCCTCTCACCGCTGACAGCCTATAAACGTGTCCAATAAAATAGCATTTAAAGGAGGAGGTTACTCATGTAACCTGCATCAGTGAAGGGGGGCCCTTTGATTTAGTTCAGCCGAAGCCTTCCCCAATGCATATATTAATTCTTCCTGCTGGGCAAAGGCCGGGTAAAGTTCCTTCTCTATCCGTGCAGCAAAACTTAGACTTCTGCCTAAAATAGATGGCACCCCTCCCATGGTGTTTTTGGTTGAGATCTGAGTGTCTCACTCCTATCTGCCTCATCAACAAGGACCACAAGAACCAATAAGCACGGCCAGGGACACTGGCAGCAGAGTGGACGTTACCACCCATTGTGTAAAAGAAGAAATTACCGCTCTTCTCCGGCTGAAATTTACAAGAACTCCTTACTTCAATCCATTCCTCCCCACCAAAAAAAAAAGGCAGCCTTGTGATCTTTTCTGACTCCGAGGGCTTGCCCCACAATCTAGGTTTGGTTGCATTTAAAAATAGGTGGGAAAACCTCCAGACATGTCGATAATACTATTTAAAGACCCATGGTTTGAGTATCCTGTTTTATGTCATATCTACTCAGAGGCCTTAGAGTGGAGACACATTGTCTTGACTGACAACTCCCTCCTGTCTGGAATCTCAGCCTATCATTTTGCCCAGGCCTAGGCTATACAAAAAATGCTACTGCTAAAATCATTCCCCTCTGCAGAGGCGAAATCCTCCTCTGCCGTCGGGCAGCTTTATACTGCTCCAGCGGTGCCAGGTTGCTTTAAATACAGTAGCTCAAGCCCCTGGATGGTCTGCCCTGCTTGGGGGGTTTCCCTGCAGAGCGTTGGTAGCAGCTTCTACACCTCTCTTCCCATTCCTGCAACTGGAAGAAGGGGCACGGCTGGGAGGAGGAGGATGTGGCCACGCTGCCCTATATACGCTGGTAAAACCTGGGTGCAATCAGGGACCTTTGAGGCTGTTGGCTCAGTGCAGAGCAGCCTCAGGATAGGAGGGGTTCTACAGATGAGCATCGGGCCCAAAATATCTCTGTTAGGTCCCTCTCCTCCTCTCTGACAAGCTCAACTTCTAGGCTTTACACAGCTCCAGTCCTGCCTACGTCTCTGCCATCAATTCCCACTAGTCTTCCTCTTCCTGCTGCCTATACTTCTCCCAGGCCTGCTTCCTCAGGCCTGATCCTACAAAGACTTGCTCATGAGCTTACCTCTGTGGACAGTGAGTAATCACACTGAGCTCAATGGGACTACTCACATAAGTAAAGTTAGACATGGGCATAAGCCTTTCTACAGCTGGAGCCTAAATGTCCCTTTTATATCTCCCCCCTCCCCCGGTCTTCTCATCTTTCCTCCATGCCATCCCTCACGCTGGAAACACATCAGATGACCTCTTTCTCCTGACTTACATCCTTCCTTAAAAACATGCTTCTTCCTCAGCCTTTCAGTGTAATTTAGCACCTATGGGCAAGGATGGTGCCTTCGTCTGTTTATGTACAGCACATAGTACAGTGATTTATAATTCATAGACTTTAAGGCATGATGGACTATTAGATCATCCAGTCTGACTTCCTGTGTAGCACAGGCCTTAAAATCACATCCAGTTACTCCTGCACGGAGTCCAATAACTTATGTTTGCTCAAAACATCTCTTCCAGAATGTCTTCATTTGAAGTTGTCAAGAGATGGAGAATCTATCCAGCAATGGTACCCAATGAATAAATAATAATAATATAATAATAAATACTAATGGAGGACACTGGTCTGCTTGGGTATTTTATAGAGCATGGGGATGGGTGGGCTGGTTAGGTTAAAGTCAGAACGGAGCAACACAGACTAGTTTTTTATTATTATTATTTTACATACTATTGAATCAGAAGCAAAAGAACCAAACTACTACAAGAAAAGCTACTCACGCTGGTAGTGTTTCTTTTCCAGCTGAGGGAAGCTTGTTAGAAAACCTGGTTGCCAAACAAGTCCAGAGAAGCTTTGGCTGAAGGCTGGAAGTATTTGGTTGAGGTTTGGAGTAGGTTCTTAATACAGTCAAGTCAGTTTCTCCATTCCTAACCAGAAGTACTTACTCATGTTAATTAGGGCCTGATCTTAGGCACCATTGAAAAGTGAAATAATGTGTTCATTTGGGGAGAACAGTAGTATAAGCATTGATGCAAAGCTCACTGATGTCAATGGGAGTTTTTCCATTTACCTCAGTAGTCTCTGGATCAGTCTCCTGTACACAGCCCCAATGCTCTAATGCAGTGTTTTTCATAGTCCACAGACTATGTCTAAGGGGTCTGTGAAAGGCTGTCATTACCATAGACAGTGGTGTTCAACCTGTGGCCTGTGGACCCCTGGGGGTCTGCAGACTACATCTAAGATTTCCAAAAGGGTCTGCACCTCCATTTGAAATGTTTTAGGGGTCTGCAAATGAAAATCCCACTGTCCTAATGTGTTAGGACCGTTCCATGCCATCCTCATCCATGTTTGAAGGCCAAGAAACTGGGATATGATTTAGCCAATAGTTTGAGGCCTCAGCATTAATCTCAGTGCCTTACATCCTACCAATTCAGTGATGAATAGCAAGAACCAGTCTCTGGAGTGCAAGTTACTGCAGATAAATGATGGAATAAAAAACACGCATTATCCACCATTGGTGTTTAGTTCATAAGGGGCTGTCTGGCTATGTGTGAATTTATAAAGCTTTCAGCTAACTCACAAACCTATATGAAAAGTTCAGTATTCAGGCACATCATGTGCATTTGGGACATTGAATCCATAAACTAGTTATTATGGTAGACACATCTGTCAAAGCAATCTTTTCTATCTGTGAGAGTTATCACACAGAGAATATACTTACTCTGGGAAGTAATCTAAATGTAATCAACACAAGTTATTAATCTGAATGAAGAGTAAGCGTCATTTTATTGAACTGCTTATGAACACTGTGCGAGCACACCCCACAAGGGGGACTGTCTCTATGGTATGTGAAAGGAATTTGCAGCATTTGGTAGCATATGGCAGAGAGGTCAAGGATATGAATATCGTATGATGCCCTGTTGGCTGCATAAGCTATTGCTGGCTTTCATTTCCCTAGACTTGGTTGGAAATTCTCTGACGGAATGTTTTTTTATCAGAAAATGACGATTTGTGGAAAGAGAAACATTCCATGGCAATAGGTCTAGTACGATTAAACCCTTGATGGAAAGCAGGTGTCATGGCACAGGGCCTGGGCAGCCTGCCCTAGTGGTCGGAGCTGGAGTCAGAGGCAGAGTCAGGAACCGAACAGGGTTGGAGGGAACTGGAGCAGAGCAGGCGCAAGGCTGGGAACAAGGCAGGCAAAGAAGAGATCGTAGCCACTGGCCTTAAGAGCAGGTCTGTTGATGCCCAAACCATCTGAGTGACTGAAAGGCAATCAGGGTGTTCAGCTACCTGGCCCAAGGCTCAGCCGCAGGCCCTGATTCCTGACACCAGGCAGTTGACAGAAACTTGCCTTGTTTCCTGTCAGCTTGCCTGCCTGCTCACCCGCCTCCCCCAAGCTTTCCTATTCCTCAGCAGCCCAGGCTCCCGGGCAGACTGTCAGCTGGACTGCCACGGAGGCAGGGCTTCCAGGCTCCTCAGCAGCCCACCTGGAGGTCGACCCGGGAGTGTGGGCTTCCTGACTCCTGGGTTCTGCAGCAGCCTGTCTCAGCCTGCCCCAAGGAGTCGGGCAATGGGCAGCCCATGGAGCATGCTGAAAAATTCCATTTAGGTTCTCCTGAAACAGAACGTACCAGTCTCTCTACCATGAACATTTTTGTATTTTTGACCAATTTGTCTCAATTCGGGATGAACATTTTCAAAAACTCTGAAACTTTTCACAGGAGGGAGATTGCTTTCCAGCCAGCCCTACAGGCATACACTTCATGACCTGGACAGGAGCGGCGGAAGCGCCCTGAACAAAGGGGGGAGGCACAGGTGCCTGAACCATGGTCCTGACCCCCATGCCACCTCTTCTCCCAAAGGCCCTGCCCCCCACTCGCTCCTCTCTCCCTGTCATTTGTCCTTACAGCCAGTAAAATGTGGAAGGGCCATGGTTCCCTGACCCTCCCCTGTTTTGACGCTCCTGGATCTGGAACATCACAAGCCTCATGGTTTCTTTAGAGGCCTAGCCTCTTGCTGACAGCAAGCATGAGTTAATAGAAAGGCCAGTATGTGAATTACATATGATTTGGCCATTTGGGGCGAGGTGACCTTTTTGTTACGGGTTGTCTGATGGTTTACGTTATGTGATCTAGCTCACAATAGTCACTGGGAACAGGGTCTTCTTGATTAAACTTCCTTGTGCTTCAACTAATGTTACTTCCAGTCAGTGAGATGGTCAAGGATGATGCAGGAGGCAGATGGAAAAGCAATTCTAGGGTAATATTTGAATGGCAAAGTGAAAGGCATATTACACATAGAAAATGTGTAGTGGAGAAGGCGTGACAGGGATCACTGACCGCATTGGACTTGGATGGAACAGAGTGCAGAGAAAAAGCTCTCATATCTACATCAGCACCAATGAAACCCAATCCAGCCCACTTCAGCAGGGCCTATATAAACCCCACTGCCCTAATTACAACCAGACACACTTCAGGTGGTTTCTTTTGCACACTTTTTAACATCTTAGAATGAGGATCACATAGAGTTTGTATGTTTCTCTGTAAGAAACATTATTGAGTCCTACAGCAGTCTGTGCTACCAAAAAAATAAAGGCTCTTCTATGGAAAAACACTCTGCAAATGATGGACATAAAGATCAGCTGCCATATTTAAAGTTAACGGAGTTTCTCTGGGTTACACCAATGTCACAGAGGAGAATTTGTCCCCCCGCGAGTCTTTACACAAATGCATCACAAAGCACAGTATGCAGCAGTACTGCAATTTGTAGGGGTGCCACAGAAATACCAAAGCAAAAAACTCCCAACCACATCTAACAAATCATAAAAACAATAATCCCCACCCTGTAACACTTAGCAACAAATTGTTATTACACATCACCAGTTAAAACGGTAGATATAAGTAGTGGGGTAGAGGCACTTACCACCATCCTGGTGTGAGAAGCTCTGTAAAGATACAAACATTGGGATCAGTTAAGCCTTCATGTGATGCGAAGTTTCCAAGTTTTTCCTCTAGAATTATCTTGTGTTAGCTGTGTGCCTCTTTGAGACTTACAAAGTGAGAGAGAACTACTGAGCTCTAAGGCTATACGTCTACACACTAATAGCAGCAGCAGGTAGGGAATGTGTAACTACACGCTGAAGTGAAAAGCAGGCAGTGTGTAGCAATATGTGAAAGACTCAGGCATGGGGGAAGCAACGGGGAAAAGACTCAGCCTTTCCCAGCTGCCTTCCTCCCTGACAGAGCTTTTCCCCATCAATGCAGCCTTTCTCTGCAGTGGGGAAGAGCTCCATCCATGGGACACCACGCTGCTAAAACCAGCAGTATAAACAAGGAGCTATGGCCTGGGTGAATAGAGAGTTGTGCAGAGTATGTACTCACATATGCACCCACACCCTTCAGGTGTGACTTTCCTCACCTCTGCCGTGTGTTGCCAGCTGCACTGCTATTTACGCCAGTGCTGGGGAGGGAAGGGGGGCTACGTGTGTACATAGTCTACACACTGCCAACAGAAGTGTGCAGAGAAGCTGTACCTTGAGGGTAGCTGGGTGGTGAGAGGAGGGGGATACTTAGTGTCATTGACATGACAACACCCGCTGGTCAAGGTAAGAAGCAATATTCAAGAGTGTGGAATGTGGTCTGGATCCTCAGCTGGGGGATACCACAATGGAGTGAGCCCAACGAAGGGAAGGATACACACCCAGCTGCCATAGGAGAGATTGTCTATGTACAGGTGCGCTTCTGGACTGGCTGAGGGGGACATTTCTCTCCAACCAGACTTTTTATTATCTGGCTGCTGTCTCCTCAAGTATGGCTGCAGGATTCCTGTACTTTCACTCCGGTGAAATGGAGAGCTCCCCACCTCTCCCCGAACACCAACGGCACATCCTAAAAAAGCCTAGGAAGTCCAGCACTCTTTGGAAAGGCTGGTGAGTAGCAAAATAACCTACCCTAGATAGGTGGGTTTGAAAGCTCTGGAGTTTTTTTGATCTTGCTCGATCCACTTCTTATTAGACTCTCCACAGCTATTCTCCCACTGTGCAAAGGCACATAACACTGCAAACGCTGCTTTCAATCAGTATTGCACCTTGGCTTCACTCTCTTTGATGCTGAATCTTTTTTTGTACCTTTTGAAAGTCCTCAAAGGATTTCTCTGTCTCCTTTAGTTTCTCCAAGATGATTTGCTCTTTGGCAGATATCTGGGATTCTTCACTTTCTAGCTTCTCTATTTCTTGTTCCAGCCTGGAAGACATGGAAAAACCATCATTTATTTCAGTGGCATACTAGATATCTGAAGGCAGCATCACCCTGTTAAGCGAGCATTGGCTTCCTAGCTGCAAAGGTATTAATCAGGATCTTAAATAGGTCAGGAGACAGCGGGGGAGTTTCAAAATCTTGTTCAAAAATAGTTTCTTGGCATAGGAGGAGACTAGAGGGAAGATAGACCTTCCTATACCACAAATGCCCTATGTCAAAAAGATGGGAATTTTGGATGTGATCAACTTTTCTCAGAACATTTGTCTATTAAATTAATTACCCCTCCCCCCACTTCCTACTCCAGGTTGGAAATCTCAGTAGGGTAGGTATATAAACATGCAATAACACTTGGAAGAATAAATATCTCCAAATCCTTCCACACCATAAAGGATGGAACTGGAAGCAGCTGTTGGAGGTTGGCAGGGCACCAGCCCCATTGACAGGATTTTCTGAGCCCGCGTGGGGCTCATTTCCAGCAGACAGAGCCTTCACTTGGGTAGGATTCTCAGTTTCATCTTTCTACCTTTCCCATTGTTTTTGGATGATAATGGGGGCAGAACCCTATCAGCCTGCAGGTAATACATACTATGACCTGCCTAGAAAAGCCATGGAGAGTGATCCTTAGAGATGCTAAATACCCATAGTGCTCATTGATTTCATTGAGAGTTGTGGGCACTCAGCACTCTTCAAAGTAGGGCCAGAATGATTTTATATTGTAGCCACATAGGGCCAGATCCTCCACTGGTGTAAGACAGCCTCACTCCATTGACTTCAGTGGTTTACACCAATGAAGGATCTAGTTCAGAATTTTTCTGGAGATGATGTACCCTAACTTACGTACGACATTATCACTATTTCTGCACCATCCATAAAAAAATTAATTGCCACATCGAATGTTTGATTTGAGCAAAAGCTGAAGTTTCAAAACGGGGATGTCTAAAGTTCAGAAAGCCCCACTGACTTCAATGAGAGCTACAGTTGTTCAGCACCTCTTATTCAGATGCCTCAGTATGGATGTAGGAGTCTCACATTAGGCACCCAAATGTGAAAGTTTTGGCCTCGATTTCTTTTCTCGCAGGGCTACAAGACGGACAGCATGGCTGAGAATGCATTACACAGGAGAGTCAGTCAGTCACTGATCAATGAGCAACTTAACAAATACCCTGGAAATGGACATCAGCAGAACCAGAGTACTAGTCACAAGATGGCTAGCTCCTGGCCTTTCTTTTCCCTTGGCAATGCTCATTTATCCAGGCATGTTTATACCTCAAAGATGAAGATACATGAATTCCTTTTACCTCGTGGCCTGATGAATTTACACTGCGGAGATGGGTGCACACATGTTTGGTTTTTTCACGAAATCAGTGGTTTGCAGCATTCCATATTACATAGTCCATAATACTGTTTTCTGCTAGCCAACTGATTTTAGGTGGCCCGGTAGGTAGGGGAAAAGAATGTGCACCTCACAAAGCCAGAAAATTGCCGTGGGAGAATTAACTCCTGTCCCCTTTTAAAAAAACCAGAACTAGTCAATCTATTATCCCACTGAAGTCAATGGACTAAGATGTTACTCAAGTATGAGTAAGGGTATCTAAATCTGGCCCATAATACTGGAGGGTGGTGTTAAGTGCATCATTTCCTGGATATCAGCTCAAATCTTTGGAGAAGAGGTTTGTCATGGTTGATTCAAGCCAGAAGAGAAAGTTTGTTTCAACCACAAAAAAAAGCTCTCAGCCTTTGCTTTGATTTTCTGTTATTGCGTAGTGGGCTGTTTGCTGTCTCAGTTTTACTCCGGGATGTCTTTTTTCCCCCTCCTCCCACTCTCTCCCAAAGTCCCTACTGCTTTCATGCCAGACGACTGCCTGCTGCCCCAGTTAAAAAAACAGTCAGGCAGATGCAACAGTAGATCAACCTCTTTCTGACAGCACATATTGTTCTTGGCTTTCTTTAACCCCTTCTTTGGTTCTCTTAAGAAGCAGTAACAGCAACAAGAGGGAAGAAAGAAACTAGGGGGAAGCTATCAGGGTAGATGGCTGGAGATGAAGGGACATGGACAGTTAGTCTGACACTAAATAATGCCTGTAACCGCTGCCACCAGTGTAAAATGGCGTAGCTCCATTAAAAGCAATGGAGATATGCTGAGGATCTAGCCCTAAATTGGGTACTCGGAATTGCTGGTCCACTCTTGAGACAAATCTGTCTGGTCAGCTGAAATGCTGGACCTCCAGTCCCTGCTCTTCCTCACTGTGAACTATATGAGCAGTGCCGGCCGTTCCAGGAATGTCCAGGTAAGATGTACCCCAGGGGCTGCTGAACGGAGCAGATACATTCAGCGCAGTGACAATGTGTCATGCTCCTTGCAGTACCCACGACTGTGAGGCACCTCGCTACCACTTGCCCCTTAGCATGAAGAAGTCTAGTCTGTACCTGCCATAGGCAATACAAGCACTCCCCTCTAGGCTTCCACAGGCCTAGTTCTCTGATGGGTTAGCGACAGGCTCACTCCAACCCCTGAGTCCTCCGAGCATCCCCAGTAGTGTCCAGCCCCTTCCCCACTGGGCACTTACAGCATTACCGAACCCGCTGTTTCCAAAGGAACAGTACAGCACAGCTTACTAGTTACACCCTGGAACACAGCTTCTGCGTAACACTCGGCACGTAGATAGGTTTATAGTGAAAACGAGATGACTTTTATTTAACGAAGAACAGATATTCCTATGGTTGCAAACGGGTAGATGGGAAACAAAGGGTACACATAAAACAGTCATAGCACACATTCTAGAGCAGAGGTGGGTAAACTTTTTGGCCCGAGGTCCATATCTGGGTGGGGAAATTGTATGCAGGGCCATGAATGTTGGGCTGGGGCAGAGGTGCGGGAGGGAATGCGGGGTGCGGGAGGGGTGTGGTGTGCAGAAAGGGGCTCAGGGCAAGGGGTTGGGGTGCAGGAGGGGTTTGGGGTGTGGCAGGGGGCTCAGGGCAGGGGGTGCAGGGTGCAGGAGGGGTTCAGGGTGCAGGCTCTGGCCCACCACTGCTTACCTCGAGCGGCTCCAGGGTGGCAGCGGCGCACAGCGGGGCTAAGGCAGGCTCCCTGCCTGCCTGGCCCCACGCCACTCCCTGAAATGTCCGGCATGTCCGGCAGTGGCTCCTGGGGGTGGAGTGGAACAGGCAGCTCCACCGCGCGCTGCCCTCGCCTGCGGGTACCACCCCCGAAGCTTCCATTGGCCGCGGTTCCCCATTCCCGGCCAATGGGAGCTGCAGGGGATGGTGCCTGCAGGCAAGGGCAGTGCACAGAGCCCTCTGCCCTCCTCACAGGGGCTGCAGGGACGTGGTGCCGGCCGCTTCTGGGAGTGGCGCAGGGCCTTGGCAGGCAGGGAACCTGCCTTAGCCCTGCTGCGCTACGGGGCTGGCAATCCCTTGGGCTGGATTGAAAGCCCTGATGGGCCGGATATGGCCTGCGGGCCGTAGTTTATCCTCCCCTGTTCTAGAGCCTAAACTTAGCTAACAAGGTGCCCTCTTCTCTAATAAGATACCACCCACCCCAAAGTCCTTCTCACCATGTTTTTCAACCAGGATAACTGAGATCCTTCTTTTGTGAGGCCCAGCAAAAAAACCCAAAAAACCCGGAGCAAAAAAAAAAACCGCCGCCTCAGAATCCCCTGATTGCCGCCCCTACCCCGGTGCTTGTCCCACCCACCCCGGCTGCCAGGGGACATGCTGGCTAACCCACCCCGCTCCAGTCTGAGCAGCTGCGGCCAGCCTGGCCCCTCCCGTGCGCCAGCCCCGCGGCATGGTGTCCCAGGGGCGCAGCACTCCTGGACTGACTCCCGCGGCGCCCTGGGGGAAGCCTGCCCCAGCCCGGGCCGCTGCCTGCCCCTCGGGGCTCCGGGCGCCTCCACGCTGCTCGGAAGGGAAAAAGTTTCGGCCCCGAGTTGCAGCGTCCCAGGAGAGCGAGTCCCCCCGAGGAGGAGCCACCTCCTGCCGGGCTGGGACTCATGGGATGGGAGCCGGGGTCACCACAGAGCCGACATCACAGCTGGCCCCCGCTTCCCAGCACCTCACCCCAAACTTTCCAGGGGGGTCCTGCGCTGCGCCCTCCCCTCAGTTCTCCCGGCCACCCAGAGGCCGCACGCACAGCGCCATCGTTACCCAGCTGCAGCCCGAACTCCTTTCCCCACCCCCAGAGCACCGCCCGCCCCACTCACCGCCTGACTCACTCTGCCCGGCGCCCCCTCCTCCCCTGTGTGGGGCGCCCGCACGCTGTCACACAAAGACCGGCGCGAGGAGCACGCGCCTATTCCACTCCACAGTGGGGGGAGAAAGGGGTGGCGAGAGAAGCTCCTCTGCCGCCTCAGAATCCCCTGACTGCCAGGGAGCCGCCCCAGGCACGCGCTTGGCCGTCTTGTTCCTGGAGCCGGCCCTGGCGAGGCCAAGCCAGCTCACAGCCTGCCTCTCCCGATGAGGGATAACTGCGGGGTTCATCTGCACCCCAGATATAGATCCAAAAGTTCATTGTCTCTACTCCCTAACAGGATAACCTCTGCTGGGTTTGATTTTTCTTGCAGCGTCCACAACCTATTGATTAGCATTTTGCTGAGTTGGTGAATGGGCATCCATTGTGAACCATACTGTGACGGGTTGGTATCACAGAAACCCCCTTGGAGCTGCCACCTGGTGTGCCAAGACTACTCCTGCCCCTGCTCTCCTGCCTTTTCCAGCTTGGGACTCCAGAATCCTGTCTGTTTTGAGCCAGACCCGTTAGCCTGCTGCAAACCCAGACCCAGGTCTGAACCACGTCCCCTAACAGCTGTAGGCCTGCCTGGAAGCAGTTTAGGAAGTGCTCTTGCCTTTGACACCCAGGTGCCCAACTCCCAATGGGGTTCAAACCCTGAATAAATCCGTTTTACCCTGTATAAAGCTTATACGGGGTAAACTCATAAATAGTTCGCCCTCTATTTCACAGATAGAGAGGTATGCACAGCTGTTTGCCCCCCTCCAGGTACTAACACGTACTCCAGGTAACTTAATAAGTAAAAAGTGATTTTAATAAGTACAGAAAGTAGTATTTAAGTGATTCCAAGTAGTAACAGACAGAACAAAGTGAGTTACTAAGTAAAATAAAATAAAACACGCCAGTCTATGTCTAATCCAACTGAATACAGATAAAAATCTCACCAGTTCCAGCAAACTTCCTTTTACAGGCTATGGTCCTCCTAGCCTGGGTCCAGCAATCGCTCACACCCCCTATTGTCCTTGTCCTTTGTTCAAGTCTCTTTCAGGTGTGTCGTTGAGGAGTGGAGAGGCTCTCTCTTTAGCCAGCTGAAGACAACATGGAGGGGTCTCCCAGGGGTTTAAATAGATTTTCTCCCCTGGGTGGATACCCCTCCCTCTCCCTGTGTAGCATCCAGCTACCAAATGGAGGTTTGGGGTCACATGGGCAAGTCACATGTCCATGCACCACTCAGTTCCTTAGGAGCCAAGCCACATTCCTGGCGAAGCTCAGATGTGGATTGGCGTCTTCAAGCTCTATTGTTGTTTAAGCACTTCTTGATTGGGCACTTTACCTGCACATTCCTTTCTCAAGAAATACAACCAATATTCATAACTTCAACTACAAAAATGATACATGCATACAAACAGGAGGAATAGATTCAGTAGATCATAACTTTCACAGAGATATGTTACATGGCACATGTAGCATAAAACATATTCCAGTTACATCTACATTTATAAGCATCTCCCCATAAAGTCTTATGGGGTACACCGTCACACATACAACACTCAATTTGCACACACGACCGGACAGAGAGAAGAAGCATCACTTCCTGCCTGCCTGCCAAGAAGATGTGGCTCACTTTTTGGTGACCTGCCTTAACTCCCAGATCTAGAGAACATAATTTTTAGTATTGTGATAGACCCAGGCCAGTTCGGTACAACAGACTAGTAGAAGGCAGATATACTGGCCATTGGGTTAGCAGTTTTCTGTTCCCTAACTGACCAGAGCAGGGACTGCTCCAGGCTAATGAGAACACCTGACTCTAATTAACCTGCAAAGAGTCAGGTGAGGCCATTAAGGTGAAGTGAACACCTGACCCTAATTAAGGCTCTTCTGAGCATATAAAAGGGCTCACTCCAGTCAGGCTGAGGAACAGCCAGGGAGCTCGAGGAGAGGAAGTGCTGCTGCTACTGAAGGGCTGAGTAAATAAGGCAACTCTCAAGCCATTGGTAAGGGAGCCCTAAGGTAGAGTGAAGAAGGGAGAAGCGGGAGAGCTGTGGGGAAGTGGCCCAGGGAATTGTAGCAACTCTGGCAGTGAGAGGTCGGCTGCCAACAGCTGCTACCATTAGGGTTCCTGGGCCGGAACCTGGAGTAGAGGGCGGGCCCGGGTTCCCCCCACCAACCTGCTACTACAAGGAGAAGACAGGCCTCTGGCAGGACAGGAGGCTAAACTGTTCTGCAATAAGCCCAGAGGGACAACAGGGACTGTGGGAGTTCTCTCACCATCCTCTGAGGCTAGCATAAACCGCCTAGAAGTGCGGGACCCACAGGGACAAGATCGGAGCTCTGCCACAGTATATATACACACACAAAACTCCTCACATATTTCCCATGCATACATCTATCAATGAGTATGACCACCAGTGCAACACAGGCTTTCATCAGAGACCTTACAGGGCATTCTTCGGCAAACTAGTATGTAGATCCTAGACCCAGGGGAACCCTGTAACTCTTATGCACCCCTGGGCCCTCTGTCAGTTGGTAGAAAGAGGTTACTGAATCATGCTATTGAGGGACAACAGCAGCACAGAAGAGGTGATCTACCTTGTGTGAAGGCCCATGTTAGTTGCCAGTTATGCCTGCAATAGTGTTACCTCATTATTTGCGGCATTCCCTATGCTTACTAGAGTGACGTCATGTTACCAAGTTGTCAAAGGCAATTAAACATTTGAAGGGAAACCAGAGAACACATGTATTTATTTGTAGTGTGCGCTTCACTGTATTATCCAGATGTCACATACATTATGGGAAAGCAGTCATTCTGCCACAGAGGACTGCATTCTCTTGCTTAAGCTGCATTCTTAGCTGGTGAAGTATTCTTGGAGAGCCAGTAGTGAAAGGGTTAAAGTGTGGGACAAGCCTCGCTTTGCGGTCTGTATTTCTGTGCTAATTCCAAGGCTTTGGAAATGGTGTGTGTGTCTGTATTCTTTTTTAGTTCATGATACAATGAACACATGCAAACCTGAATTTAACAACAAAACACACTTACATATCATCTGTGATCTGACTATAATTACCACTATCTCAGCTGTAATCAACCGAACTATAGTACACACCCCCCTTTATACCTCCTGAATAATTAGGTCTTCATTGTCATTTGACACCTGGGAAGGAGACCCTTATAATTTCCTGTTCCTGGCTTCTTTGTAGATTTCAGGCTGGAATTTCAAAGATGACTGCACCTGTAATGCCAGCCAAATAAGCAACAACACAGTTTGGAATGCTGAAGGGAATACCCGAGTGTGAAAAGGGATAGGATAAAGGCAGTGTGAAAAACTGACTGGTTAATGTTATTGCCCCTTGGCCTGAGCAGTTAGCAAATATTTGGGGCCTTGCCTGGTTGTTTCCATTAGGAGAAGTCCTGTTCCCCTGAACACAGTATGAATCAAACAACTGGAGGCAGTTTCCTTGTTCAGAAACCTAAGTCAGCCTTTCGAATATGTACTGTTACCAAGAGAAGCTCTGTCTCAGCTTCCTCCAGGGGCCATTGCGTCTCTTGCTTTCTCCCCATTGTCTATTTCCTTCCAAACACATACACACATCATGCAGCTACACCCAACCAATGCCCCAGCTCCTGAAATTGCAGTCAGTCAGTCGTCAGGAAAACCCCTTGGGCCTCACGGCTTAGCTTCTACTCAGGATTGCCATGATAGTCCAGGCCTTGAGTTGTGGCTTCTGATGTTTCAGCTATTTTGACCCTGCAGCCCATATTCTTCACATTGATATTATTATTATATGATTATGACATAATTATGATGTATTTTATGCAAGATAAGTCATGGGAAGTGTCATTGGAAAAGTTATGATTTGCTGAATATGATTATCCTATTTGTATGCATGGATCATTTTTGTATCTGAAATTATGAATATTGACTGTGTATCTGTATTTAAAATGTAGTTACAGCTGGGTAATGCCCGCTGGACAAGATGCTTTCAGTCTAGATAGCTGGGTGAGGAAGGGCCTATTCAGGGCAAGAGCCAGTAGGAAAAACAAAAGAAGAAGCTTATCTCCCACCTGGTGATCCTTCCTGTGAACGCTCCACACAGCCTGTAAGTAATGGCTGCTGTGAATCTACAAGGACATGTGATCAGACCACATCTCTGGACTCCATCTTGGGATGTCAATATTTTTCCACAGGCTGCTCTGGGATCCAAGCTTTGGAACAAGGGGTTCCCACTCTGAGCAAAGGCTATATAAGGCAGGGAGTGACATCATCTGGGGTTCCTCACTCCCCACACAAAAAGACTCCTAGAAACACCCGAGAAACAAAGACTGAACTGGGGGAAGTGCAGGACCCAGGCTAAAGGGATTTCTAGCCTGTGAATGAAACACCTGGGGATTCCAAGCTGTAAAGTAAGGGCGGCTTGCCCCTTAAGAATGTGCAGCCTGCTTGTATCATCTCTTAGATTGGATCTGAATTAGCAGATTCTCACCCTATTCCGTATATTAGGCCTAGTTTGCAGTTTTTATTTATTTGCTAAGTAATCTGCTTTGACCTGTGTCCGATCACTTATAATCACTTAAAATCTATCTTTTGTAGTTAATAAACTTGTTTTTGCTTTATCTAAACCCGTGAGGTGGAGTGAAGTGTATGGGAATCATAGCTCAAGGGGCAAAGGCTGTTGCATATTCCTCTCCACATTGTGCATGCCAGTGGCCATAACAAATGTCCACACCTAGCATGTGCTATAAAATTATGTGATGGCCTAGTTATTGCCCTGGTCTAACGTGGTTTGAGAAGAATTGTCTAGGTAACAGTTGGACTGGGAACAACTATATTAGTTAAGAACTCTATCTTCCCATGAAAGAGAAGAGTTCCAGCCCCATCCCTGAGCAAGGTGAGAAGAGACACTTATGCACAGGTACCCTGTCTCTTAGGCAGCATTTTCCTGCTTACAAGTCCCTCTTAGGTACCTCATGGCCCTGGCTGAGGGAGGAAAGAGTTTCCCGCTGAGGATCCTCTCTCTCACAGGCAGGTTTATGAAATAATCCCTTTCCATGTAAGCTTTGGCTCATCCTCCATGTCTCCCATGCTCCAGCTCTCCTACTTGGCTTAACAGTGAAATCCTTGCTCGTCTTAAACACAAAAAAGCAGCTTACAAGAAGTGGAAGATTGGACAAATGACTAGGGAGGAGTATAAAAATATTGTTCAGGCATGCAGGAGTGAAATTAGGAAGGCCAAATCACACTTGGAGTTGCAGCTAGCCGGAGATGTTAGGAGTAACAAGAAGAGTTTCTTCAGGTATGTGAGCAACAAGAAGAAAGTCAAGGAAAGTGTGGGCCCCTTGCTGAATGAGGGAGGGAACCTAGTGACAGAGGATGTGGAGAAAGCTAGTGTACTCAATGCTTTTTTTGCCTCTGTCTTCACAGACAAGGTCAGCTCCCAGGCAGCTGCACTCCGCAGCACGGTATGGGGAGGAGGTGACCAGCCCTCTGTGGAGAAAGAAGTAGTTCGGGACTATTTAGAAAAGCTGGACAAGCACAAGTCCATGGGGCCGGATGCACTGCATCCGAGGGTGCAAAAGGAGTTGGCCGATGTGATTGCAGAGCCATTGGCCATTATCTTTGACAAATCATGGCAATCGGGGGAGATCCCGGATGACTGGAAAAAAGCTAATGTAGTGCCCATCTTTAAAAAAGGGAAGAAGGAAGATCCGGGGAACTACAGGCCAGTCAGTCTCACCTCAGTCCCTGGAAAAATCATGGAACAGGTCCTCAAGGAATCAATTCTGAACCACTTAAAGGAGGGGAAAGTGATCAGGAACAGTCAGTATGGATTCACCAAGGGCAAGTCATGCCTGACTAACCTAATTGCCTTCTATGATGAGATAACTGGCTCTGTGGATGAGGGGAAAGCAGTGGATGTGCTATTTCTTGACTTCAGCAAATCTTTTGATACAGTCTCCCACAGTGTTCTTGCCAGCAAGTTAAAGAAGTATGGGCTGGATGAATGGACGGTAAGGTGGATAGAAAACTGGCTGGATGGTCGTGCTCAACGGGTAGTGATCAATGGCTCCATGTCTAGTTGGCAGCTGGTATCAAGTGGAGTGCCCCAAGGGTCGGTACTGGGGCCGGTTTTGTTCAATATCTTCATCAATGATCTGGAGGATGGTGTGGACTGCACCCTTAACAAGTTTGCAGATGACACTAAACTGGGAGGAGTGGTAGATATGATGGAGGGTAGAGATAGGATACAGAGGGACCTAGACAAATTAGAGGATTGAGCCAAAAGAAATCTGATGAGGTTCAACAAGGACAAGAGCAGAGTCCTGCACTTAGGACGGAAGAATCCCATGCACTGCTACAGACTAGGGACCGAATGGCTGGGCAGCAGTTCTGCAGAAAAGGACCTAGGGGTTACAGTGGACGAAAAGCTGAATATGAGTCAACAATGTGCCCTTGTTGCCAAGAAGGCTAATGGTATTTTGGGCTGTATAAGTAGGGGCATTTCCAGCAGATCGAGGGACGTGATTATTTCCCTCTATTCGGCACTGGTGAGGCCTCATTTGGAGTACTGTGTCCAGTTTTGGGCCCCACACTACAAGAAGGATGTGGATAAATTGGAAAGAGTCCAGCGGAGGGCAACAAAAATGATTAGGGGCCTGGAGCACATGACTTATGAGGAGAGGCTGAGGGAACTGGGATTGTTTAGCCTGCAGAAGAGAAGAATGAGGGGGGATTTGATAGCTGCTTTCAACTACCTGAAAGGGGGTTCCAAAGAGGATGGATCTAGACTGTTCTCAGTGGTAGAAGATGACAGAACAAGGAGTAATGGTCTCAAGTTGCAGAGGGGGAGGTTTAGGTTGGATATTAGGAAAAACTTTTTCACTAGTAGGGTGGTGAAGCACTGGAATGGGATACCTAGGGAGGTGGTGGAATCTCCTTCCTTAGAGGTTTTTAAGGTCAGGCTTGACAAAGCCCTGGCTGGGATGATTTAGCTGGGGTTGGTCCTGCTTTGAGCAGGGGGTTGGACTAGATGACCTCCTGAGGTCCCTTCCAACCCTGAGATTCTATGATTCTACTTCACTCTCTCAGGCCCAGATTCCCCTCCATTTCCCCCCCATAAAACTGGATCTCCCCATCAAGCAGCCCCTCCCCACCCGCACAATTGGCTCCTTGACCCCCCTTCTGTTCTCCTCAGAATTGGCCCATTCCCCTATTTTCATTCTTTGGGAGGACTACAGGCCTGCTCCCCCGCAATCCACAGGTAAAGTCTTGAAGGGCAACAGAACTCAGATCAGAATGGACCTTGCTAGAAAACACGCTGCTAAGGGAAATCCTGCATGTAGAAAAACGTACCTCGTGTGGGTGGGACTGAAGGCTGGAAAGGCGCAGGAGGAGGGGAGGTTGCCAGCCAATGCTCCCTACATGGACATTGGGAGGAGAAAGGAAAAAGGCTCTCAGCTCCTTAGACTCCAAAAGGAGGTAATGGAGAAGGGGGCAGAGACTCATCTGAGGTACATGAACAGAAGGGGAACTAAGTAAAGAGGGTTTAGGTGTGTGGGTAGAGGAGAACAGTTGAGGATGCGGACTGTACATAAGCCTGGTGGGGAACAGAAAGGGAGATCTGCATGCACACGTGTGGGTAGCCTGTCTCTTGGCCACCCAGAAGATGAAATGGGTCTTCAACCTGAAACATGGGATCACCATCTCTCTGCTGCCCTCACCAAAAAGGAGGGGGCCCTGTGGCTCTGGCTTGCCTTCTTTCCTCTGCCAGGAGACAGAAACTGTTCTGATGAAGGGAGTCTCTTCTCACCTGCACCTCTCCCCAACCGCAACACACATACACACCATGAACACAGGTCCGAGCAGCATTCAGTGGGACTGGTGTAGGATGGGTCTGCAGTGAGGATGCACAGATTAATGAGTGACAGAACTGTGCTTCAATTTCTAAAATATAGCCTCATCTAGCCTGGTTAATTAACTTCAGTAGTGTAAATGGCTCCTAGAGATACTGATGCCTGGGAAAAATCATGGATGTTTTGTTTTGAAGAGAGTGCTATAAATAGAGACAGTAACAGCAAGAAGATTAAACTTTTAAGAAAGATTGATCAGGTCTCTTTGGTCCATGCCAGCTATGCATAAACCCCAGACAGCTCTGTGGAGCAATCCTATCAGGTCTGCAAGGAAGGTAGCAATGCAATGGCAATTATGAACTCTTATTTATGTATGTATGTACGTATACACCAGAGGAAAAACCACTCTGCTGCAGCAATGAGGAAAAGTCTACTTGGCCAGAACTTCAGGATTCAAGACACAAGGATCCAGAACATGAGTGGGGAAACAGGAAAGGCTTTATAGGCAAGAAAATAACGTGAGGGAAAGGAATGATGAGGGTACATGTGGAACAGTGGTTGTTGCACTGACATGTCACCTCTACTAACTTAAGGCCACATTCATTTCTGGGGTGACAGCCACCATCTTACCCAACACACCAGGGACCTGCAGTTCTAAAAGCATGAGCTGCTATAGCTTGAGCTAAAGAGGCAGGATGTCAAGCTGAGAACTGTAACAGACCCATATTCCCCGGGGGAGAGGAGGCACACAAAAGATACAGTTCTCACTTCAGTGGACGTACTCCTGCTTATCCCGGGGTGAATTTGGTCTCTACCGTTAGCTCAGGAACTATCCTTGGTTCTAGCCCCGACTGGGCTTTGGGCCACCTCACAGAAGCAGACAATGTGGAGGAGTCCGTTTTATTCTATGCAGGTTCTTGTACCCTTTTGGCAGAGCTGAGCATTGAATCCTTATCGCCTATTTCCCAGGTCGCTGTCTTAACCACAAAACCACCCATCTGCTCTAAGAGAACATGCTGGGCCCATAGCAGGGGTTAACACCAGAGCCACACAGCTGGAAACCAAGAATCTTAAACTGCTCGACCATTTATCTATGTGCTGCCATGTCCACTAATAGTGCCTTCTCTGCAGTGACCTCAGACAGACCAGGAGAGGCGCATGGATTTGGGGCAGTCACTTATTAGTAGAACGCCCCCCATTTGTTGGGAATACAAAATAAAACAAACAACTCACGCCACACTAGTGACTCCAGCAGCTCCTGTCCCTGGGGCTGGGACTCTAGGCATTGCAACCTGGTGCACGGGGGAGCAGAGCCACTCAGGTTTGGCCCAGCTGCCCCTCCATCATCATGACAGAGGGGCAGCCAGGCCAAAATGGAGTGAGTGGCATTGCAACCTGGCCTATGGGGTCACATCACCTCTCACTCAAATTTGGCTTGGCTGCCCCTTGGTCATGATGGGGCAGCTGGGCCAAACCTGAGTGGCCCTGATCCCTCATGAACCAGGTCACAATACCTGGAGCAGGAAGCCAGGCCCGCCCCCACAGGTCAGGAGCCACATTTGCAAGGTAAGTGCTGGATGGATTGCTTTGCAATCTCCTTCCTTCCCCACCCCCCAGCTCTCTCCCTCCCTCCCCCCCCCCCCCCCGGCCATCACCTGAGGAGGGACAGAATCTAAAATGGATATAATGAAATTCCTGAAAAATAAAATAGAAAAATTATTAAAAAAATTAAAAAGAATTCCATGGGGCTCTACTTATTAGAGCACAGACATGGTTTAGCTTCTATACTAGCTGGTTTCCTCAGCAAACCTTGTCAGCTGTGCCCAAATCATCAGAATCCTTTGTAGAGATAATATAGTTCATCAAACAGTCAATAAAAAGGGTGAAAGCTGCTTAATTCCATACTGAACTTCAATTCATGTGCCGGAGATGAGGAGTCCAATGCTTCTTAGCTCAGCCTTCAGCCCCTCTGCAAAAGTTCCTCCTTTTGAATCTCTCCTCCTTGGAAACTTGCCACCGTGGGCCTTATACTTTCCAAGAGGGTGTTGTTTACTGAGCAAAGCTGCTAATCAACAGCTGCAAACTTAATTAGCACTTGGAGAAGGGAATAAAACCTCCAGGAGAATACATTATCACCAATCCGTGCTTGTAAATTAGATACAGGAACAACACTGGACAAGTAGCTGTGGCAGCATGTTTGTAAAGTCTCCTAAATGCATAGGGAAAGTACCTTTCTCCTATGACCAAGCAAAAGATGGTGTCTGGTCTTCCTTAAATAAGAATTTGTAGGGGATGGGGGAAATCTAGATTTAAACCAATGATCATTAATTAACAATCATGCATGCTTGTAAAGCTTTGCATCAAGAGTGAAGAACATTTGTTTTGAGTCCGTTGGTAAAATGATGCGTGCTCAGGAAATGGAGGGTTTTGTGGTGAGCTAATGCAAGAGCTTTGACCTGGAATTGCAGAAGTTAGAGATGGATAAAACCAATATATAATCAAGTCCCTCTCCTTGCCCAGGCAAGATGGTCTGTACTCAGACTTTCTCTAGTGTTTTGTCCAGTCTAAAACATTAAATTTCCCAAGCCATGGGAGTTCCACCATTTCCCAGGGAGACTATTCCACCATCTGGCAGTACTTCCTTATACGCAGCCTGACTTTTCTCTTTCTTAATGTCATTTCCTTCTCCTAGTTTTATCTCCTTGGCTCACCCTAAACCACCCTTGTATCGTTCCTCCCTGGTGTTTATACCCTTCAGAAATACGGAGCCTGTTAACAGGTCTCCTCTCTTCAGAGTTCCCCTCCCACTGTATATACATAGGGCCAGATTCTGCCACTCTTGTTCCAATGGAATAATGCCTGACTTTGGGCTAGATTGTATGCAGTGTTCTTGTAGCCCTGTCTGTCCTAGGATGCTAGAGAGACAAGGTGGATGAGGTGATATCTTTTATTGGGCCAACATCGCTGGTGAGAAAGACATGCTTTCAAGCTTACACGGAGTGAGCGCTTCTTCAGGTCTGGACTAGGGCAGCCCCCGAACCAGCACCAGCTGTTGCAAAAGTCACGGAGGTCACGGAATACGACACCTCTGTGACAGACTCGCAGCCTTAATTATAATCAAAATACAAGATATTAATTGGTAAATGTATTATTGTGCATTATTGATGAGTTCAATCAATAAATGTGATATTGATGAGTTAACCAGGACCATGCTGGGTACAGTACTACCATGCAGTATTAGGGTGTGAGCTAACCCACTGAAGCCAATGGGGAGTCTTTCCCTCACACCCTGTGCCAAAGGGCTGACATCTAAAGGGAGCCCCTGTCTGGAAAGGAGATTTGAAGGAGAACAGGGGCCTGGCTTTGTGAGTTAATATGGGGAGGGTGTGCTGAGCATACGGGTCAATGTGGAAGATGATGGGAAGGTGCTTGTGGGAGAACCGAATGAACACGTGATGGCAGCTGCCATTGCTGGCAGAGATGAGGAGGTGGGTCATGATGCAGTATGATAAAGCAATGGGTAAATAGAGGGAGGCTGAATTGTGAAGGGTCTTCAAGGTATGGACCAGAATTTTGTGATTGCTGCCGTGTAAGTGGCAGGAGCCACTGGAGGGACTCAAAGAAGGAGATGACTTGTTCAAAGCAACAAGCCAAGATGAGACTGTAGCAGCAGCCTTTTGAATGGGGTGAGATGGGTGTCAGGAGGTCTGGAGAGGAGGGGGGTGCTTTAAACAGGGCAGGAGATGATAAGGACCTGGGTCAGAGCTGTAGCGGTCTGGACAGAGAAAAAGCTGGATCTTACAGTTCTTACGAAGGCTGGTGTCTCAAGATCCGGATACCACGTGGATGCGCAAATCTAGAGAGACAGGTGAAGTTGAAGGTGACAAGGCACTTTGCCTGTGAAGATGGTGATGTTATGAACGGTGACAAAGAGAAGGGAGGCAGGGAAGATTTGTGGTTGAAGATAAGGAGCTTAGCTTTAGAGCCATATTGAGTTTAAGTTGCTGGCCGGACTTCCATAAGGAGATGTCCGAGACGGGACTGGATGGAAAGAGGTATGTCAGGAGCAGAGGGGCGAATTTGTGAGTCATCAGCATAGAGGCAGTAGTTGAAGATAAAAGCACCTAGTGATAAGGCGTACAGGGCGGGCCAAGGGTTGAACTTTCTGGGACTCCTGCTGAAAGCAGGAGGAGGGGGTTCTTAGAAGCAGGAAAACAGTATTGTCTAGTGGTGAGTTCAGGAGACTTGACTTGTACATGTAGAGCTGATTAAATGGTATTATTAATTCAATCACTATGGTGATGATACCCACACCTACCATATAGTACCACTTCTCCTGATTACAGCAGCATTTCCTTCCTTGTGCTCTCACACGCCTTACCCAAAACTGCAGATCACCCGTCTCTTTATTAATATCTATACCTACACACACGCTATAGTAATGTAGAAAACTCACCTAATTAATTAAACGATCATTTACATTTAATGAAATGGCATATAAACCTTCAGACAAATGCATGAACGCACTGTGTATGCGTATATACATCTGCAGAGGAGACCACCTTCACTCGTGGACATAGGAAGTTGACTGGGGCAAAACTGACAAATGAGCACAACTGGAAACACACATGTTCATGCTAGGGTGACCAGACAGCAGGTGTGAAAAATCGGGATGGGGGTGGGGAGTTGTCATAAATATAAAGGGAAGGGGGAGAGGATCTGATGCAGTGCTATAAAATCCTCTTTCCAGTAAAGGGTTAAGAAATGCAGGTAGCCAGACTGACACCTGACCTGGCTGGCATCTGACCAATGGGAGGGGGAAAGCTGTGTGTGGGGCTTTGTCTGGGTCAGAGTGATCTTGGAAGACAGAAGGAACCTACAGAAAATCAAACCTCCCTTTTCTGAAGTAAGTTTAGATAGCATAGCGAATAGATTTCTGTTTAATTTTGCTTGGTGTATTCCCTGTGTTAGAAGGGGCGGGGGGGGGCGTTATTCATGGTTTTCTGTAACTTCAAGGTTTTGTCCAGAGGGGGAAATCTCTCTGAGTTTGGAAATTAAGTGCCCTGTAAAATAGTTACCATCCTGATTTTACAGAGATGATTTTACCTTCTTTATTTTTAATAAAATCCTTCTTTTAAGAAGCTGACTGTTTTCTATGGTGTTAAAACCCAGGGGGTGGGTTTTTAGATCACTGTGTAACCAATTGGTTGGGAGATTGTTCTCAAGCTTCCCAGGAAAGGGGGTGTACGGCTTGAGGGGGTAGTTTGGGGGGGAGGGAAGTTCAAGTGATTCCTTTCCTGGATTCCTGTTAGACATTTGATGGTGGCAGCGAAAGAAGCATTTCTCCGGGTGCAGGGAATTTTGTACCTTTGGGGGTTTAACCTAAGCTGGTAAAAATAAGCTTAGGGGCTCTTAATGCGGGTCCCCACGTCTTTACCCTAGAGTTTAGAGTGGGGAGGGAACCCTGACAGGAGTAATAGGAGCCTATATAAGAAAAAGCTCGGGAAAATCAAAATCGGGACTGTCCCTATAAAATCGGGACATCTGGTCACCCTAGTTCATGCCAAAAGTGATCTGCAAAAATCCCCTGATTCCAACATAGAGGGGAGGTCTATATAAAAGTCAACATAATTCTTATGCATTTCTACATTTACATAATAATCAATTTTGCCACAGTAAATTAAAGTATCCTAGATCAGAGCTTCTGATATTTCCCCATGCAATTTAGATGAAGCCCTTTCATTTGGTTGTGGCTTCAGTTACCAGCGAGCTATGGAGTTGGAATCCAGCATTTGAAAACATATATTATACATATACCCCAAATGAGGTTTCCCTCTGCAAATGCAGACAAGCCTTTCCTAGTAAATCATGGCCTTTTATTCAAATTACTATCATATAATTAATGTATCAGACTTTTTCACCATGGACTTCCTGTACATACAACTCAGGGAATTATTTCCACTTGTTTTAACTCCCTTAGGGCAGGTCTTCACTACCCGCCGGATCGGCGGGTAGCAATCGATCTATCGGGGATCGATTTTTTGCGTCTCGTTAAGACGCGATTAATCGATCCCCGATCGCGCTCCCCATCGGCGCCGGCAATCCACCTCATCGAGAGGCGGAAGCGGAGTCGACGGGGGAGCGGCAGCGATCGACTCGCCACCGTCCTCATCGCCAGGTAAGCCGATTACGATACGCCGACTTCAGCTACGCTATTCCCGTAGCTGAAGTTGCGTATCGTAGATCGACCCCCTCCCCTAGTGTAGCCCTGGGCTTAGAGTGAAATCTCGGTCCTCCTGAAATCAGTGGGTGTTTTGTCGCTGATTGCAATGGGACAAAGGTTTCACCCATGGTGTGTTCCTTATCGGAGATGTTTTTAATCTGGAGTCAAAAGGCTGATTCCCCCCTGCAACATCTTGGGGAGAAACAAAAATGATGTATCCTCGAAGAACAGCATATTACTCCCATTACCACTCAAAAGAGAGGCAATCTGCATCTGTGGTCCATTAGAAAAGCAGTGTTGTCTAGTAGACTAAGCATGGGGAACAGGTGCTAGGCAGTATGTCTACACTGCATTGTAAACCCAGGTCTGTGGGACCTGGGCTTGTGGACTCTGTGGGTATGTCTACACTGCAGTAAAATACTAGCAGCTGGCCCATGTCAGCTGACTTGGGCTGCAGGCTATAAAATTGCAGAATAGACATTCAGGGTAGGGGTCATGCCTGGGGTCTGAGACCCTCCCCCCAAGCCCAGATGTCTACACTGCAATGTTATAGCCCCACAGCTCGAGCCCCAGGAGCTGAGTCAACTGACCTGGGCTCTAGAGACTCGGTGCCTTGGGTTTTTTAATCACAATGTGGACATACCCTGTGTTTCCAAGTCTGAGTTTGAGCGTCAGCACTGGGCTTCCAGTTGCTGGACCTGGGTCTCACAGCCATGCTAATGTATCCATACTGCTCTATGAAGACCTTCTGACTTGGGTCTGCGGCTTGAGCTGTGTCCACACTGCAAAATGACAGGGCTTGGACTGGAGTTTCAGCAGCACTCTGGCCCTAACCCCTCCCCCCATCAGGGTCCTAGGAGTGGGGTCTTTAGTGCTTGCTCACCCATATATGTGTAGATGGAAGGGGGTTTGGGCTCCAACATGAGTCAGATCCTGGGCTTAGCGTGCAATGTAGACATACCCAGGAAGGCCTGTGTTCTAAGCCCAGCTCCACTACTGATTTGCTGTGTCACCTTAGGCATGTCACTTAACCAATCTACCACAGTTTTCCCATCTTTAAACTGGGGGATAATTGAGTATAATGAATTTTGCCTGTTCATGAATGTTGCAAAAACAAAATGTGATTTTTCTCAAATCTATTCACTCTTCAGAATTATTCACAACAGATAATTATTGACCTAGATATTCAAAAGCGATTTGTTATAAATACGACATTCAAGCTATTTTGACTGGGCACAGGTCACATGTGATGTTTCTGTTTCCTGATTGGGTGAACATAACTCTCAGAACCAGGTTTCTGCTACAAATATTTGCAGTCATGATTTCAATATGCACACATTTTGTGAATATTCTGTAGCAGTTACTTAAAATTTGCTGTTTCAGGGAACAGTCCACCAGTAAGCCCATTTGCTAGATTGTTTGCAGAAAGTGATGCACGATGCCTGTGATCTGACCTGGAATATTCTAACTTACTGGGTGAATACAGTCAAAAATTTGAACCAGTTCACCTATTTTGACTCCTTCTCTGTATCCTGACAGCCGTGTGATTGTAATGGTCTGTTCTAAATTATGGCAAGACTGGCCTAATACCAGGGAACTGTACAATTTACAACCTTTTTACCAACCTTCTTTGTCTTTGGTGTGGCACTATGCTATTAGAATCCCTGGGATCTTAGGTGGAGGCTTTCCAAGGGGTCTCAGGGTGCCCAAATAATACTGAAAGTCATTGTAGATTGGGTGCCTAACTCTCTTAGGCCCCCTTGAAAATCCCACCCACCCTTAGACATCCGTTTGGACTAACTCCCCCACATGCACATATCCTGCTCAGCTTGCCAAGGCAGAGATCAAAAGTCAGGGACGTAAGTGAAACAGCCAGGCAGGAAGCGTAACATGATGTGGGATTTGTTTCTTTAATATAAACATGTTATATGACTTCATCATCACGACTGGGGTATTTCAGATTTAATTAATTTACTAGAATCAGTGGGTTGCAGCACCCAGGTTGGATGAAGGACAGTGCTGGTGATGTAAAGTGAAGAACGTCTCTCAGGATGAAGGTCTCTCTCTCGCACCCCTATCCCTCATCATTCAGTCTAGGGTTTGGCTATACTTGTGAGTTTACCGTGGCACAGTTGGACTCTCTAGGCTCGCAAACAGCAGTAGCTACATCAGTGGGAGCTCTCCCGCGCTTATGTCGGTGTAACTAATGCAGTTCAGGGGGGTCATTCACCCCCCTGAGTGACATAAGTTATTCCGACATAAGCTGTAGTGTAGACATAAGAGACCACCTAAATTCAGTCCTGATCATACCAATGGTAGCATCCTGCTTCTACTTTACCACACTGATCTTCCTTAAGGCTTCTGATTTTTGTAACAAGCTTTCCATATTGCAGCCTAGTGCGTGGCGAAATTAATGCAGAGATATTTCATCCTGGTGGGATAATTTCAAGGTTATTCTAAGTGTTCCTGCCCAGGCAAATCAAGCCAATCAGGAAGCTCCTAGAACTGTGGGCTGTGCTCAGTTAGTTGTTTCCACCCTTAGGCATTTCCTGTCATTGTTCTTGTTAATTTCTCTCAAGTTTTTTTGGGGAGCCTCTGGTATTCACAGACAGATGCACACAGAACTTTTTGTTTTTCTTTTTATGCGGCCTGCCCTTCGATTTCCCCAGCTGCCCCCGAGTTCTGGGAAGATGAGTTGGCAGTGATAAATGGATGGGAGAAGCCAGCAAGGCAGAGTGGCTTCTTCCCTTGTCTGTGCTCAGACAAGCGAGGATGAAATCATGGTGTCAAAAGCTGAATGAATTTGCCTCTTTGTCAGGAGAAGCTGTTTAAGAGCTTAGGGGAAACTGGTGGGTGGGTCAGTGACAAGGTGCTACTACCTCAGAGCTGAAGAATTCTAAGAGGATTCCTGGGGGTGATATACTGTTTTCTAGAAACTGACACATGTGGTTTGATCTCTTTCATTTCATACCTGATTTTCCCTTGTCCCCGTTAGATGAGTCCCTTTATCTGTATGTATTATGGCTGGAGCACAGCATATGCAGCTATGAGAGTTAGTCAGTGACAGTATTAGCCCCTTGTTTTAGATTCCTTTGGGATGCAAAATTATTTCTTCTTTTCCCTGAAGTGACCTCTGAATATTTCCTGTCTCTAGCTGGAAAGAGCGGGCTTATCACCCCCAGGGGGTTGCAATGTAGTGAGTAACAGAGGATTGAGAGTCAGGACTCCTGGGTTCTGATTCCCAAATCTGCCATTGATTAACCATGTAAACGTGGGCAGGTCAGAGAGCATTTGTGCCTCAGTTAGCCACTGCAGCTACTGTACCTTAGAGAAATTGTGAGTCCTAATTTATACTTCTTAAGCACTCCGATCTCCAAATGATAAGATACTAGTAGGGTGACCAGACAGCAAGTGTGAAAAATCGGGACGGGGTGGGGGGTAATGGGAGCCTATATAAGAAAAAGACCCAAAAATCAGGACTGTCCCTATAAAATCGGGACATCTGGTCACCCTAGATACTACAGACATGCAAGTATTAGATCACTTCTGAGCCCTCCTGGTCCAGGCCAACCAGAGGACGCTATGCAGCTGTAGACCTGAAGCAATGAATGAGAGAAACAGCACCGAGACTGCTCAGAGGTGAAATTTCCAGCCCTTTGCTCCAACAGTATCTAAATCTGAGTCATAACTGTTTGATCACATATGGTGTTTGAACCCCCACAAAAAAAAGAGCAAGTTTAATAATGTGACAACATCCTTTTTTTTCACAACAGATAACGGCAGAAATCCCCCTGCTGCCTCATGGGAAAATTGGAACGAGGCAAGATTTAATTGTGGGAAGCTAAAAAGTTTCACATTCATTTAGGGCTGAATGTTTGTACCAAGAGTCAGCTGACAGCTTCCTGTCCAAGTGGGCCTCAGTCGGGTGAAATTCTTGACCTCTGGATTTTCAAAGTGCTGTAGAAGTTCCAAGTCAGAATGAAGCAGACATCTGGTCTGATTCACATCAGGGGGTAAAAATTAGTCAGGCCAGCACCTGCAGTCCAATGGCGCGGCATGGGCTAGAAAAAGCTTTTCCTTTTATTGAAGTCCTTTAAAAGTACATTCTGGGCTCTGGTTTTGGTGGGTCACTTCCAGATACAAGGGAAAGCCGAGGGATGGCAAAGAGCTACATTATTATTAATAAACACTTATGTTACAGGATGGGTGACCCATATTTTCTAATAAACCACTGGTGTTCTTTCTGCACCAGACTCAGAGGTCAGAAAGGAATCCAAAGTCTGGGTATTACTCATGCTCAGTTCAGTTATGCTGCATGCAGATTGTCTCACAGAGAGCTTTCTAAATTGTTCTGTGGCCAGCAGAGGTCTGTAGAGCACTTGCTATGATCCACAGAGAGCTGGCTCTTCTTCACTGGTTCCAGATGATAAACTGGCAGTAATAGGAACTAAAGTACATCAAATACCTTCCTCCCATGACTTATCCATGGGAACAACTGCTGCACTTTCAAGAGATACTGTGTAACTGTGAAGGGGAGGGTAGGTGGTCCATGTGACCGTGCTCATGGTGGGAGGGGGTCCAGGAGAGGATCTCACTACAAGGATGTGATCAGTGCTGCGAAAAGGCTTGGCAGTGTCTGCTTCACCTACAGAATCACTACACATGGAGTGAGAGGAGAAGTAAGTTCAGACTAGAACTGTGCAGGACTTTCCTAATAAAACCCCAAAGCAGGTGTTTTGCTTGGTTTTGAGTTTCGCTACAAACCTGCTACTCAACCCAGGGTTGCTAATCTTTCCAGCAATCCCGGCCCAGGTGCTGGGCAAACCTGTGAATATTTCCAGTTATGACCCGTGTGAGTTAACCCTTGCCGGCTTTCACTTGGAGTTTTGGCGTTTGAGCACACCCTCAAAGTAAAACAACGCTCCCTTGAAAAATGTGGGATCTAGCCCATGATCCCATTAGTAAAAGGAAAAACTAATTTTCACACAGGTTCAACATGAAACCTGAAAATCACTTCAGGTTCACAACCCTCAGTGACCATTTTGAGAACCTGGTCTACATTTCAAGTTTGTAATGAAATGAGACTCTGGGTAAAGTTTCCATAAACACCTAAGTGACTAAGTCCCATTTTCAGAAGCGACGTAGGCCTTTAAGAGACTCAATCCCAATGAGGTTTGGCCTCCCAAGTGCCTAGGAATCAATTTGGCCTCCAAAGTGCCTAGGGACCAGATTTACAAAGGGATTTAGGTGCTTAAAGGTTCAGATAGGCACCTAGTGGGATTTTCAAAGCATGAAATGAACTAGGTGTCTAATTCCCATTGGCTTTTTTAGATGGGATTTAGATGCTTACGTCATTTAGGCACTTAACCATTTTACCCCATGTGACTTCCTTGCCACTTGGGGTTGTGCTGTGAACATTTTGCACAGCTGTAGCAGGCTAACCGACAACTGAGAACGGATGTGGCTGGGGATTTCTACAATAGAGTTGATGGGTGAGATGACTCTACTTTAAGAACCCGATTCAGGAAGTAACTTAAGCACTTGCCTAATTTTAAGCATGTGTGTAGCTCCATTGGTTTGAATGGGACCACTCACATGCTTAAATGTAAGCAGATGCTTAAGTGTCTTCCTGAATCAGGGCCTAAAAGAACAGTCAGATAAATCTACAGATGGCAGTAGGGCAGGGTGAGGGGAAGGGTAGACACCTAGTCGTTTGGAAAATGTAGACTAAAAATAAGACTTTTAAAAAGAAAACCTTATATACATGCAGCAGTAAGAGTATGTGGGGAGTAAAAGAAGCAACAAGCAGGGCTATATCATCCCAGCAGATTGTCAAGACAACCAGCCACAGGGCAGGAGGGTTAGTCATTAAGCACCAGATGGACACAACCAACTCCCTAAATGTTTTCTCCCTCATTTGAAACTGGACTTGTTTGCGGTTGAGTTTTCCCTGGCACCATTTGCAGTGCCCCGACGCCACTGTCAGCGCAAGATTTACTTTTAGAATATCTCCTGTAGTCCACACATCTGTTCTGTTCAACATGACAGCCCATGTGGCCTCCAGGCAATAACACTGGGTCACTCCCTGCAATGAAATTTGCCTCGCTGGCAACATGAAGTGCTCACAAGCTCCGTCTCTTCATTTCCTATCCTCTTTAGGAATTCACTTTTGGTTTTGTCTTAGCACATACGTGTCAACTTGTTGTAGTCATTTATAAAGAGGCATTTAGCAGCACCAGTGTGGGATTCCAAACACAGAGACTAACGTCAGTCTTACAGAGGCTAGCCCTCCGACACCCAGGTGGTATAACAGCCTAACCTGTGAGATGATAAATTGTCACCAAATAGCAGAGTCTGAGTGTTGGCTCTTAGGAGTCAAGGAACGGGCATCAAATCTAGCTGAGGAGGACAGTGCTCCCTGTCAGAATTGTCCAAAGGGCTTTTAGCTATGGTGGGTCATGCACCTAGGCTATGGTTCATGCAGGGCTCTGTGCACGGTGATTATGCAACCATAAATCCACAAAGGTTGCCCTTGTCCTGTCACCGTCCAGCTACCCAGCTTTTTTGTCTGCCATTTTGCCTTCCTTTGCTGAATCTGTGGTTTTTTGTGCTTGTGGAATGGGTTGCCTGAACGTGGTCCAACACTGATGACCCTGAAAGGACAGAGTAGAGCGCAGCAAGAGGGAGATCCTCTATGATTTCAGTCACCAGCAAGACTGAAAATGAACTGCCTGCCTCTCCACAGTTTCTCTCCGAAATAGCTAAGCTGTTAAGCACAGGCTGGAGGAAAAAAAGGGAGAGGGTGCTGGAAGAGGTTGCTGCCCTGGGTGCCTTTCTCTGAACAGGTAAGTACAGCTTCCAAATATGTATCAAGAGGTCTAACTAGTTAAGAGAAGGAGCATAGTCCAGTGATTAGGACACTAGCTGAAGACTCAGGAGACCGGCTCCTTGCTCTGCCATAGACTTCCTGTGTGACCTTGGCACATCACTCTTAGTCTCTCTATACCTCGGTTCTCCACCTGTAAAATGGTGATAATAGCACTGCCCGACCTCACAGGGGTGTTGTGATGATAACTATATTAAAGGTTGTGAGGCGCTTAGATACTGCAGTGTTGGGGGTTGTATGAATATCATAGGTAGATATGACAATTTCTGGTGAAGCCCTAATCATTTAGTGCCTCCGTGCTCTTGAGTCACGAGAGGGGGTAACACATTTTACATTTCACCTTAAAAAATCTTCACTTTCTCTTTTGCTTACGATTGACTTTTTCCGTAACACAGTGGATATTATGCTATAAAAGAAACTGTTGTTTAATTTATAGTTTTGTGCCCTGAAAACAACCAGTTAGAAATGTACATCTGAAGGAACCCCAGACAATCCCTTGAAATCTACTCGGAATGCAAAGACTGGGTTGTGCCCTCCATAGCTTTCATAAGGCAATAGGATCAGGAAGGTCACCAACTAAATTCTCTTTGTTTCCCATTCCGGTTGAATGCTTTGGATGACCTGTTTAGATAATAGGGAGTGATTGCTTTGTACTTTGGCAGCATCTGCCTGGTGAGTAAGAAGAGCTCTGGCCCAAGGATGAAGAATGAGGAAAAGGAATGAAGATGCTTTAGTTCAAAAGATGGGGAAAGTGAAAGACTAGGGCTGAAGATAAAAGGTGAATGTCTGCGTCAGGGAAGGATTTTGATGCAGTGTATGAGGACACCTAGTGGACACTAACATTATGACAGCTGCTGACAGGGTGACAGAGTCTCAACCTTAGGCCACCTCCCCTTTTCCCAGCCTCTCCTCGTGGACTTCACACACCTGTGACCAGGAGGACAAACGAACATTTTCAGAAACGGCCACTGCTTCCCCACCAGCACCTCTGGAGAAAAGGGCAAGTGCCATTGGAAAAGAGACATGATTACAACGGCACAGGCAATGTTAACGTCAGAGGGTTTCGCATATTTAGCTTCTGCGAGTGGGGTGGGGAACCATAATGCTGTGTTAGAAGTTTTTTGTGGTGAACAAACCGGAAAGTCCATTTTAACTGAATCCTGCCCTTAGGCAGTCGCGTTAATGATGGCAAGCCGCACGCTTGATAGGTGTTTATAGAGAGAACGCAAAGCAATCGGTGCTGTCATCGCTGGTGACAAACAATGACGCATCAGCTGGTGTCAGGTGGAGGTTCACGATGACGAAACTGACCAGAAAAGCCAGGATCCGTTCTACACAATTTCCAAAAGTAAGAGAACTGGCTTTGATGCTGTCGGGAAGTGCTGGCTTGACAGCTCTGGAAAGCAAAGTCTTGGTTTATTCCCAGAGCAGGTACAGCATGGGAAGCCGCAATCAAAGCATCTCCACCTTCCCCAGCCAACGTGCCTTAACTCTGACCTGGAGGGACAGCCTACTTTGAGGGGAAAATGTAATCCAGTCTCTCTGCCCATTTGTTCTCCACTTCTCTGCTGAGACACGACGGCTGCTTTGGTGAGGGGGACATCTGGTTACTAGCTCAGTGCACAGCTACTGCACGTAATGAAACTTCAGCCACTCCTGACTTGAGCCGGATTTGAACTGATCACTGAACCTGTTTCCTACCATCTGAGCCATCCAGTCCTTACACAAACTGTCCCTTTTGTTAACCCCACAACACAGCTATGGGAATATGTTTTAAGGTCAGCACACAAATAGCACTCTCCACTAATAACACTGGTCTTTTTTACCATGAGTAAGAAGAGCTTTTAATAAAAGCTTTCCCCTCGGTTCACCAGATAAATCAGAAGACTTGGAGAGGGGAAGAAGCAGATATTCAGCTGGTGTAGATCAATGTAATTATATTGAATCAGTGGAGCTACATCGATTTATACCAGCTAAGGATATGGCCCGTTGTGCCACAGTTTCAGCAGGGATAATATTTTTGTTTGGTTCTCTCCCTAATATTCATTACCAGAATATTTAGCAATTTACAGGAATATGTGCACGTTTAAAGAGAAATTGTGGGTGCAAATTTGAATTTGCCTGGAAACTTCCAATTGAATCAACTGAAAACTGAATCTTCCTATCGAAGTTTCTGGGTCATTCTGTCTGCTCTTCAGTATGGCCCTGATCCTGCAAACACCAAAGCCATAGTTTAACTTTAGGAACCTCAGCATCAATCCCAGTGAATAAAATTAAGCCTGTTTGTGTTTGCAAGATCAGGAACTAATCCAGTACTTTATACATGACGGTATCCAAGCTGGTCAATTACTCTTCTTTAATGACAATATCAAATCTGTACAACAATTCCTTTTATTGTACTATTGTTATGTATTATTATAGTATCATCTCAGGGCTCTAACAAATATCAGGGCACTAGTATGCAAGAGGCTGTACACACATACACACTAAACCAGCCCTGTCCCAAAGAGTTTATAATCTAAAGAGTCAAGACAGACAAAGAGTGGGAAAAACAAAGTATTATTAACTCCATATTGCAGATGGGGAACTGAGCAGAGAGCAAGTAGGAGACTTGACCAGGGTCAGAGAGGGAATCTGTGGCAGAGTTGGGAACTGAATTCAGAGCTCCGGACTCCCAGTTCAGGGCCTTAACCACAAGGCTGGCTTCCTTGCAAAATTTGTGGCATTTCTAGTCCCACCTGAACATACTGCACGAAAAGCCTCTCTCAAGAGGAGCCTTTCCTTGCAAAAGCTCCAAGTGGGGGGAAAAAGCGTCTGAACTTCTCAGAAGCTCACAAACATTTGCTTTTTTTTAGATCCCATGATGCAGCACAGCAGCTAAGCAGCATCTCCAAAAATGTCCATGAGTGGCCTCCTTGCAGGTGCCGCTGATGGCCTCAGGCCAGCACTGCAGGCAGCCTCTTGACTCAGTTTCTCATTTCCAGGGACTTCCTCAATAATTCACAAACACTTGTGTCCATTCCTTCCTTTCTCAGGCTCTGCTTTATCCGATTAACAAACATTCAGAATAAAGATTTTAAGTCCATCTGTTCTCCCAGGCCCTTCCTTCCTGTTGTCTCATTCCCCATATTTCAGGTTTCTCTGCTGGAGCTGACTTGCTCCCAGCAGCCTCTGTATTCCATGCTGTTCGCCTGGAGAACTCTCCAGAGCTCTCTCTCTGCAGCTTCCTGCTGCTCCTATAGGGGAATCAGCCGACCCCTGTTCAGTGTGCCTCAGTAATCAGAGTTGACTGGCCCCAGGACTCAGCTCTTAAGGGGCAAGCCACCCTCTTATGGGGCAAGCCACCCTCTTACAAAGGGCTTCAGCCTGAATCTTTATAAGATCCTTATTTCAAGTGCTAATTTCCCCTCCCAACTGTTTTAGAAATAGCTTTCTAAGGGCTGGTCCACACTAACCCCCCGGTTCGAACTAAGATACGCAACTTCAGCTACGTGAATAAAGTAGCTGAAGTCGAAGTATCTTAGTTCGAACTAAAAGGTACTTACCGCAGGTCCACACGCGGCAGGCAGGCTCCCCCGTCGACTCCGCGTACTCTTCTCGCGGAGCAGGAGTACCGGTGTCGACGGCGAGCACTTCCAGGATCGATTTATCGCGTCTAGACAAGACACGATAAATCGATCCCAGAAGATCGATTGCTTACCGCCGAACCCGGAGGTAAGTATAGACGTACCCTAAGCCTTGATATTAAACATTCCCACCTCTAAGGCATCAGTCCTGCAAAGATTCAGGTGTATGCTTACCTTTAGCACTATGAGTAGCTCAGTGGGACCACTCACAGTATATAAAGTCATGCAGGTGTGTAAGTCTTTGCAGGATTGGGGCCTAAAAGAGTAAGAGCATAAGAAAATGGCAGAGCTAGTCTGGCCACCAATATTCTACAAGAAATCAGCTTGAACTTGACCACAATAACAGACACAGAAATCCAAGTGTCTCTGCCATCTTCCTTAGAGCAACTCACTGAACAGGAAGATGGAGTTTAAAATTAACTAAGAGCAGTATCTCTATCAGCTCAAACAACAGACATCCCCATCTGCAGCTCTTGGGAAACAGTCAACTATTTAGACAGTAAAGCTGAAAACATTCAGTATCCGAATCAACATAACGAGTCCCACCTCTGATCAGCCAATGATGCCAGAGTCTATCATCCACTCGTTTTCAAATAAGTATCTTTGCGCTTTCTTCCATGCTGCCCCCTCACACCTGGAAGGAGCTCTCCATACACATCTGCAAGGCTACCTCATTATCCCCTTAAAACTCTCCTTTGCCATGATGTCTACATAAAGCTTGACAGTGGTTAGGCTGCTGGTGTGCTGTGACCACTGCCTATTATTCAGACCAATATTGTCATATTGGTTCCTTGTACTTCTTCATCTGTTGTCCTTTGTCTTATACTTAGATTGTAAACTCCTTGGGGCAAGGACTGTCTTTTTGTTCTGTGTTTGTACAGCGCCTAGCACATTAGGGATGTGGTCCATGACTGGGGCTCCTAGAGCCTATCATAATACAAATAATAATAATAATAATAATTAATAATTAATAAATAATTAATAATAACCCAACCCTAGAGGAATGGTTAAAAAAACAATGGGAGGTTGTGGTTATGGAAAAGTTACCATACCAGTTATGTACCAGAATAGATATTTGGTTACCTTTTATGCAATACTCAAAGTACAGTCACTTGTAAAAAACCAGAACACCTGTCCACATTTTTTGAATATTAACATCTAATAGATATCCCTGGTCTGTTAAATATGTGCATGTAAAGATTTCACTCCATTTAATAAAATCACTAGAAATTACACATTATAGGTGCTGTAATGATGCAGATTCAGTAAGATAGTAATACCCTGGGAGGAGGGATAGCTCAGTGATTTGAGCATTGGTCTGCTAAACCCAGGATTGTGAGTTCAATCCTTGAGAGGGCCATTTAGGGATCTGGGGCAGAAATTGGGGATTGGTCCTGCTTTGAGCAGCGGGTCGGACTAGATGACTTCCTAAGGTCCCTTCCAACCAATGTTCCCTCTAGTTTTTGACAGGCTGTGTGCGCAAAAAAATGTCTTCTGTGCAAATTTTTGACAGGCCGTGTGCACAAAAAATTTCTTCTATGCAAATTGTGCTTCTGTGCAAATTTTTGTGCGCGCGGTGTTTCGCCGTGTGCGCGGGGTTTAGGATCTGTGTGCGCGCGCACATGCACACAGCTTAGAGGGAACATTGCTTCCAACCCTGATATTCTATGATCAAAAGATCTGATGGCTATATTTCTATATAATGTCTCTTTAAACAAATGTTCACTGTAATAACGATTGTTTTGCTTCTGATATTTACATGGCAAGGATTTGTAAACTTGTTAAAACTTCCTAAATAAAGAAATAAATAGTTAAAATAATAATAACAATTCCAGATTTCCCTGAAGGAGTGGAAAACTCAGATCCAATGGACTTTTTTATTCCAGAATGTATCCCAAAACTACCAGATGTCCAGCTCAAAAGGAATATGTTAAACATAGAACCTCATGGGCACCAAACATGGCTGCAAGAGACAACCTTCACCTGGGCCTGTACGTATCCACCCGCAAAATGCTAAAGATGAGCAATCTCCATTTCACAAGCTTCCACGGAAAGGAAAGATCAAACTCACATGGGGCAAAGCTAACATTTCCCCAGGATCTTCCTTATCTTTTGCAGCAGCAAACTGCCTTGAGTCTAGCAGGGAGACTACCCAGATATCAGGGTTTCAGATATACTACCTTGTACCCAGAAGCCATGTCCTTCTTTAAAGGAATATAAACCTTTGTGCTTAGAAGCCCTGAAGCAGCTGTGATAGCTCAAGAGCACAAAATCTTAACTAAAGACACAATCCTAAAACACTTTTTTCAGTTAATTTAATGTTGGTGTGTTATTATAAGGGCAACAGTATTTATTAAATGAAAGAAATTGTCAGTTATTACATGTTAATTAATAGAGAACATATTCTGTAATAATTTTAGGACTAGTTAA
This sequence comes from Macrochelys suwanniensis, assembly GCA_033296515.1. Lineage (NCBI taxonomy): Eukaryota > Metazoa > Chordata > Testudines > Chelydridae > Macrochelys > Macrochelys suwanniensis. The sequence continues at coordinate 13,405,500 of CM065780.1, read as the reverse complement.
TCTTTTAATCATCCTGACTGACAGCAATCTACATTTTCCACGTAGTTTACAGACTGGAAACTATATGAAATATCATTTGTCATTTGCATGAAGATAGAACCCAATGACTGAATGTCCTTTTTCCTTATGGGTCTGATACTCCCACCTATTGATCCTTATATTGGCTTAGTCCAGCAAACACTTAAGTGTGTGTGTAACCTTACTCAGCTGGAGTAGCTCATGTAATTAAAGTCACACGTGCTTACGTTTTTGCAGGATAGGGGCCTATGGGTACTAAATAAAGGAAAACCCAAGTTCCTGCACTCACTCAAGGGCACATCCTACTTACTGATCCATCATTCACATACCCAGTTTAAAGAGGTTGGAGGACAGATATTACAGGATTTTTTTGAATTTGGAAATAAAAACGTGCTTTCAAAAATATGTGCCTTCCCACTAGTGCCTGGATTGTTATACCCACACCCAGAAGGGAAGAAAACAAAAGAAAAATTAAAAAAACACAATGCAAAATGTTAGGTTCTACAAAAAGACAACAACAACAACATTTTTCACCCTTGGAAACTCCAATGCCCCCTCTAAAAATCCTGCAGATTATTGAAAAAAAAACAAAGAATACAACCTGGAGCCGAGATTTCAACAGCAAAAGTCCAAAATGCAGTCAAGGACCTTTCAAATGGCAAATGTCCATGGCTGCATGGCTTTAGCAGTGTGTCCCGTAAATCTTTCCAGGAGCTTCCACTGCTTAGAACACTTAAAAGGTTCCATCACTCCCCTTAAATAGAAAAAAATGCTCAATTCCTGTTGGAAGCCAGTGTAGCCACACTCCTGAAAAGCAATAACCGTCCAGGACACTTTAGATCATTATCAGCCAGTATCATTAATCTATCCAGACAATAAAATACTGGGACAAGTTTTAGCAATTCCTGTCTCTTTAGCCCTATCACCCCTGATTCATGCTGACTGACTGACCTGGCTTTATTCCACGGACACCCACCAATCTTAATATTCCCTGAAACATGTTCAAAAGGCAGAAAAATCACCCAGTATGGGACCTTTAAGATTTTATTTTTGTGGTAGTGGAGAAATTTAATCTTGCACATCAGTTTATAACCTCCATCTAACTCTTCTACAATTGTCCATCTTCATTCCAGTATTTGCATGCCTTAAAGTCAGGCTTTCTCCTTAAAAAGTGATCCATGGAGAGATTGTCCTTTGTCGCCATGTCTGTTTGCTCTGCTCACTTAACTGCTTGCAATGATTATCAGAGCTTCTCTGGAGATTCAGGGCATCACAATCCACAATAAGAACCTGAAATTGCTTCTTTGGCAAATGACATCTCACTTCACACACTCACTTCCATTCAATGCCTTCAAAGAGTCTTGGAGGCCTACAGCCCTACATCTAATAAATATCCCAGATTATTTTCTTTCTTATTTTTTTTAAGCCAGAAGTGATGCCCCTAGGAACCCATCCAGGGAGGCCGTCTAATTGCTGGTAGTTCCTTGGGAAATTCAAATACCAAGGTTACAAATCTCACCCAATCATACCTAAAAATGCTAAATATGCAGCTCTGTTTTTATATATGAAAAGCCAGCTCCTCAGCTGGTATCAATCAGAGTCCAAGTTCCTGGAGCTATGCTGCCTGACATCTGCTGAGGAAGAGACCCCCCTCTATCTCAAGACCTTCCAAGGTGTCATAACTTACCATTATCTGTGTTGGACATAGTAAAACTGGGTACAAATTGATGTCCTTTCCAGGCCTTGCACTGCTTGGTATAAAATGGACTAGAGAGAATAAACATTAATTTCATATGCCACAGAAAGATGCTGAAAATCAGCCAGTTGACGCTCTAGCAACAGAGAACAGAACGCAGCATTAAACTCCCCAGCTGGAAATTCTGTCACGGGGCAGCTGTAGTTCCAAATAGGAACTGTTATTTTTCCCATCTACCACGCATTCCGGGAATCAACCCACGGGATAAAATCTTCGGCACTGACATAAGCGTGCAGATCACCAGATCTATGGCGGACATAAAACTGATCCTAAGTCTGCTCGCGGCAGCAATAAACCTTGCACTACTGAAGCAGCAATGTGAAGCCCTAACTTAACTGCAAACACCATGCCGGATCAATACCAAGGAAGTTTTTGTAGATTATGTGGCATGTATAAATACTCTGGGACGGTACTAAATGAATAATCAATTGACTATCACTTTGGATCCAAGTTCCAGTCAATCAATCTGTTGCGCTGTCCTGAATCAGGGCCTTTAACTGGCTAGCCATAGGGACCCATTCTAAAGGGTTTCTCATCTGCTGGGAGATAGCCAGCAGATGGATTATTGCAAGGGCTGGAGTGACAGTGTTTGTGGTGGAGCTGTAGTGTTCTAAGTGTAGCTGCAACTCAGCCCGTTCCCACGCCAGGCTGGCTTAGAAGTGACCTGTTTGTCCCATGTCTGAAAATAGATATGCAATAGTTCAAGCCTAGCCCCCGCTGTCTTCTCAAAGTATCTTGGTGACATAAAATTCCCTCCAGTGGCAGGAAACAGAATCTTCCCAGGGATGCTTCCTGACAGTGAGAAACAGCTGCCCTCCCACCATCCCCTTTGGGGGGTTTGTTACTGAGAAGATTTCATTAGCAGCTGATGATTGAAGTCCCAGCTTTTTGATTATTGTTTGTATTAATGTACATCCTGCCCCCTCACCCCTCAGTCAGGATCAGGCCCCCGTTATGCTATTAGCAAAATCATGTTGATTAAGAAAAAGCGTTCCCACTCAATGGCATTAGAATTAGACAGCTGTTTGAAGCAGATTGAGTTCTAGCTGGGTCTGTGCAGGTGTCTTGGGAAGGCTAGGAAAACACAGCGGGAGGGGCCTTTGTCCTGCACAACAACTGCCCAACACTGAGCTGCCTCTGGAGCTATTCTCTTCAAAGGGAAGAGTGGGGGTGGGGCATGAGCCCCACTGCCTTCACACCACAGTGGGCCAGGGCTCTGGGCAGGGCCAGCTCTAAGTATCTGGCTGCCCCAAGCAAAAAAAACCAACCCCCACCCCCCAGCACCCACGGAACCCACCCTCCCCCGCAGTGTTGCACCGCAACAATTCCCTCCCCCCCGAACAGCGCCTCTCCCTGCTGGAGCTGCAGGGAGGGCGGCCAGCCCGGCCAGGGCCCCGCTCACCCGGCTGCAGCCGGAGCGCCGGGGGCAGGGTGGCCAGCCTGGCCCGGGCCCCGCTCTCCCGGCCATGGCTGGAGCGCCGGGGGCAGGGTGGCCAGCCCGGCCTGGGTCCCGCTCTCCCGGCCGCAGCGCCGGGGGCAGGGTGGCCAGCCCGGCCCGGGCCCCGCTCTCCCGGCCGCAGCGCCGGGGGCAGGGTGGCCAGCCCGGCCCGGGCCCCGTGCTCCCAACCTGCTGCAGCCCCGAGGGTCTCCACAGTATGTTTTTTTTTTTTAAAAAACCCCCACACCTCAGCACCGCCCCCCCTAAGGTGCCGCCCCAAGCATGTGCTTGGTAGGCTGGTGTCGGCTCTGGGACGGGAGGGAGGAAAAAAGCACACACTGCATCCTTCCAAAGAGTGGGCAAGTGGCCAGTGCAGCGTGTGGTTTCAGGGGACTCCAGGGAAAATTCTGGCTAAAGCAGACAGTACAGGAACTCCTCACTTAACGCTGTAGTTCTGTTCCTGAAAAATGCGACTTTAAGTGAAACGATGTTAAGCTAATCCAATTTCCCCATAAGAATTAATGTAAATAAGGGGGTTAGGTTTCAGGGAAATTTTATTCACCAGACAAAAGACTATATTATATATAGTCTTTTAATAATGTAACAATTGAATACTGGTACACAATGATGATTGTGAAGCTTGGTTGAGGTGGAGGAGTCAGAGGGTGGGATATTTCCCAGGGAATGCCTTACTGCTAAATGATGAACTGCAGTAGCAGTTGGCTGAGCCCTCAAAGGTTAACTCTCTCACTCTACAAGGCAGCAGGAAAGGAGGGAGGGCAGACAGAGACAGACACACACCATGTGTGTGTGAGAGAGAGAGATGTGCATTTCCCCTTTTAAGTACACTGCCTTGTTAATTAGATCAGCAAGCTGAACCGGAGCTGCTGCCAGGGCAAGCTCCCTCCCTCCCTCCCTCCCCCCTGAGCCCTGTCGTGTGTCTCTGCTCTATGGAAGATGGGTTAAGTGGGGTGCAGGAGCAGGGGGACACCCTGACATAAGCCCCCCTCTTCCCCTCCACACCCTCCCCCCCTGCACAGCAAGCAGGAGTCTCGGGGAGCAGCTCCAAGGCAGAGGGCAGGAGCAGCACATGGCAGTGGGGGGAGGGACAGCTGAACTGCTGGCAATTGATAGCCTGCTGGGCAGCTGCTGCACAGGGAACGTAGGGGAGCGGGGAGCTGCTAGGGGGAGCTGCTAGGGGGGCTGCCGGTCCACCCTGGTTCCAAGCCCCCACCAGCTAGCTGCACCGGGCTGCTCTTCCTGCAAGCAGTGGACAAAGCAAGTGGCTGCCAAATGACGTTAGAAAGGAGCATTGCACAACTTTAAACGAGCATGTTCCCTAATTGATCAGCAACGTAACAATGTTAATCAGGACGACTTTAAGTGAGGAGTTCCTGTATTCCTCCTTTGGCGCGTACAGCACTCTCATCACACAGGCTGGGCTATTCCATGGACCCTAAGGGAGTTGGGGAATTTCAATGGGATTTGGGCACCTAATTCTCTTACTCCCATTGACAATCCCACCCTGAGACAGCAATCTGGCCTGCAGCATTTATGAAAGGTGTCAGATTAAGCACCCTGAAAAGTTAAGACCTCTTTATTCACAGAAGTAAGCAGCACTGCAAACTTTGCCCACGCTGCCCTGCCCTGCTACCGTTACATGGAGCGGCAGGGCAGATTCACTCTTCACTGAGAACATCAACAAGGGTGACAGCTCTGATGGTGGGTTTTGCAATGTGTGTTCTAGGACCATTCAGGTGTTCACTATACAGATCACAAGCCATTACGGAACGTAGCTAAATTCAAATCTCTACGCAAGAGGCAGAAGACTCCATGTGCCTTTACCATCCTCTGAGCCATCAGTCATTCTACCCTGCCATGAAGACCACAGTGTGATCAGATTAAAAAGGCAGGAGTGCCACTAGTGTGGTAGAAGTGGCATATTGGCACCTGGAACAATGCACGGCAAGGATAGAAAAAGACAGCAGGAGAGAGGTCCTTTGGGGTGGAGGGAGACAATTGAAATAGTTAGAAGCAGCATGGTACAGTGACTCGAGCACTGGACGGGAGTAAGGAGACCTGGTTTCTGTTTTCAGCTCTCCCATAGATTTACTGTGTGAGCTCATGCAAGTCTCTTCACTAATCTGTGTTTCTGTTCCCCCTTCTACCTTTTGTCTGTCTTGTCTATAGACTGTATACGCCTTGCAGGAGAGACTGTGTCGCTCTGTGTTTGCACAGCATCGAGCACAATGAGGCCTTGATTTTAGCTGGGGTCTCTGGGTGCTACTGTCAATAATAATTATAATAATATGATGGAAGTCCGTGAAGCAGGGAGGTGAAAGAGAACCAGCAATCCGTCAATGACAAGATTAGCTCCTAGCACTATTAGACAGGCGAAGAAACTAGTTTATTACATTCCCTAATGACGTGGATACCCATACCAATAGTGGGGACTCTAAAAAGCTCTTACTGACTGCAAATTAATGCCAGAAACTTGGAGATGTGGCATGGATGTTCAGTAAACAACATCAGGAGAATGCAGTACTCATCATAAGCTTGATATCTATACTGCTTAACTGCTATTACGGAAAAAAGTATCTGGCCATTGTTCCCTCTAAATATTTCCATCCATGTGTGGAATGAACTTTGTTATGTGCACCATAGCGAGGTATTGTGCGGATGTGCGCCACCAGTAGAAACCAAAAACCTAGATATGATATATATTTTTAAAAAGTTACCATAGGGATAATTACTCTAGCCAGGACAGGTGAGGCATTTTAGAACTCACTACTCAAAGAATTAAATGGAAACGTGAGAGAGAAATCAAAATTATGAAATACATAGACCAGTCAAAAAACTAAAATAACACACTTTGAAAGAAGCATCAAGAAGTAACACCTCCACCACCACAAGTATGTGTTGGGAGGTGAGTGTGAAAGAGAGTGTGTGTGTGTGACATAGACACACAGCGTGTGTGTGTGTGACAGAAATGTGCATTGCCCCTTTAAGTACGCTGACCCCACTTTAAGTATGCTGCTCTTTTAAGTAGATCAGCAAGTTCTGACACAGCAGCAGCTGCCAGCAAGCGCCCTCCGTCCTGAGCCCTGTCTTGTCCCCCGCCCCTGCTTCCTGGAGATGGGGTATAGGGGAGAGGAGAGGGGGACACCATGACATCAGCACCCCTCCCCCTCGTCCCCGCTCTGCACAGCAAGCAGGAGGCTCCTGGGAGCAGATCCAAGACAGAGGGCAAGAGCAGCGAATGGCAGTGGGGGAGGGACACCTGAACTGCCCGGCACTTGATAGCCTGCTGGGCGGCCACCCAGCCATGCAGCTTACAGGGAACTTAGATATCTGCCTACTTAATTCCTCTTGAAGTTACAGTCTGATTCCCTCCAACATGCAACATCAGGATAGGATGATTTGGACATACTTTTATATGAGCCAGCTATTTTTCTTGTCTGACAGTTGTAGAAAGGCCTCTCCCTACTGGACATAGCAGGTACCGCACTAGTCAGATACATGGTAGAAACACGAATGGGATTGTTTACAATGTAATAGGGGTATGCCATATATTTTGGTTCAGATAGAAATACACTACAAACTGTTTCTTCCTCCATCTAAACAGTGTGGTGTTTAGATGTTGCTTGTAATTATTAGAACTGGGAGCACTGGCTGCTGGGAGTCTGAAAGGACAGGGAGGAGGGAGGAGGGAGTTGAGAGGCTGGGAGAGCTACAGAGGGTGCAGCAGCAGCTTGGTAAAGAGGTTTCCACTTTAAAATAAAGATCTGTTGCAGTTTGTTAGTACCTTGCTTGACTGATACAACAGCCAGACAAGACTTTTTTAGTGCTAAAGAATCCTGAGCAATTCTGAATCCAAAGAACAAAGGGAGTTTCCCCCCCTGAAAACTTGCTTTCCAATGGCGTTTTAAAAATCTACACTACAAAGCTGATATTGAACAAGGTTTTGAGGAGGGAAAAAAATCTTCAAAGGAGCAGTGGTAAGAACTGGACAAGAGGCCTTTCACTCTGACATTTCCTGATTCCTGCTGTGTTTACATCTAGTTTCTATCCCACCCAGGATCTGGGCTTCTCACAGTCAGTCACCAGAACAGGGTTCAGTCAGAACCAGTTTTATTTAACCAAGTGTTTAGGCAAAATTGGTTTTGTTTGAAGGCTTCTGTGGTGACTGCTTGAAAACTGTAGCCTCTTCGATGTTTGGGAGCAGACAGATACAAATGGATGTGATTTCATCTTGCAAAAGTAAATGCAACTGAGAAAGAGAGAGAGAGAGAGAGAAAGGGAGGAAAGTGGGTTCTGGACACTGTATGGCCCCAGCTAACGGGGAAGTTTGATATGCAGAGAAAAGAAATAGGATACTGGGATAAAGGGGTCAGGCATGAGGCTTTCTATTAAGTTCAAGTATCAGTTGTTTTGATGAGGGAATGGTATGGAATAGGTCAAGGGAATGCTTGGTTGGTAGCTGGTATTTGTATCAAAGAACTGGCTCCTCATATCAAAGGCAATATATATATTTTAGCCTCTCTGCATGTACAGTCTCCCGGCATAAATAATTATTTGGACTTGGTCAGCTTCTCATGGGGCAGCGATGCACCTCCCCGCAGGGACACTGATCTCTCAGTAGCGTGTGTACATCTGCCCACATAGCAGAGATGGTGCCAACCTCAACACAAACGAGTGAAGGGTGATTTGCCTATGACAGGTGCACGAGCCTGAAAGTTAAGTAGAGCCATATTAGCCCCGCCTGCCCACCCATGGCTTTATGACAAACTGTTGGCATTTAATTTATAGCCTGCCAATCCAATTATGCTGTTGATCCACAGCCCCATCTGGCCGTGGTTTACTGATTACTTCATCTTAAAAGCTGTCACTGGCTCCCTGCATCCAGCTCCACTGTTCCTATCCTGTTTCTTCCCGGGAGCAGGCCAGCAGCTCAGCAGCGACAGCAGGCACAAAGAACACTGTCAGGGTTTGGCAAATGGATGAGATCCCTACAAGCTAAAGGAAGAGTCAAAGAGATGAGGGCCGAGGAGTGCCATCATCAAGGTGCAGAGGAAATATCTGGGGGTGAAGGTGCTGGGATTTCTATCATGGGCCCTCTTTGAAGGCTCCACATTTCATATAAGTGTAAGCAGAGTCAGGATGAGCTTTACACTGACATCTGATGGTGAGTTGTGGGAAGGGACATCAGGGGCTGATCTTGTTTGCATGGACACACCCACCCTGCCTAGCATGATGGACTCCTTGCCCAAATGGTCACTTTGGCTGTTGTGGGATCCCCAGTTTCTCTGTTATTGGGGCAGGAAGAATAAAGTGTTGTTATCCTGATTATGTGAATCAAGGACCGTGGAACTGTTTTATGACAGAGGGACTCGCCATCAACTAAGCAGCACTCGCTAGGCAAGGGACATGGGTTCCAAAACCCAGTGAATTGAGAGGGTCTGGGGACAGATTTTTGTGTGTGGTGGTATGGAACCTGTCTGAGGGCCTTAGATGGCAATTGCATCTCCTGCCCTCTCCACTGTGGAATATCAGAGCTAATTTTGATTCTATTAGGAATCTAGTTATTGCTGAACTGGATTTACTTTGGGCCAAGGGTGCATCTGCACTAAGGTGCGTGCCCCCCCTCCCCCATTTACTACAAGCTGAAACCACTAAAGCGTTAACATTACTAAGAGCTGAGATAAATGTGCTGGGGGGCCCTGAAGTTATATTGCAGAGTGGCTGGTGGAGCGGAGCAGCTAGCAGAGTGGAGTGGCTTGCAGGACGGCTGGTGGAGCAGAGTGGAGTGGCTTGCTGTGAAGGCTGCAGTACAACCCCACAGAGAGGTGGGGCGGTCGGCCTTGGACCACGTAAAGTGCCTTTTACCCCCCCTCCCCCCATTTCCACTGTCCTCTGCAGATGAACTTTTGAACTCTGGGGCTTCACTGACCAGGGACAGAGACTTTTGGGTGCTGGACTTTGGGGTTGTTGTACTTTTGGGACTTTGGGTGACTTTTGGACTGCTGGACTCAAGAACCAAAGGGAGAGGACACGGCCCAATATGCTGGGGTGGGTCTTGTCGCTCATGGTTTGGTTATGAATCCTGTTTGTGGTGTTTTCCCAACATAATGCCGCATTGTTTCTCTCTGTCATTAAAAAGCTTTTGCTACACTCAGACTCTATGCTTGCGAGAGGGGAAGTATTGCCTCTTAGAGGCGCCCCGTGGGGGGGAGGGGGGCGGTGTGTGATATATATTTGTCCCAGGTCACTGGGTGGGGGCTCGAGCCGGTTTTGCATTGTGTTATTGGAATGGAACCCTTAGATACTGAACCTGGCCCTTGTTGCTGCCAACTCTGACTGGCAGAAGGGTTACATAAGGTTTTTGGCTATGAGTTTTCAGGGCCCTGCTGGGGTGTGGATGCAGGGAACACCGCTCCGGCCCAGGCTCAGCAGGGACCCTAGCTGGGACACATGTTGGAGTGGGTCTTTTCTTTTTAAAATCTACTGCTCGAAGTTCAGCAGGAACAGCAGCAGAGGGCGCCCAAGGCTCATTCTAGCCCCAGCCTCTCCACATTTCTCTGTCCTTGGGCTCTGTCTCTTCCATGTTAGCAAGGGAAGGGCTGAGGGGCAGGGGCTAGCTAGAGAAACACATGGAGGGAGCTGGGCTGAGTGCTGCCTGCCATGGCGGGCGGAGGGAAAGAGAACGATCACCCCAGAAGGGATCAGGGATCAGATGGCCTAGATGCTCCTGGCTCCCATGGCAGAGGGCGAGAGTGCTCCCCTTGAGGCCCATAGGGAGAGGACAGTGTAGGGTGAATGAGAGAGATGGGCGAGTGGGCGTAGGTACAGTGTGATTGGGAGAGTGGGTGGGCTGTGGGGGGGTGGGGTGGGGGGTGGAGGGCTGTGGCGACAGAATGGGCGGGCTGGGAGGGGCAGTGGCACCAGAGTGGATGGGGTGCAGTGAGATAGTGATAGAAGGGGTCCGGTGTGGTCTGGAAGTGGTGAGGGAGGGGATGGGGCACGTGGGGAAGGTGGTGACGGAGTGGTTGAGATAAGGGAGATTAGAAGAGTGAGTGGGGTACGTACCATGTAAGTGAGGTGCAGGGTGGTGGTGGGGATGAGGATAATGGGGTACGAGCGGAGCAGTGGTGGGGATGAGGAGAATGGGGTTCATGCAGGGTAGTGGTGGGGAGGAGCGGATGAGGAGAATGGGGTACGTGCGGGGCAATGGTGGGGATGAGGGGATTTGGAGAATGGGGTACGTGCAGGGTGGTAGTCGGGATGAGCAGATGAGAATGGGGTACGTGTGGTGGGGATGAGGAGAATGGGGTATGTGCGGGGGGTAGTGGGGAGGAGGGGATTTGGAGAATGGGGTATGTGCAGGGTGGTAGTCGGGATGAGCAGATGAGGAGAATGGGGTACGTGCGGGGGGGTAGTGGGGAGGAGGGGATGAGGAGAATGGGGTTCATGCAGGGTAGTGGTGGGGAGGAGCGGATGAGGAGAATGGGGTATGCGTGGGGCGGTAGTGGGGAGGAGGGGATGAGGAGAATGGGGTATGTGCGGGGGGTAGTGGGGAGGAGGGGATGTGGAGAATGGGGTACATGCAGGGCAATGGTGGGGATGAGCAGATGAGGAGAATGGGGTATGCGTGGGGCGGTAGTGGGGAGGAGGGGATGAGGAGAATGGGGTACGTGCGGGGGGTAGTGGGGATGAGTGAATCGGGTGTAGGGAGTTAGAAGAGAGAGTTGTGTATATGAGAGAGAGAGGTTGGACAGAGGGTGAAGGGAGCAGTTCATAATGGAGCCACACCATTTTTCTTCAGCATCTGAGAATCCCACATAATTAAAGGGAAAGAGCAGAACCCACATCTGCCTGTCATTCCCACCCTAGTTACACGATCACCAACTTGCAGTGTTGCCCCTAACTCAGTCACCTCACCGGGCCCAAGTGGTAAGAGACACTGAAATACACAAAAACAACTGCCCCAAGTCCTGTACATTACAGTGCAGAGAACTATTAAAAAACCCAACAACAATATTTTATAAAAAAGCATTATGAAGCAAACCAATGAAGTTGAGATGGGAGGGGAATGTGGGTGAGACAGCTGCAGCAGCACAGGAGCCAGCAAACAGAGCTGTAAACAGGGGAGTTTGAGTGGGAGTTCTGTTGGAGGAGAAGGTATTTGTTTCTGGTCTTGTATTTGTATTGTTTGGATGTGTAGAGGCTTGTAGGGGCAGTGTGCTGGGAGAGAATCTGAGCCCTAATTAGGGGGTGGGGCTTCACTGATCAGGGGTCCTATAAAGGTAGCCAGCCAGTCAGGCAGCTTTGAGTGGGAGTTTGTAAGGGGAGTTTCTAAGGGGAGTCTGTATTTTGGGATTTGTTTGGTGTTTGTTCTGCTGTAGGTGGTGGTGTTGTGGTTTGTTTTGTGTTTTCCGGACTAACAGGATTTAGGTGAGAAGGCTGACAGATACAGAGGCAGCAGTGGTCATGAGCCAAGCAGTGGAGGACACAATGAGGATGACTGGATGTGGCACCTGCGGTATGTATATGATTCTGGAGGGGGTACCTGATAAGAGTTTTGTCTGCATGAAGTGCCGCCTGATAGAGCTGATGGAAGAAAAGATCCGAGGATTGGAGATGCAGGTGGAAACTCTGGTTGAGTTTAGACGGGGGTTCGAGCAGTTGATGGAGGAAAGGCACAAGGTGGCTGACGGGGAAAGCTCAGAGATGCAGATGGAAGCAGGATCAAAGGCCTCTGAGGGGGGACTGCCGGGTGAAGAAAATGGACAGTGGAAGCATGTGACTAAGAGAACCAGGCAGAGGAAAAGACGGGCCAGTGAAGGAGAAATAGAGCTCAAGAACAGGTTTGCAGAGTTGGAGAATGAAGAAGGGGTACAGCAGGTGGTCACTGAAGGTGGAAGGGCAAGGAAGAAGAGAAGAGCGGTTAGTCCCATAGAAGAAGGGGAAGAGTCGATGGGGACAACACCAAACATGAGCCCCAGGAGGATACAGGATGGGTTGAAGAGGATTACAAGGGAAAATAGGAATGGAAAGGACTTGCAGCCAGAGGGAACAGGGGATAGACTGGAGAATCGCACTGTCACCAGGAAAAGGCAGGTCTACGTGATTGGGGACTCCTTACTGAGACGAATAGACAGGCCTGTAACCAGAGCTGATCCAGAGAACAGAAGGGTGTGCTGTCTACCGGGTGCTAAGATACGGGATGTGGACCTGAGGTTGAAGAGGATCCTAAAGGGAGCGGGAAAGAATCCATTGATCATCCTTCATGTAGGAACAAATGACACGGCTAGATTCTCACTGGAACGAATCAAGGGGGACTATGCCAGGCTGGGGAAGACGCTTAAGGAAATCGAGGCTCAGGTAATCTTCAGTGGGATTCTGCCTGTTCCTAGAGAAGGGCAACAAAGGTGTGACAGGATTATGATGATCAACAGATGGCTCAGGGATTGGTGCTACAAGGAGGGCTTTGGGATGTATGGCCACTGGGAGGCATTCATGGACAGAGGACTGTTCTCTCGGGATGGACTTCACCTGAGTAGGGAAGGAAATAGACTTCTAGGATGGAGGCTGGCACAACTGATCAAGAGAGCTTTAAACTAGGAATTTGGGGGAGACGGTTGGGAGATGTCCAGGTAATCTCCACGCTGGATTTTAACACTGAGAGGGAAGACAACCAAGTAAGAGAGGATATAGCCGGGGGTAGGAGAATGGACATAAGGAGGAAGGGCAGAGTGGATACTAGGCAAATAGGTCATACTGGCAGTACAATGTCCATACCAAATTGGGTAAGGAATGTGAGTGAGGCCAAACAGCAAAAATTAAGATGTTTGTACACCAATGCGAGGAGCCTAGGTAACAAAATGGAGGAATTAGAGCTACTGGTCCAGGAAGTGAAACCAGATATCATAGGAATAACCGAAACATGGTGGAATAGTAGTCATGACTGGAGTACAGGTATTGAAGGGTATGTGCTGTTTAGGAAAGATAGAAATAAAGGTAAAGGTGGGGGAGTAGCATTGTATATCAATGATGAGGTAGACTGTAAAGAAATAAAAAGTGATGGAATGGATAAGACAGAGGCTGTCTGGGCAAAAATCACATTGGGGAAGAAAACTACTAGAGCCTCCCCTGGGATAGTGCTTGGGGTGTGCTATAGACCACCGGGATCTAATTTGGATAGGGATAGAGACCTCTTTAATGTTTTTAAGGAAGTAAATACTAATGGGAACTGTGTGATCATGGGAGACTTCAACTTCCCAGATATAGATTGGAGAACAAGTGCTAGTAATAATAATAGGGCTCAGATTTTCCTAGATGTGATAGCTGATGAATTCCTTCATCAGGTAGTTGCTGAACCAACAAGGGGGGATGCCATTTTAGATTTGGTTTTGGTGAGTAGTGAGGACCTCATTGAAGAAATGGTTGTAGGGGACAACCTTGGCTCGAGTGATCATGAGCTAATTCAGTTCAAACTAAATGGAAGGATAAACAAAAATAAATCTGAGACTAGGGTTTTTGATTTCAAAAGGGCTAACTTTAATAAATTAAGGAAATTAGTTAGGGAAGTGGATTGGACTAAAGAATTTATGGACCTAAAGGCGGAGGAGGCCTGGGATTATTTCAAGTTAAAGTTGCAGAAGCTATCAGAAGCCTGTATCCCAAGAAAGGGGAAACAATTCATAGGCAGGGGTTTTAGACCAAGCTGGATGAGCAAGCATCTCAGAGAGGTGATTAAGAAAAAACAGAAAGCATACAAGGAGTGGAAGATGGGAGGGATCAGCAAAGAAACCTACCTTATTGAGGTCAGAGCATGTAGGGATAAAGTGAGACAGGCTAAAAGGCATGTAGAATTGGACCTTGCAAAGGGAATTAAACCCAATAGTAAAAAGTTTTATAGCCATATAAATAGGAAGAAAACAAAGAAAGAAGAAGTGGGACCGCTAAACACTGAGGATGGAGTGGAGGTTAAGGATAATCTAGGCATGGCTCAATATCTAAACAAATACTTTGCCTCAGTCTTTAATGAGGCTAATGAGGAGCTTAGGAATAGTGGCAGCATGACAAATGGGAATAAGGATGTGGGGGTAGATATTACCATATCCGAGGTAGAAGTCAAACTTGAACAGCTTAATGAGAGTAAATCAGGCAGCCCAGATAATCTTCATCCAAGAATATTAAAGGAACTGGCACATGAAATTGCAAGCCCATTAGCAAAAATTTTTAATGAATCTCTAAACTCAGGGGTTGTACCGTTTGACTGGAGAATAGCTAATATAGTTCCTATTTTTAAGAAAGGGAAAAAAAGTGACCCGGGTAACTACAGGCCTGTTAGTTTGACATCTGTAGTATGCAAGGTCTTGGAAAATTTTTTGAAGGAGAAAGTAGTTAAGGACCTTGAGGTCAATGGCAATTGGGACAAATTACAACATGGTTTTACAAAAGGTAGATCGTGCCAAACCAACTTGATCTCCTTCTTTGAGAAAGTAACAGATTTTTTAGATAAAGGAAACGCAGTGGATCTAATCTACCTCGATTTCAGTAAGGCATTTGATACAGTACCACATGAGGAATTATTGGTTAAATTGGAAAAGATGGGGATCAATATGAAAATTGAGAGGTGGATAAGGAACTGGTTAAAGGGGAGACTACAGCGGGTCATACTGAAAGGTGAACTGTCAGGTTGGAGGGAGGTTACTAGTGGAGTTCCTCAAGGTTCAGTTTTGGGACCAATTTTATTTAATCTTTTTATTACTGACCTCGGCACCAAAAGTGGGAGTGTGCTAATAAAGTTTGCAGATGACACAAAGTTGGGAGGTACTGCCAATTCAGAAAAGGATCGGGATATCCTACAGGAAGATCTGGATGACCTTGTAAACTGGAGTAATAGTAATAGGATGAAATTTAATAGTGAGAAGTGTAAGGTTATGCATTTAGGGATTAATAACAAGAATTTTAGTTATAAGCTGGGGACGCATCAGTTGGAAGTAACGGAAGAGGAGAAGGACCTCGGAGTCCTGGTTGATCACAGGATGACTATGAGTCGCCAATGTGATGTGGCCGTGAAAAAAGCTAATGCGGCCTTGGGATGCATTAGGCGAGGTATTTCTAGTAGAGATAAGGAGGTGTTAGTACCGTTATACAAGGCATTGGTAAGACCTCATTTGGAATACTGTGTGCAGTTCTGGTCTCCCATGTTTAAGAAGGATGAATTCAAACTGGAACAGGTACAAAGAAGGGCCACTAGGATGATCCGAGGAATGGAAAACCTGTTGTATGAAAGGAGACTCAAGGAGCTTGGTTTGTTTACCTTAACCAAAAGAAGGCTGAGGGGAGATATGATTGCTCTCTTTAAATATATCAGAGGGATAAATACCAGGGAGGGAGAGGAATTATTTCAGCTCAGTACCAATGTGGACACAAGAACAAATGGATATAAACTGGCCATCAGGAAGTTTAGACTTGAAATTAGACGAAGGTTTCTAACCATCAGAGGAGTGAAGTTCTGGAACAGCCTTCCAAGGGAAGCAGTGGGGGCAAAAGACCTAACTGGCTTCAAGATTAAGCTAGATAAGTTTATGGAGGGGATGGTTTGATGGGATAACATGATCTTAGTCAAAGGTCAATTAATTGCCATCAGTGGTAAATAGGACCAATGGTCAATGATGGGATGTTAGTTACTACAGAGAACTTTTTCCTGGGTGTCTGGCTGGTGGGTCTTGCCCACATGCTCGGGGTTCAGCTGATCGCCATATTTGGGGTCGGGAAGGAATTTTCCTCCAGGGTAGATTGGCAGAGGCCCTGGAGGTTTTTTGCCTTCCTCTGCAGCATGGGGCACGGGTCACTTACCGGAGGATTCTCTGCATCTTGAAGTCTTTAAACCATGATTTGAGGACTTCAATAGCTGAGACATAGGTGAGAGGATTATTCCAGGAGTGGGTGGGTGAGATTCTGTGGCCTGCATTGTGCAGGAGGTCAGACTAGATGATCATAATGGTCCCTTCTGACCTTAAAGTCTATGAGTCTATGAGTCTATAAAATGGAGAAAGAGAGCACTGTGGGAGCTGCAGATAACCAGAGAGGGGACTGAAATTGGTCTAGGAGCTATAAATCCTAACTGTGACCATAGTGTCTTATAAATGAGAAGCTCCACCCCCTCCAGCGCCTTTCTCTGGTGTCTCTTGATTGATGCAAGTCAGAAATGGGAAGAGAAGATCTCTGCTACACTTCCCTTTTCCAGCCTTCTTTTTGGAGTCTTTCTCCCCCAGGAATAACTCCAAAGCCTGCTTCCGAGACCTCTCCCAAATAGCACCAGCAATGTGAAATTATGATTATTGACAGTTTCACAACTGCCCACATGTTCTGAAAAGCAGCAGTGTAACTGACTAGAATTTGCAGCTTGGCAAAGTTAGAAGCAGCAGCAGAGGCATTGGAGCTCTGTTCAGGCTCAGGAAAATGACACTCTCACATGTGGAAGTTTATCTTCCCAACCATAAAGGGGTCATTTTTAAAAAATGAAAGTTTACATCGTGCAGAAATTGCTCAGGAAGGACCACTCACTTTACATGAAAAGATGGGGACAGTGGAATTTTCAAGCCCCTGATTGTGTGTAACCACATGGAGGCATTTCTAATAAACACTTACTCACCAACACAAAGTGCTAGTGTGAAAATTTACAGACCTGCACACTTTGGAGTATTTCTCAGTTTCAGGACCATATGTTTCCTCCCACAGGAGATATGAAATGCTGATATTATTTTTAAACTGATTTTTTTTTGGGGGGGAGGAGAGGGAAACCCACTGTGACACCCTGGCACCCCAGTATTCACCACTGTCATGTAATAAGGATATATTTTGTGTAAAGTATGCCTTGTGAGGTATCATTCTAAGAATCTTCATCTGCTAGACATTAATATCTCATTGGATTGTATGTGCTATCATCCTATGTGAAGTTATGAAGTTTGGCTACGTATGTGGGGGAAAGGAGTCGAGGAAAGCTGGCTGTATTTTAAAGACTCCTTATTGAGGTTGCAGGAACAAACCATCCCGAGGTGTAGAAAGAAAAGTAAATATGGCAGGCAACCAGCTTGGCTTAACAGTGAAATCCTTGCTCGTCTTAAACACAAAAAAGCAGCTTACAAGAAGTGGAAGATTGGACAAATGACCAGGGAGGAGTATATAAATATTGTTCAGGCATGCAGGAGTGAAATTAGGAAGGCCAAATCACACTTGGAGTTGCAGCTAGCCGGAGATGTTAGGAGTAACAAGAAGGGTTTCTTCAGGTATGTGAGCAACAAGAAGAAAGTCAAGGAAAGTGTGGGCCCCTTGCTGAATGAGGGAGGGAACCTAGTGACAGAGGATGTGGAGAAAGCTAGTGTACTCAATGCTTTTTTTGCCTCTGTCTTCACAGACAAGGTCAGCTCCCAGGCGGCTGCACTCCGCAGCACGGTATGGGGAGGAGGTGACCAGCCCTCTGTGGAGAAAGAAGTAGTTCGGGACTATTTAGAAAAGCTGGACGAACACAAGTCCATGGGGCCGGATGCACTGCATCCGAGGGTGCTAAAGGAGTTGGCCGATGTGATTGCAGAGCCATTGGCCATTATCTTTGACAAATCATGGCAATCGGGGGAGGTCCCGGATGACTGGAAAAAAGCTAATGTAGTGCCCATCTTTAAAAAAGGGAAGAAGGAAGATCCGGGGAACTACAGGCCAGTCAGTCTCACCTCAGTCCCTGGAAAAATCATGGAACAGGTCCTCAAGGAATCAATTCTGAACCACTTAAAGGAGGGGAAAGTGATCAGGAACAGTCAGCATGGATTCACCAAGGGCAAGTCATGCCTGACTAACCTAATTGCCTTCTATGATGAGGTAACTGGCTCTGTGGATGAGGGGAAAGCAGTGGATGTGCTATTTCTTGACTTTAGCAAAGCTTTTGATACAGTCTCCCACAGTGTTCTTGCCAGCAAGTTAAGGAAGTATGGGCTGGATGAATGCACGGTAAGGTGGATAGAAAACTGGCTGGATGGTCGTGCCCAACGGGTAGTGATCAATGGCTCCATGTCTAGTTGGCAGCCGGTATCAAGTGGAGTGCCCCAAGGGTCGGTGCTGGGGCCGGTTTTGTTCAATATCTTCATCAACGATCTGGAGGATGGTGTGGACTGCACCCTTAGCAAGTTTGCAGATGACACTAAACTGGGAGGAGTGGTTGATACGCTGGAGGGTAGGGACAGGATACAGAGGGACCTAGACAAATTAGAGGATTGGGCCAAAAGAAATCTGATGAGGTTCAACAAGGACAAGTGCAGAGTCCTGCACTTAGGACGGAAGAATCCCATGCACTGCTACAGACTAGGGACCGAATGGCTGGGCAGCAGTTCTGCAGAAAAGGACCTAGGGGTTACGGTGGACGAAAAACTGAATATGAGTCAACAGTGTGCCCTTGTTGCCAAGAAGGCTAACGGCATTTTGGGCTGTATAAGTAGGGGCATTTCCAGCAGATCGAGGGACGTGATTATTCCCCTCTATTCGGCACTGGTGAGGCCTCATTTGGAGTACTGTGTCCAGTTTTGGGCCCCACGCTACAAGAAGGATGTGGATAAATTGGAAAGAGTCCAACGGAGGGCAACAAAAATGATTAGGGGGCTGGAGCACATGACTTATGAGGAGAGGCTGAGGGAACTGGGATTGTTTAGCCTGCAGAAGAGAAGAATGAGGGGGGATTTGATAGCTGCTTTCAACTACCTGAAAGGGGGTTCCAAAGAGGATGGATCTAGACTGTTCTCAGTGGTAGAAGATGACAGAACAAGGAGTAATGGTCTCAAGTTGCAGAGGGGGAGGTTTAGGTTGGATATTAGGAAAAACTTTTTCACTAGTAGGGTGGTGAAGCACTGGAATGGGTTACCTAGGGAGGTGGTGGAATCTCCTTCCTTAGATGTTTTTAAGGTCAGGCTTGACAAAGCCCTGGCTGGGATGATCTAATTGGGTTTGGTCCTGCTTTGAGCAGGGGGTTGGACTAGATGACCTCCTGAGGTCCCTTCCAACCCTGAGATTCTATGATTCTATGATTCTATGTGTTACTGAAACATGTTGTGAGGTTGAAAACACCCACAAGCAGCCTTTCAGGTACGACAGTAAAAGGGCCAAACAATGTTAATGGGTTATTGAGGAAATGTACACAAGCACAAGGGTTACCCCAGGAACTGTGTACAATAGAAATCTCTCAGAGATAGCACTACACAATGGGAACTGTTTGACCCAGGTCACAGCAAAAGAGCTTTCCAGCAAATGGGAAGAAGATATAAAAAGGGGACAATGACATCATAAGGGGACATCACTCTCCCTACTACAACACACCTGGAAACACCCGAGGGGCAAGGACTGAACTGCGGGAAGTGATGGTCCCAGGCTAGAGGGATTTTTAGCCTGTGTATAAAAATCTGGGAAAGCTGAGGCCTTAAGAATCTGCCAGCCTGTTTATCACTCAGGGTGAGAATTTGCTATTTCATATCCTACCTATCTAGTGTGTTAAGCTCAGTTTGCGGTTTTGTTTATTTACAAAGGTGATCTGCTTTGATCTGTTAGCTATCACTTATAATCACTTAAAATCTACCCTTTTTAATTAATAAACTTGTTTTTGTGTTCCCTAAAACCAGTATGTGGAAATCATAACTAGGGGCAGAAAGCTGTTTCATATCTCCCTCCACATTGAGAGAGGGGGTGAATTTCATGAGCTTACACTATACAGTTCCCTGTGTAGCGCAAGACAGTACAATTTTGGGTTTACCCTTCAAAGGGGGGGGGTGCACTTGAGTAACTGGACAGTTCCTTAACTGAGCCTTCCCATGAAGAGTGGATCTCAGCATCTGTGGGAAGCTGCAGTTGGGTGTGTCCCTACCTGTATGTGTGCTGGAAAGGGCTTGAGAGCCCGTCACAGCGGTACAGTGTAAAGGGAGCCCAGGCTGACGGGTGAGGCGGGCACAGTGGTACCCCAGTTCTAAGTGGCACCCCGGGGGGAACCTGTCACACCCACCTTTAAAGAAACAAAAGTATTCAGCATCTGGATAAGGTCTAAGATGCATGTATGCACATCAAAATAATCATTCACTATGTCATACACAGCTCTGGAAAATAGGCCTTTGTACACAGAACAGCATGAACTTTTCTCCAAGAAAACTTAATATAGCAATTTAGAAAGAGTCCAAATATTCCACAGCCTGCTTTACTTTCTAACAACCAGCAGGGAAATCTCCACTCACTAAAAGTAGTTCTAGGCCCAGTTTTGCCCCCCAGACATTGGTAAAAATAACTGAGCATAGCCAAGACCAAAATTAAACCCAATGGAGCTACGCTAATTTATGACAGCTGAGAATCAAGCTACACAATTTTTGTGTTGATCTGTAAACTCTTTTACTCATTTAAAAACCATTTTAAAAGGAAGCTCAGATCACAGTTATCTGACTAGAGCATCATTGTTACATTGTACGTTCTTTTTTGGTTACCCTTTTAAGTCTTGTCAAGTTTCTCTAAAAACCCACACGCAACACCACCACTTTCTGAGCCAGATTCAACCCTTGCACCCTAAATAATCATTTGCACCTGTGCAAAGCAGCTAGTAACTGCAATCCATTGTTATGCATGAGCAGAGAATTCTGATGTGCTAGCACATTTTACACCTGCTTTTATAGGTGTCAGTGACTGTTCACCGTCCAAGGCACTGGAGAATTAGACCCCCATGAGCGCACACAATTCAATAAAAGGGAATTTAGCAAGGGACTAATTAATGAGCACAATCACCTCTCTTTCATAGAATCATAGAATCATAGAATCTCAGGGTTGGAAGGGACCTCAGGAGGTCATCTAGTCCAACCCCCTGCTCAAAGCAGGACCAACCCCAACTAAATCATCCCAGCCAGGGCTTTGTCAAGCCTGACCTTAAAAACCTCTAAGGAAGGAGATTCCACCACCTCCCTAGGTAACCCATTCCAGTGCTTCACCACCCTACTAGTGAAAAAGTTTTTCCTAATATCCAACCTAAACCTCCCCCTCTGCAACTTGAGACCATTACTTCTTGTTCTGTCATCTTCTACCACTGAGAACAGTCTAGATCCATCCTCTTTGGAACCCCCTTTCAGGTAGTTGAAAGCAGCTATCAAATCCCCCCTCATTCTTCTCTTCTGCAGGCTAAACAATCCCAGTTCCCTCAGCCTCTCCTCATAAGTCATGTGCTCCAGCCCCCTAATCATTTTTGTTGCCCTCCGCTGGACTCTTTCCAATTTATCCACATCCTTCTTGTAGTGTGGGGCCCAAAACTGGACACAGTACTCCAAATGAGGCCTCACCAGTGCCGAATAGAGGGGAATAATCATGTCCCTCGATCTGCTGGAAATGCCCCTACTTATACAACCCAAAATGCTGTTAGCCTTCTTGGCAACAAGGGCACACTGTTGACTCATATTCAGCTTTTCGTCCACTGTAACACCTAGGTCCTTTTCTGCAGAACCGCTGCCCAGCCATTCGGTCCCTAGTCTATAGCAGTGCATGGGATTCTTCCGTCCTAAGTGCAGGACTCTGCACTTGTCCTTGTTGAACCTCATCATATTTCTTTTGGCCCAATCCTCTAATTTGTCTAGGTCCCTCTGTATCCTATCCCTACCCTCCAGTGTATCAACCACTCCTCCCAGTTTAGTGTCATCTGCAAACTTGCTAAGGGTGCAGTCCACACCGTCCTCCAGATCGTTGATGAAGATATTGAACAAAACCGGCCCCAGCACCGACCTTTGGGGCACTCCACTTGATACCGGCTGCCAACTAGACATGGAGCCATTGATCACTACTCGTTGAGCGCGACCATCCAGCCAGTCTTCTATCCACCTTACCGTCCATTCATCCAGCCCATACTTCTTTAACTTGCTGGCAAGAACACTGTGGGAGACTGTATCAAAAGCTTTGCTAAAGTCAAGAAATAGCACATCCACTGCTTTCCCCTCATCCACAGAGCCAGTTATCTCATCATAGAAGGCAATAGGTTAGTCCAAGGCAAGGGAGATCCAGGATTTCTCACACACCTTATAGTTTTGACTTTCTCTCATGCAAGAGTTTTCTGACAACGGCCTCATTGCTTAGGATAGTTTTTCCTGATAAATTCAAATCTCTTTACATTTAGGGGGACTGGATGGCTCAGTAGTTTGGTATTGGGATAGTACAATATCAACAATGATCTAATCTCTTTATAAGGCAGATACCAGTGTGAATTCTGGTATCAGCCTTTACTGCTCCAGAAGCTGTAAACCAACCCAATTAACGGAGCTGTGACATCATTAAATAACATTCCTCTATTGCTGTCAGCAACCTGAGAATCCTGTAATTTTGCAGTCTCCTCCTAAAGATATGAGGGATGATGAAAAATAGTACCAAACCTAAGAACATACAAAAATGTTTAATCATTTTGTTTTTTGATTGACAGTTCTTCCTTATGAGAGGTGTTATGGATCTGGTAAACTTCTGACAAGAAGGGCTAGATTCTAATCTTACTTGCACCAGTGCAAATCTGGAGTAACTCCATTGACTTCTCTCAAATTACTCCATATTTGCACTGGTGCGAGTGGGATTAGAATCTAGCCCAGAGAAACGATTAGGCTGCAATTCTGCAAGTAACTCTTCATGGACTAACCCCTGTGCCAAGGCAAAGCCCAAATGCTGGAGTCCCTGCCCATAAAGTCACCAGTCACCCACACGATCGGGCCCTTTGTGTATGTTTTTTTTTTTTAAAATGGTATATAACTGAGCAAATGGTTCCCCTACCAGAAAAACACTGCACCACAGGGTGCCCTTGTCTCTTGTTAGAGACCCCACAATGAGAGAAGTTGCTGAGTTTCAAAGAGAAGGCAAATGTTTTTTTCCTTTGAAATATCATGCAGTCCAACAGCAATAAAACACAGCAGTATTTAAGTCCAAAGCAGACAGTTACAAAGGGACCTCACAAAACTGGGTAATTGGGCAACAAAATGGCAGATGAAATTCAATGTTGATAAATGCAAAGTAAGGCACATTGGAAAACATAATTCTAACTATACGTATAAAATGATGGGGATCTAAATTAGCTGTTACCCCTCAAGAAAGAGATCTTGAGTCGCTGTGGATAATTCTGTGAAAACATCTGCTCAATGGGGATGGGAGGGATAGCTCAGTGATTTGAGAATTGGCCTGCTAAACCCAGGGTTGTGAGTTCAATCCTTGAGGGGGCCATTTAGGGATCTGGGGCAAAAATTGGGGATTGGTCCTACTTTGAGCAGGGGGCTGGACTACATGACCTCCTGAGGTCCCTTCCAACCCTGATATTCTATGATTCTATGTGCAGCATCAGTCAGACAGAAACTATCATAATGCTTCTATATAAATCCATAATACGCCCACACCTTGAATACTGTGTGCCGTTCTGGTTGTCCCATCTCAGAAAAGATATATTAGAAATGGAAAAGGTGCAGAGAAGGGCAACAAAAATTATTAAGGTTCTGGACCAGCTTCCACATGAGGAGAGATTAAAAAGAATGGGACCGTTCTGCTTGGAACAGAGACAACTAAGGGGGGATATGATAGAGGTCTATAAAATCACAAATGGTGTGGAGAAAATGAATAAGGAAGTGTTATTTATCCCTTCATATAATATAACACGAGAACAAGAGGGTCACCCAATGAAATTAATAGGCAGCAGATTTAAAACAAACAAAAGGAAGTACTACTACACCCAACACACAATGAACCTGTGGAACTCATTGCTGGGGATTTTGTGAAGACCAAAGCTATAACTGGATTCATAAAAAGAATTAGATAAGTTCATGGGGGATAGGTCTGCCAATGACTATTAGCCAATATGGTCAGGGATGCAACCCCATTCTCTGGGTGTCCCTAGGCCTCTGACTGCCAGATGCTGGGACTGGCTGACAGGGAATGGCTCACTTGATGATTACCTGTTCTGTTCATTCCCTCTGGGACACCTGGCATTGGCCACTGTCAGAAGACAGGATACTGGGCTAGATGGACCATTGGTCTGACCCAGTATGGCCGTTCTTATGTTCTTAACAGTCATTACTGAGGACTAGAGGATGATTTCTTTCTGGGACCACTTGAGGAGTAAGGTGCTTCTCGTCATGCATAAGGGTGGCAGAATCTGGCCCTTCTGTTGAATCTGGACCCTATATATAGCACTTTTCATCTGTGGGTCCTAAAACATTTTACAAAGGCGGACAAATATTATCCCTATTTTAGAGAGAGAAAAATGAGGCACAGAGGGGGCCTAGGGCATTCTCAGGGAGGACCTTTACCTCTGCACCACAATTCCGTCTTGGGTCCACCAATCTGATGACACTCAGGTGACTGCAAAGCCTGTCTTTTCTCCCAGACTCTTCTGGTGGAGGAGAGTTGAATGGATGAACAGTTGTGGTGGAAGATTGAATACTGGCTGGAGGGGCATGGCAAATGGTTTTTAGGTTTTAGAGATTGGCCCAATGCATGTGGAAGTGGTATCACTAGTTTGCACATGCTCCTATAGCTTTGGGGTGGGGGGGAGGGAATGCATTTTATAAAACAGACAAACCAGCTGTCTGACAGCAATGACTTGCAGTTACACCGATCTGGGGTGGGCTGTGTACTGCCTGTTTTAATTGATGTTATCATTTTAATTATACGGTGCGTCAGCAGAGGGAGGAATGAATCTACTATTAGGCCCTGCCTTAGCGTATAAGCTGATTTTTGCAGGTATCAGGGAGAAATCTCCTTCCCCACCCCATCTTCATATTCAGCATTGCACAATTGGCTCTGCACATTACAGGGCTTCCTCTGGCTAGGACCAGGGTCCTGATGCTATGGTGCTGAACAAGTAATCTATTCCTAATACTGAATTGGAGCCGCAGTGTGGTCCAGAAAACAGAGCACTGAACTGGGCCTCCGGAAACTGGGGCTCCATTCCCAGCTCTGCTGCTAGCAATCACCTCACCTCTCTGTGTTGCTTGTTTCCTCTCACCCTGCTCCTGATTCCTTGACCCTGATGGGAGTCTTTCCATTGACTGCTTTGGGTGGAGTTCCTCATCTGTCTAGATTGTAAACTCTTGTTTCTTAGTAGGTGTCTGTACAATTCTATTGTAACATAAATAATACCGTGACCAGACAGCACCAATACCAAATAATAAGCAGCATTAGAGTCAGAGAGGAGTTATTTAACTTACATGCCAATGTGGACACAAGAACAACTGGCTATAAACTAGCCATTAACAAGTTTAAACTTGAAATTAGGCAAAGGTTTCTAACCATCAGAGGAGTGAAGAGCTGGAACAGCCTTTCAAGAGGCGCACTGGGGACGAAAACCTAACTGACTTCAAGACTGAGCTTGATAAGTTTATGGAGGAGATGGTATTACGAGACTGACTACAAGGGCATGTAGCCGATCTGCAATTGCTAGCAGCAAATATCTCTAATAACCAGTGATGGGACACTAGATGGGGAGGGCTCTGAGTTACTACAGAGAATTCTTTCCCAGGTGTCTGGCTGGTGAGTCTTGCCCACATGCCTAACTGATCGCCATATTTGGGGTTGGGAAGGAATTTCCCCCCCAGTCAGATTGGCAGAGATCCTGGGGGGTTTTCACCTTCCTCTGCAGCATGGTTTAAACTAGTGTAAATGGTGGATTCTCTGTAACTTGAAGTGTTTAAGTCATGATTTGAGGATGTCAGTAACTCAGCCAGAGGTTAGGGGTCTATTACAGGAGTGGGTAGGTGAGGTTCTGTGGCTTGCAACGTGCAGGAGGTCAGACTAGATGATCATGATGGTCCCTTCTGACCATAAAAGTCTATGAGTCTATTTGATGGTCAGAGGAAGGGGATTTTTCATTAATTTAAAGTGTTTTCATTAAACTACTTTTAGAAAATGTTGAAGTTTTCGGGGTTGCTGCCCCTGTGAGCAGAGGCAGGGCATCTTTACATGAAACCGAACTCTGAACAATTACAAAGGACATTTCCTGATAACCTGGTAAGGAAAACATGGACCATTCATTAGGATATGTACAAGGGTTTAGTGTGATTTGGTTTCCTCATTTGTCATGCTACCCACACATTGAGTGCAAAGACAAAAGAATGATGGTGTTTTTTTAATCTCTAGGGTGATGGCCCTTGCGATCATTTCCTAGAAAATGAGACTATAATGGAGTGTTGGCTGCTGCTACCAGGAAAGAATGTAATGCTGCCAGGGTCTTAAAACCGGGTTGTAAACTGCCGTGATTTTTCTGCCTACAAGCAGTTGCATTTGCACAAAGAGAAAAAACGTGGTAAATATTTGTACAATCTCCAAATAACTAGAGCCCTGATCCTGTAATGAACTATGTGTGGGCAGGATCTTGCACTTATGTGGAAGTCAATGGGACACAGCAGTTTGCCTGTGAGTATAAACTTGCAGGATGGAGGCCGAAAACACCTTTATTGCCTACTTGCAGAACTATTGGCTGAGTTGGGGTTAAGCACTGCAGAGCCTTTATTAGTCCCACTCTTGGAAGTTAATAAAGTGATTGTGCCCACACACACATCTAGGGCTGAAAGCGCAATAGGAAAAAACAGTGCACATTTTAATACCAAAAAATGTGATGGGCACCCCATTGATGACAGAGGTGGGGAGTGGCTGGTGAGTCCATTTGTGCCATGACCCTGTGGCTTCCCTAACACTCCAGCAGGAAGATGTGGGGTGATGCTGTACCATACCTGGTCTGCCATTCATTGATACTGCTGAATTTGCCTGCATTGATATGGGGGAGAAGGAGAAAGATGAGTGGGACATGGATGGAGAGACCTGCATCAAGACTTGGAAGCACTGGCTGTTCCTAATATTAGGGATCACCGACCATCCTGACTTTGTTTTAAAGTGACTTTTCAGCTTCTAGGACAACTCCTCGCTCACAACCTCCAGCCTCAAGAGCACTAAGGACTTTTTGAGGTTCCTCACTGTTTGGAGTTTCAACTCACTGTTGATCCACACACACAAATTTGGAGTTACTGAGCATAATAAAGCAGAGTTGGGGATCAAAAAGTTCTTGGGCAGAGCAACACTCTGTATCTGTCTCCGTCTGGCATGTGGCAATGGGCCCAAACAACAAAATTTAGCTCCTCTTCTCCAATACACCAGATTTGATACACCCCAAACTTCTGGTGTATTCCAATTCAGGGCTTTGGGTGGAACCTCTGAAAAAGTTCCCCTCTGCAAACTAGAGTGGAAGTTTGTAATGTATCTGTAGTAGTTCCAACATTTACGTGAAGTGTACATACAGCATATATTTCGTGCTGCAACCTTTTCCAAAACGGGAATGCTATTTTACTGGCCCTAGGTTGAGGACTTCTCTTTTGTTCACGGCTCTTAGCTGAAAATCCCCTGGCAGCAAACCTGGAATCTGAGTGTAACAGATATGAACTGCCATTCCCAGAGCTAGGAATGGTGTCAACTTGATCCACTGCTAAACGTCCAGGACTAGGAGCATGAGAGCGGGAGCTGGAGTAACTCGTGAATAGTAAGCTTGACTGTCCCCATAGCATCTGCTCAATGACTGACTTCCATGCAATCCGCTCAGAATGGCATTTAGAGGGGTAAACTGGTTCTCTGGCTTCCTGTCCTGGACACTGTCAGCTAAATGAAGCTTACAAGCACAACTCTGTTGGGTGCATGTTATTGCTTTGCTGCAGCTGTTCCCTGAAACATGCATCTAAGTTTTGGATTGATGTTTCATTCCAGGTGTGCCAGTTTATAAATAAATGCTTATGTACACTCAGAGGAATGGGACGACTCACACCACACTGTCCTGAAGCACATTCTTCTCCCTTTAGTTTTTCCTGGGAATTTTATTAACATCTGATTTTTTTCTATATCGTTTGGAAAGTAAGAGGTTTAGATTTATCTGAGAACCTTGAAACAGATCAGCTTCTTAAGGCTATAATTATGACTGGATCTCTGTCTGACGAATCTTAGAAATACATATCACTGGGCACCAGAACTTCACTCTGACTCTCAAATGCAATGCAGTCTGTTGCATAAAATTCTCTATGGTAGTCTGCAGTTTATACTCCCCTCCAACTTTAAAGAGATAGAGGATGTCTTGTACCTTGCACTATGATTAATGATTATCCGACTGAAACCAAACTAAACAATTGATTTTGTCCAAGACGGCACAGGCAGACCAGATCTAGGGCTTCAAGTCTTAATTTAAAGTTCAGTCTTCTCTGGCCATTTCTTTGACCACTACAATACAGCAACAGAGAGGAGAGCGCCTCTAACCAACATCAATACCGTAGGTTGCTGTGAATGTCAAATTTGTGTTCATTTTCTGAGAGATGAGACTCCATAAGCAAATTCATGTTTGTCATGTGGGTTTCCTATCAAACAAACCAATCAAATGGCAAAGTACTAAAACCAACACAGTGTCAGTGTTTCAGTAACTATTTAGGGAAGGGATGCTGTCAAGGTTTGCAGGATCTATATTTGACTTGCCTTGTTCCTTTAATATCTGTTTGCAGAGACCATGGAATTCTTTATAAAGTAGAACTTTGATTCAGCTCATTCCAGTGAAGTGCAAACCTGACAATTCGCACCCATCTTTGGTCCAGTTCAAGATAGGGCACTGGGCTGGGAGTCAGGAGACCTGGGTTATAGCCACAGTTCTGCCACTGACCTGCTTTGTCACCTTGGGCAAGTTACTTCACCACCCCATGCCTCAGTTTCCCCTCCCACCTTTTGTTTATTTACATTACAAGCTCTTGGGGGACTCATGGTGTGTGAATAGCATCTAGCTCCATGGGGTGCTAATTTCAGATGGGGCCCCACTGCTATTGTATTACAAACGATAAATGATAACAATCTTGATGTGGCACATGTCTCTGCATGACATGGAACCCTGAATCATGGTCTGAGGTGGGGTCAGGACAGACAAAATCAGGAGTGGAGGAGCCAAAAACCAAAACTGCATTTGTTTGCATTCTGAATTTACAAAATACAGTAATTTGCAATAAGCCCACACAAAAGCAGTGTGAATTTAGGAGGTTCTGCTGGATCTGTCCCTCACCCCCCAAGTACAAATGATTGAAAGACACTTTTTTTGCTAAAAAGAAAACAACATCAGCCATTAATGAGCAAGCCTAAGAAAAACAGCAGCCTGTGTGGGGGATGGAAGGGAGTCATTTAGGAACCAGATTTTTGGTAGCCTAATTTAAAAAAAAACACAAGCAATTATAGATAATAACACTCTTTGATACTATAGGCTGAGGGGAAAATGTTCAAAATGCCAAAGTGATTTAGGAACTTATTCCCACAGATTTTCAATATGACTGAGGCTCCTGAGTCACTCAGGTGCTTTTGATCATTTTACCCTTAGTCTGTGTGTAAGCTAGTCATCGGAGAGGCTCCCAGACACCAGATAGGTAAGGCAGAACTTTTTCAAAGTAATTCACACACCCCGCCCCCCTGCTGTTTTGTTTGCAGAGTGTCTGTCTTTGGCATGTCCAGAGTGGCTTAGGATCTCAAGATCTGGATTTACACGCTTAGCTGGGAGCATATACCCAACATAGTGACCAGCTAAAAATTGGAATCTTAGGCCTGGTCTACACTAGGAGTTTATGTCGAATTTAGCAGCGTTAAATCGAATTAACCCTGCACCCATCCACACAACGAAGCAATTTATTTCGACATAAATGGCTCTTTAAATCGATTTTTGTACTCCTCCCTGACGAGGGGAGTAGCGCTAAAATCAACATGGCCATGTCGAATTAGGGTTAGTGTGGACGGAATTCGACGCTAATAGCTCTGGGAGGTATCCCACAGTGCACCACTGTCGCCTTGCTGAAGAGCAGTCTGAGCTCGGATGCTCTGCCCAGCCACACAGGAAAAGACCCGGGAACATTTCAATTTCATTTCCTGTTTGGACATCGTGGCGAGCTCAGCAGCACTGGTAACGATGCAGAGCTCTCCAGCAGAGGTGACCATGCAATCCCAGATTCGAAAGAGGGCTCCAGCATGGACTGATCGGGAAGTGTTAGATCTGATCGCTGTATGGGGAGATGAATCCGTGCTATCAGAGCTACGTTCCAAAAGACGTAATGCGAAAATCTATGAGAAAATCTCCAAGGCCATGACGGACAGAGGATACAGCAGGGATGCAACGCAGTGCCAAGTGAAAATCAAGGAGTTGAGACAAGCGTACCAGAAGACCAAAGAGTCCAACGGATGCTCCGGGTCTCAGCCCCAGACATGCCGTTTCTATGCCGTGCTGCATGCTATCCTAGGGGGGGCCACCACCACTACCCCACCCCTGTCCGTGGACTCCGACGATGGGGTATTCTCATCGGTTGCTTCCTCTGAGGTTTTCGCGGACGGGGAAGATGATGAGGACGAGGTAGTCGACAGCGCTTCGCACGCCGATTTCCCCGAAAGCCAGGATCTCTTCATCACCCTCACAGAGATCCCCTACCAACCCTCCCAAGGCAGTATCTCAGACCGTGAAGCCGGAGAAGGCACATCAGGTGAGTGTATCTTTGGAATAGAGTAGACATGGTATTAAAGCAATTGCTTTTTAATGAGTAATTTGACCTGAGGACTTTGGATGCATTCATGGCCAGTACAGCTACTGGAAAAGTCTGTTAACATGTGTGGGGATAGAGCAGAAATCCTCCTGGGACATCTCCATGAAGCTCTCCTGGAGGTACTGTGAAAGCCTTTGCACAAGGTTTCTGGGGTGAGCGGCCTTATTGCGTCCTCCATGGTAGGAGACTTTACCGCACCAGGCCAGTAGCAGGTACTCCGGTATCATTGCCTGACAAAGCATGGCGGCATATGGCCCCGGTGTTTTCTGGCATTCACTCAACATCCGTTCTTTCTCTGTCTACGTAATCCTCATCAGAGTGATATCAGTCATGGTGACCTGGTTGGAATTAGGTGCATTTTATTATGGGGACTGTTTGCCTGTGCATTTAAAAAAATCCTCCCATCAGTTTCCAGCTACGCGGTGGGTGCAGGGAGGCGGACCGTTCACGCTTGGCAGTTCGCGGTCAGCTAGCAGGGATCTTCCCTAAGACCAGCCATGCGGTGGGTGCGGGGAGGGGGACCATTCGTGCTTGGCAGTTCGCGGTCAGCTAGCAGGGATCTTCCCCGAGACCAGCCATGCGGTGGGTGCGGGGAGGGGGACCATTCGTGCTTGGCAGTTCGCGGTCAGCTAGCAGGGATCTTCCCCGAGACCAGCCATGTGGTGGGGGCGGGGAGGTGGACCGTTCATGCTGAGCGGTTCATGGTCAGCAAGCAGGGATCTTCCCTAAGACCAGCCATGCGGTGGGTGCGGGGAGGGGGACCGTTCATGCTTGGCGGTTCGCGGTCAGCTAGCAGGGATCTTCTCCAAGACCAGCCACGCGGTGGGGGTGGGGAGGGGGACTGTTCATGCTTGGCGGTTCGCGGTTAGCTAGCAGGGATCTTCCCTAAGACCAGACATGCGGTGGGTGCGGGGAGGAGGACCATTCGTGCTTGGCGGTTCGCGGTCAGCTAGCAGGGATCTTCCCCAAGACCAGCCACGCGGTGGGGGTGGGGAGGGGGACCGTTCATGCTTGGCGGTTCGCGGTCAGCTAGCAGGGATCTTCCCTAAGACCAGACATGCGGTGGGTGCGGGGAGGAGGACCATTCGTGCTTGGCGGTTCGCGGTCAGCTAGCAGGGATCTTCTCCGAGACCAGCCATGCGGTGGGTGCGGGGAGGCGGACCATTCATGCTGAGCGGTTCGCGGTCAGCTAGCAGGGATCTTCCCTGAGACCAGCCATGCGGTGGGGGCGGGGAGGCGGACCGTTCATGCTGAGCAGTTCGCGATCAGCTAGCAGGGATCTTCCCCGAGAACAGCCACGCGGTGGGGTGAAGGCTAAAGCGACCATCCCAAAGAATGGGATGGCTGGGGTTACTTTGGTTTCTGCCACTGCACGTTAACCCGCACAGCGCAGCAGTAACTGGCCAACTCTAGGAGCTCTGCTTAGAACGGGAAAGGAGGGCACTGCTGTTAAGGAAGCTTTCAGCAGCCAAAAGTCTACGGCTTACCATGGCCGCCTACTAGCCGAATTCCATTGCCCGGCCCTGCTTGTGTGATCTGAACACCAAAACCCCAGGCACTCAATATAAAGAATCAAAATGTGACCTTGTACTGAAAGCACATGTAATAGGTAGTGTGAATGGTCTTGTTCACCACGAAAGAGTATTTCATTGTTCTGAAAAATGTATCTTTTTAAAGAATTCACTCCCTTTTTTTCATCCCACAGCTGCAACTGTCTCTAGGCTTCCCCCGGCATCTCCCTCCCAAAGGCTGTCGCAGATAAGGCGGCGAAAGAAACGAACACGAGACGAGATGTTCTCTGAGCTAATGCAGTGCTCATGCACTGAGGTAGCCCAGCAGAATGAGTGGAGGGACACAATTTCCCAGTACAGGCGAGCGGCCAGCGAACGGGAGGACAGGAGGGACGCTCGAGACAAGAGGTGGTGGATGGAAGACCAGAGGGTGACTGAGGCGATGCTTGGGCTGCTGCGGGAGCAAACAGACACGCTCCAGCGTCTGGTCAATGTTCTGGAGGAACGGAAGCAGGAGGACAGAGTGCCGCTGCAGCACATCTATAACTGCCCTCCCCCGCCCCCAAGTCCCATAGCCCCCTCACCCAGAGTCCCAAAAACGAGGGGGTGGGAGGCTCCGTGAGAACAACCAGTCTACCCCGGCGGACTGCTCAAGTGGCAGAAGGCTCTCATTCCCCAAGTGTTGAAGCGTCCTTTCCATCCCTCCACCCACACCCCACCCTGCCCACCGTCCCAGTTCCCTCCCTTTATTGAAAAACCTTGAATAAAAAATACTTTTTTGTTGAACAATGTTGCCTTTATTTTCAAAGCAAGGTGTGTTTGAAGGGGGGGAAGGGAGTTGGTAATTGTAGAGGATAGGCAATATAATCAGAGTAAAGAAACGGGGGCAGGTTCTCCTCAAGGATAAACAAACGTAAGAGTCACTAGTTACCCTGGTCTTTCTGGAAGCTAGTTTTCAAAGCTTCCCTGATGCACAGCGCATCCCGCTGTGCTCTTCTAATCGCCCTGGTGTCTGGCGGTGCGTAATCAGCGGCCAGGCGATTTGCCTCAACCTCCCACCCCGCCATAAACTTCTCCCCCTTACTCTCACAGAGATTGTGGAGCACACAGCAAGTTGCAATAACAATGGGTATATTGGTTTCGCTGAGATCTGAGCGAGTCAATAAGGTGTGCCATCGCCCTTTCAAACATCCAAAAGCACACTCCACCACCATCCTGCACTTGCTCAGCCTGTAGTTGAAGAGCTCCTTATCACTGTCCAGGGCGCCTGTGTACGGTTTCATGAGCCAGGGCATTAGTGGGTAGGCGGGGTCCCCCAGGATCACTATAGGCATCTCCACATCCCCAACAGTTATTTTCTGGTCCGGGAAGAAAATACCCTCCTGCAGCCGTCTAAACAGACCAGAGTTCCTGAAGACACGATCGTCATGAACGTTTCCCGGCCATCCGACGTTGATGTTGGTAAAATGTCCCTTATGATCCACCAGTGCTTGCAGCACCATTGAAAAGTAGCCCTTTCGGTTAATGTACTGGCTGGCCTGGTGGTCCGGTCCCAGGATAGGGATGTGCGTTCCGTCTATAGCCCCACCACAGTTAGGGAATCCCATCGCAGCGAAGCCATCTACTATCGCCTGTACATTTCCCAGGGTCACTACCTTTGATAGCAGCAGCTCAACGATTGCGTTGGCTACTTACATCACAGCAACCCTCACGGTAGATTTGCCGACTCCAAAGTGATTCGTGACTGACCAGTACCTGTCAGGCATTGCAAGCTTTCAGAGGGCTATCGCCACTCGCTTCTCAACTGTCAGGGCTGCTCTCATCCTGGTGTCCTGGCGCTTCAGGGCAGGGGACAGCAAGTTACAAAGTTCCAGGAAAGTGCCCTTATGCATGCGAAAGTTTCACAGCCACTGGGATTCATCCCAGACCTGCAGCACTATGCGGTCCCACCAGTCTGTGCTTGTTTCCCGGGCCCAGAATCGGCGTTCCACTGTATCAACATGACCCACTGCCACCAGGATGTCCAATTTGCGGGGTCCCGTGCTTTGAGAGGTCTGTGTCCCTGTCATCATCACTATCGTCACCGCGCTGCCGTAGCCTCCTTGCCTGATTTCTCAACATCTGCCTCTGCATAAAGTGCACGATAAGGCGCAAGGTGTTGACAACGGCCATAACTGCTGCGATGATCTCACTGGGCTCCATGCTCGCAGCGCTATGGCGTCCGCGCTGTCAATCAAGGGAAAAGGGCGCAAAATGATTGTCTGCCGCCGCTTTCACGGAGGGACGGGGGGAGTGAGGGCTGAATGACGACAGTTACCCAAAACCACCCTCAACACATTTCTTGCCCCATCAGGCATTGGGGGGCTCGACCCAGAATTCAAATGGGCAGTGGGGACTGCGGGAACTGTGGGATAGCTACCCACAGTGCACCGCTTGAAATGTTGATGCTTGCCCCCTTACTGTGGACTCACCACGCCGAATTTATGTGCTTGGTGTGGACACACACGTTCGACTTTGCAATATCGGTTTCAGAAAATCGGTTTAAGTAAAATCGAACTACTATCGTAGTGTAGACATACCCTTACTCTCTTTTCATACGGCTTACAGTGGTTCTTTCTTGCTCTCTCTGGCAGAGCAATTAATTGGTGCTCATGGCCATAGGCACTGACTCCGTGGGTGCTCCGGGGCTGGACCACCCGTCGAAAAAAATAGTGGCTGCTCAGCACCCACTGGCCACAGCTGTTCCCCGGCCTGGCTCATCAGTTGATGGGGGGCGGGGGGAAACCTGCTACCCAATAGCTGATGGGGACAGCGCTGCCACTAAACAGTTGATAGGGGGCAGAGGCGCTGCCAAACAGCTGTTTGGCAGCTTGGGGGAGGGCAAGAGCGGCGGGTGGGTAGGGGCCTCAGGAAGGGGGCAGAGTGAGGTCAGGGCCTTGGGAGAGGGGGCGGAGCAGGGGCAGGAAGAGGCAGATCAAGGGCGGGGCTTTGGGGAAAAGGGCAGAGTGGAGGCAGGGCCTTGGGGCAAAGCATGGGTTGAGCACCCCCGGGGAAAAGGGAAATTCGGCGCCTGTACTGATGGCCATCCATTTCTTCTTACACTTAGATCACGGCCATAAAACAATGATGCCATGTTATCGCCAATATTAGTGTAGATCTTTATTATTTAGCTCCCTCTAAGGGCTCATCTACACAGCCCCACAATGTGGACTACGGGGGAGTCAACTGCAGCCGGCGCTAACTTGTTGTGCTGTAACATCTCTGGTGTACTGTAATGGTGGAGCTGTGTGGACAAGCCCAAAATCAGAGCCCCACTGGCTAGACCCTCTGTATACACAAAGAAACAGCTCCTGCCTCAAAGACTTTGCCGTCTAAATAGACACGGTAGAAAAGGGTGGGAGAAGGAGACACGACATAGAAATAGAAGATTGGGAGCTGAGGCGCAGGTAGATCAAGTGACTTGCCCAAGATTACACAGGAAGTTTGTGGCAGAGCTAGGAACTTAACCCAGTAATACTTTCCGGGCCATCACTGATCATCTCCTCTGGAGCAGAAGCAATTCCAAAAGGACAAGCTGAGCCACTTACATTGCACAGATGGGTCCAGAATGTTTTCAGTTAACTGGTTCCTGTGTCCAAGGCCAGCTCTACACTAGGAACTTTTGCTGGCATAACATCACCAGTTAGGGGTGTGATCTTTTTACATTTTTATACTGCAGCTATACTAACAAAAAAGTCTCTTTGCTGGTATGGCTTATTTTGCTCTGGGAGCTGGTCTAAACTATACTAGCAAAAGCACTTTTTTTTTGGTGTTGCGGTTCCTCGTGGGAGTTGTAGTTCGGATGCTTAACACTCTCATTCTTCTCAATGGATCATACTCCCTGGCTGGACTACATTACCCGTGATGCATAAGGTCCTCATTGTGGCTGAACTGCCACAGGGCATCATGGGAGTCCACATAGGTCTGGAAATGTAATTATAAACAGGGAATCATGGACTGGGTGCATTTCTAGTGAGGTCCCACGGGGATCAGTTCTTAGCTCTTTGCTGCTTAACATTTTTATCAATGACTTGAAAGACGACATAAAATCATTACTGACAGTTTGCAAGAGACAAAAATTGGGGGTAAATAATGCAGAGGACAGGGCACTGATACAAAGTGATCTGGGTTGTTTGGTAAGCTAGGCACAAGCTAACAACATGCTTTTTAAATGGCTAATTGTAAATATATTTATCTAGGAACAAAGAACATAGGCCATACTGACAGGATGGGGGACTGTATCCTGGGAAGCAGTGACTTTGAAAAAGATTTGTGGTGGATAATCAGCTGAACATGAGCTCCTAGTGCGATGCTGTGACCAGAAGGGATAATGCGATCCTTAGATGCATAAACAGGGGAATCTCTAGTACGAACACAGAGGTTATTTTATCTCTATATTTGGCACTGGTGCAACCATGGCTGGAATAATGTGCCCAGTTCTGGTGTCCACAATTCAAGAACAAGGTTGACAAATTGGAGAGTATTCAGAGGAGAGTCACGAGAATGATTCCAGGATTAGAAAACCTGCTTTATAGTGATAGAACAAGGAGCTCAATCTATTTCACTTAACGAAGAGACGATTAAGAGGCAACTTGATTACAGTCTATAAATATCCACACGGGGAACAAATATTTGATAATGGGCTCTTCAATCTACCAGAAAAAAAGGTATAACATGATCCAATGGCTGGAAGTTGAAGCTAGACAAATTCAGACTGGAAATAAGGTGTGGATTTTTAACAGGGAGGGTAATCGACCATTTGAGAAAGTTACCCAGGGTCGTGGTGGATTCTCCATCAATGGCAATTTTAAAATCGAGATGGGATGTTTTTCTAAAAGATCTGCCCCTTGGATTTCTCATGGGGAAGTTCTATGGCCTGTGTTATACAGGGGATCAGCTTAGATGTGCCACAGCAACACGAGTGGCAAGCAGGGCTAGTCGTCTTAGTACATCCCTAGGGTCTCAGACGGGATTGTATTTGGTACAGCTGGCCCATCCTTCTGCTTGCACTGCCATGGCCATGCTCTGCTTGTAGTGTGCTAGCTTGACTGGAGCTACTGTGGGAATGTCTGCCCGAGCTGGAAAGCACACCTTCAGACCCAGGGTAGACGTACCTAAGAGACAGAGATCAGCAGGACCCTAACCAGGTTTTAAATGCTGCTTTTGGAAGACTTTAGCTTAGTTCATGTCAAGTCCTAAAACCTATTTTATTTGACCCCAGCTGGTAGGAGGTTATCCCTAGCCTGGATAAGAGCAGAGATTGTGCATAGGAAGATGTTTACCAAGGCAAAACAAATGAATATGGCTTCAGGTCAAAGGAAAGGAAACAAGCACTGTAAACACGCAAAGGGATGAAGAGCCTCAAGGTACATTGCCTAGTTCTGCGCCATTTGTAAATGCACTGCAGAACAATCATCTGCTTCTAATGTTTAGAGGGGTGAACGTATGTGGGCACGCGCGTGGGTATGAGGGAGAGACACTGTTCTCAGACTCTGTTTGAGCAGTCTCTTGGATATTGTTTTTTCCACCCTATTAAAAAAAATCATTCTCTGGGTCAGCGTTCAACTAAAAGGATGGAGGGAGCTTTTCAGATGCTAGGACTGGCCTGCAGCTTGTTACGCTGAGGCTCACTTGTAAGGAGAGTTGGCAAACCAATAAACACAAACTAGGACAAATGTAGCAATGAAAGGAGAGGAGTTAGGGTCTGTCAGGGTTCCCTCCCCACTCTAAACTCTAGGGTAAAGACGTGGGGACTCGCATGAAGAGCTCCTAAGCTTATTTCTACCAGCTTAGGTTAAAACCCCCCAAGGTACAAAATTCCCTGCACCCTGAGGAATGCTTCTCTCACTGCCACCACCAAGTGTTTTAAACAGGAATCCGGGAAAGGAACCACTTGAAGTTCCCCTTCCCTGCAAAATACCCTCTCAAGCCTGTACACCCCCTTTCCTGGGAAGCTTGAGAATAATCTCCTAACCAATTGGTTACACAGTGATCTAAAAACCCACCCCCTGGGTTTTAAAACCATAGAAAACAGTCAGCTTCTTAAAAGAAGGATTTTATTAAAACAAAGAAGGTAAAATCATCTCTGTAAAATCAGGATGGTAACTATTTTACAGGGTACTCAATTTCCAAACTCAGAGGGATTCCCCCTCTGTACAAAACCTTAAAGTTACAGAAAAAACAGGAATAACCCCTCCCTCTAACACAGGGAAAGCTCCCGAAGCAAAACAAACAGAAACCTACTCGCTATGCTGACTAAACTTACTTTAGAACAGTGAGGTTTGGTGAGAAGATGACTGGTTGAGGAGACTGATTTTCTGCAGGTTCTTCTTGTATTCCAAGATCACTCTGATTCAGACAAAGAGCCACACACAAAGCCTTCCCCCTCCCAAGATTTGAAAGTATCTTGTCCCCTCATGGGTCAGATGCCAGCCAGGTCAGGTGTCAGTCTGGCTACCTGCATTTCTTAACCCGTTACTGGTAAGAGGATTTTATAGCACTGCATCAGACCCTCTCCCCCTTCCCTTTCTATTTATGACAGGGTCAAATCCTGTTTGCCATGTGGGGGAGGGGACTTAACAGATATTATAAAGTAAATATCTATCAAAGCCTCCCATTTATGATGTACCCCAATTTACAACTTCAGGAACTCAGAGTCAGTGTAGCTAGATTTAATAAGGGGCTTGAAGATTTTTGGTAGTTATACACACTAAGACAGAGGTCATTCAGTGTCACGTTTCAAAGCATAACATCAGCCCAAGCACGAGGCAGGAATGTCATCACCTCATGTACAGCATAACATTACTAGCCACGTGCTTTATAGTTTTATATTTACTCTGAAGCATCAGTGCAAGCACCACACAGAGGTATGAGACGTGATGGGTAAGGCTGCGAGTTTGTCCCGAAGGTCATGGATTCCATGACCTCCGTGACTTCTGCAGCGGCTGGTGCATCTGGCTCCGGGGCTGCCCGAGCAGCTCACGCTGCTCCTGGGCCAGTCAAACTGGCCGCTTCTGGGGCAGTCTCGGCCACCGCCCCCGCAACA
This sequence comes from Macrochelys suwanniensis, assembly GCA_033296515.1. Lineage (NCBI taxonomy): Eukaryota > Metazoa > Chordata > Testudines > Chelydridae > Macrochelys > Macrochelys suwanniensis. Next base: position 13,366,076 of record CM065780.1, on the reverse strand, counting down.
TCAGCAGGAGGGGTTTGGGTGTGGGAGGGGGCTCAGGGCTGGGAGGTGGGAGGGGGTGCTGGCTTTGGACAGCGCTTACTTTGTGGGGGCTTCACAGAAGTGGCAACCTGTCCCTCCCTCAGCTCCTAGCTCCACGCACTGCCTCTGCCCACAGGCACTGTGGCCAATGGGAGCTGCGGAGCTGGCAGTGCGCGGAGCTAGGAGCTTAGGGAGGGACATGTCGCTGTTTCCCAGAAGCCAGGGAGGGAGCCTGCCAGGTCAGCCCCGCCAACCTCCCCCCAGCACCAGTGGGGGTCCTGGGCTGCTCCCACCTGAGCACTCACTGTGCCCCCTGGACCAACCCCCAACCCCCAGCACCTGTGACCCCCCGCATACCTGTGGCATCCCTGGGGCCGCCCCCCCCAGCACCCGCCCCAGCACCCACGTCCTCCCCTCCCTCCGAGCACCCGCGGCATTCCCAAGATTTAGCCAGGGGCATAGTACAAATCATGGACAGGTCACGGGCCATGAATTTTTGTTTGCTGCCCATGACCGGTGCATGACTTTTACCAAAAATACCCGTGAGTAAAAAGTAGCCTTAGTGATGGGCCATTGGTCCGATCCAGTAAGGCACAGCCTATATACATGTACCTATATTGCTAAAAGCTACTTTTAAATGATCTAATAGCAGCTGTGATCTAGATGGCTCTTGTCTATCTGAGTCTGGCCAAGAGGTTGCAATTCATTCTCTCATTTCCCCAGGAGCGCAGTGTTAATAAAGCAAGTCACAGTGTCAAGCGAGTCTCTGGGAATAGCATTCATCCTCCCAAGGAGTTCATGAAAGTCCCACTGGTTTTGTGGCGGGCCTGTGAAAGCTAGGTACAATCAGGGAAGTTACTAGCCATGTTAACTGGCTTCAGTCATCAAGTGATGAAATATGTTGTCACGGAGGTTATTATATGTAAGCATCTTGCATAATGGTTTCATAGCAAAGAAAAATCCTCCGCCCTTTGTAGTAAATGTAGGTCTCTGGGACGCCATATAACATAATCTCATACAATAAAATAAATTTGGAAGCCTTTCAAATAATGGGAAGGAACAGCAGGCTGTGGGTGGGCTGCCATACTCTGCGAAGGCCGGCTGTTAATACCCAGATGTCGAATGCCACTTTTCCATTTACTGCTGTAAAATAACAGACTATCATGTGGTAAAAATAACCACAACAGGCAGACAGAGCATTCCAGTGTTTGCTTCACCTACAGCACTTAGGCAAGAATGGGTCTGCAAAAGTTAATTAGGCATTTATCTCGCTGCTAGACCAAAGGATATATTTCATGTTTGTGATTCGGAGAGAGAAGTGGGTTAAATATTATTTACTGCCCAAAGTGTAATGCAACTGTATAACCCAGGGAATATCAGTCAGGTGACAATGGCAAAAAATCACAGAAAGAGTTACTTTCTTCCAACCCTGAAGAAAAAACCTTATAAGAAAAAGGAAAACAGCATTATCAGTGTAACCCTTCTGCCAGTCAGAGTTGGCAGCAACAAGGGCCGGGTTCAGTATCTAGGGGTTCCATTCCAATGACACAATGCAAAACCGGCTCGAGCTCCCACCCAGTGACCTGGGACAAATATATATCACCCCCCTGGGCGCCTCTAAGAGGCAATACTTCCCCTCTCGCAAGCACAGAGTCTGAGTGTAGCAAAAACCTTTTAATGACATAGAGAAACAATGCGGCATTTTGTTGGGGAAACACCACATCTAGGATTCGTAAACCAAACTGTGAGCAAAGACCCACCCCAGCAAATTGGCCATGTCCTTTCCCTTTGGTTCTTGAGTCCAGCAACCCCAAAAATCACCCAAAGTCCCAAAAGTCCAACAACCCAAAAGTCCAGACCCAGAGTTCAAAAGTTCATCTGCAGAGTGCTACACCCCCCCCACCCCCCGTCTGGGTAGAAATGGGGAGGGGAAGAGGTAAGGGGCACCTTACGTGGCTCGAAGCTGATTGCCCCGTCCCTTTCGTGGGGCTTCGCTCTGCTCACCATCCCACAAGTCACTCCGCTCCACCAGCTGCCCCGCAAGCTGCTCTGGCTGTCCCACCAACTGCTCCGCTCCACCAGCAGCTCCGCGCCGTCAGCCAGCCCGCAAGCCGCTCTGGCTGTCCCACCAACCGCTCCACTCCATCAGCAGCTCCGCGCCGTCAGCTGCTCAGCAATATATCTTCCGGCTCCCCCACTACTTAACACAGTGCTCAGTGATTTCAGCTCTTTAGTGATGTCAGCTTGGGGAGCCTTAGTGCTAAATTTGCACCATTAGCCCCAAGTGATTCCAGCTCAGCAGCCTGTGATTAAACTCCTAAGGAATTCAAAATTAGCTCTGATATTTCACAGTGGGGAGAGAGAGAGAAGGAGGTGCAACTGACACTTAAGGCCCTCAAAAGAGGCCCATGCCACTAAGTACAAATACCTATCCCCAGTCTCACTCAATTCAGTGGGTTTTGGAACCCATGTCCCTCACCTAGTGAGTGCTGCTTTGTTGATGGTGAGTCCCTCTGTCATAACAAAAGGTCACTGTCCTTGATTCACATAATCAGAGTAACAACACTTTATTCTTCCTGCCCCAATAACAGAGAAACTGGGGATCCCACAGCAGCCAAAGTGACCATTTGGGGAAGCGATCCATCATGCTTTGCAGGGTGGGTGTGTCCATGCAAACAAGATTAGCCCCTGACATCCCTTTCCACAACTCACCACCAGATGTCAGGGTAGAGCTCATCCTGACTCTGCTTACATCAGTGCTTCTCTTCCTCGCTCTCAGCTGCTTTGTAGCATTCCTGTGTAGAGCATTCCCCTACTCACTTCTGCCTGGCATTCTGCCACAGATTTAAAGAAACAGTCCACACAGTCATGTTTGCTAAATCTAATAGTTATAGAATGAGTTTCAACCAAGTTCCACTTGACTTCTGTTTAGCCCCAATCATGCTCCCATTGAAGTCAAAGGCAAGAGTCTAATGGGACTTCAAAGCAAGATCAAACCCACTATATATGCTAAAAATTTCAGCTAGTGAGTGGTGCAAGTGTTTAGAAGAAAATATCTCCGGTCCCCTCAAAATGAATCTTTACCCAAGTCTAGAACCAAATCAGCATCCGTACTAGAGTATCTGACACTAGAGTAAGATTCTTCATGGGAAGTATCAGAGGAGTAGCCATGTCAGTCTGGATCTGCAAGAGTGACAAAGAGTCTTGTGGCACCTCATAGACTAACAGAGATATTGGAGATATATCTGTTAGTCTATAAGGTGCCACAAGACTCTTTGTCGTTCATGGGAAGAAGATTTCTTCTGGCCCAGTGTAAAAAGCAGATTTCCAGGCACTTATCATAGAATCATAGAATCTCAGGGTTGGAAGGGACCGCAGGAAGTCGTCTAGTCCAACCCCCTGCTCAAAGCAGGACCAACCCCAACTAAATCATCCCAGCCGGGCTTTGTCAAGCCTGACCTTAAAAACCTCTAAGGAAGGAGATTCCACCACCTCCCTAGGTAACCCATTCCAGTGCTTCACCACCCTACTAGTGAAAAAGTTTTTCCTAATATCCAACCTAAACCTACCCCTCTGCAACTTGAGACCATTACTCCTTGTTCTGTCTACCACTGAGAACAGTCTAGATCCATCCTCTTTGGAACCCCCTTTCAGGTAGTTGAAAGCACCTATCAAATCCCCCCTCATTCTTCTCTTCTGCAGGCTAAACAATCCTAGTTCCCTCAGTCTCTCCTCATAAGTCATGTGCTCCAGCCCCCTAATCATCTTTGTTGCCCTCCGCTGGACTCTTTCCAATTTATCCACATCCTTCTCGTACTGTGGGGCCCAAAACTGGACACAGTACTCCAAATGAGGCCTCACTAGTGCCAAATAGCAGGGAATGATCACGTCCCTCGATCTGCTGAAAATGCCCCTCCTTATACAACCCAAAATGCCATTAGCCTTCTTGGCAACAAGGGCACACTGTTGACTCATATTCAGCTTTTCGTCCACTGTAGCCCCTAGCTCCTTTTCTGCAGAACTGCTGCCCAGCCATTCGGTCCCTAGTCTGTAGCAGTGCATGGGATTCTTCCATCCTAAGTGCAGGACTCTGCACTTGTCCTTGTTGAACCTCATCATATTTCTTTTGGCTCAATCCTCTAATTTGTCTAGGTCCCTCTGTATCCTATCCCTACCCTCCAGCGTATCAACCACTCCTCCCAGTTTAGTGTCATCTGCAAACTTGCTAAGGGTGCAGTCCACACCATCCTCCAGATCGTTGATGAAGATATTGAACAAAACTGGCCCCAGCACCGACCCTTGGGGCACTCCACTTGATACCGGCTGCCAGCTAGACATGGAGCTATTGATCACTACCCGTTGAGCCCGACCATCCAGCCAGTTTTCTATCCACCTTACCGTCCATTCATCCAGCCCATACTTCTTTAACTTGGTGGCAAGAATACTGTGGGACCCTACAGAGCTGCTCAAGTAAGTTTGACAAAACAGATAGAACACCCTCCTATGCCCCCAGACTCTCTCTTCTCAAAAAGCATACAACGCCAAACTCCAGTCACTTTGAATTAGACTGAGTCAGTCTTATTCGGTCAGCTAGGTCAGAACCAAATCCCTGGATACAAAGATCCCTCAATTCTGTGTCTCTACGCATTTCGCCTTTTCTTTCTTGGTTAATTATGCTTCTAATGCTCATATGATTCCTCACTCTCTAAGCAAATTAAAATAATGTCAAACATCAAGTGGTCACTCTGCCTGTGATTTTTACTGCAAGGCTCTTCTTCTGGTTGTATTTTGCCATAGTCTTTCTTTCCTTGCTTTGTCTTTTATGTATGTTTTGTACTTCTGTGTGCCCTTTGTGGGTAATTATCCGCTTAATTACACAACAGTATTTAGTTATTTGTAATGGCTTCTATCTTATGGACTGTTGTACTTTATTACTGTTTTTTTTATTATGTCTATGAGACATACTGACTTTCTGGATGTGCCTGGGATTGTGTATACAGAAATGCTGACTAAGATAGGCCCAGATCCTGCAAACACTTGTACAGGATTGGTCCTATTAAAGTCAGTTGGATTACTCATGTGGGTAAAGTTACTCACATGCATAAGAATTTGCAGGATATGGGCCATACTTTGATTTCCTTTCTCTTGCATTTCATGAAAATCTAATAAAGAACCAGAAAAAGAAAAAGTGAAACATTGTTTGCCTTGAGTTTTTCAACTCTTTTCAATAAAGGATCAGATTCTGATACCCTCACCTTCTGTGGGGGGGCCTTACTGTATATGTGGTCCTAATGATTTCAGTGGGTCCAAGTTGCTATTCAATGTGAATAAAGGTGTCAGTAAATTCTGACCCTTAATAACAGACATTGGGTCTGTGTTAAATTATGGCTGTGAAAGATGGACATTCAAATAATTGACAATAAAGAGACTACTAGTCTTCAAATTATGAAGTTATAGAAGAATTCTGAAAACATGATAGATAGATTATGTAACCAACAAAAAGTATTGGCACTCAACAAACGCTAGTCAGAGATCTTATGAGGAGAAACATTCGATTTTAAGAGGTTCACAGGCAATGCATGGGCACTGGAAGAGAAAGCTGATGGCAGAAGAACATGAGGTAGAAAAAAAAGACCTTGGATGGATGATGTGGATCAAAAAGACTATTAATCCACAAAGAGATTAGCAGGGGATTGCAGAGAATGGGCTACTATGGTTGCAAACCTCCAGTAATGGAGATGCCACATTAGAAGAAAAAGAAAGATGTCAGATTCTGAGCCATAGGCTGCAAGTGGGCTCATGCAATTACCATGATAGTATTTAGAGCCTTCTTCTACTATCGAGCTCCATGCATACATGCTGAGTTTGCTTCTGATGCAAGGAGAGGGACAATCCTCCCCAATGATCTCTCACCAGACCCTTTCCCACTTCCCTCAGCTGTCTCCTGTCACAAAGGGAGAGACACCCGTCCCCAAATGCCTTGTCCCCCTTCCCATGTAAAAGGATGGGATTCCCATATTTTGGTCCTAATCTTCCAGCCAATTTAAAGTAAGATTGTCAGATTAAAAACCATGATTTTTAGAAATGTTTCCTTACCGGTGTTGCTAATAACACTGTGTTGTGAATTCACACAAAGGGAATGGCACCGTCTTACTGAGAGAGGTTTAGGGTGGGATTTTCAGTAGCACTGAGCGCTGGCCTAAGTCTGCTCCAATCAAGCAGACTGTGTTCTAGGCCCCAGATCTTACAGATAAATCCAGAGCTAGCTCTAACACTGCCCGAGGGTAGAGATATATGCCCCCCGCCCCCGACAACACAGGAAAACAGGCCCATGTGTGACTGTAGGCCGTCTGTGTTAACTTCAATGTGGTATGCGCAGTATCTAGTCTGGCACTGTATTCAGAGTGCTTGCCAAGCCCTCCGTGTTTATTTCTGACCTGGAAAGGCACAGTGAAATCTCTTACAACACAGTGGCTCTTATTTTAAACAAGCAAGTAGTAGTAGTAGTAGTAGTAAGAGAGTGACCCTTATGAACATGTTAACCTGAGTGAAAGAAGCTGAATCCTCAGTAAACAACAGGCAAGTTCTGCTGTGAACTGGTGGGGATAAGCGGGTGCTTCTTGTTTGTTAAAGTTGGCACCTGAGGCTAACTGCAAGTAGATGACAATAAGCCAGTTGCCCTGTTCTTTGCCCTGAACTTTACATATTCTCCAGTAGGACTCTGCCTCCCCCCACCCAGGGCCGGCGCGCCCACTAGGCGACCCTAGGTGGTCGCCTAGGGCGCCAGCACTTGGGGGGCGGAGACTCCCGGCAAACACCGCCGGGAACGCAGCTTCCCCTGAGCTGCTGCCCCTTTCCCCGGCCGAGGTAAGCGGGCGGGGGGCTGGCCGCCGCGGGGGGCGTTGGTGGGGGGCCGCGGGAAGGCGCGGGGAGCTGAGCCTCAGCCCGGCAGGCGGCGCCGAGCTCTGCACCCCCACCACGGGGAGCCCAGCCGAGGCCTCCGCTGGCCGCGCGGAGGGCGGGGAGCCGAGCCCAGTCCCCCCCGCCGCGGAGGAGCCGAGCCCAGCTCGCCGCGGGTCGCGTGGGGGGCGGGGAGCCAAGCCCTGCGCCCCCGCCGTGAGCTGCGCGGGGTGCCGGGAACTGAGCCCTGCGCCCCCGCTGCGGGCCGCGGGGAGCCGAGCCCAGCCCCTCCCCACCGCAAGGGAGCCGAGCCCAGCTCGCCGCGGGTCGCGCTGGGGGCGGGGAGCCGAGCCCTGCGCCCCCGCCGCGGGCCGCGCGGGGCGTGGAGCCAGGAGCTGAGCCCTGCGCCCCTGCCGTTGGCTGCGGAGCCGGGATCTGAGCCCTGTGCCCCCGCCACGGGCCGTGGGGAGCTGAGCCCTGCTCCCCTGCCGCAGGGAGCCGAGCCCAGCCCCCGCCCCCCACCACGGAGGAGCCGAGCCCACCGCGGGCCGCACTGGGGGAGGGAGCTGAGCCCTGTACCTGGGCGCGCCAAACCCAGCCGCGGCCGGGTGGGAAGCCTGCCGCAGGCTGGGTGGGGGTGGTTTGCCGCTGGGGGGGTGGGGCGCGTTAGCTGGGGGGGGGCACGTGCAGGACCGGTGCAAGGAAGTTTCGCGCCCTAGGCGACCGGCCCTGCCCCCAACCCAACCCCAAGCCAAGCATGTGTGTTACAAGATTCCTTTCACAGATGCCTCAACAGATGCTGCAGCTGTTCAGCACTCATGCATATGACACAGCCTGAATCTCTAATGGAGAACCAAGGTCCCTGGCACACTGGACATATGGTGTAATGGTAGTCTCACCCCTCTGGCTTGTCCTACAGTCAGACAATAGTTTTCCTCTGCTCTTGGGTATCTGGTTCAGCCAAGCTCCTGTCTGTCTAGTTAAGGGGTTTGGGCCAGCTCCATCCATAATGGACAGGTTCTCTCGGGGCCGGTGCAAGGAAGTTTCGCGCCCTGGGCCCCCCTGCAGTGGAAACCACCGCTCCCAGCCCGCGGCAGGATTCCCACCCGTGGGCCGTGGCGGGGCTCAGCTCCCCGTGGCCCGCCCACTATGCGACCCACGACGAGCTGGGCTCGGCTCCCCATGGCCGGGGGTGGGCGGGGAGCTGGGCTCGGCTCCCCGCGGTGGGGGCACAGAGCTCGGCACCACCCGCCGGGCCGAGGCTCAGCTCCCCGTGGCCTCCCGCAGCCCCCCACCAGCGCCCCCCGCGGTGGCCAGCCCCCCGCCCGCTTACCTCGGCCAGGGGAAGGGGCAGCAGCTCAGGGGAAGCTGCGTTCCCGGCGGTGTTTTGAATCGCTGCCAGGAGTCTCCGCCCCCCCAAGTGCTGGCACCCTAGGCGACCGCCTAGGGTCGCCTAGTGGGCGCGCCGTCCCTGGGTTCTCTCTTTAGTAGCATGCTTCCAAGAGAGAGAGGGCAGGGGCCTTTGGCCCTGATTCAGCAAGCTACTTAAGCACGTGCTTACTTGTAAGCATATAGGTAGTCCCACTGAAGCCATGTGGCTAAGCATCTTGCTCCAGCGTTTTATCGTGCAACTCTTCCCATCACTCTCAACTCTCTAATGTGTTCTGGCTACTGGGACACATCCTGGGATAAAGCCCACCATCTCAAGGCTCTCCCCTGGCTGGGAGGTGACACCAAACTGAAATCATGTTAGGATGTTTGCAGTTCTTTCTGCTTCCCTTCTCCAGCTCACATTCCTGCTGTCTCTCCCTTTCTCCACCACTCATAAGAACATCCATACTGAATCATAGAATATCAGGGTTGGAAGGGACCTTAGGAGGTCATCTAGTCCAACCCCCTGCTCAAAGCAAGACCAATCCCCAATTTTTGCCCCAGATCCCTAAATGGCCCCCTCAAGGATTGAACTCATAACCCTGTGTTTAGCAGGCCAATGTTCAAACCACTGAGCTATCCCTCCCCACTGGGTCAGAGCATTGGTCTGTCTAGCCCAGTATCCGCTGATGGTGGCCAGTGCCAGCGCTTCGGGGGAAGTTCACAGAACAGGGCAGTTGGTGCGATCCACCCCTGTCTTCTGGCAGTCAGAGGTTTAGAGTCACCCCGAGCATGGGGCTGCAGCCGTGACTATCTTAGCGAATAGCAAATGATGGCCTATCTTCCATGACCTTCCCCCTTACACCTGCCTCAATGGGATCTGGTAGGAGGGACCTAGTTGTCAAAGGAACCTGTTCTATATATTAAGAATCCAGGTCTTCAGAGAGGTTTTGATCCTTGTTATCCCTTCACCCTTGTGGCCAGGTGTCACTGTGGCAGAGGAGGGAACTGGTGCACACAGAGGCTAAGTGACTTACCCATGGGTGCACTGGAAGGCCTGTGTCAGAGCAAGGAACTGAAATCAGGTCTCCCAACTCCTAGTGCTCTCACCACTGGACCATCCTTCCTCTCCTTCAGGATCAAAACCACTCTGGAGACCTGAACTGCAAATGCATGAAGCCTGTGGGACAAAATTCAGCCCTATCCGATGCTGGTGTAAATCTAGAGTTCCTGCGCTGACCTCAGCGACTCAGGATTTACACCGGCATAACTGACCGAAGAATTTGGCCTTTGAGCTTGCTCTCCAGGAGGAAAAGCATTTGCTCTTGTTGGTTTTAGAACACATCATCTGAAACAGAAAAAGCAAATAGGTGTAATGAGAAATCAATAAAAAAAGGTAGGGGCCAAACCCTGCAGCTGAAGGCATGCATGCAATTCCTTGGGCAAGATTCTCTGCTGCCCTGCACCTTGTGTAGTCAGTTACATCAGTGCAAAGCAGAATGGTAAGCAGCGTGTACACACTTTTTGCACTCCCTGTGCACTGATGTAGTGACTGCAGGAGGCGCAAGGCAATGGAGAATCTGGCCCAGGTGTTTAAGGGAAACCACGCATGCACAACAAAGGGCAGAATTTAGCCCTGTGAAAGTAAAGGAAACCCACACCTACCTGTGGATGTTGTCTTCAAGCTTTTTCACTTTGAGCTCATCCTCTTCTGACTGCCTCCTTCTGGCTTCTTCTTCTTCTGCTGAGCCAGCAGGAATACCCTGCAGCAGCCATTTTTCTCGAAGTGCTTTTGACTACAAGGAAAAAAAGAGAAGGGTCAAAAAGAGGAAAAAACTGTATTCCCTGAGCAGGAGGAGAAGCCAAATTTGCTTTTAAATATTTCATAGCCCTCACTGAATCACTAATTAGCACTTTAAATATTATACACATCATACACACTAGCTAGTCCTTGAGGGGTTTATCCAGATGTCAGGTCAGCCAGAAGTCAGAGTGTCAGTTTTACAGTATATACTATATGTTCCACTGATTTGTTAATCTGAAGTTATTTTTAATTGCTAATGAAAACTGAATTTCCAACCACTCAAACTAACCACTCCTAGAAGAAGTGAAATCCCAGCCTGGATATAGGCCATCTTAAGAGTTATAATGCAAGGGCTCGGAGGGATATCCACATAAAATACTTATAGAATCAAAAGCAAAGAGCGATGCTCCAACAAAAAGCAGTGGGATCTAAACATAACATGCTTTAGAAACGTGAAGCTGATTAAGGCCATAGATGTTCATTGTGATTTTTTAAAATATATTTACCAAAAACAGTGCCTATGGAAATGCTCACAATCTCCAAGCCAAACCAAGACCCCCCCCCCAAAAAAATCTTACATCAGTATATGCTAGTTTAACAGCAGCCGGGTAACGAACATCACCCCAGGACTGTGGTAACAAATGGCAGTAGCACACACTCAATAAGATGGTACATTGGAGTCTCACCATATTTTCCATATATTTCCCCCTCAGCCTACCAGCATTAGTACGGTCTCATCTGGAGTGAGCTCCTACCTGGTAGCAGGGCCAGATTAACCTTTTGTGGGCCCGGCGCCAGACATATTTGGGGCAATGGAGCGTGGCATGGGGAGGTCAGTCCCCGGAGCGAGGGGCTGGCCGGTGGCAATGGGGCATGGCGGGGGCGGCCCCACTCTGCCCAGCCCCACACTATGCCTCCCTCCCCCCAACTGGCTGAGATTGGCCAGGTATCTGCATCAATCCTGGGCAGCTCAGCTCTGGGGAGACAGGCGGGGCTCCACAGGTGGTGGGAAGCAGAGACTGCCCGGAGCTAGAGGTGTGTTGGGGTCTGGCCAGAGAGGAGCCAGCAGATGGGGCCAAGGGGCGGAGAGGAGCCCTTGCTTGGCTGGCGAAGGGGAGCAAGTGGTGGGCAGGGGGGAGCCAGCGACCTGGCGGGGTCTCGGGGTGCAGTGCAAGTGGAGCAGGCCGGGGCCCCTTCTGAGCATGGGCCCAGTTCTATGGCGCCACTGGCACCATTGTAAACCCAGTACTGCTGTCATCCAGCCCTGGAGCACCCACGGAGTCGGCGCCTATGGCGTAAGGTGAAAATCGCATATAGTCAAACTCTCATCGAGGGGAATGGCAGGTAGAATCACCGGCACTACAGGTACAGTATTTAAATTGTTTTTCTCCTTTTGTTTTTGTTTTTGCTGAGCGCATATAGTTGAATTCGCGTAAGTTAAATGCCCGTACGATGTGACTCCCCTGTATCGAGTGATGGTTTCTTTAGCACAGGCTACACAATAGTTTGGCCATCTGCACTCCCTAAGGGCCAGACTTCCGTAGCTCACAGTGACCAGCACTTACTCCACATATAGCTCAGCAGAAGTCAATGGGATGATTTGAGTGGGAAATTACCACTCGGCATGTGTAAAGGTATCATAATGCAGCCCTAAGGGCTGTGTTGACAATCTCCACCAGAAAGGACCCCAGATTTTTCCAGTGCCATTCACTAGCTAGGAGGATAGGAGTCCAAAAGACAGCAGAATGAAGCATCCCTGGCTGATTTTGTGAGCCTCACTGGCCTGAGCCCACCCAGAAGAGACTTAATGTTTGTCCACTCCAAGTCCCACTCTGCATCTGATTTTATCCACAACATAACCAGCAATTTCATAGAATCATAGAATCATAGAATCTCAGGGTTGGAAGGGACCTCAGGAGGTCATCTAGTCCAACCCCCTGCTCAAAGCAGGACCAACCCCAACTAAATCATCCCAGCCAGGGCTTTGTCAAGCCTGACCTTAAAAACCTCTAAGGAAGGAGATTCCACCACTTCCCTAGGTAGCCCATTCCAGTTCTTCACCACCCTACTAGTGAAAAAGTTTTTCCTAATATCCAACCTAAACCTACCCCTCTGCAACTTGAGACCATTACTCCTTGTTCTGTCATCTTCTACCACTGAGAACAGTCTAGATCCATCCTCTTTGGAACCCCCTTTCAGGTAGTTGAAAGCAGCTATCAAATCCCCCCTCATTCTTCTCTTCTGCAGGCTAAACAATCCCAGTTCCCTCAGCCTCTCCTCATAAGTCATGTGCTCCAGCCCCCTAATCATTTTTGTTGCCCTCCGTTGGACTCTTTCCAATGTATCCACATCCTTCTTGTAGTGTGGGGCCCAAAACTGGACACAGTACTCCAAATGAGGCCTCACCAGTGCCGAATAGAGGGGAATGATCACGTCCCTCGATGCGCTGGAAATGCCCCTACTTATACAGCCCAAAATGCCATTAGCCTTCTTGGTAACAAGGGCACACTGTTGACTCATATTCAGCTTTTCGTCCACTGTAACCCCTAGGTCCTTTTCTGCAGAACTGCTGGCCAGCCATTCGGTCTCTAGTCTGTAGCAGTGCATGGGATTCTTCCATCCTAAGTGCAGGACTCTGCACTTGTCCTTGTTGAACCTCATCATATTTCTTTTGGCTCAATCCTCTAATTTGTCTAGGTCCCTCTGTATCCTATCCCTACCCTCCAGCGTATCAACCACTCCTCCCAGTTTAGTGTCATCTGCAAACTTGCTAACGGTGAAGTCCACACCATCCTTCAGATCGTTAATGAAGATATTGAACAAAACTGGCCCCAGTACCAACCCTTGGGGCACTCCACTTGATACCACTTGATTTCCTCACAATGGGAGAGGTTTGTGTCAGTCACCCAGTGAAAGCAGCTTGGATTACTCTGCTGTCTACCACTTGAAATCCCCTGAACAAATGGAGGAGGTGAAGACTCTCTTGCACCTGCACAGCCGCAGCATAAACATTCAAACCCCCCTTAATTTTGTAACTGGTCAGCTTCCACCTGAAACTTCCATGCCTGGCATTCCGGCTCTCTTGCCTCATTTGTACTGGTCATCTATGACCACAGAGAACCTGTGCGGGTGAAGCTGACAAGATGGTGTTTATTAATGGCCAAAGATTATTTCTGCATCCTGCCAAATACTCCAATGTGGCTTGCCAGAGAAACATATTCTAGGACTTTTGGAAAAACTCCATGACACTAATTTCAAATCTGAGCCCACACACCTGCTCTAGAAAATGACCAGGTGTGTGAGTTTATCCCCTCTGCAGTCTACAAAGTGAAGCTGTTAAAGGAAATTGACAATTCAAATAGGTTTAAATTCAAAGGCTGCCCCAAACCTGTGGCATCAGACTTTTTAATGAAGTGCTGAGCTCTGTAGGTGTTCTAGAACCAGATTTATGCAAACTCAGTATAAAAATAAACAAACAGCTTTTTGGTAGTAAAGAGAAAGATCATTAATTTTGTTTGTGGACAGACAGACAGGCACACATACACAGACAACCTGTGCATAAGCTATTTGATATCACTGGGTGATCTATTTCATAGCAGAGAAGCAGAGTTTAATGTGATAACATGCACAGACGTAATGTAAAATGAAAAAGCAAAGAAGACTTTATAAACAACCCCAACTCCCATTAGCTTCATTTGGGTGTGGATCAGGCCCCTTACATCTTAAAAAATAACCGCTCCCATTCACAGAACAGAGGATTTCCAATACTGTAGATGGGGTGTCAGCTACAACTGAATGTCGCGAGTTTTGCCATTGATTTGAATTGTTTTCCAGGCCACTAATCTACCTTTTAGTTGTGCCTTCCTCCAACAATGATCAATACTTTATGCTTCAGAAGAAAGCAAAATCATCGGCTCAGTTGTGCATGCTATACATGGAGTGTGAGTGTTTGGGGGGTTATTTTTTCCTAACCGTGGTGGTAAATCATTCTGGTCCTTATTTAGCAAAACTTAAGTCCCACTGATAATAGGTACAGGCTTTACTAAATTGCCCTCAGGTATGAGATTGTATTAAACATGCCTAATAGCTATTATTAATAGACATATAATTATCCAGCCCTTTTAAAAAAATCCAGCTTCCAATGAGCAATGAGTTCCACAGGTTGGTTGTGCTTGAGACAATTAGCATTTCTTTGCATTAGTTCTCAGTGTACTGTCTTTTAATTGCATTCCTCTTACAAGGTGTGGGGGGAACCAGGGCTCGAACCCAGACGGGACTCCCGGTTGCTGTGCTCTAACTGACGGGCCATGGTGCTGTGAAACTCTGTTCCATATGTCACACTATTTAAAAGCAGCACCATCTTTTACAGCCATGCATAATTCTTAAAACCAGGCACAGGTGCACAGAGATTAACTATAATGGAAAGGTCGAGTGGTTCTTAACCAGGGGTACACACCCCCATGGGGGGTACGCGGAGGTCTTCCAGGGGGCACTCAACTCATTTAGATCAGTGTTTCTCAACCTGGGGGTTGCAGCCTCGGGGGGGGGGGGCGTGTCACGGGACAGGTTTAGGGGGATTGCAAGTGCAGGGCCGGCATTAGAGGGTGGCAAGCAGGTCAACTGCCCAGGGCCCTGCACCACAGGGGGCCCTGTGAAGCTCAGTTACATGTTTTAGCCCCGCCGCCTGGGGCTCAGGCTTCAGACAAGGCTCACAAGTGAAAAACAGGCTCACGTATCACCCTGAAATATGTGCGCAACATTTATATTCCAATTTTACAATTATATGGTAAAAATGAGAGAGAAGCAATTTCTCAGTACTAGCGTGCTGCGACACTCACGTATTTGTAGGTGTGATTTTGTAAGTAAGTAGTTGTTAAGTGAGGTGAAACTTGGGCCATACGGGGGAGGGATAGCTCCGTCGTTTGAGCATTGGCCTGCTAAACCCAGGGTTGTAAGTTTAATCCTCAAGGGAGCCATTTGGGGATCTGGGGCAAAAATTGGGGATTGGTCCTGCTTCAAGCAGGGGGTTGGATTCAGATGACCTCCTAAGGTCCCTTCCAACCCTGATCTTCTATGAATCAGACTCCTGAGAGGGGTACAGTAGTCTGGGAGAAGTGGTTAGGGTTCCCAATTTTGGTTGGACATATTCCTGGAGGTTTCATCACAGGACATAATCTTTAATTAAAGATTAATCTTTAATTCCGGGAGACTCTAGGACAATCATAGAATATCAGGGTTAGAAGAGACCTTAGGAGGTCATCTAGTCCAACCCCCTGCTCCAAGCAGGACCAATCCCCAATTTTTGCCCTAGATGGCCCCCTCAAGGATTGAACTCATAACCGTGGGTTTAGCAGGCCAATGCTCAAACCACTGAGCTATCCCTATTTTTTTTTCAATCCTGGAGGGTTGGCAACCCTCAGTATAAGAAGGACTGCTTCGGCATGAGGGAGGAGCTCACATACTTTAAAAGAGGAGAGATTTTTGATAGGGTTTGGTCCATCTTGTTTCCGGAGTCTGGGGCCAAATCCTGGGGCCCACCCCAGGGCTAAATGCAGATTAGTAGCTGTGAGTCAATGGTGTGGAGGGAGAGGCATCAGCAGGGAAGACTCATGGTGGAGGACGCAGCACTCCCTGTACACTCATCTCCACGGTTCTCTTTTGGTGCAGGTTGGAGGTTGGATTTCTGTCCTGCGGGGCTGGCCAGGGTGGGTCTGGCCCCTGGTTGGAAACTGTGCATGGAGGAAGCATCTTTCCCATGCTCTGTGGCCCACAGCCCGGCTGCGTCAGCATTCCAAGCACAGGAGCCGACTTCCGGCAGCGCCCGTGGGTGCCGTCGCCCGGCGTCACACCAGGCCCCGCCCCCAATGCAGGGTGACGTTGCGTGGCCCTGCCCCTGATGCCAGGCCCCGCCCCTGACGCAGGGTGACGTTGCGTGGCCCCGCCCCTGATGCCGGGCCCTGCCCCCGATGCCGGGTGACGTTGCGTGGCCCCGCCCCCGACGTCGGGTGATGTCGCCTGGCGTCGGGGGCGGGGCCCCGCAACATCGCCCGGTACTGCAGTAAGCTAGGCGCGGGCCCTGGGACTGGCGGGGAGCTGGGCGCGGGCCCCGGTGTTGGCGGGGAGCTGCCGGTGGGTGCTGAGCACCAACCAATTTTTCCCCGTGGGTGCTCCAGCCCCAGAGCACCCACGGAGTTGGCGCCTATGATTCCAGGTAGTTGTGGCTAAGGATTCTGGCTCTCAGTCCTGGACTCCTTTTGTGGGCTTTGCTCTGTTCCTCCAGTGTTCATCAATGTGAAACATAAAGCCTGTCCTGGAAACAGTGCAGTAAAATAAAGACTGTCCGTTTTCTAAGATGTTTCCCAAGAGATCTAGTTAGCCTAATAATAGTAAATGGCAAGTTAGTACAGGTTGTAATAGCCAAACCTCTGCATAATAGGGATGTGTTGCTACAATGCAGGCAGTTAAAAGGTGCTTAATCAAATGCTAAATAGCCATAAAAGATTATGATCCCCTCCATTAATAGAGACGTGGCCAGTCACAGATTAAGGCCCTGACTAAGCAAATAAGGACATGGTTAAGGTTAAGCATGTTCTTAAATCCCATGGAGAGGGAGGGAGAGCTCAGTGGTTTGAGCATTGGCCTGTTAAACCCAAGTTTGTGAGCTCAATCCTTGAGGGGACCATTTAGGGATCTAGAGCAAAAATTGGGGCTTGGTCCTGCTTTGAGCAGGGGGTTGGACTAGATGACCTCTTAAGTCTCTTCCAACCCTGATATTCTATGAATCAGGGCCTAAAAGAATCAGTAAAGTGAAAAGGGGAGATTATTGGATTCAGTATAATATTTAATTTTAAACCTCTTTTAATTAAAAATTAATCAGGACTGCTGCTAGCTGAGAGAGTAGGTATTTGGGTGTTTCTGTTGAGAGGACTCTATTGTAATATGATTCTCTACAGCAGTTTGGTTTTTGACACATTTGATGAAAACCAGTAATTTAAAAATCTAATAATCACTTTGCTGTTTTATTTTAATCCTTTAAAAATACTTCTTGCTTTGCTATTAAAAAAACAGGGAGGAAAACTGTAGTATCCCCCATTCTCTTGCCTTTTCTTTCCTCACTCTAGTTTTCATAGCAAAGTAAAACAAAACGTATTTTTAAAAGTAATAATGGGTGAGATTTTCAAAAGCTCCTTAGTGATTTAGGAGCACAAGTCCTGAAGTCAACAGTCCTTGTGCATCTATGTCACGTACATGCTTTTGAGAATTCTAGCCAATAATGTTAGAGAAATATCAGTGGATCACTGAGAACTTTAGCATGACAGGTTTGCCCAAGCTCATTACCCAGCTGAGCCTGTTGTCATTATTCAAAGTATAATCAGTTTTGGGTTTGTGCAGCATTACTAATGATAATCTTCAACTACAACTGTCACAGACAATAACTGCCTTTGTTGCTGGTGGTTTGCAGATTCTTCCTGAAGAATTGCATCAGCTGTTCAGAGAGCTTCCTTGGCTGGTATTTCAGTTTTCTGTTCAACCCAAGGAGTAATGCTGGCGTGTTAATGTCTCACTTGGTTGAATCAGACCCAGAAACAGTAGTATGAACTATGGACATACAAAAGTAGTAAACCAGGTTCGCAATGATTACGTGTACCAAGAAATGAGGAGGGAATAGTTAAAGTGGGGCCTACAGGTTATGGGCTAACACCTGGATGGTGCTGATCACTCTGGCCCCATTCCAGTAAAGCACTTAAGACTGTGCTTAACTTTAAGCATGTGAGTAGTCTCACTGACAATGTTAAGCACGGGAGTAAGCGATTTGCTTAGCACTTTGCAGGCTGGAACAAGCCCCCAGTGAGGACCACAACGTTCTTCAGTCCAAATTGTGGCTGGCCTCATTTTTAATACAGGAGTGTGGTCCACTGCAGGATGGAATACGTAGCCTCCATGGGCCACAACTATTTTAAAAGACAGAGACGGGCTCAAATCAAAACTCCAAATATGGAGACTCCTACAGTTGGGAGACGTTGAGATCCAGCACCTAACTTTGAGATACTCTAAAGATAAAAGGCAGCTACAACCTACTCCATTTAAAGTCAAATAGATATGGTTCCAAAGTTCCTAATGCAGCTCTGAATAGGGCTCTATTTGGTCCCTTCTGAAGTAAAGCACTTAGTAAATACGGAGCAACTATTAAGTGTCAGCTGAATCCCACTGTTTTTTCCACGTGCACTTACTGAATCTCTATGCTGAAACTTGGAGAGGAAAACGTCAATCCCTTCAGGGTAACGATGTATTTTAAGCCACTCATGATATTTTAACGGCATGTTTCTTCTGTTTATGTGAAATGCTTAAGCTACAACTCACATTGCTTTGCCCCTCCCCCAAACTCAAGCCGCCTTTTGGAAACTGTAAATGGAATGAATGTGGAACTTGTAATTGGAAACTGTAACTGTGACTTCGTTAGGACATATTTAGGGACAGGAATGTCATGACGTGTTAGAAATCCTCTCGCCTTGGTGAGACCGCCACCACATTTTACTTCAAGTGCGAGAGGTGGTGGCTGAGCCGCAGTTGGATTGTAATATTGGGATTTCTTTTCACACGGAGAAAAAAAAAAAAGGATGCAGATTCGAGGGAACTAGCTACAGTTACTAAATATCACATGGGGTAGGATGCTCTGGGAAGTGAAGAAATTGAAACATTTTTCAAAATATGTGTAACCTGCCAGGCTTGAGAATATCTGAAAGTATATTATCTATAGACATGCCCACATCATGTACATATAAAACAAACACACATGTCCATGTAATACAGTACACACACTATGGGATGCATTCTCCCTCCTGCTACAGCCCCTGTACAGTGATGTGGCCGTGTCTAGGGACAGAAAAGCTTCTTAGCGGGCTTGTGCAAGACAGCAGCAGACATTTTGTTAGGCAGCCACAGGCTGCCCAACGTGCTCCCCTCCACCCCCCAAAAGCCCCAACCTATGGGGTTGGGGGCCGGAGCGGAAAAGGGCGCATTGGGGTGGGTGGTGAATTTCAGGGCTAAGGCCATTCTGAGCAGCTGTGGAGCTGCACACAAGCAGCCCAGCCAGATGTTCCAGCCTTTGCCTTCTGCCTCCCACAGCTGCGAGATTTGTGCTGTGTGAGGTACAAAATCTCACCCTATATAGCTACACCAGAGAAAATATTAAAAAATCTCTGAAATCTGCCATGTGAAGCGCTCAGAAGCCAGGAATTTTCAGTTAAGGCTGCAAGTGCAACCTTAACTCGGCTCCTTGCACATATGCATTGCAATATAGTCTCTAAATTACACGATCACATGCTATCATTTCCCTAGGAGTCCTTATGAGTCCTACTACGAGCCTTAGCATCTTAGGGCTTCTCTGCATACAACAGTTACGCTGCTTTAACTACACCATTATTGTTAAAACAATACAGTCTCCCTGGAGTGGACACAGTTATACCAATATCAATGTGTTTTATGTTAGTATAGCTTATTTCTGTACAGGACGGGAGTAAGCTATCCTGGTATGAGTCACCTTTATACTGGTATAACTACACCCACACTATGAGTTGTACCGATATAACTATTTTTCAATAAAAAATATCACTGACATAGTTATACCAGTACAAAAATAACGGTGTATAGACTAGGCCCTCTTGTTAACTCTAGTTCACTGCCTTACTCGGGGCTAGATCATTCAATGGAAATCAAATCATGCCAGTGGAAATACTCCCATTGGCTTTAATGAGGAAGATCAGGCTCTCAGTGCTCCAGTTTAGTACAGTTCTCCTTAGTTAGCTGATTTTGCCATGCACAATTCAGTCCTCTTACATGTCACTATGTGCTTTGGTAGAATTAAGGGAAATAAATTCAATCTTTGTTATAATGTACAAGGAAGGGGAACAACTTCCATGGGGTGCTAATAGGCAGATGGGAGAGAAGATGGAAATTGGTATTACAAAGAATCAAACCTCAACAGATACTGTGTCTGCAATAAATACAGAGACATGGGGAAAGGCCTAATTTAATCATGTTTATTGTAGTCTCAAGGTTTGGCATTTAGGACACTAATTCCTTCAGGGGTTTCAAGTTGTTTACTATTTGTCCTATAAAGGGACCATTGTGCGACCCCATGAATGCACATACTGTAATTAAAGCCACATTGAAAATAATATACCTTTGCTTACAATGCTCTGTTTGATTTTAATACTATATTAAATGTTCATTTAATTAACGTTATTTATTTTGACAGCATTTTCAAGTGCTGTTATACCCTTGAAAGCGACCCTGTAAAAATAGGTTCCATGTGTATTGTATTTCAGTGATCTGATCTCAAATTTGCTGAATTAGGACCTGATTCTGCAGCCATTACTCAAGGAGAGTAGTACATATTCATATATGCAGTCCCATTGGAGCCAATGGCACAGCTCCAGAGCCAGATTTTTACATCTTTACTCTTTCAGATAAAATGTTGGTTTTCATCTTTATTTTAAATTCGGTTAGTGCTACAACAGTTTCATTCCGTTTCTTCAATCTGGTTTTGAATTTTAAAAATAATTTAGAAAGACCCTCTTGCTAAGGTCAGCTATATTTGATGCGCACCATTCCTCTGGCTGCCAAAGATATTTCCAAGGAAACTGATAGTCTCAGGAGATCAAATAAAGGTCAAAAGGTGACCCCAGAAAGCCTCCTCCACTAAAATATTATGTTTGCTCTTGAGAAAAAAGCAATGAAAATAGAACAATATATGCCATTGATGTTCTTTCAAAATACAACTAATGGGACATATGCATCCCCGGTGCAACTCTACTGAAGTCAATGGCATGACATCGCGGTTGGCTTTGGCCTGGAATATTTCTCAGTGATGAACAGCATTTGAGACCTGAAACTCGTTGGATATACTACTATGAATATTACGCCAGACTAGAAAACTCTTATCAGAGTAGTTTTACGCTGAAAAATAACCATTTCATCCTATACAAACATCAGACTTAAAGGGATGCTATCAAGGCTTTTACCCCTGAAGTTTACTTAAATTAACAAAAAGTACCATGTCACATATAATTTGTTAACATATCAGCCATCCCTCCTACCCAACTGAGGGCTGTAACACAACAAACAAAAATGGTCTTCTCTGCTCTACTCAACAATAAATCCAGAGTCTCTCTCTTCAGAATCATGGGTGTACACCGTGGGAATATGGTCTCACATTGTGTTACCCATCTTTCCTGCCTCTCCAGTCTCATGAGCAGGCAGAGTACAGAGATGGAAAATAAATCCCATTTCTGGCTGAACGCAGGATTCTTGAATATTTGAGGCCCCTGCCTGCCCAAGAACAGAGTAGACAGGCAAATAGGAAAGAAAACTGCACTGTGTGAACAGGTGCACCTCCAGACCAACAACCAGTTGGTACACCGTTTTAGGTCTGTCAGCCTTAATCTCTACAAACATTTCCTGAAAGGGTGAACAGTTTTGTTTCATTGTGGATCCCTTTAAACATGCCTCTACTGACTGTATGTCTCTCTGGGTTAAGTTAACTTTTAGGGTAATATTTTAAATAAATGAAGCCTTATGACCACATGCACACTTATGTTTGTGTCCACTTTCACATCACCCCACACAAGGAGGGCACTGGTATATTCCAGACACCCACCTGAGCATGCAGTTATGCTAACTGCACCTAATTTGGGAGTCTACTACTGCTCCTGGAGCTCTGGGATCATTTTCAAAGCTGGACACACACTACCAATCTGGTTTTCCAGACGCATGAGCTCAAGTGAAAAAAAAATCAGTTTGCTTTAGCCATTCTCATTGGCCTTTTAGGTTCAATGCTCAAGGACTCTGGGGTTTACTCACACGAATGTCTGCAGAAAGCAAATATTCAGCAAATGAACTTAAGTACTTGTTTTGCAGGGGTGTATTTTTTATGGGACAGGGACAGTGCTGGAGACAGTGTCCCCAAACTCCATTTATAATCCTGACACAAAGGCAATTAAACAAACCTTATTTAATGAAGGATATGTCTGCAACTGTCCCAACTATGGCCATGCACACAGATGAGATGGGACACTGCTTGACACAGCATGGGAAGCAGATTCCTAAATCTCTTTGTCAGTGTCCTGCCACAAAGACAACTAAGTCAGAAAAGGATCCAACCTCAAAATTATAACTGTTCTCTCTCTCTCTCTCTCTCTCTCTCTCACACACACACACAGTTAATATGATGAGAGAAAATTAGCTGTAGACTCTATATCCAACCAATAACTTGTTGTGATTTAATTTTCCCAGAACGATGCTTCTGGGAAGTCCCCTGTAGGCCAGAGAGGACAAGACTTTGCAGTTAACAGAAAAATCCACCAATCATGGAGTAGCACAACCGAAACCTCATACAACACTTTGACAGTACAGCCCTTCCATTGAATAAAGTGAATGCAATGTATGATGTATTAAGGATAATCGGGAGCATTCAGATTTGCCCTTTGTAGTTCAGAAATCACCACTAAACATAAACATTCTGGAACTGCTGATGTCCAAGAAAGAACAGAACCCAGCTCTGTTCTTCGCGGGCTTTACAGCACTAACAGCCATAGCATTTTTGTCAGTCAGCTAAGCAGATGAGACTCAGAAAGCACATTGGGAGCAGCAGAACCTGCTGGTGCATGTGAGCAGAACAAGCATCTGCCTAAGGTGCCAAAACTTAGGTGGCAGCAAAATAACCACACCAAGCACAAAAAATAAAATAAATCTGGGATTCCTCCCATCTCCTTCCCACGCAGCACCAGTGCGTGCTCTGAATCGCATGTTTTACATTTCTCTCCCACTAGCCCTGCTCCAGCTGATGCTGTTTACACAGTAGCCAGCGGTCCCTGTGCTGAGTAGCTAATTGGTTCTCAGCTCCAGCAGAGTGCTGATCAGTGATAGTACTGGCGTTGAAAGGATATTAGCTCCTCCCCCAGCCTCCAAGGGGGAGACGATGGATGGTTTCTCTGGATGCAGTGTGAGCAGGTGCTTTGGTGATAGATTTAAACATTCCTTGATAGATTTGCACATGCAAAGAGGATTTGGGGACATACAGTGGATGCAGCAAGCCAACTGTATCTGTGTAAGCAGATACACAGGCTGCTTTTGAACGTTTGGTCCTTGATGCTATTTTACTTGTTCCGCGAGTGAACAGGCTAGCCTGGCTGTGCTCCAAAAGTCACCTGGTAGGGCTCAGACTTCAGAGTTATTTTACAATCTGCAGTTTTCATGTGAAATTTGAGTGTTGAGGAGACTTGTAAAAGAGGAGCTGGGTGATCATTTCCAAAGGGAGCAGAACTGAAACTTCCTCTAACAAATAGTTGACTGGCATAACGTGAATGACTCACTCCAGTACAGGGCAGGCACTGAGTTTCATGAGGTTAGTGTGATCTGGGACACAATTATGTGTGTCACACAAAATCTCTGCTGCAGTATGTTAATGTAGCACGGCATGCACTCCAGTGCCTCCTGCTGGTTGATCTGGGAATTAGCTCTTCCAGCTCTGGAGCGCCCTCTGCTGGCCAGTGTCTCCCTTGCTGCTGCTTGCTTCTCCCTTTTCTCCACCACTCTTGAGTTCAGGCCCCACATCCCTCATGGCCCATGGTGCCACTTTGCTCAGGCACTGCCCCCACACTCAGGGGTCCTCCCCTCCCTGGGGAACCCCAATCCTACCTCACCGACCTACTGCCAGTCTTAATCTACCCCCTTCCCTCAGGGGCAAACTGCAGTCTGAAGTGGCCACTCATCATCAGCAAGGGGGTTTGGACCTGCTGCCTTTTCCTGGCCTGGCTGCACCACTACAGCCTCAGTATCACCACAGGCCCTTTTAGAAAGGCCTCAGCCTGGGGACTCACCTGGCCAGAGCTCCCCAGCTCTGCCTGTCCTTCCCCAGAACTGCTCTGTTTGGGATATAAGGTGACCAGACAGCAAATGTGAAAAATCGGGACAGGGGTGGGGTAATAGGAGCCTATATAAGAAAAAGACCCAAAAACCGGGACTGTCCCTATAAAATCGGGACATCTGGTCACTCTATTGGGATACCCTCCTCTAGAGAGTAGCCAGGTCCTTCCCACTCCTTTAGTGGAGTGAGCCTCCCCCTGCCTAGCTCCCAGCCCTTTTATCAGGGCCAGCTGGACCCTAATTGGGTGTGGCCACACCTGCAGCTGCCTACCCAATCAGCCTCCCTCAGCTGCTTTCAGCTCCAGCGCTCTCCAAGGGCTGGCTTCTATCCCTCTCGGAACTGGAGCGGGGTGACGGCCCTGCTACAGTTAACTACCATGTAAACATGCTTATTGTCTTCTAAAGCGAGCATTAAATCAGCCTTGTCCTGATTAGGAAATGAAGTTGTGTTTGAAAACACATTAGTTAACCTGATTGTAATCACAACTGTGCACCTAATGTAGACAGTTTAACACCCAGACAACATATTACAGTAAAACCTGCCTTAGAGACCATCTTGGAAGAGGGACCCCCTGTCCTGAGTGACTATTTGCAGAGGTCACAGAACACCACCATTCTCTGGTGTGCAAACCTTTGAAGAAAGACCACCTCCTACAAGCGGCCATTTTTGCTAACTCCCATGAGTGGTCACTCTTGGCAGGTTTCATAGAATCATAGAATCATAGAATCTCAGGGTTGGAAGGGACCTCAGGAGGTCATCTAGTCCAACCCCCTGCTCAAAGCAGGACCAAACCCAATTAGATCATCCCAGCCAGGGCTTTGTCAAGCCTGACCTTAAAAACCTCTAAGGAAGGAGATTCCACCACCTCCCTAGGTAACCCATTCCAGTGCTTTACCACCCTACTAGTGAAAAAGTTTTTCCTAATATCCAACCTAAACCTCCCCCTCTGCAACTTGAGACCATTACTCCTTGTTCTGTCATCTTCTAACACTGAGAACAGTCTAGATCCATCCTCTTTGGAACCCCCTTTCAGGTAGTTGAAAGCAGCTATCAAATCCCCCCTCATTCTTCTCTTCTGCAGGCTAAACAATCCCAGTTCCCTCAGCCTCGCCTCATAAGTCATGTGCTCCAGCCCCCTAATCATTTTTGTTGCCCTCCGTTGGACTCTTTCCAATGTATCCACATCCTTCTTGTAGTGTGGGGCCCAAAACTGGACACAGTACTCCAAATGAGGCCTCACCAGTGCCGAATAGAGGGGAATAATCACGTCCCTCGATCTGCTGGAAATGCCCCTACTTATACAGCCCAAAATGCCGTTACCCTTCTTGGCAACAAGGGCACACTGTTGACTCATATTCAGCTTTTTGTCCACCGTAACCCCTAGGTCCTTTTCTGCAGAACTGCTGCCCAGCCATTCGGTCCCTAGTCTGTAGCAGTGCATGGGATTCTTCCGTCCTAAGTGCAGGACTCTGCACTTGTCCTTGTTGAACCTCATCAGATTTCTTTTGGCCCAATCCTCTAATTTGTCTAGGTCCCTCTGTATCCTGTCCCTACCCTCCAGCGTATCAACCACTCCTCCCAGTTTAGTGTCATCTGCAAACTTGCTAAGGGTGCAGTCCACACCATCCTCCAGATCGTTGATGAAGATATTGACAAAACCGGCCCCAGCACCGACCCTTGGGGCACTCCACTTGATACCGGTTGCCAACTAGACATGGAGCCATTGATCACTACCCGTTGACCATCCAGCCAGTTTTCTATCCACCTTACCGTCCATTCATCCAGCCCATACTTCCTTAACTTGCTGGCAAGAACACTGTGGGAGACTGTATCAAAAGCTTTGCTAAAGTCAAGAAATAGCACATCCACTGCTTTCCCCTCATCCACAGAGCCAGTTATCTCATCATAGAAGGCAATTAGGTTAGTCAGGCATGACTTGCCCTTGGTGAATCCATGCTGACTGTTCCTGATCACTTTCCCCTCCTTTAAGTGGTTCAGAATTGATTCCTTGAGGACCTGTTCCATGATTTTTCCAGGGACTGAGGTGAGACTGACTGGCCTGTAGTTCCCCGGATCTTCCTTCTTCCCTTTTTTAAAGATGGGCACTACATTAGCTTTTTTCCAGTCATCCGGGACCTCCCCCGATTGCCATAATTTGTCAAAGATAATGGCCAATGGCTCTGCAATCACATCGGCCAACTCCTTTGGCACCCTCGGATGCAGTGCATCCGGCCCCATGGACTTGTGTTCGTCCAGCTTTTCTAAATAGTCCCGAACTACTTCTTTCTCCACAGAGGGCTGGTCACCTCCTCCCCGTACCGTGCTGCGGAGTGCAGCCGCCTGGGAGCTGACCTTGTCTGTGAAGACAGAGGCAAAAAAAGCATTGAGTACACTAGCTTTCTCCACATCCTCTGTCACTAGGTTCCCTCCCTCATTCAGCAAGGGGCCCACACTTTCCTTGACTTTCTTCTTGTTGCTCACATACCTGAAGAAACCCTTCTTGTTACTCCTAACATCTCCGGCTAGCTGCAACTCCAAGTGTGATTTAGCCTTCCTAATTTCACTCCTGCATGCCTGAACAATATTTATATACTCCTCCCTGGTCATTTGTCCAATCTTCCACTTCTTGTAAGCTGCTTTTTTGTGTTTAAGACGAGCAAGGATTTCACTGTTAAGCCAAGCTGGTCACCTGCCATATTTACTTTTCTTTCTACACATCGGGATGGTTTGTTCTTGCAACCTCAATAAGGATTCTTTAAAATACAGCCAGCTTTCCTCGACTCCTTTCCCCCTCATGTTATTCTCCCAGGGGACCTTGCCCATCAGTTCCCTGAAGGAGTCAAAGTCTGCTTTTCTGAAGTCCAGGGTCTCTGTTCTACTGCTCTCCTTTCTTCCTTGTGTCAGGATCCTGAACTCGACCATCTCATGGTCACTGCCTCCCAGGTTCCCATCCACTATTGCTTCCTCTACTATTTCCTCCCTGTTTGTGAGCAGCAGGTCAAGAAGAGCTTTTCCCCTAGTTGGTTCCTCCAGCACTTGCACCAGGAAATTGTCCCCTACACTTTCCAAAAACTTCCTGGATTGTCTGTGGACCGCTGTATTGCTCTCCCAGCAGATATCAGGGTGATTAAAGTCACCCATGAGAACCAGGGCCTGTGATCTAGCAACTTCTGTTAGTTGCTGGAAGAAAGCCTCGTCCACCTCATCCCCCTGGTCTGGTGGTCTGTAGCAGACTCCCACCACGACATTACCCTTGTTGCTCCCACTTCTAAATTTAATCCAGAGACTCTCAGGTTTTTCTGCAGTTTCATACTGGAGCTCTGAGCAGTCATACTGCTCTCTTACATACAACGCAACTCCCCCACCTTTTCTGCCCTGCCTATCCTTCCTGAACAGTTTATATCCATCCATGACAGTACTCCAATCATGTGAGTTATCCCACCAAGTCTCTGTTATTCCAATTACATCATAATTCCTTGACTGTGCCAGGACTTCCAGTTCTCCCTGCTTGTTCCCCAGGCTTCTTGCATTTGTGTACAGGCATTTAAGATAACTCACCGATCGTCCTGCTGTCCCAGTATGGGGCAGGAGCCCTCCCCTCTTGCACTCACCTACTTGTGCTTCCTCCCACTTCCCCACTTACCTCGGGGCTTTGGTCTCCTTCCCCCGGTGAACCTAGTTTAAAGCCCTCCTCACTAGGTTAGCCAGCCTGCTTCCAAAGATGCTCTTCCCTCTCTTCGTCAGGTGGAGCCCATCTCTGCCTAGCACTCCTTCTTGGAACACCATCCCATGGTCAAAGAATCCGAACCCTTCTCTCCGACACCATCTGCGTAGCCATTCGTTGACTTCCACGATTCGACGGTCTCTACCCCGGCCTTTTCCTGCCACAGGGAGAATGGACGAGAACACCACTTGCGCCTCAAACTCCTTTATCCTTCTTCCCAGAGCCACGTAGTCTGCAGTAATACGCTCAAGGTCATTCTTTTAAGCGTTTAGCTGTAGCTAGTTGAAGGCATAGTCATAGAATCATAGAATCATAGAATCTCAGGGTTGGAAGGGACCTCAGGAGGTCATCTAGTCCAACCCCCTGCTCAAAGCAGGACCAACCCCAACTAGATCATCCCAGCCAGGGCTTTGTCAAGCCTGACCTTAAAAACCTCTAAGGAAGGAGATTCCACCACCTCCCTAGGTAACCCATTCCAGTGCTTCACCACCCTACTAGTGAAAAAGTTTTTCCTAATATCCAACCTAAACCTCCCCCTCTGCAACTTGAGACCATTACTCCTTGTCTGTCATCTTCTACCACTGAGAACAGTCAACCTTAGTCAGCCTTAGACTCCCACTTACAATCAGCACAGACCAGCTAACACATGTTTAAAGCTGTTTAAATAGAGTTAATCAAAGCGTTTCACATTATTGATTAACTTTTCTTTTGACTTTATAAAAATGTTTTTCAACCAATGTATAGAGTGGTTGAATTTTTTAAAAATGAAGATGACAAAGTTATACCAAAAAAAGTTTTACTTTTTCCAACCAGCTGTAGTGTTAAACAGTGCCTATACTAAGTGCAAAATTGTGATTAAAATTACATTAGCTAACATGCTTTCAAATATGACCTAATTCCAAAATTTTAGGCTTGATGTAAACACAGATTTTGTACCAGTTTAGCTATATCAGTTAGAGGTGTGATTTTTTAAAAACCAGAATAGTTATACTAGTACAACCATTAGTTTGGAAGCAGTTATACTGGTGTAATGGTGCCTTGTACATGTACAGCGTATTTCCCTTCCTGTATGGGAATCAGCTATACCAGTATAAACACATTTCTATCAGGATAATCCACAGCAGGGGGGTTATACTGCTAAAACTATACCGGTATAGTTAAAGTAGTGCAACTTTTGCATGTGGGCAAGGGTCCTTAGTGTCTATTTTGGAAGCAGGGAGAGTGTTTTGGGAAAACAGATGTGCATGAAGTGGCCAGTACATGTGAAGTTGGGGCAGGTCTCATGCGCAAAAGTAACTGTTTGAACATTACAAGCGTTACCTGCTGTTGTTACAACTAACACCTAGAATTACTATAACTGAAAGAGATTAGAGAAAAGTCTCTCTTTTTCTTGTCTGTTTGTTATTAGTTGGTGCATTTGACAGCCCTTCAATTAACTAGTCAGTCAATCACTTATCCCTGTTTTGCCTTCTACACAGCAACAGGGGAGAAAGAAATAATTTAAGCAACAGGGAAACATGATTGTAAATATTACAAAAATTGGCAGCGAGACTAAGGAGTAAGAACAGAATCTGAAATTATTTATGTCATTTTCTTGATATTGACTAGAGTTTGACTACTGAACAGATCACAGAAAGGGCCCTTTCTTGTCCCAGCTCAATATAGTAGACTTATAGGTTCAAATCAGCCTTAACAACTATACCTACAGGCAACTTGATTTGCACATACACACAGCAACCACGTCTGCGAAGTCTGGTGGTTGGATATCTAAGTGATATACACATTCAATTGCAATTTGCACACACAATTCTGAGATTTTGCTCAGGCAAACACATGGGTGAAACAATTGTAGCTGTCTTTCTAGTGGCTGGGTTGGGGCCACTTTGAAAGTGTGTCAGTTACTTTGCAGTCTCACAGTAAATTTCCCATGGACAGCTCATACATTATGGTGACTGCCAATGTAAATATTTTTTGCATCACAGCTAAATTGCTCATGTCTCCTAGTTAAATATCATATTGCTTTCTAAAATATGTAAACTGAATGGACAGTTATGATTTCTATACAAATAGGAGAAGAAACCCAGCCTCTTCAGTCTCAATGACTTATTTTAGATTAAGAAAAAACAGAAAGTAAGAGCTAATATAAAATCTCCATGAGACAGAAAGCAGAGTTTGTGTCTCACTCATTGAGATCATTCATCCAACCCAAAGGCCTGCTCCAAGTAGGAGATTACTTAAATATCATGTGGACTACATGTAATGGAATTATAGCTACACCACAGCGAGAGGTTTTTAAACATTTACATCAGGACTTCAAATTGCAGATTTGAAGTAAATCTGGCTAAAAAATGTGACCTGACAGCTCTGTATAAGATTTTGTAAAGTTAAAAAAAAAGTTTGAATGAAATAAAAATTGTTGTACTGAAATCTTATTTTCAGCCAGGTTCTCAGTGTCTAATTTTCAGCATGTCTTATGGGGATGGAGCAAAATTGGCCTACACTGTCATGCTGATGTATGGCAAGATGACCCCCAGGTAGATATTCTATTCCAGCATAAAAGTGATATTCTAGAATACAGTAATTTCTGTTTCAGAATACTGTCCACCCAGGGTGTTATTCTGACATAGCTACAGTGGACTAGTTACTGTAGTCAATTTCCCTGTGTAGACAAGTCCTAAGATTTCAGACCTTCAGGGCAGTTTTGAAACACTGGGCCAGGTCCTAAACCTATTTAAATGAGCAGAACTCCACTGACATCAAGGGTGTGGAGGGCTCCCCTGGTAGGCATAGTACTGCAGGAGCTTGCAGCATAGGTGGCAGGAGGCTAGGTCTAGACAGGGCTCAGCCCCCCAATCTCTCTCTGCCTCAGCAGTGTAGCCAGGGGTGTTGCGACCGGGTGCACGGAGTCCTGCTGCTCCCAATCTCAGCCTCCACTCTGCACCCCCTTGGACACAGGCTCTGCCACCTGGGGCAGAACCCAGGACTGGGAGCAGGAGTCCATGTGCCAGGTCATAACGCCACTCAAATTTGGCCCAGCTGCCCCTCCATGATGCCAGCAGGGAAGGGACTCCACCGTTATGTCCCCTGCCCCCAGCTCTGGTTACTGCCTCCCCATTGGCAAAGGTGAGCTCTGACTTGCCAATGGCTGGAGGGGTGAGGGGTGGCCACAGTCAGATGGGCTGTGGGGGCTGGGAGCCACATGGCATGGAGCTGAGCCCCTCCCCGGCATGAGTGACGGAGAGGGAGCTGGGTCAACGAATGACATTGTGACCAGGTTCATGGGCTCCCAGTCCTGGGCTCTGCTCCCTTTCCCATTGATATAGGCCCTGGCTCCATCCCACCCCACTCTGGACATGCCCTCCCCATTGGCAGAGGTGAGCCCTGTCCCCACCCCCAAACTGCAAGCCGGCCTGAAACTCAGTGGCACTCAGCTCCCAAACAATCAGCCAATGGGAAGGCAGTAACTAGAGGTGGGTGTCATGGACCAGAGCAGTAACTAGAGGTGGGTGTCATGGACCGACGCCTCTGATCTGCCCAAATAAAGAAACGCACTGCTTGATGCTTCTAAACCAGTATACACTCCTTGGGCCTGCTACTATTCCCATTTAAATTAATAGGAGCAAGATCTGGGCTTTAACTTGCTTCCATGATCTGAACAGATGGATAAACGACTTGAATTATGTGGTGTCTTTCCCCCCCCACAAAAGGCACTGTCACATGGGGAATGAAGTTTTTTCTTCCTGACACATCAAGAAACTAGAATCTCAAACAGCTATCTGGTATGGGGAATCCAGCCGTACAGTACCTAGGAAAGGTGATCTGTAAAATTACTCTCCATTTTAAATACCTCTGCTCCTTGTCTGTACCATGCAGGAGTGCTCCTTTAATCAGATAGTGCTATTTGAAAGCTCAATAGAGCCAACATAGTAAGAGCTTATATTAGTTATATAGTCCAGAATTTAGCGTGTTCATGCTGAACTGGTGGGGACAAAAATCACCTTAGAGCATTCAAGGGGCAGATAAAAAGCCTGTGACTATTCTATTCATATGCAGTTTATACTAGAGCCTGATTGAAGAATAAAATATTATTCAGAACAACTTATTTCAATAGGTTAACCTAGCAATGAATCACTGCAAACTTGGATTTGTGCCCTTTCTGATTCATTCTCTCACTTTATGCAGAACCCTGCCAGACAGGAAATAGAGAAGCAGGCTTCAGGTGAGCGTGTACAGCTCAGCAGGCGAAGGGCAAGGCTGACTAATGCTGGCTGCTCTTCCTTTCTTCCTCCTGAAGTTAATCACGCAGAAATCTCTACATCATCCCTAATTGACGAGAGAGGGTCGAATTCTGTGCCGATTCACACGGATGTCAATGCGGTGCAAAAAGAGCAGAGTTTGGCCCACCGGTGCCCTCACCATTAACACATTGACTTCCCTTTCTTTCAAACCCGCTCAGGCATCACTTGATCACTGGTCTAGAGGACTCCGCCAGGCTGTGCACAACTGTGTCAGGCACGGCACAGATAGACAATAAACGGACACCAAAGAGATTACAATCTAAAGTAACTCAAACTAGAATGTTGTATAGTTGTATGCTGTTTGTTGTATAGTTGTATCCTGTCTATGTGTGCATTGTAATTATATTGGTGAATCTTTCTGATATATAGAACCATAGAAATGTCGGGCTGGAAGGGACCTTGAGAGGTCATCAAGTCCAGCCCCCTGCGCTGAGGCAGGACCAAGTAAACCTGGTCCTAGACCATCCCTAACAGGTATTTGTCTAACTTCTTTTTAAATTATGGGGATTCCACAACCTCCCCTGGAAGCCCCTATTTCAAAACTTAATTACCTTGATAGTTAAAAAGGTTTTCTTATTATCTAAATCACCTTCAGATTAAGTCAATTACTTCTTGTCCCACCTTCAGTGGCCATGGAGAACAATTGATCCCCATCCTCTATATAGTCTTTATATACAATCATGTACAGTACATTGAACACTCTGTAGTAATATTTTAGTACGGGGCCAAATTCTGAGTTACACTTATACAACTTCATACAGAGGATGATCCAGGGGCTAGGACACTAGCCTGGGGACCAACATTTAATTCCCTGCTCTGCCAAAGACATCCCGCGTGACCCTGGGCAAATCACTTAATCCCTCTGTGCCTCACTTTCCCATGTGTAACTAAATAGGATTTGGCTCATTACATGTATGAAAAATGACTTCACTCTACTTATATTGCAGTGCAGACCACATGTACTTTGCTTTGGAACAGTGAGCAAGTGATCATGCTAATGAGAGTATGGAATCGTTGATAAATATTTGTAATGGCTTTTTTTTTTCCGCTGAGTTAAGGTTTAATTTAAGTTTCTAGCCTAAGAAGGAATTCATAATGATTCATTTACAAAAGTTAGCTTCATATTTCCAAATGTTGCCTATATAAGTTAATGTTTGTGGTTGTTTGACAGCTGTTTTTATATGGGGGGAATAAGTTGAGGATAGCGGTATGGTCGTGTAATAAAATTGAAAATTTATTTTTAGCTAAAGAAGTTTCAGCTAAATCCATGTGGTAACATAACCTCTACATAATAAAACTACACCTATTCCATCCAAATAAAAGCTATAATTACATTGTAGATTAAGTGTTCATGCACTGTAGTTATTAAAAAATATACATATTGTGATACAGCATGGCCAGAAGGCAGCAGGAGAGTGATCTAGGATGAGGAGAAGCCTTATTCCCTGTAGATTAATTAAAAGCACCTGAAACCAATTAGAGCACCTGAAACCAGTCACCTGATAAAATCCCCCTGCTTCAATCAGCCAGAGGAGGAGCTGGAGCAGAGAGCAGTTTGAAGGAGCTGAATCAGAGTGGTTTGGTGGTGGAGCAGAGTGGTTTGGTGGTGGAGCAGAGAGCAGTTTGGAGGAGTGAAGCAGAGTGGTTTGGTGGTGGAACAAAGAGCAGTTCGAAGGAAAGCGGAGGAGAGTTTTGAGAAGTGCTGCAGCGGGCTAAGAAGACCAAGATCCTAGGTAAAGGGACACCTGGCTTGTGCAGAGGGAAGGCAGGAAGCCCCACAAGCTGAAGGTCAGGAGAGGGAAGTAGCCCAGGGGAAAGAATCACTGGTACAAGTGGTTCACCTGCTATCATAGGGCCCCTGGGCTGGGACCCGGAGTAGAGGGCGGGCCTGGGTCCCTCCCTCTCCACTCCCCTTCCCTGGGATACTAGTAGGATAGCTGTTACCCCAGTTCAGGGGCAAGAAATGGCACCCTGAAACCCCCCCACAAGAAGAGAAAGTGCGGGACCCATCATAGTAGTGCCGGCAATTTGCCACAATATTAACTCCAAAAAGGTTGATAGTCTTCAGGTTCAAGAATTGTGCGATACAATACATGTATTGTAACAACTAATGGAAGTATAGTGAAGGCATTTTTCATTCAGTTTCATTCAGTTCAATATTACAGTGTTGGTTACTATAAACTTATTGGCAGTCACCAAATAACATTATTGTAAGCGGTTTTATAAATTCTGTTTACCTGAATATAGAGGCAGTTAGATCTTGTAAGAAATTTCTATATTAGTTGTAATACAGATCTTATTAGAAGTTATGGATATCATCCATAAATAGAAGACTCATTCTACTAAAGACTGACGAAATAACTTCTTTTTAGATGCAGCTGCTGCCTACAGGATATGCTCACACAAACAAACAAAACCAATACATGGTGTCAAAACATTCAATAGTTAATGTACCTGAATAAGGTTAACAAAGTCAGATTTGTTTTGATCGTCTTTTTGAACCCAAACTCTACTTTAAAGGTCTTGTAAAACTTCCAATTCCACCAGGTTTAGCCACCCTTGCTTATGATGTTATATAAGCATGCATCTGATGAATTGTGAAGCATGAAGTTAAAGGTATAACGAAACATCCTGCAGTATGTAAAAAAGGAAGGATTGTATTGCAGCTAAGGGCTAAGCCTGAGGGTGGTATTTTGTACTGGGCGTCTAAAAGGATCAGCACAGAACTTGCTGTCCAGGAGAAGGGGGGCTTTAAGCCACCTTTATGCCTTCCCAATCCTGGGCTGCTTTGGGGCCTGAAGCGGCACCCCAGTGTGACTTATAGAATCATAGGACTGGAAGGCACCTCGAGAGGTAATAGAGTCCAGTCCCCTGCATTCATGGCAGGACTAAGTATTATCTAGATCATCCCTGCCAGGTGTTTGTTTAACCTGCTCTCAAAAATCTCCAATGACGGAGATTCCACATTCTGGCTGTCTCCCTCAGTGCTGGTATTAGGGGAATTCTCTCTCAGCCAGAGCTGGGACTGTTAAAGCCCCTTTTTACTCCACTCTGGCTGTCACTGTTACCTGGTGTAAAGGGGCCAGAGCAGAGGACCAGGACCTCTAGGAGTCTGGAGATCCATCAATTGTTTCCTGCTCTGCGCAGACATTCTATGGACAAGTCATAGACTATATTTGTACCTCAGTTTCCTCATCTACAAAACAGGGATAATATTGATCTAATAGTGAAAAGTGCTTGTAAAATATGCAGCGAAAGGCACCATGCTGGCGTGCATTTACTAATTCCAACCCTTGTGAGATAGATTGCCTAATATACTGCCACAAATCACAGTTAGCTCTCACATCCGGGCCCTCAGCCTGAGCTGTGTATAGAACAAGGGAAAAAGTGAATGAACTGAGCATATTGTAAGGCATTTAGCCAAGGGCTAATTGCTCTCAACCACCTGAGAACTGCAAGGAATGCTTGTGAAGGGTTACCGCTTTTATATATTTTTTTAGTGTGATTAATTGTATGAGTTTATCCAGATATCTGTGGTATTCCAAACCTTATTAGGTAATCAAACATAATTTTATACAGCATATTTAATAAAATATTATAACAACATTTCACAAAAATGAACCAAGCAAGTACCATTATGATGGAGGCTAAAATTCTGGGATAAATATCCCAGCTTTTATACTTATAGGATCAACCCAGCTATAACAGTTGTAGGAT
The DNA here is from genome assembly GCA_033296515.1 of Macrochelys suwanniensis. NCBI lineage: Eukaryota > Metazoa > Chordata > Testudines > Chelydridae > Macrochelys > Macrochelys suwanniensis. Next base: position 13,330,317 of record CM065780.1, on the reverse strand, counting down.
TAACCCAGATATTATAGTTAAAGGCTTTTCCAGAGCAAAGTTTGCTAATTTTAACAAACTCCAATGCAAAGTCCTTTTGCTCTGCACTGACATTAATGCTCCAAAGGCACTTTTGAAGGTTTGCTTAAACCAGCCTGCAGTACTTTTGCGGCATGGACAAACATCCTCTATAGAATGGGTCAAAGCCCATTTCATTTATGACTAAACCAAGTTTCTGTCTAGAGCCTCTGAAACTGAGAGGCTAGCGTACTTACCTACCTATGAGCCATAGTTTGGGGACTAGATTCATAGCTGGTATAAATTGGCCTAGATCCTTGGATTCCAATGGAGTCACACTAATCTTCACCAAGTGAAGGTCTGGCTCTGGGAGTTTAAAGGAGGATATGACAGCACCATGGCTTTGAATCTTGAAGACTAACAGACAATTAGATTTCCGCCCCCCCACAATACTTGATGTGAATCAGGCAGGCCAGATAACATTTTGGTTGGTTGCCTGCAGTTCCTTATAATTGACCACCACACTAAATGAAGGGGACACCCAAGAGTCTCCTGGCTTTCTCTGCTCCCACACAAACAAACAAAAGTATGGTATCACCCCTCCAACAGGATCCACGATCCAGGATGAACCTCAGCTGCTAAAGCAGCATTTTATCTGGCTGTGCTTTGCTTCGGGAGCAACGAAGTCCAGATTTGTCCGGACTGCGTAAAACAAGCAGTCACCAGAAATCCCCAGGTGTTCATCCAGGGCCAAAACGCCTAGAAAACAGGCTAATTAGGTGCACTCGGACCTCCCCCTCCACTCTCTAGGGTTTTCCTATCTGGGAATAAGATCTGTCTTGACCTACCCCTTGGTTTTGGTTTTTAGAGTCCCATGACTTCTTTGCAATCCTTCTAGGCAGGGCCTAGCAATGGTAATGACCATCTGTGGAATATCAGGCATAGAGGTATGTGGCACAGAACCAGAATAGCTGGCTCTCCATCCTCTCCTGCAAGAGGCCCCAGTTTAGAAGGCATGCTGGGGCCAGGAATGGATGTGGGTGTGGTATTCCTACACCTCACCTATTCTTTGACAGAACAATGACCATAGAGACTGTTTCAATCAGATCACAAGTTAGGGCAGCTGTAACCTGTGCTGCTTGCTGCACTGGTCCTGTATAAGGGAAGCATATTGTTCTCTGCCTTGGTCATTGTGTTGGGCTCAGCACTGGTGCAGGGATGGATCAGGGCCATAGTCTCAACACATGTACATTTCCTCACTCCCAAATGCAAAGATATTTTATGTAACCATATAGTGTCTTGATTCTGACCTCCCTAACTTTCCTTTGACTGTTACTGTTATTAGTCTTGCTCCATCCATGAGTCAAATAATAAAGGGAAGAACACATGTACAGTAATTATCCCATGCATCATTTGGGGACTATGTGCAATGGTCCAGATCCTCAGCCAGTGTAAATCAGCATGGCATCACCGATGTCAATATAGCAACACCACTTTACACCGGCGGAGTATCTGACCCAATAACACTACCTTATACAGTGTTACTTCCTCTAAGGATGATGATATTCTTATGCCTAACTACATACACACTACAAAAATACAGTGGGAAAAATGAGGTCATCTGAAACCAGCTTTCCAAAAACACGAATTGACAGGATTTCATGGGAAGCCCAAATTGGTTCGCTTGGAATCAGTTAACATGGCAAAGAAGAATCCCAGCTTACAATAAGAAAGCATCACAGATGCATGTTATCTTCCCAGCCAGAGTGGGATCCTGCATACCCTGTCGCATTAGCTCACGGTAGCCAGAAATAATTCTCTCTCTGGGATCTAATGGCAGCCTGAACAAAATGGCAACTCATGTTCCCCCATAGGAATGCAATCATGTTATCTCCTGATAATGCAGGAGACAACGTGTGTCACCACTAGGTTTGTGGTGACAGTGATGGAGCATTTGCCTAGGCTACAATCAATTACTTGGACTTAAATTCATTATGTCTAAAACCCACAGCACAGTTTACAGAATATTATGATGGAGACTTAATGATATATGAGAAGAATCCTGTCTGTAGCACAACTTAAAGTCTGCTCTTTCAGCATGTGCGTGTACAAAATGTATTAAACACACACTACTCCATATAGTTTGTGTGTGTGTGTGTGTGTATATTACACCCCCCCATATATATTGTGTATGTGTTTTATATATAATGCACACACACAGTATAATATAGTCATTTTAAAATAAACTCGAGCATGCTTGATGCAAGGACAGATCAAAAGCCAAATCCCCCTTGTTTTATTCAGATGAATAATCCCACTGAATTCCATAGGATCCCTTGACTGAGTTAGTCCAGCAAAATTTGGTCCCAAATATGGAGTTTTCTTTTCTTCACTGGATACAAAAGCATCCTGTGTGTCTGTGTGTCTTCCCCCTCTTTCTTACATGCATAGAAGTATAAAGGCAATCTTTTCTACTTGCAGCAAAAATAAAAATAATTGGGCTGATTTTCAATTGGGCGGCAGTTCTCATGGACTTCAATGGGAATTGGGATTGCTTAGTGCATTGGAAAAAACCAGGCCATATTTGAGTATATATAAAAATTAGATACACATGTGTACACACCCTTTCTGCAGAGATATACGTATAAGATTTATAATGCTATGTATGCTTTATAATTGCACGTGGCAATTAAACCTTTACACACACACACACATACACACACAGACACACACACACACACACACACACACACACGCTAATGCTTCAATGCTAGAGTGACCGACACTATAAAAATCTAAGCCAGCTATGTAGACAGCAAGACCTCTTTTAATCCATGCAGTGCACACCCATATCGACAGTGATTGGCATCTTATCATTTTGTATAATAAATAACAGTATTTAATAATCATACACATGCACACCCTTCTGCCTCTCTGCTACCTACGCCATTTCAGTAACAATGTCCTGTCTATGAGAGAGACACAGGATGAGGAAGAGGCAGGACATGATTAACTGGAAGAGATAGGCTCCGGCCGTGAAAGCTGCTGCATGTCGGAGCAGGTTCTTCCCAGCTTCCAGACGTGTGATCTGCATGTCTAATAATGAAGAGATTTAGTCAATCCATCATTTCTGGCATCAGTCCCTTACCTTGAAATGCTGTAGTTGAAGTATCTGGTCCTCAAGCTGCTGTCTCTTGCCTTCTATTTCTGTCTGCCTTTTCCTTTTCTCCTTGGGAAAATAAAGAGAGAGCACGTCAGAGCGATGGGTGCCTTAAGGACTGCAGATTCTTAAAAGAGAATTTCAGCAGCCAAGCACATCTGTACAGATGTCACCAATGCCGTCCGCACAGACATTTCACCTGCTTCTCTGGCTGTGGGTAGGCAAACGGCAGCATTCTTGCAACATGTCAGCTAAGGACTAGCTACTTGTTCACCGAGCAGGAGAAATTCTCATCACTCACATTCAGCCATAGGAGCAGCAACTGAGTACACAGTCCTAAGGGGGGGAAAAACCCAGGCATACTAGCTAACAATGGAGTTAGAAGGACACAGATACCCTTGTGTGTATTCACCTATATTCTACAAGGTCAAAATTAACGCTTGCTTGGTGCAAAGAACAACAATAACACGGTAAAGAAAGCGTGTGATTGCATAACTGATAAAAGGGGGATAATACTAAGATTACAGACCGCATCCTTCTCCCATTGAAGTCCACGATAAGACTCCACCTGAGTTTAATGGGAACAGCTTCTCTTCAAAGCACTGTATTAACCCACCAGCCAGCTTCAGTGCGGAGTCATTTAAAGCACAAATGAAAAATATGCACTTTAAGCAATTGGCAGTAATTGGCACCCTTCTTGGCAATCTTATCAGAGAAAGCCTAGGACTGAGTTGACCGAACCACTTTCTCTTCCTTAAAAGGGATCCATAACAGCAGAATTAGTCCAATCGTGAGTGGCTGTGAGTGCTTTTCAAAATCTCACTCACCCAGACCCTGGCACTTTAGCAGGTCTATAGATGCAACATCCACTTCAGCAGGCAGTGGATCCTTCCTTCCCCCTGCAGCAAGGGAATACCGGCCTCCTCGTCTCAATCCCTTGCTGTTGTGAGGCAGCCACTGATAGCCTCTTCTAGCTTTCCCTCACACCATCAACCGAAGCTGGCTATTGGCCCTTTCTTCTGCCCCTCCCTCCACCTGGGCTGCTTCAGAGCAGTTCCCTCTTCGCAAATAGGTTGGGCAATGGGGAAATTGTGAGGAGATGGATGCAGAAAGACACAAATGCCCACAAATCAATTTTTACTGGATCTGTTTTTCACATCCCTCCACCTGTGAAGCCTCATGTTTTGGTTGCCATGAGCCCAACTGTACAAACCTTAAAGGAAGCCACTAAAAACTTCTAAATGTGATCTCAAGTAGTTTTTCTATACCAAAAAAGTCACAACTTTGTATCTTGGGGCTTTGCAGTGACGGACACCAGTTCTGGGTGTCCCACTGATATCCTGGGAATTCTCCTCTTTCCAGTGGTTTACACCTCTCATCTCTAGCCCTGCAGGTATGTAGACAAAATATGTCACTTGTCTGGGACTGAATCTTGCCCATCCTGGACCTTCAACAGGGGTAATTTTGAGGAAAAATTCCATATTTGTAGGGTGGGGGAGAAAACATTTTTGTAACAGGTTGATTAAAAAAAATGGAAGCTGCCTGGAACCACTTAGGGGTTTCAGATGTTAAAACAAACCATGAGAGGGCTGGATTAATGAACAGAGGGCAGATAAGGTGGTCAAACAATTATGAACAATATATGTGACCTTGTAATTTGTTACATAGATATCTCCTCTACATATTTAGTGAATTATATCCCCCCCCCCACACACACACTTAACTAAAATATAAAAGTATATTAGGGCCGATCAAAAATTTCCTAAATTTTTTTGATGGAAAACTAGGTTTTTACTAAATAAAATTTCTTGAAAAGTGCCTGCTTTCTGCAGAAAATTTAATTTTTTAATAAAAAAAAATCAAACACCTAATTGAAATACTTCGTTTTATGGGCTATCTTGCTGTGGTGCTTCATGAGAATTGTAGTTCATTTTCCTTCCATCCCCATTCTCCTCTATGATCTGGGCACCCCAGCTAGACTGCATCTCTCAAGATGTCCCATTGCCTGGGATTCCCATGACACAACTGCCTCCCTTCACAATGGAAAGTAAGGTGCATCATGGGAGATGTAGTCCAACCAGGGAGTCCAGCCTACAATGAGATCTGGAGCGTGTGGCACCCAAACCAAAACTCCCATGATGTACAGCAGTGGGATATCCAAATTGTAATATTTACATTTATGGATGAAATATTTTGGTTTCTGATTTTTCACTGAAAAGTAAAAATTTTCCACAGTAAAAAAGCCCATTTTCTGACCAGCTGTAGAGCATATACATACCTGCATTATCTATAACATATGACATAATGAAAGAGAGAGGATCTGATTCCTGTGTACACTGGTCTGGCAATGTAAAGGAGCCTTAAAGTGAGTGTAACTATAACTTACACCCTCTATAAGGCTCCTTTATTTTGCTAGCACAATGTAAAAGAGTCTTAGTGTAAATTAGAGTAGGAACAAAGGGAGGTAATTGAGGGAGCGGGAGTTTCCAGAAAACTGAGTCGCTGACTGTAGACTTTCCTGACAATGAGATTTGTCAGGCTGTGGCACAGTCTTCCAAGAGAAGTGGTGAAAACCCCACTATTTGGTACTTTTGAAGCAGTTGCTCAAAGCACTAGAAATAGGGTTGCCAACTTTCTAATTGCAAAAAACCGAACACCCTAGCCCTGCCCTGCCCTGCCCTTTCCCCCGCAGCTCCCTTTGGCCACGGTTCCCGGGCAATGGGAGTGTGGAGCCGATGCTCAGGGCTGTGTGCAGAGCCCCATAGCCCCCCCCCCCACCGCCTAGGAGCCGGACCTGCTGGCCACTTCCGTGATGCAGCACGGAGCCAGGACAGGTAGGGACTAGCCTGCCTTAGCTCTGCAGCACCACCGAGTGGACTTTTAACGGCCCGGTCAGCGCCAGGGTCCCTTTTCGACACGGTGTTCTGGTCGAAAACCGGACACCTGGTCACCCTAACTAGAAGGCATATAATACATACAGAACAATCCCAGATTGGCAAAGAGATGGACTCAGTGGTCTTTTCAATTTCTAATTTCTGTGATAATTACATGCAAAAATATATGCTTACAGAGTTCAGGCTCCTATATGTACACATTTTAATTTCATGAACTTTAAATGTTGCACATATAAAATCCGCAATGAGTAATTTTGCAACTACCTGAACTGTGGCATGCAAATGCCCATTTGTGTCTGCAAATGGGTGTGCACAGAAAATGTGTGCATGCAGTTTTGAAGAAAACAAAAAAGGCCCTTTATATAAAGTGATACCCACTGGAGATTTTTTTTTCCTTTTTGCATTTTTTAATAGAACAGGAAAATGCATGGCTCAGGGGTTACAAAAAGAACAACATTCTTCATGGTCGCTTCTTGCAATTTTGGGCACTGGGGAAATAACACTGTAGCTTTACAGAGCAAAGGACTCACCAGATCCCACTCTGTATTCTTCTGTCTTATGTTTTCTTTGCTAAAAGAGCCTGCTTGTCTATTTAAGATAGTAGATTAAAATGATGAGAGCTGCCTCTGTTAATGGCAACAATATTCTAATAATAAGGATACTTCCCTCTGTTCTTGTCAACTAAGTTTTTCCTGTTCTGATTTGATTTGTGTGGGAGTTTGAATCCTGTTGTCTTGAATCACCATGGGCTAATCTGAAATACCTACTTCCTAACACTTAATTGACCTATTTTTTTACCCATTGCAAAGAAAGCACTTAATAAAATATATGATATAAATCACCAAGGTATTTTCATTCGTTGGTTGTGTCATGCCTTATAATGGATATGACAGGAGAGCCTAATAAAACATAGATTAAAAATGTCGTCTTCTTTTTTTATTAAGAAAGCAAAGCATTTCTCCCTCAGGCAACAATAGAGCAGGCACTAAAATACTTGGACTACTTACTAACTAGTGGGCATCTGTGGAATTAAATCATAATATTAATCATGTTTCCACTCGCCCCATTTTCAGTCAGTCTGACTGCATATCTCCTTCACCTGGTCGTTCACTATGGACCAAGGCTATTGGGTGAGGTATCTCATGTTAAAAAATATTTTTCATTTTAAGACTGTATGGCTCAGGGGGATTGGTAATTGGATATAGGAGACTGCCACCTTTAGGTCACTAGTTCAAATTCAGCCCAGATTGCTCATAGTCAATGAAAGCTGTTACCATATTCAGCGGTTCATGTGAAATGAATTTTGTGATATCAGCCCAGTTCCTAGTGGTGAGCAGGTTTGCACAACCACCAAAACCCACCACTATAGTATATTGCCTTGTCATATAATGTACTTCAGTGATATGGTTAATAGTAAATCATAAACCATTTATAATAAATTTGATCACAAGTGAATGATATTTAACCATTTTTATTGATGTACATTTTATAAATGCAATATTCTATAGTAGTAATTGTAGTCAGTATGGTGGACCCAAGTTCTAACAAAATGCATAACAGTGAGGTAAAATGAACTCTCTAATGGCTGGAATACATCAGCAATGCACAGACTACAACTCTGGTTATAAGAAGTTATTCAATCACATGTCCGCAAGCTACAAATATTACCATTACGCACTGGATCCACTGCTGTGTTCTGCACCTGGTGCTAGTCACATACAGTGAGCAATACGTTCAGTAGAAAGTTGTTTCAGGATTGGCCATGTACTGAAGATATTAGGTGAAATCTTGGCTCCACTGAAGTAAGTCCAGCATTCACTTAGAGGCTTTCCTGAGTTAGAGCCTGTAAGAGAGTGTTCTACATTATGTTTCCCTGACTATAAAATATCTTTTTCAAGTGGGCCTCTTATTTTAACAGATACTAATTTACTAAGGTTCTTGGTAAAAAGCAAATAAAACACATGCTTTAAACAGGTTTATCCCAGGCAATTTTATTTAAATGGATGTCTAATTTTTATTCTATAACAAACAAATACTATATTATTATTTCAGACAATAGGGTTAACACTATTTTGATAGGAGTACAAGTTTAGTTGATAAAGGTGATAGTGTTGATGTAATATACCTAGGCTTCTATAAGGATTTGATTTAGTACCACGTGATATTTTGATTAAAAAAAACCTAAAACAATAAAAAATTAACATGGCACACATTACATGGATTAAAAATGGGCTAATTGATGGGTCTCAAAATGTAATTGAAAATGGTGAATCATCATCAAGCTGGTATGTTTCCAGTGGGGTCCTAAAGGGATCAGTTCTTGGCCCTGTGCTATTTAACATTTGTATCGATAACCTGGAAGAAAACATAAAATCATCACTCATAAAGTTTGAAGATGACACAAAAATTGGGGGAGTGGTAAATAATGAAGAGGACAGGTCACTGATTCAGAACAATCTGAATCTGTTGGTAAACTGTGCGCAAGCAAACAATATGTGCTTTAATACAGCTAAATATAAATGTATACACATATGAAAAAGAATGCAGGCTATACTTACAGGATGGAGAATTCTATCCTAGAAAATAGTGACAGAAAGATTTTGGGGTTGTAGTGGATAATTAGTTGAATGTGAGCGCCCAGTGTGATAATGTGGCCAAAATAGCAAACATGAGCCTGGGATGCATAAACAGGGGAATCTTGAGTAGGAGTAGAGAGATTATTTTACCCATATATGTGGTACTGGTGAGACTGCTGCTGGAATACCATGTCCAGTTCTGGAGTCCACAATTCAAGAAGGATACTGAGAAATTGGAGAGGGTTCAGAGAAGAGCCAGGAGAAAGATTAAAGGATTAGAAAACCTGCTTTATAGTGATAAACGCAAGGAGCTCAATCTATTTTGTTTAACAAAGAGAAGATTATGGGGTGACTTGATTACATGGGGAACAAAGTATCTACATGGGGAACAAATATTTAATAATGGGCTCTTCAATCTAACAGAGAAAGGTGTAACACAATCCAGTGGCTAGAAACTGAAGCTAGACAAATTCAGAGTGGAAATGTGTAAATTCTGAATGGTGAGAATAATTAACCATTGGAACAATTTAACAAGGATCGTAGTGGATTCTCCATCATTGACAATTTTTTAAACCAAGATTTGATGTTTTTCTAAAAGATCTGCTCTAGGAATTATTTTGGGGAAGTTTAATGGCCTGTGTTATACAGGAGGTCAGCCTAGATGATCACAATGGTTCCTTCTGGCCTTGGTATCTATGAATTACCTGGCATAAATAACCCCCTTGCACTGTTCCTGATAATGGTATCTGCTCTTTTCTGGATTGGAATGCTCAGAGACTAAAGCATAGCGCATTGCTGGGTGGAAATATGGTAGCTGACAAAGCATTTAGTTGTGTACAATGTTTCTGGCAAATGGTGATCACACTGCAACACACTTCACACCAATTACTGGAATTCCCCAATCAGTGGGAGGATTGGCAGCATTCGAATCAAGCAATTTTACTATGATTGTTTCAAACTGTGATTCTTGGGGACCACAGGCAGCATACTGGCTGCATGAAAACCAAAAGGACAGACTTTAAGTAAGCAAGCTTGTTCAAAGGGTTTGCATCAAAATTATGAAAACCCACGGCTTTGATGTGAAACCTGGTGAAACTTGGGTTTTGAGGAGTTTTGCTCAGAAATTTTACCCAAAACTCCAAGTGAAACTTGTGTGAACATGCGGATCCACATGAACTGGAATTGAAGGAAATGTTCACATAAACTCCAAGCAAAGCAAAACTGCTAGGTTTTGCACACCAGTGATATTTTCCTACGATCCTACCCCAGCCAGCAGAGAAACATGAACCATGGAAAAAGCAGTCAAAAGTAGTCAGTTACAGACTGCTCTGACCCCAGTGTGGCATAGTGCCATCTTGTGGATGCTGTATGTAGCTTTAAGAAGTGCAGTGGTAACAAGAAAGGCTTGAGAGAGAGAGGAAGAAAATACAGACACTCAGTCCAGTTACACTGTGGATATGATAGTTAAACAAAAGCTTTTCACTGAAAGCTCAGACTCTCTGCTTCTTGAAGAATACAACCCCCAGCAGGAGCTAGACTACCCTAAATAAGATCTAGGCCTAAACCAAAACTCTGGATTTAAACAGGTCCTGAATGTTTGGGCACACTCAGATCTAGAATCAGACAAATGGCAAAGTTAGGGCTTTCATTTACTTCTTCACATATACAAATCAGTTGTAAGAAAAAAGAAGTAGCTTGAATAGCGGCGTCACCCTTGTTGCCTCTGTATTTTGAAATCTGCTTCTTGAGAATGAGATTTAGGCCAAAATGTTCAAACTTGAATGCAAGAAGTCAGGTACCTAAATAAAAATGACCTGATTGTTCAGCAGTGCTGAGCACCCCTAGCTCCCACTGCTTCAGCAGGGGGCTTAGGCGCTCAGCACCTCTAAAAATCAAGGCACTTTTACTTAGGTGCCTACATATGGATTGAGATCACTAAATCTAAGCCCTCAAATATGAAAACATTGGCTTTCGTGCCTGCTTATGATCTCAGTGTAACCCCACAGTAAATCCACGGACATCACCGGAGTCACTCTGGAATTGCCTGGCTATAGAAGAGAGCAGTGTAGGCCACCAGTTTTTAGGCTCAAAGGCATTCCGCTCACCATGCCACATGGTTGGGGTGTGCCAACATAGTGCTAGATTAATCAGTTAGACAGCCCTGAATAAAGGCACCCCGTCACAATGCCTTCCCTGCCCCCGTCATTATCTCAGGCTGGGGCAGCAAGTTACAACAGCCCCTTGAAAAGTTTTCAGCTTATTTCTCTCCTCACACCTGGCCAGCTCTGCATAACTCCATCCATTTCCTGCCCCCTTCTGCTGCTTCATGCCTGTTTGCTCACTGAGGGAAATATTCAGATTGCAGGGCGTGGGTTCTTGACCATGCCTGGAACCCCCAGCCCTGGTAGTTTTACTAGGCAAAGCTGTGGCGGGTCGGAGCCTCATTCCCCCCACCTTTATTCCACGGCCAAGCCATATAAAACAAAGGTGAAATCTAGACCACAGAACTAAGCCTGTGTACGCTGCTCCCACTGACTTCAATGGGAAATTGTGCCCCTGAATCCAATGACAAAATGTGGCCCATAATCAGGGAAAAGAAGAAAGTAAAAAAATGTTGTGGTGAGCAGGTGGGAAATGGAATCACAGCTAACCGGCAGTACAATGCTCCAAGTATTGGTAAGTCTCCGGGCACAGATTTCCCATTGCTTCAGCACTGCAATATTCTAACGAGTTAAGGAGGAGCAGGTGGAAGGGGGAGGAACTGACCGTCTGTTGTGTTAATGGGAAATAAATGCACACAAAAATGGCACGAGCAAAAGAAAAATACAACGCATGGTATTTTGCTGACAAGCACAGAAAATAATTGCAGAGAAATATGTTCAAACAGCCATGTACTTTTCTTCAGCAAGGCATTATTTTCTCTACCAAGCACAGTTGGTGGCTATTATTCCCTGTATATTTAAGCCATGCCGATTTTAGGGCAGCAAAAAAGGATTCTGACAGTTCTTTTTTTTTTCCTGGTTCAGGGGCATTCTGCACTTTGGGAGGAAGAGACCATTTGTGATTGTGCTAATGACTGCAACCTGCACTTACCACAATCCCAGAGAAACCACCCTTCATGGAAACCAATGCTCTGTTACAAGTTAAAACCGCTCTGATTTTTTCCCCCTCAGCTAGGCACTTTGAAGAACAGAGTCTTCATTGTGGTGACTTCAGCAGCTATTTTACAGTGAAATAAAATCTGTGGAGTTTTTTTTTCCTTTTGCTCCTACGCTCAGTGCTAGCATTTCACCGGAAAAAAAAAAATACAGGCAACCAAGCTTAATTTTTTTTAAAGTGACTGAGTAGCTCATTCTCTACTGTATGTTTCATTCCCACATGGCTGATCCTTTTATTTCCCTTTTTATTTTCAGGAGGGGAGAAAACTATAATTACAAGCAACTATCTCTACTAGTTACAACAATGCAGCCTAGTACTGGATGCTCCTTGTAAACTGTGACTCAAAGCGTCTTCTGCCATTGTAAACAGAATACAATAGAAATTACAGCACTAAGGCAGTGGGGGAGGGGAGAATTGAAGATGTGCCATTAGCAGAGTAGAGTAAACATTCCTCAATGGCTGGTGGCAAGATGCCTGCTGCTACATTGGAATAATCAATGCACACTTACAAAAGTAAATGCATGTTCCCTGCTGTAAATACAAAAACGTGCATCTCAACACATTGCCAAGTACATCAGACTGTATCACATGATATGCCCTCACATTATTGCACTTGGTGCAAATCTCATTGCTATGAGTAGCCATATATGCCTACAATCGCAAGTTAGGGGTTCCTTCTGGTCTCCTGCTTCCATCAGCATGTAATCTGAGATACCTCAGAACAAGGTGAAAACAAGTTTCCACCCTGCTCCAAACAGGGCATATACACGTCACATATAGTCCATCCTTGCCGCTCTCTTTGGGGTTTGAGTTTATTTGTAATTCAATCAAGAATGACAAAACAAAAACAGCTTGGGCTTTTCCACGTAGGCTTGCTCTTCTTGGAGTTTTCCTGCAGCTTTCCACCTCTGTCCTGGACCCCAGCTCACTGCCTGGAGAGACACTCGAGCCTCACTTACACCAGTACTTTGGTTGGCTCCTGCCAGCCTAAGTCAGCAGTACTTACTCAATCTTTATACGGCGTGGCAGCACCTGGTCTTAGGTACGCTAATCACCGAAAGTACTGAATTTCTATGCAGGGTCCTAGAAACTACCCTCCTGTTACACCCTTATGAACCACTTACTGTACCTCCAGATGGGCTTCGAGAACAACATCCAAATTTGGATCTGGATTTCAAACGCCTGAAGGTTCAGGGTGATTGGGATCTGGGTCCAGCCCCACACCCAACCAAAGAGGATATTGTGGCTACTCCATCTGTGGTGGCCTTGGGGTAGGAAGGAAGAACGCAGGGAGCCCCTATCCCTAAACTACTTTCAGGAAACAGCTACAGTAAAGATATGAATGCCTATTCTTCCTGGGTCAAGCTGTATTATTACTGTTATTTATTAGTATTACATTTAATTCCTAGAGGCCCTCACCAGAGAAAAGACCCCATTGTGCTAGGTGCTGTACAAACACAGGGACAGTCCCTGCTCTGAACAGCTTATGCTCCAAACAGACAATGAGTGAGAGAAAAGCAGGTGTAATTCCACAGGTGACGTGGGTCTCCAGAGCACAAGAGTGGAGCACCAGTAGTGCTCCAAGCAGTGATCAGCATCACAGATGTGATGTGCGTGGGCAGTGTGGGGGCATAGTCATAGGAGTTCACACTACATCTGTGGGCAGGAGTAGCAACCTCTTAGTGCTGTAATTTCTATTGTATTGTACGTAACCCACCTAAAATAGGGGTGTTACTTTCATTGGCCCTATCCCCACCCCTTTCTACAGTCCACAGCTATTTCCTTGAGTGATGGGAGGTAAAGGAGAGAATGGAGACAACAGGCAATATAGCTACTGCTGAAGTGTCCCATCCCCCTCTTGCTGAATTGGGACATTGGCTTGAAAGGACGGAGCTCCCTTTTGGAGCCACACCAGCCAGCTGGCTGCTGTACATAGGACATGCCTGAGAATGTTGATCTTGTGCATGGAATAGACTCATTCTGTAGGGACAGACTCCAGCAAGGGAGCAACCAGGGATGTCTGGGAAACTCCAGACTGCCTGAAAACCATAAAAGAAAACCACTCGGATCTACAGAACAGGTTCCTATTAAGAGGCAATACTGATTCATCCAGAGAGAGCAGTATCCTGAGGGCAAAGCAGAGCAGTACCCTAAGGCCAGAAATGTGTCTGCATTTATTGTATTCCTGAATCCTGTTTCTCCAGCAGGCAGCACAGAGCACAGTGCCAGAACATAAGAACAGCTATAGTGGGTCAGACCAAAAGGTCCATCTAGCCCAGTATGCTGTCTTCTGACAGTAGCATGACCAGATGTCCCGATTTTATAGGGACAGTCCCGATTTTTGGGTCTTTTTCTTATATAGGCTCCTATTACCCTCCCGCCCCCTGTCCCGATTTTTCACATTTGCTGGCTGGTCACCCTATCCGACAGTGGCCAGTGCCAGGTGCCCCAGAGGGAATGAACAGAACAGGTAATCATCAAGTGATCCATCCCCTGTTGTCCATTCCCAACTTCTGGCAAACAGAGGCTAGGGACATCATCCCTGTCCATCCTGGCTAACAGCCATTGATAGACCTATCCTCCATGAATTTATCTAGTACTTTTTTGAATCCTGTTATAGTCTTGGCCTTCACAACATCCTCTGGCAAGGCATTCCATAGGTTGACTCTGTGTTGTGTGAAAAAATATTTCCTTTAGTTTGTTTTAAACCTGCTGCCTATTAATTTCATTTGGTGACCCCCTAGTTCGTGTGTTATAAGGAGTAAATAACACTTCCTTATTTACTTTCTCCACACCAGTCATGATTTTATAGACCTCTATCATATTCCCCCTTAGTCATCTCTTTTCCAAGCTGAAAAGGCCAAGACTTATTAGTTGCTCCTCTTAATTAAAATCACCGCCCATCTTAAGCAAAATAAAAGGATGGTGTTGCTCCCAGAACAACAGCTCCTAATAAAAAGTGATGAGTATGGGAAGGCATTTCCTTCTGAAAAGTTGCCTCACTGCCACTTTTGAAAAGCAACATAATTAACAAGGGTTTCACTGAAAAGCCTGGGCAAGATTCTTAGGGTGGATTCTTGGCCTCCCTGAAATAACTCAAAAGACTCCTATTGACTGGGACCAGGATTTCACCCTCAGTATCCTGATTTATGGAACCCCGATGCATAACTAGGGTTGAATGAAATTCTTAGGATAAAACAAAACCCAACCCGAGTCTCTGCCTAAACCACAAACCAAACTAAGCCCTTAGTAAATGGAAAAATTCAGATAACTTTAAGGGCTTGTCTACATGGTGAGCTACTGCACAGCAAGCCAGGGTATGAATCTACACTACATCAGCTTGTCACACAGGAACTTTCCATGCAGACACTGCTACAGTGCAGTGAAAGTCATGGAGTGTGGCTCGACACACCACTGTAGACAAGCCCTGATGTAGTTTTTTTTGTTTTTGGTGGGGCCTGAATATGGATGTACTTAAACATCACAAGACAGAACCTTCATAAGAAACATAAGAACATAGGAAAGGCCGTACTGGGTCAGACCAAAGGTCCATCCAGCCCAGTATCCTGTCCACTGTCAGTGGCCAATGCCAGGTGACCTGGAGTGAGTGGACCTAACAGGTAATGATCAAGTGATCTTTCTCCTGCCATCCATCACCCCCCTCTGACAAACAGAGGCTAAGGACACCATTCCTTACCCATCCTGGTTAATAGTCATTAATGGACTTCATCTCCATGAATTTATCCAGTTCTCTTTTAAACCCTGTTATAGTCCTAGCCTTCACAGCCTCCTCAGGCAAGGAGTTCCACAGGTTAACTGTGCGCTTTGGAGACTTCCAGACCAGATCTGCGGAACAAAGAACTTAAGTTGGTTTGGGCTGAACTTCACAGAAGCATCCAAATGTTTAGTTTCTATATTGTTGTCAGACTTCTGAATCTAGCGAGAGTGCGGTTGAAGGGATCTGACTATGGGGTGGCCTTTCAAAGGTGATCAGGTGAATCCACAGACTGCATATCTTCAGGAAACATTGCAAAACCTATCATATTTGTTAGTAGATGCTGGAAAATACCTTTCCATCATAACAATGACAATCGCACCACAGACACCCCTTTTATCTCTAAACTTTTACCAACCCCCCACCCCACATCCACCC
Organism: Macrochelys suwanniensis; assembly: GCA_033296515.1. Taxonomy (NCBI): domain Eukaryota; kingdom Metazoa; phylum Chordata; order Testudines; family Chelydridae; genus Macrochelys; species Macrochelys suwanniensis. The sequence goes on along the minus strand of CM065780.1, from coordinate 13,314,378 downwards.
CCAAAAGAATGAAAACAAAAACCCTACCCCATGCAGAGTTTTAACCCTGAAAAAGGAGAAGTACCAGAGACTCCGTGAAGTCCACTAGGGGCTGTGCTATTGCTATCAGTTTTACGCGGAAGGTGCTCAGACACTGCAAAAATAGTCAGCTTATAAAACCTAACATACATTTGACCCTTAATACCACACCGCACAAATATGATAGATGAATACGTCACTCCAGTGCCTACAATGGGACACCTCCAGGATTATTTTCATTGCTTGTTAACTTTGACCTTGTTTCACTGTAATTAGAGCTGGCTGGGAAATGGTTTTTTCTGAGGTTTTATTTAAAAAAAAAAAGAAAATATTTTGTTTTTTTTCAAAACTTTTAGTGGAAAGTTTCTGGTTTTTTTCCCATTTTGACAGAAAATGTCTGCAAAAACTTTGATTTTTTTTCAAAAAGGTGGTTTTTATTGAAAAACATTTTCACCAGTTCTAACTGTAACCTTTATCTGTACCCCCAAAAAAGGGAACTGGAGAGGAATGGTGACTGCCCAGTATGTTGCTTAGACTATGATTGAACTCTAATTGTAGCAACTCCCTGTGCAGTCACATTCCCACTCATTGTCCAAGGTTTATTGTGCCTCTCTGCTATTGGGAAGGAGAAATATAGGATTTGTTTGGCCTTGGCTTTTCTCAGTCATTTTTCCAAAGCTCTGCAGAAAAAATGTATTCAAGTTTTTTCTCTTTCATGTCCCCTTTCATGACTCTTTAAATATCTTTCCCAATTGCAAAACAAGACAAAGTCAAGTCCAATGAAACATCTGAGATTGTAGTAAGCAGGGTCTGAATGAATGCAGGATGGCGGCGGAGAGGCGTGACGAGTGGCCAGCAGGGAGGTTGGTGGAGGGGTGCGGCGAGAGCGGTGAGCAGGTGGCCGGTGAACGGCCAGCAGAGGGAGTAAGATGCCTCTTTACCCCACCCAAGGGGAAGGTGAACTCTGCAGATGCACCTCTGAACCCTGGGCCTGCACCGACGAAGGACAGCGACTGTGAGTGGGGTGCAGAGAAGGGTTGGGCACATTAAAGGGACTTTCGGGTTGCTGGACTTAAGACCCTGAGGAGAAAAGTAACTGGCCAACCTACTTGGGGGGGGGGGGGTCTTTTTCTCATGGTTTATGTTTATGAACCCTGTTTGCAGTGTTTTACCAAATTAACTCCGAGTTACTTCCCTCCTTTTATTAAAAGTTTCTTTTTTACACTCGGACTCTGTGCTTGCGAGTGGGGAAGTATTGCCTCTTAGAGGCACCCAGGGGTGGTGTGTATTGATGCCGGCTCCACCTGGCAGAAGGGTTACAGTAGCAGGAGTTTGATAGATAGAAACAAGATATAAAAAGCTGACCTTGTTCTACAACTTAGATGATCCTAATATTATTATAACCATAGGCGCCGACTCCGTGGGTGCTCCGGGGCTGGAGCACCCACGGGGAAAAATTGGTGGGTGCTCAGCACCCACCGGCAGCTCCCCGCCAACACCGGGGCCCGCGCCCAGCTCCCCGCCAGCCCCGGGGCCCGCGCCTAGCTTACTGCAGCACCAGGCGATGTTGCGGGGCCCCGCCCCCGACGCCGGGTGACGCTGCAGGCAGGGCCCGGCATGACACCGGGTGACGGCACCCACGGGCGCTGCCGGAAGTCAGCTCCTGTGATTATAACCACCATTAAGAATGTTGTGAGTCTTAAAATACTGATTCCACCAGAGGCTTGGTTGAGTGATCACTGCGACTGTACATTGGATTTGGACTCAGACCTCCAGAGGTGAAAGGGAACTCATTTTCTCTACCTACTCCCTATTAAAATACTGATTCCTGATTGGTGAAAACAAGGATAAGCATCAACATGGCTGCAATTTGGGGAGGTAAGTTTATTTTCCTTCTGTAGCCATTTTGATTGTACCCTAATAAACATCCCCCACAAGGCTGGTTAGTCTTCACTGAGGTACAGAAGATCATTGGAAAGAAAAATGAGACGCGCCCTGCTGCTGCTGAGTGGGTCTGTGCTGTTTTGTCCAGTCAGTACTCAGCAAACCTGCAGCATTAATTTGGATACTCGACTAGCAGGGCCAGCTCCAGGCACCAGCTTTCCAAGCTGGTGCTTGGGGCAGCAGTCCGAGTCCCGCGGTGGCAATTCAGCAGCAGGTCCGCTCTTCCCGCCGCCGAATTGCCGCCGCGGGACTCGGACTGCTGCCCCATTCTCGCCTGCCGCAGCGGCAATGGGGCGGCACGTCCGCCACCCTTCCCTTGCCGCCGCGGACTGGGACTGCCTGTGCCCCGCCCCCGATGCAGGCAGACGTAGCGGGGCCCCGCCCCTGATGCAGGCAGACGTAGCGGGGCCCCGCCCCCGACGCAGGCAGACGTAGCGGGGCCCCGGCCCTGACGCAGGCAGACGTAGCGGGGCCCCGCTATGTCTGCCTGTGTCGGGGGCGGCAAAATTGTAAGAGCCTCCCCTGTCGACTAGTGTCCAGTTTCTTGTTTATATTTTTCAAGTAACAGTAGAGAAAACGTCAGTGAAGAGAATCAGATGTAGACTTGGGTTTTGTGTTTTAATGCTTACAGCCTGGTTGGATTAGCTCACTACTGCAGAGCTGCTCACCTCCACATCAAAGATTTTTCACAGGAGACTTCCCCTTAGCTTTTGGATGTGGCAGCCTGCTTACTGCACGTGAAATATTCAAATGCTGACACAGATTGAGCACACTGGATTTCCCAGTGTAATAACAATACTTAGCAGCTTTTATTGGGTAGTCTGTATTTGCAAAGCACTTTACGGACACTGCCTAACTCTCTATTCCAGTGAGGTCAACATTATCCTCACTTCACACACAGGGAAAAAAGCGAGCCAGACTTGCCTAAGACCACAGAAGGAATCAGTCTGAAAGCCAGGACTAGAACTCTGGATATCCTGGCTCTCAGCCCCGATTAGCTTTTGAAATGTATGATGCAAATACACTTAGAAACTCAGCGAACAAGCAAATCATACTTCTGCTTTTATTTCCCCCAGGCAGAATTCTCCCTCCACATTGGAGGTTTCCCAGCCTGAAACCTTGAAAGTCTAACATAGCCAGCATGATGCTAGGTAGGATTAGAGAGGATTCCCTTCAGCGTCTATTAGTGCCACTCCATAGTCAGCTGATGGGCTCACTGTTAAGACCCAAGAACCACACGCTCATATTGGAGCTGGGCATGCTGTTTCCACGGTGAACATGGCCAGGAAGTTGACGAGAACAGTGTCATGCTACTTGTTAGGTGGGACTATGTTAATGAGATGAGCTCTTAATAAGATAGTAGCTATGCTAAATGATATGTTTAGCCAATTAGCATGCCTAGTGTGATCTAGGTGTGTTAAGAAGTCGGAGCTCCTCGCTCATGCAGTCAATAAAAAGGAGTGTGCTTATTCTCCACCATCCGACTTTTGAATGCTCACTAAACATGACAAGAGTGAATACACATGCTTGGAAATCAAACCTTGATCTTCTGCATGGCCACATAAAGCACTGTTGCTAAGTCATTCCTCTAGATCCTCCGCGGGCCCATTTTTGCCAAACCAAATTCTCTGGGCATAACAATTTCAGCTGACATTCTGAACAGAGCACAGCCTTGATCAGCTGAGGGCTTGTCTACACTTACTGGGGGACTGACGTGTGGCAATCAATGCACTGGTGGTCGATTTAGCAGGTCTAGTGAAGACCGACTAAATCCATCGCAGATCGCTCTCCCGTTGACTACTGTACTCCACCAGATCGAGAAGAGTAAGGGGAGTCGATGGGAGAGCATCTCCTGTTGACATCGCATAGTGTGGACCCACCGTAAGTAGATCTAAGCTACATCGACTTGAGTTACGCTATTCACATAACAAATTGCGTAGCTTAGATCGACTTTTCCCTGTAGTGTAGACAAGGCCTGAGCCAGAACTTTACTAGTACAAACTAGTACAAAAGTACTAGTGAACAAACTAATGCTCAATATCAGCCTCTTGGGTGGCTGTAACAGCCCTGGGGCTACCATAACTTACAGCAGTTTTAATCAAGCTTATTGTTCAGCCCTGCTTTTATAGTGTGCCCTGGCCAAATCGCCACCTGGTACAGTATTTCATTATGTAAATGTCTTTTTTTTCTGCACAGTTTCTTTGCTTGTGTAACATTAATTCATGTAGCATTTCATTCATAACGGGCCTGGTCCAAACCCCAGGATAGTGAGTGGGAAGTCTCTGATAGACTCCTATTGACTTCAACAGGCTTTGGATCAGACCCTTATACCAGAACCAATCCCCATAGTAAGTGGGGACATATCAGGTGTGGGGTTCTGCACCATACTGACTGGGCCACTGGGAATGCTGTAATCCCCCCAGGAGTAAAATGCATCTCTCTCTCTCGTGCACACACACATTCCACAATTCTGTTTAATTCATCGTCACTTGAATAAGGGTGCGGTAAATCACATGCCTAACTCATATTCAATGTTTTAGGTTTTTATGATTATACATCCTAATCGTCCATTAGGAGGGGACAAGAGCCCCCTCCCAACCCAAAATACCATAATCAACTCTGTTCTCACCGCTCGGGCTATGCAACTGGATTTAACACACTACACCAAATTTCTAATGCTGCTCCTTCCCCTCCCTTTCTTCCAGCAATAAAGGGTATGTCTACACTGCAATAAAATACCCATGGCTCGCCTGTGCCAGCTGACTCGGGCTCGCGGGGTACGGGCTGCGAGGCTATAAAACTGCAGTACAGACAACTGGGCTCGGGTTGGAGTCCAGGCTCGGGGACCTGTCTCCCTCGCAGGTGTGGGGGCCTGGGTCCAGCCCAATCATTTACACTTCTCCCTGAGTCCTGCGAGCCTGAGTCAGGTGACACGGGCCAGCCCCAGAGGTTTGTCTGTAGACAGACCTGAAGAAACAGGAAAATGCACGAGAGGGAGCCACTGCCTCAACGATCAGAAATGACTAGTGATCTGGAGTGTGCCGATTTTAGGCGGCGCTAAACAGAGCTAAACACCTTAAAGGGCCCTGATTTTCAGAGGGTAGGTGCTCAGCACTCTGATATTTAGGGCCTTTCACGTTGCCTCCAGCTGAGCACATAATAGTCATTAGCCACTTTTAAAAATGTTGGTCCACACCAAAGCCATACATCAAATCCTGAAACAAAAGATGGCGGGCACAGAAAATAAAGGACTAAGCTACTTCAGCCTAAGCTGCTATTTCTTTTGATTAGAGATGGGTCCAAACAAAAGTCCTGTGTCTACACCACGCTGAGATCTCAATTTAGCAGGTTGGACCCATTTTGCTTTTGATCGGGCATTGAGAAAGAACCACAAAAGAGAAGGTACATAGCTCAGACCATAGCAGCTTCTAATACATTTTATTATTCCCTTGTTTTGATGTTATTGTCTAAGAGTCTACACTGATACCATATAGGAGCTAGCCAATTCCACTCTAATGGCATTAGACACTACGTTTCTAATTTTAAAATGGCTGAACAAGTCAACCCATACAATGCTGGCTATATTCACCCTTATAGCTCATTAGATCTCCTAAATTAAGACTGGTGAGTGTTCAGATAAGAGAAACCCCACAAAACGTGCCCAAGCTAGCATGTATCATGGTTATAAAGGGGTGGTAGTGTAGCGAGGTGAAAATGCTATTGTAGCACAGCGCAGATTCACCAGTGTGGCGCTTCCTGCTGGTTGCCTCGGGAATTAGCTCTTTCAGCCCCGGAGTGCCCTCTGCTGGCCGGTGTCTCGCCTGCCTCAGGCCCCCGTGTCCCTCCCAGACCCCGATGCCCTTTACCTCGGGGTTCTGCCCCAGCAGTACCCCCTCACTCTGGGTCTCCCCTCCCAGAGGAGCCCCCAACCCTCTATCCCCACCTTGCCTCAGTGGCTACTGCCAGTCGTTATCTAGCCCCCTCTCACTGGTGAAGACTGCAGTCTGTAAAGGCCACTCATCATCGTCAAGGAGGTTGGACCAGCTGCCTCTGCCTATCCCCGGGCTGCATCTCTGTAGCCCCAGTACCTGCTTAGGCCTTAACAAGGCCTCAGCCTGGGGAGTTGCCAGGCTGGAGCTCCCCAGTTCCTCTTGCCCTTCCCCAGGACTGCTCTGCTTCAGGTAACCTGAGCTCCCAGGCAGCTAGGTCCCTTCTGCTCCAAGGCTGGAGTGACACTGACCCAGCTCCTCCCTTAACCTTTATATCAGGGCCAGCTGTGGCCTGATTGGGGAGGCGGCCTCAGCTGCGGCCACACCCAATCAGCCTCCCTTTTCTCCCAGGAGCGGGGTACTGCCCCGCTACAGCTATATATATTGTTTATGCCCACCGTATCCCTGCATTCTCATTTAAGGCCATTCTCAGGAACTAAAATTACACTCCAGTCAACATGCTATTTTTCTGCATGTATGTAACAGATTAAATAACCCACCATTGATTCCACGTTTATTGTCCAATATATTTAATTACTTCCCACAACCTTTAAATATATTACTAGTATTAATTATAATCATTCATATTATGGCCATGCCCAAACCCCAGTCAAGATGGAGGCCCCATTGTGCTGGGTGCTGTATGGACACAGAGGAAGAGACAATCTCTGCATTGGAGAGTTTAGTATCCACGGGCTGGTCTACACTACAGAACTAGAGTGTGTTTGAATGCGATCGTGGAGAATTGAGTTACCCGACATGTTACTGATGATGACTGGGAGGTTAGTGTAGACAAAGGATAAATCACATCCAGCATCAGATCAGTTAATCATAATTAAACCTTGAGGATCATTTCTCCTGATTTACACCACTTACAAAGTTATTGTCATCATCATGCTACCTAGCTCCATTCTTCACAACTCTGTTCGCACCTGGTAACATTTTGTAGTGAAGACGTCCTAAGAGCCTCAAGAAAAGACAAAGGAGGTAGCACATTACTGAACTTGGGAGCCACCGGCAGAGTTTTGTGAGCTATGTAACTCACTTTAATGGTTATGACTCTGTCCCACTCTAGTGGCAGGCCCACATAGAGGTTTATGAACCTGCTGTCGACTTTACCCTAACAGAGCTGGGACTCTCAAGCTCAGGTAGTAGAGGCTCATGCTTTTAGAATTAGAGATCCTGGGTTTGATCCCTGCTGCCAAAAAACGACTCAGAGGCATCGTGTCACAGTTGCATAGGTTTTTTTAAAATTTGGAGTAAAAATGGGGTGAGGGAAAATGGCAGGAATGGAAAAGTTAGGAAGAGCAAGAGTGTAGAAAAACAGAAAAACGGGGAAGGAGCATAGTCACGGCTCCTGATCTGCACAGTCATGATCAACTGAAAGAGTAATGTAAGCATCATTAGAAGTTGACTTTTTTCTTGGTAAATAATGCTATCTTCGCTTAGATCCACCAAATTATGTTTCTTCTCCTCACATTTTCCAGAAAATTGTAAGTATTGCACTCAAATTATTTAATCCTTCCATACACACCTAATTTAAATTTGATGGATGTGTCATTTCCTGACATGTTATGCAGCCTGAATAGTAAACAATTACAGGCTCAGCAATGAGACTGCATTCCCTTAAAGTAACTCAGCCATCATATTTGCATAAGAGCATTCTGGGAAAATTAACTGGGCTTTTGTGAACCATTTACAGCCCTTCTGCTATCAGAGGCAGCACAGCAGTTAATACCAAGCAACAATACCTTCAAGAAGAGATGTGGGAAGTAGATTTTTTGGCCAGGTATTAAGCAGGAATGACCCTAGAGACCTGGCATTTATTCCTGGCTTCGCCACTGACTTGCTGTTTGACCTTAGGCAAATCACTTCATCTCTCTGTGCCTGCTTCCTCTCCCACTCTTTTCTCTATTTAGAGTGGAAGATCGTCAAGGCAGTGACTGTCCCTCTCTGTATATTTGTACAATGCCTAGCACAATGGGGCTATAATTTTGGTTGTGGGCTCTAGGCATCACTGTAATACAGATAATGACCAATACTACTACTACTACTACTACTACTATTATTATTAAAATGATCAAAAATGGGAGCTGCGGTGTGCTCAGCATTCTAGGTCACTCATTTAGGCACCTAAGTATGGATTTAGGAGCCTAACTTTAGGCATCCATTTTTGATAATCTTAGCCCAAGGCCCCAATTGTACAAAGACCTAAGCATATATGTAACTCGAAGTCAGCAGCTCTACTCATGTGATTAAGTCTTTGTGGGACCAAAATCCTAGTCATTAGAGTATTTTAAAGCTATGTTGTACCATTAGACCTGCTTAAATTAAACTGCCTTTGCTCCAGTGCCAACGGATTGCAATGGAGATCTCAATCCCTTGTGCTGTGACAAGTACTGCACGGAACCTCTTTTAAGCATCTTTAATGGAACAGATCACACTTCAGGCTGAATATTACACTCTGAGCTCAGATGAAGCACACAAGGCCACAGGCATTCCTATTTTCCTCTATCATCAGTTCTAAGAACTTGAAGATAACAGGATGTAAAGAATGTAAGAAATAATTATCTGGTTCTTGTTCCAAATTGCTGTGCAATGGTGCGGTGTGTTTGACTGGTTGATGTGTTTCATCCTAGGGTGCCCATCAGTGGTGGACAAAATGGTTACTTATCTACAGAGGGTGAAATCAGTCAGACTCAGGCATGCTTTAGTTGGAGACTGAATTATCAAGACATACTTAAACACATGGTTAATCAGTATCATGTACCAATCCATAATGTGCTTAAGTGTAGCTCTGTATGTTTGGAGCTTCAGATGACCCTGCTCCAAAGCATGGTCCAATTAAAAGCAAATTCTTCTTTCCAAAAATCTGCTTAATCACGGTTTATGTCAGGGCCAAAATTTGAACCACCTAGTTCTGTAGTGTACAAGAACTAAGCAGAATCCCTTTACATAGCTTGGGGGCCCACTAGTGTGCTTCCCTGCCTCCTAATGCAAAAGCCACCAGAACCTAACAGAGGAGCAATGTATATATATATAGGTAGGCCATGTATGTTGGTACGTAGTTACTAAACACAGGTATTTAGGAGCCAGTTGTGTCTGGGAGAGCAAAAGACACAACAAACTCACACTTTTTTGAAGAGAAGGGGCTGACAGGAGTAGGCAGGTAGAAGGAGAAACCAAAACTTATGTCCCACAAACAAGGAAGCCCTGCAAAGCTAAGGCTTTAAATGGGATATGAGATGATCCTGAAAGAGGACTGGAATTTACTCCCTGCAGAGAGGAGACGAATGTAGCCCAGGGAAAACACCAGAACTCTTGCCTGTATCCCTGTCCTCTTGACATTAAAAAGGGCTGGCAGCCCCACCTATGTGGAGAATTTAGGAGCTTCAGTAAGTGCAACACCAGGGGACAAATGATCTTTAGTGGTGGAGTTTGGCAAATCAGATCCATGTTCTATTAATGTTTGTAAGGTGTTTTGGGATCCACCTGGATGAAAGGTGCTAAAGCATTTAGCGAATGTAAGATCATTAAATAAATCCCACTCACTCACTATTATTTTTCATAGGGCTGGTCCTTTTTCATCTCACCCTGACAGATACAGTACCACAAAGAATCACAGCTATATAGGGCTGGAAGGGACCTCTAGAGGTCATCTAGTCCTGCCCACCAGGCTAAGGCAGGTTGTATAGTGCTTTGATTTCCAAACACGTTAGCTCTCAAAATGCTTAGCAGTGTTACAAGTGGGACGGCAGTTCTCTTTACAGACAGAGAATTATTTAGATTGTAAGCTTTTGTTCGTTGTTTGTGCAGCACCCAGCACACTGAGACCTTGATCCATGACTGGGGCTCCCAGGCGCTACCACAATACAAATTAATAATAATAATAATGAACTCTGCATTAACTATAAAGCCTTATAAGTGCCGAACCCAAAGCTGATGAACTCTCTGAATTTTCTGGAAACAGACACTTTATCAAATTTTGGGTGTGAGCTTAGGGATGAAGAGAAAAGCATGCAGCTGATCAGATACTTTCACAATGGATTGAAGCCTTCTTAGTGCTAGACTTCTTGAGTTGACTGCTCACCAAGATGCTGTCCAGTTTGTCAAAAATAAAAAAATTCTTAGCTTTCCCAAAGGCTAATGCTGAAATAATTCAAATGTGTCAAATAGCCTCTTCAAATTGCTACATTTCACTAGGTGAATGATGTGTCAGTACATCCTTTGAGAAGGCCAAAAGGACAAATATACTGTACTTCTGGTTAAACGCAAAGCATTTTCAATATCCCTCCTGATTGACATGAATGAAGCCAAGAGAGTCTGTAACCAGGAAGGAAAAAGATTGCTGAAGACAGTCATTCAGAAAGGCTGGAGGATTTAGTGCTCTGCTGATCTCTGGTATTTATAGCCTATTTTAGTGTTGCTTTTCTCGCTGGTACACTATTCTGTCACCCTTTTATATAACTGGTTGGAAAATCGATCCCAGAGAGTAGTTATCAGTGGTTAACAGTCATGCTGGTAGGGCATAACGAGTGGGGTCCCGTAGGGATTGGTTCTGGGTCTGGTTTTGTTCAATATCTTCATCAATGATTTAGATAAGGGCATAGAGAGTACACTTATAAAGTTTGTGGACAATACCAAGCTGGGAGGGGTTGCAAGTGCTTTGGAGGAAAGGATTAAAATTCAAAATGATCTGGACAAACTGGAGAAATGGTCTGAAGTAAATAGGATGAAATTCAATAAGGACAAATGCAAAGTACTCCACTTAGGAAGGAACAATCAGTTGAACACATACAAAATGGGAAATGACTGCCTAGGAAGGAGTACTGCGGAAAGGGATCTGGGGGTCATGGTGGATCACAAGCTAAATATAAGTCAACAGTGTAACGCTGTTGTAAAAAAAGCAAACACATTCTGGGATGTATTAGCATGAGTATTGTAAGCAAGACGAGAAATAATTCTTCCCCTCTACAGCTGATTTGGCCTCAACTGGATTATTGTGTCCATTTCTGGATGCCACATTTCAGGAAAGATGTGGACAAATTGGAGAAAGTCCAGAGAAGAGCAACAAAAATGATTAAAGGTCTGGAAAACATGACCTATGAGGGAAGATTGAAAAAATTGGGTTTGTTTAGTCTGGAGACGAGAAGGCTGAGAAAGGACATGATAACAGTTTTCAAGTACATAAAAGGTTGTTACAAGGAGGAGGGAGAAAAATGTTCTTCTTAACCTCTGAGGATAGGACAAAAAGCAATGGGCTTAAATTGCAGCAAGGGCAGTTTAAGTTGGACATTAGGAAAAACTTCCTAACTGTCAGAGTGGTTAAGCACTGGAATAAATTGCCTAGGGAGGTTGTGGAATCTCCATCATTGGGGATTTTTAAGAGCAGGTTAGACAAACACCTGTCAGGGATGGTCTAGATAATACTTAGTCCTGCCTTGAGTGCAGGGGACTGGACTAGATGACCTCTCGAGGTCCCTTCCAGTTCTATGATTCTATGATATTTGGAGGATAACAATTGTATTTTGAAATGGCAATAGTTAAAATACCTTATTGGTGGGCTTTTCAAAAACCCTTGGCATTAGCCTCACTCTGCTCCTACGGAAATCAGTGGTAAAACTCCCATAGACTTCAGTGGGAGCAGGATGAGGCCAATGGTGAGTGCCTTTGAGAACTCCACTGATATGAATATATTGTCTTTCCTGAGGGATCCCATGACACTTTACAAACCTATACCATGGGTCCTGCAAGCATCCACCCTGTGGAGTCCCACTGGACTCCATGATGCTCCATGTGGTAACAAAGCTCAGATCTGATTGCAGGATCATGGCTTGCAAGCGGACAGGAATCATTTCCCCTATCAGTGAAGTGCAGCCACTGCAGCTATTTAAGAGTGCCAGGCCACAACACAGAACAATTTAAGACAGGAAGTGAAAAAGAGGACAGTGCCCAACTGAAACTGCAGGAGCAATTTAAGTAGCCAGAATGTATAAACTCAGATTGGAATCTGACCTCACCACAACTGTGACCCTAACAGCATCCTAATGCAAGAGGGCAAGGGCTCATTGGTCTCTGTTAGTGAAGTTTCATCTGGAGTGACGAGTTGAATGTACCTCGACTCACTCATGTCATAACCTGTTATCTAGACTAGTGGCTCTCAGCCTTTCCAGACTGCTGTACCCCGTGCAGGAGTCTGATTTGTCTTGCGTACCCCCAAGTTTCACCTCACTTAAAAACAACTTACTTACAAAAACAGACATAAAAATACAGAAGTGTCACAGCACACTATTACTGAAAAACAGCTGCCTTTCTCATTTTTACCCATATAATTATAAAATAAATCAACTGGAATATAAATATTGTGCTTACATTTCAGTATATGGGCTATAGAGCAGTATAAACAAGTCACTATCTGTATGGAATTTTAGTTTGTACTGACTTTGCTAGTACTTTTCATGTAGGTGCTGTAACACTAGACCAATACCTAGAGGAGTTGATGTACCCCCGGAAGACCTCTGCCTACCCGCAGGGGAAAACCGCTGATATAGAAGGTGTTATGTAAAATATCACTAGAACACTAATAACATACTGATCATTAATATTATTGTGTGCTGTATGTACAGAGGACAAATTCAAAATTACAAGCATATTGGAAATTGTGTTATCAAAGTGTGTCTGCCAGGCAGGACTTAAATTACCCCACCCTAGACAAAGGAATTTGGTTCTGACCCCTGGGGGGTGTTTCCAAGCTACACTAAGAGACAGTGGGAATGCAATTTTCACAGAAGTCAGACAGAACCATTAAGCCAGAATGAGGAGGATATAACCACTCAGCACTTTGGACTCTGTGGAAGTTCCTAACCAGAGCAGTGGGTCAGCCATCTTCCTGGAAGGTAGATTGGAAAGGAACCCACCTCAAACAAAGGCTGGAGCTTATTTTGTTAGGTCTTTGCCCCTAGAATGCATTTTTCATTTGTATTTGCTTGTAACCATTTCTAACACTATCCTTTAAACTTGGACTCACTTAAAATCCTATGTCTTTTTTGTTAATTAACTTGTTTAATTTTTAATCTAAAGCAGCCCAGTGCTGTGTTTGACTTACAGTGAACATTAGCCCCAATATGGCAAGCTGCTGGATACTGTATCTTTAAAGGAACAAATTAACCTTCATACCTCTCTGAATGGTGCAGCAGAGGGCTGGATATCGCAGAGCACATGGTTTTGGGAAAATTTGGGACTGGGAGTGTGTTGAGGTTACCCCCGAATAAGGCACCTGGGTGATAGAAACTAGTGGGGCAGTTGTGTTGTGGCAGGCAGCTGCTGGGATCAGAGCAGTGAGCCAGGGCTGTCCAGTACACAGACACTCAGGATACTTCATGCTTGTCTGCTGGCGTCAGCATCCTGGCTGTGAACAACAGCCGCAGGACAGTTAAGGCACCCAGGGTAACAGGGCTGGCGGTGATAACTCCTCCCTGGTCTAGATCGCACCCCAGTACGTGACATCCATGTCTAACAACCACTCATGCAAAAAGCACCACAGGGTCTTTAAGAACAATACAAGATCATACAAGATGGCACCTCCAAATGCATAATGCCCAAAAAGTCACCTGCTACTGAATCACCATCATCAGTTCCTCCAGCACCACTCGTTTTCCTTAGCAATCTCCCAGTCAAGCAGTGAGCAGGCCTGACTCTGATTTGTTTATGAGATCAAACAAGAGCACAGTCCAAGGTGAGATCACTGCACATCATGTTACCCTGGCATGCACACAATACAATCTAAGGCTTCTCTTTCCCCCTCCACACACTTTCAGTAAATAAAATGAAAATAAGAAAGAAAAACTTGTAGCACCTTAGAGACTAACAAATTTATTTCAGCATAAGCTTTCGTGGGTTAGTACCCACTTCATCGGATGCATGGAATGAAACATACAGTAGACAGATATTTATACAGTCAGAGAAACATGATAAGGTGGAGGTGCATAGACCAACAAGATCCATAAACCTGGAAATCCTGGACGCCCCATCATCTCAGGCATTGGCACCCTCACAGCAGGATTGTCTGGCTATATAGACTCTCTCCTCAGGCCCTATGCTACCCGCACTCCCAGCTATCTTCGCGACACCACTGACTTCCTGAGGAAACTACAATCCATCGGTGATCTTCCAGACAACACCATCCTGGCCACTATGGATGTAGAAGCCCTCTACACTAACATTCCACACAACGATGGACTACAAGCTGTCAGGAACAGTATCCCCGATACTACCACGGCTAACCTGGTGGCCGAACTTTGTGATTTTGTCCTCACCCACAACTATTTCACATTTGGGGACAATATATACCTCCAAGACAGTGGCACTGCTATGGGTACCCGTATGGCCCCACAGTATGCCAACATTTTTATGGCTGACTTAGAACAACGCTTCCTCAGCTCTCGTCACCTAACACCCCTACTCTACTTGCGCTACATTGATGATATCTTCATCATTTGGACCCATGGAAAAGAAGCCCTTGAGGAATTCCACCATGATTTCAACAATTTCCATCCCACCATCGGTCCATTTCCTAGACACCACTGTGCTAATAAGTGATGGTCACATAAACACCACCCTATACCGGAAACCTACTGACCGCTATACTTACCTACATGCTTCCAGCTTCCATCCTGGACACACCACACGATCCATTGTTTACAGCCAAGCTCTAAGATACAACCACATTTGCTCCAATCCCTCAGACAGAGACAAACACCTACAAGATCTCTATCAAGCATTCTTACAACTACAATACCCACCTGCTGAAGTGAAAAAACAGATTGACAGAGCCAGAAGAGTACCCAGGAATCACCTACTACAAGACAGGCCCAAAAAAGAAAATAACAGAACACCACTAGCCGTCACCTTTAGCCCCCAACTAAAACCTCTCCAGCGCATCATCAAAGATCTACAACCTATCCTAAAAGATGATCCCTCACTCTCACAGATCTTGAAGGACAGACCAATCCTTGCTTACAGACAGCCCCCCAACCTGAAGCAAATACTCACCAGCAACCACACACCATACAACAAAAACACTAACCCAGGAACCTATCCTTGCAACAAAGCCCGATGCCAACTCTGTCCACATATCGATTCAAGTGATACCATCACAGGGCCTAATCACATCTGCCACGCCATCAGGGGCTCATTCACCTGCACATCTACCAATGTGATATATGCCATCATGTGCCAGCAATGCCCCTCTGCCATGTACATTGGCCAAACCGGACAGTCTCTACGCAAAAGAATAAATGGACATAAATCTGACATCAGGAATCATAACATTCAAAAACCAGTAGGAGAACACTTCAACCTCCCTAATCACTCACTGACAGACTTGAGGGTAGCAGTGTTGCGACAGATTAACTCCAAAAACAGACTTCAAAGAGAAACTGTTGAACTCAAATTGATATGCAAACTAGATTGCATTACCTCAGGATTAAATAAGGACCTCGAATGGCTCGGCCATTACGTTAATTGAATCTATTTCCCTTAAGTTAACGATCCTCATTCACACCTGTGTGACCATCTTTTTTATCACTTCAAAGGTTTTTCTTCCCCTGCTGTTATGGTTCCTCTCAATTAATTAGCCTCTTAAGGTTGGTTTATGCACCTCCACCTTATCATGTTTCTCTGACTGTATAAATATCTGTCTACTGTATGTTTCATTCCATGCATCCAATGAAGTGGGTACTAACCCACGAAAGCTTATGCTGAAATAAATTTGTTAGTCTCTAAGGTGCTACAAGTTTTTCTTTCTTATTTTCGCTTTATATCTTTGTTTTTCTTGTAACCATTTCTGACTTTAATACCTTGTGCTGGTACTCACTTAAAACATATCTCTTTGTAGTTAAACTTGTTTTATTCTTTAATCAAATCTAATCCAGTGTGGTGTTTGAACTGAATTGCTTGGTAAGGCCAATTAAAGTAGCAAACTGTTGTACATTGACCTTTTACAGGGACAACAGATCTCTCATATCTGAACTGTCCAGGAGAGGGCTGGGCAGCACAGAACACATGTTTTTGAGGGAAATCTGTGACTGGGAGTTTGTTGGGGTCACCCTGAAAGTAGTAACAGACTGCTGGAAGTTAGAGTGTGGCTGGTGTGTAGTTGACAGGCTACTGGGGTGGCTGGACCCAGGATTGCAGTTATACCCAAACACTCAGGGTGTGGCCGGCATGGCTGTTCATGAGAAGCCCAGGTTGGGAGCTACAGCAGCAAGGCATTGTAAAGCACCCAAGGTTGCTGGGCAGGTGGTGCCACAATCCCTCACTGGGCTGGATTGCACCCCAGAATGGGATAGAAGGGCCACTGGGTGCGAAAGCATTTCCAACCCACGTGTCTTTACTCTCCTATGTTTGTCCAGCTAGGCATGAAACACCCCCCCAAAAAATCCCCCCTCCTTTCATCCAGTCATTGATAATGAAAAACAAACCCAGAGGTTCAAATTTCATTGACAGACATCCTGTGAGACTGCACATGTTCTGGATTTTAGACTTTATTTTAATGATCTCTAAGGAAAGCATGTACAGGGTTATAAAGGCTTTGTGTTTACTTGTGTAACCCTTTTGCCAGGTACTGGTGGCAGCAATAAAGGCTGGGTTCAAAATACCAAAGGGTATTTTGGCGAACAACAACAATATGGCACAAGCTCCCACCCAGAGTCTTACTTGTATTTCTGCTCTGGGGAAAAAACTAAAATAAAATAAACCTCTCCCTGGTCACCCCAGTCAGGCAGTTATGTCTCACTATTTCAACTATTTTAGAACAGAGAACTTTTCATGGAAAGGAAAGAAAACACAAACAACAGCATATGGGACAGTCATAGATCTCTTCAAATAAAGGCTAAGTAAATCACTGTAACTTGCAGGTAATTTATTCAACTTCCACCCTCACCTGTTGCCCCCACCATGGAAGGAGTCAGTCTCAGGGTACCCTCTGTCATCCAGGATGGCTCCCCTCTGCAGGTCCTGGCTACTCCTGTCACAGCTGTTCTGCCATTTTCCCACCCTGAGGTTCAGTCGGCAGGTTCAGCTCTGAGGTTTAGCTTGCCTCAACTCTGAGTGGGTCAGGACCTTGTAAAGATAGCTTGGCTCACTGGCCATAGCAACTGTCCCATCTATGCAGTCACTGCTGGTCCTTGCCTGGAGTCCTTTTTGCCACTACCAGTTCAACCCATCTGGAAGCCTCACCCACCTCTTCAGAGAACCAGCTTTGCTTTGCAGGTTTGGTCAGGCCTCAGATTTGCTCTGCTTCACATCACAGCTACTGCCAATCTAGTCTTTCTTTCTTCTTCAGATTCTTTCTTCAAGCTGCTAGCTGTTCATTTGGGGAATCAAGAACCCCACCAGCTTCAGGTGTTGGGTCTTTCTTTGTGTCCAAACTCCACTACCCACCCATATAAGACTGAGATACTAGTTAGGGTGACATTTCCCACAGGGCGTATTCAGCATTGTTCTTATGCTGTTTTGTCAGACAATAAAGATAGCTGTTGAGTATTACTCCTACACTCAAAACTTAACCAAAATTTAAAAATGACAAAAACCTTCATGGTGGAACTGTGGGTAACAAAAGTGCAAATGAAGCTGGCCCATTCTGTCGCTACCCCTTGACACCAACAGAATGTGTGTGTGTGTGTGTGTATGTGTATGTGGAGGGGAGGAAGAGGGAGGGGAAAGGCGGTGGTAACAGAGCTTGTATCACTCTGAGCTGCTGCCCCTAGGCTAATACTTTTCTTTAGTCGTTCGTAATGACTGGGCAGTGCTAATCTCTACTGGCTGCTAATGGAAGGTCAAAGAGGAATCCAAAATAACCAATGCAATGTTTTGCTGATAGGCGCACCTCTCCCTCATTCCCTGCATTTACAGGAGCGTATCCTGCTGCCATTTCAGTCATCAGCAGATTTCCATTTCACTTTACAAGGAGCAGGAGCAGCCTGTCTGTAACATTTTGGAATTAGGGGCCACATCACACCCTGGTTTCTGTTGCTATGTAGGGGAATAAGGGACATAGAATGCCTCTTGACTCCCTTGCTCTAGACTACGCATACCCTGGGTAACTTGCACAGGGTGAGAGCAACCTCCATGGGACCACTATGCTTTGTGCATGTAGGTGGGAGGAGGTAGTGGGGGGTGGGGGAGAGGAAAGAACGGATAAAACCTTAGAGCTCCCAGGTGGGGAACTGGGAAGCAGAGGGTGATTCTCAGAGTCATGATCCGCATCCCAGACCACGACTCTAAGAATGAACTGGCCCTTGCTCGGTACTTGTGACAAAGCCAAGATTTTTGCCTTCAAGGAGTACAATAGATGCATAAATCAGTGAAGTATAATTTCTCCCCAGTCCCTTCACTACATCATTATATGATACAGTTTAGGAGACCATGCAGTTCATTCGGAAGGCTTCAGAGCTGCAGCACACTGAGTTTGCATCGGAAACGGTTCCTAAGGTCTGCTTAGCACCTCTGCTATTTTTAGCATTTTTCTGGGAACTGGAAGCATGTTAATAAATATGCTGCTTCTATGCAGAGTCCGGAATAATGAGTCAGCCTATTCATACTGATGTCGCGATAGTCAGTCATCCTAAGCAAGCAGGAGTCCAAAGGGTTCTGCAGTGACTGTTTTCTGTTTGTTCCCAGCAATGAATTCAGTTTGTGAGAGGCAATCAAAGGATCAGGGCAAATGCTCTGTCTGCTCTTTAATCCCAACACCATGGGTTGTGTTTCAGAGTCAGGCCCTGCCAAAGGATCATTGTTCATTTTTTTGTAATTAGCTCCCCCAAGACGTAGGTGAATGCCAGCAAACCCTTGAGATTAAGCCCAAAACACCTCCTGAAGCCACTGCCTGAGCTGCAATCAGTGGCCTCAGCGATGGACTCAAAATAGCCTAGAGACAAAAATACAGTCACCATTCTGCCGAGCAAAATAGAATTTGATTTTATACAATGTCCTTATTGCTCCAGTACCTCAGCATGCTTTACATAACAATGAGCTATAGTAGTCACTCACAGAGAGCCTTGCCCATTAGCACCGGTTTTACTGACTAGGAGGTTTGGCCAGGTCAGTGTAACAATACAGCACCCTGTCCTCACCATGTTGCAGTACCTACCACCTGATGTGGGACCTACGATCTAGTCTCACAGCTACAGAAATCCTACCAGATAAACCAGCTCCTTTCTGTAGGGCCATAGTTACTTCTTGGTTCTATGTTCTTGAAATACTTTGAGTGACCTGACTGAAAGTGAGCCGAGCAAAGCAAGTGAGACAACCAATCTGACTTCAGAATGCCACCCAGAATTAGAGATGGGACTGAACCAAAAACCCAGATCTGAACTTCCAAAAGTTTGGCCCTGGATCAAAATTTTGCAGGGAGCCCCATTTTTCTAATAGAATGAATCAACACCAAGCACGGCACAACCCTGAGTTTAAGTGTTCACCATTTGAATCTGGACCAGATTTTTGCAGCTTGAACCCATCTCCACATTGGCTGCAAATGCAAAACTGGTGTGTATCCCTTAGGATAGCCAGGAAACCTATGATATTCTTACTAGGCCACCGGATGTCATTATCACCCAAACTATTACTGTCAAACTGACATTCCTTAGACTGTAAAACACCCTGACTCTTAAGAGAGAGCATTCAAAACAATGGCATCATGTAATCCTGACTCTTTGTTGCCATCAAAATCAGTCCCAGAGGTCAAAGGAAAAATGTCTTGAAACATTACACAACGTTACTTTACTTTTGACCATTCATGTATTTAACAAATGAATAAATTTGATGGACCAATTCTGCTGTCAGGTATGTGGGTGCAGATCTAGCATTGGATTACTGGAGTTGTAACTAACTGAAAGCATACCGTGTTAAAGAAATACTGCAGTAATGGTCCCAATGGTTCTCCTGTAATGGTTTGTGCATCAAATCATGGGGTTATTCTAGAGACAAAGTTCCTACTGGAATCTGTGGGAATTTTGCCAAAGCAAGGACTTGATTAGACTGGGTCCCATGATAGGTGATAGCAAGTACTATGCCTGGTGTTACTATAAATAGTCCCACTGGACTCAATGGAGCAACTCATAGCTATTATGCTCAGTAGTAAGCATTTGAAGAATCAGGCCCTAAACTTGTATTGAACTGTCTTGTCTTTTTAGAAAAATGCTTTTCATCTGTCTGAGTTTTATCCATGTCGCAAGTATATAATGAAGACAGGAATTTTGTTTCTGTTTTGTAGGTTTTCATTTATGTTCCAACATCAGATGCTACTTGGAGATCCTAGAAACAGGACTTGTCCCTCAAATGAGCTTCATGCAGTTCCCAATTAGCTGATAGAAACTCCCTCTGAATGGTGTCTTATTGTGCATCTCCTCTGGAGTAGCATGCGACCTCTCTGCAATATGTCGGTGGACTGCAGCCTCCACCAAACACTTAAGCTCTAAGAGTAATCCATTCTTTCAAACAAAATTACAGACTGGTTTGTAAGCCTGTGGCTCTTTTGTACACACCAGCATGACTAATTCTCTACTTCACTTCATATCACAAACAGGAAAAGCTGCCTTGAATTTAATATCCTCAAGATCGATGTTAAGTCTGTGTGAATGGCAGGCTTCAAAGCATGAACCTGTCTTTCAACAACCACTTTTCCTGTAAAGAGCCAAAATCTAGGGGAGGAAAAGGGAGGGGGGTAAATAACATTTGAGACAGACAAAGGGGCCCTGTTCCTGAGCATAAATGAAACACAGCTGGTTTACAGCTGTGCTATTTTCCTCTATAAGTCAAAGCACCAGACGGAATGAAACTCAATAAATGCTTTCAGCACCACTGTTACGATGCTACAGAATTCCGAATAGCCCTGTGCTCCGATGTCCATGGAACAAAGGATGTCGCCTCAACAGAATTCCCAGACACAGATGCAGTCTGGTAAAGAAAAGTATTTAGGTTTCCTTTTCCCTTTCAGGTCAAGGAGAAAGCACAGGTAATGCAGTGCTGGAGAAACTTTTAAAGGGCAGGAGGTTCAGAGGAGCATCCAGAATGGGAACAATTATCCAAAACTCGATTTATTCAAATCTTTGGTTTGGAAACAGGGCTGAAGGTCTCATGAAAATACATTCTGACTTAAGGCCTGATCCAAAGCACGTTGAAGTCAGTGGAAAGAGTCCCATTGACTTCAGTGGGCTTTAGATCAGGCCCATAATCTCCTGCAGTCCATTTAAACTCAACATGGCAAAGCCCAGGCTCCTCCTCCTATTCCTCCTCCATGGAAGAGGAGTCCAGGATCCTTCTGAGCCCTCCTTCACTCTCTTTCTTTACCCCTCAGACATTCAGGCTGGTGCCAAATCCTGTGGCTGCTTCATTTCCAGCACGCACAAAATCCATCTCTGCTGCCAAAATCCTTGTCAGGTCATCTCCCATCTTAACTGCTGGAACCTCCTTCTCTCTGGCCTTCTCAGCCAGTCAACCTTGTCCTCCTCCAGTCTATCCAACATGCAGCCATTTCTCACCTGCTTCTATTGCAACCCACACACCTCCTGGGTGTGGTGATCTGTCCTATCTAGCAGCACTGAGACCACTCAGAAAGAGAGAATTAATGAGTCTGCTCTACAGCCTTAGCTAACAGCCATATGGCTTTTAGCTCATGCAGTAGAGGCTCATGCACTAAACTCCAGAGGCCCCCGTTTCGGTCCCTCCCGCTGACGACCAGGGTCTGTCGGGGTTACACTATGACCCCATCATCTCTGCTCTACTAGCCCTGCATCCCCTTCTTTATCAGTGTCAAGGCTCTGCAGAGTTCTCACTCTAGCTACAACTTCGTTCACCAGCTGTTTCCCTCTTTGGACCCCAGAGCTTGACAACTCAGTCCCCCTCCACGTCCCCTTTGTTCTCTTCTCCTTTGAGCCCCTTCTCTGAGCATTTGCCCATCCTCTCTGCTTTCCCTCCATTGCCCTCCCTCATCCAGTATGCAATGCAGACTCCTCCTTCTCCAAACCCACCGTAGGCCACTAACCTAATATCCTACCTTAAAAAAAGTTATGTCCTTTGCCCTGTGTCTGCATGTTGCCTGCTTCAGTGATGAGCTTTTCGGGGAGCAGGGACATACCTTCAGGTATGTCTGTAAAGCACCTAGCAGACTTTGGGACATAAAGCTCTTCCAGGCAGGAGCTGTCTTGTTGCTCTGTGACTGTATAGCACCTAGGACAATGGGGCCCTGGTTTACAACTGGAGCTCGTAGGCAATCGTAAGTAATATTAAATAATCATGGAATTTATAATTGAATTAATCACTAATTCCATCAGCTAGGCAAATTCAGAAATGGCAGCTGCTGAAACCCATACATGCAATTCTGTTTCCCCAGCTAGGGATATGTCATGAACCACTCTGAGTAGGGATGTCAACAGCTCCTTTGCTGTGTTCCTGCCAGGAGACTTAAAGCTGGGCAAAAGTCAATAGAGCTAACGTCTCTCTTCCAAAAAGTTATGCAAGATCTTTCAAAGTTCTGCTATTAGAGGAATCTCTTACTAACAGTGGGTGCTGTGAGGAGCAATCTTTGCCCCAGATTAAGCGACACCTTAAAATTCAGCTGGGTGGGTATCTTCTCTGTTATGTGAGATATGATTATGCACACTGGAGAGATGGGCCGGAGCCAAAATCCTGGAGCTGAACATCTCTAAGCTTGGATAAGTTCAGATTTGGATCAGGACGTTGCAAATTTTGTCTCTTTCTGATACACCTGCATTATCCTTGTTAAGCTCACTAGGGAAATATTTTGGTTCCTCCATTTGATGGGAGAGAATTGTTTTTATTTAGTTAATTTATGCATTTAGTTAAAAAACCTGGAGGCTTATGCCATTTTCTTCTACTCCCTATTCCTTCACCTTTTCCACAGTTAGCTCTGTGTGTACAACGCACCACATTTGAGCTCCCAAGTCCTCTGATTTTCATGGGAGGGATGTACAGAATCTTGCAGCAAAATGGGAATTTGGGCAAAGTTAACTGGACATGAAATTATATAAAAATCTCCAGTTTTATTACAAAATTAACAGTGCTCCCCAAAATGAAAATATACAACCAATTCCCATTCATTTAGGTTCAGTGCAGCAGAGGAACACAATTCCTCTGGGGCTTATGTCCTGTGCATGAGGGGAACTTAGTGGTCAGTAGAGTTAGCAAGAGGGGTGTATTACTCTATTAGGATTGAAGAAGGTAATAGGAGTGCCATATAAAGGAGATATCTGTATAATGCAGTTATTATAAAATGCATAATCTACTGTCACATAAGAAAGTGTGTCATTGTTCATAAATAGTTCCAATAAAGCTAGTTTTGTTGCTATGCATTGCAAACGGCTTCCGGAATAGAGCTCTTAATAAAAAACAGTCAAGCTATCACAGGAAGAGGGTCATATTTTTTTATAATCTCTGTCCAATTCCATCTCCTTCTTTGGTTCAGTCTCCAATCCAAACTCCCAGCTGCCAACAAACAAGTCTTTTGAACTCTGTGTTCCACAATGCTCCAGACCTTAAAAAGATATGGTAAACCACATACACAATCCACCTAGTTCTTAAATCCATACACCACTGTCCTCATCTATAATTTGTAAAAGATAGATTTAGTCTTTTGGGAAGACAATGATTCTGTTAGGAGCCTAAGTCTCGTTGAAACACAATGGAACTTAGGTTTCTAAGTACCTCAGTCATTTTTGGAAATGGGACTTAGGAACCTCCATCTGCCACAGGCATCTGGCACTGGCCACAGTTAGAGACCAGATACTGGGCTAGATGGACCATTGGTCTGACCCAGTGTGGGTCTTATGTTCTAACCTAAGTCTCTCAGGAGATTTTGAAAATTTTGCCCTGGTTACTATGTTTCTTCACTATTTCCATTTACCTCAGCCAGGTATGTAAATGGTCCTAATACCTTTCTTTATAAACACCTCTCCCTCCTCCCAATTCTGCAATTCCCTCATCTGCAATTTCAAACCATTACCCTTTGGTCTAACTATGAAAATCTGGTAGTTTATGTAACCCACAAACCTCCTGGGTGTGGTGTTCGGCCCCATCTAGTGGCACCGAGGCCACTTAGAAAGAGATTAATGAGTCTGCTCTATAGCCTTAGCTAAGGGCCATGTGGCTTTTAGCTCATGCAGTAGAGGCTCATGCATTTAGCTCCAGAGGTCCCAGGTTCAATCTCGCCTGTTGAAAACCGGGGTCTGTCAGAGTTACACTTATGTTGTGGGTTTGGTCCTCTACGCTATTTTTATCTAGCAATTTAGTTAAATTTGGTCTATGCACAGTGAATATGATTTGTAACTATTTAAGAAATAACTCTGCTTAAGTTTTCTCAATAGTGGTCTGTGGTGTGGACCTATATAACAAAGGCATGCTTCTGGGTTCTACTTATTTCAATCTAATGCCCCTTTAAGTGTCTGCACAGAGACTTGGGCTAACCCATTTCATGCTGCATAATAAAAGGCAGATGATCTAATGTGTTCTGCTGAATTTCTCTTGTGGAGAATCTGAAATTCCTCAGAGGCAAACTGATAGCTATAATCTGGAATGATTTCCACAGGAAAACATACATTCCACAATATCTCCATAGTCTTAGCAGCAAAAGTGTTTGTCATCTTTTCAGTACCATTTCTAGCTACCTGGAATGAGCATCAACTACCACTAAGTACATATGCTTATTCTATTCCCACAGAGGGCAATGAGCAGTCTGTGGTATGTTTCAGTGAATACTGCAATTTTCAGAATGACTAACTTCTCCTATAGCTTGGTCTCAGCAAGTTAACGTCTAGCCAAACTTTTATCTTCACCTTGATGCTCATCCAGGTGAGATTTTCAAAGCACATAAGTGACTTTGAAGTGTTTGAAAATCCAACCATAATTCATCCAGCATGTAAGATTTTTGGTATCGCTATCCTTCTATTCCACGGTAAACAATCATTCTCTACTAAAAACTCCATGTTAATGAAATACAGAAATAAGGATCAAATCTCTCTTCTACCATATGATTTGGCCAAACAAAAAGAGTATATTTCTTTACCTTAACCAAACCAGGATCTTTTTTGTCACCATGACACTATCTTTTGCAGATCTCCTAAGAAAAAAAATCTGTAACAGTTTAGACACTAGTCCTACTACTGGTTCCACCCATAGTTTCAGAGGCAACTAAAACACTTCATCAGCATTAACCGGATGCAATAATCATCATATTGCTGTGTAGCTAAGATTAAAGCCCACTGATGTGTTCTGTCTGCCAGAAGCAAAATACTTTTCTTTGGATCAAACATCTTTACCTCAGGATTTATGACCAGTGCTCAAGGTAGGTTTCAATCCAAATAAAAACAAATTCATTCAAAAATAATATCTCTCTCTCAAGTTGAATGGAATTTCTTTTAGTCATTGTTAACGTTCTTGAAGTCCCATAGAAACATGGACTTTCTATTGTCCATCTTTATCTATGTACAAATGTATACATAGTTCTTACCCCACTACCCAAGAAGCACTACATGCTACTAGCAGGGTAATAAAATGCACCAGAACATTAGAACTACTCAGCGTTGCTTCTTTAAGTCTTTTTATCCCTTTCTTTTAGGGCCATGGCTGTTGTACATTTTCCTGTAATAGTTTAGACACTGGACTTCTTACTGTAGACAATTTTGGACTGAACTTTTCCATAGTACGTTAACATAGCTAAACGTGATCTCATCTCTGAGACACTGTTGGGTAAAGACACATTCTCAATAACTTCTGTCCTTTTTTTTTGAAGGGATGCCTCTTCTCTGGATTGACGCTATTAAGTGGTTGTTTAAAGCATTTGCTCATGGCTGCAATAGCTTCTGTGCCTGCTTGTTCCCAGACTTGGACTCAGCCCAGCTCCAGCCTTGCCTCAGCCCCTGGTCACCGAGCTCTGACCCTCAGCTCCGAGTCCTGACTTGACTTGGGCTTTGACTGTAGGTCTGACCCTGGGCTCCTATTCATAAAATCATAGAATATCAGGGTTGGAAGGGACCTTAGTAGGTCATCTAGTCCAACCCCCTGCTCAAAGCAGGACCAATCCCCAATTTTTGCCCCAGATCCCTAAATGGCCCCCTCAAGGATTGAACTCACAACCCTGGGTTTAGCAGGCCAATGCTCAAACCACTGAGCTATCCCTCCCCCACCCCTTCCTGCCGATGGCCTCCTTCTCTATCCCGTCGGCCTGCCTCCTGTTCTATCTACTAGGCACAGCTTCTCACATGCTCATATCGGACATCATCCTGGTCTCAAACAAATATTGGCTGTAGTTCTGAAGCATGAGGTTTAATATCCCTTCCAAAATGTGTCATTAATTATGGTACCTTTGGCTCTTCTTGATACCCATATAAACATCCTATCCCATTTCGAATCTTGTTAAGCTCTCGGTTTCAAGGACTCTGGCAAAGAGTCACACAGTTTAATCACACACTGTGTAAATAAAGTATCTTTCCTGTAGGTGTCTTCACTGTAAGAAATTATTAAACAGATAGCATCAGAGCCAGGTTTGATGTGCTTGAGACAAGGAAAGGTCCCTGCAAATGTCCCCTCGCTGCCAGTTTGGCAAATAAATCTTGTGGTTTTGGAGTTGACACTGATACATGTCAAGTCAGGGCTACATAGACTCATAGACTCATAGACTTTAAGGTTAGAAGGGACAATTATGATCATCTAGTCTGACCTCCTGCACAATGCAAGCCACAGAATCTCACCTACCCACTCCTGGAATAATCCTCTCACCTATGTCTCAGCTATTGACATAGCTATGTCTCACCTATGTCTCAGCTATTGACATAGCTATGTCTCACCTATGTCTCAGCTATTGAAGTACATGGTGATTTCGTTGTCACTACTAGAGATGGTGGGGAAAACGTTGACTGAATCATTTTCTATTGGAAAATGCAGCTTCACCAGCATTGAAACACATGGTGACACTGTCACCGTTTCACAGAAATCCATTTTGGAGAAAAAATGGGGGGAAAAGGTTCTGCGAAGACGTTTTCAGGACAAAACATTTCATTTTCGGTTCCGAAACTTTTCAGTTTACGTTTTTAAAATTTTTGCACATATTGGTATAATATGAAATTTAAAAAAAAACAAAGTCACATTGAAACATCATCATGATTGTGTCAAAACAAAATATTTTGATTGATCCAAAACAATTTTTCCCCCAGAGTTTTCCTCGATGGAAGATTTCAAAGTTTTCAGATTTTGTTCCAGTTTCAAGTGAACCCATATTTCAAAATATGGAAAATCCTTTGGGAACTGGGTTTTTCCATCCTCCACACAGCTCTAGGCATCACAAATCATCACAGTCCCTTCAGTCTTCAGGACACACATAACTAGTAGAACCCTTTCACTAAACCGTATAGGTGAAATTAATCTCTGCAAGTCTTCCAATTGCTTTCCCATAGATTCTCACAAAGCGACATAAATGTTTTCCATCCAACTGGAAAACCATTCACTTTTCCATACGTGGTCATTTTTCTTTCTTTCTTTCTTTGCTACCATTTTATTAAACACTTTACTGTTTCAAGGTCCCCATTAAAGAATATTCCCTCGTCACCTGTGATTTTCATGTGATGTCTCCCAAAATCTCGTCAGCCCACCAAGCCTTTTAATTTAACTGAATCAGTATACAAAGGAACAAAACAGGCATGGTAGCTCAGTGAGAGAATGCTTTGTTTGGAAGCTACATCCAGCCCTGCTTCATTATTGGGCCAGTCTCCAATACCAATTCCAGCTGCAACTGCTGCCAATTCAAAGTCTTTTGAACGCTGTATCCCAGAGTGTTACATTCCTTAAAGGTGCTGTAGCTACACCGTCACTGTTAGGATAAGGCCTTTTCCTGTAGCCATATTGTAAGGCCTAAGGCCTTTGTCTGCAGTCATATTAGGAGAGCAGCAGCTATGAGCTAAGAAGCAGAAAGTCACATCCTCACATTCCATCTAAATTACATTAAAACAATCTAATATTGGTCTGTTAAGAAGGAGATCCTGTCCTAATAGCACCCACCTGCACCAGATAAAGAAACAGATCTTAAGATGGTTAAAGAAAACGTACTTTGATAGCATTGAATTCAAACTGGAACAGGTACAAAGAAGGGCCACTAGGATGATCCACTAATGGAAAACCTGTCTTATGAAAGGAGACTCAAGGAGCTTGGTTTGTTTACCTTAACCAAAAGAAGGCTGAGGGGACATATGATTGCCCTCTTTAAATATATCAGAGGGATAAATACCAGGGAGGGAGAGGAATTATTTAAGCTCAGTACTAATGTGGACAGAAGAACAAATGGATATAAACTGGCCATCAGGAAGTTTAGACTTGAAATTAGATGAAGGTTTCTAACCATCAGAGGATTGAAGTTCTGGAACAGCCTTCCAAGGGAAGCAGTGGGGGCAAAAGACCTATCTGGCTTCAAGATTAAGATAGATAAGTTTATGGAGGGGATGGTTTGATGGGATAACATGATCTTGGCAATTAATTGACCTTGGACTATCAGTGGTAAATAGGCCCAATGGTGGGATGTTAGAAGTTACTACAGAGAACTTTTTCCCGGGTGTCTGGTTGATGAACCTTGCCCACATGCTCAGGGTTCAGCTGACCGCCATATTTGGGGTCGGGAAGGAATTTTCCTCCAGGGTAGATTGGCAGAGGCCCTGGAGGTTTTTCGCCTTCCTCTGCAGCATGGGGCACGGGTCACTTGCTGGAGGATTCTCTGCATCTTGAAGTCTTTAAACCATGATTTGAGGACTTCAGTATCTGAGACATAGGTAAGAGGATTATTCCAGGAGTGGGTGGGTGAGATTCTGTGGCCTGCATTGTGCAGGAGGTCAGACTAGATGATCATAATGGTCCCTTCTGACCTTAAAGTCTATGAGTCTATGAGCATTCTGTCTGGCAAGAAATCACTTATCAATAGTTGTGATTGTGAAATCCTTATTTCTTTATTGTTTTGCCTTTATGGTCCCCACTTCTCTATTGTTTGTCTGTATGATCTCTGTCTGGTTCTTTGATTGTTTCTGTTTGTTACATAATTAATTTTTCTAGGTGTAAATTAATTTAGGTGGTGAGGTATAATTAGTTAAAGGATTGGTTTACAATATGTTAGGATTGGTTAGAAAATTGTTTAGTAATATTTTAGTAAAATGATTGGTTAAGGTACAGCTAAGCAAGACTCAAGTTTCACTATATAAAATGGGGTCCAAAAGGAAGTTCTTGGAAACCAACTCCAGGACACAGCCCCAAGATCAGAGCTGCCAGACCTCAACACTCTGCCAATAACACCGTGCAGAAACTGGAGATGACCTGATCTTGACTGGCCATCAAGAAAAGTTCCTCTGTCTTACTCGGATTGGCAGTGGTGAGCATTGTATGCTTAGCATATGCATTCTTATTTTTTGGTAATTGTTAATAAATAGAGGTTAAGAAGGATATTACTGTGTAAGGCTCTTTCACTGGTAAACGACCCAATAAACCCGCAAAATATTAAGCCCTGAGTTCACAGGGAATGGTGTTTACCTGGAGCCCACGGAGGAGTAGAGCCCAGAGCCCACAGAGGGGTAAAGTTAGGTGCCTTTTGTCTGGAGCCTTAGGAACTGGGAAAGGGTGGGGATGCCTAAATCAACCAGGTTACGCCTTGAGCCCTAGGAACTAGGTAGACGTGGGATGTCCTAGAGTGTGCAGGCAACAGATTTTAAGATAAAGTTGGGTGCCTTAGAGTGTATGTAATAGAGAATTTTGTGCGAGTAACAGTCCCCCACAGTTCTCAATGTCCTACACCACAAACCCTGTAGGTTCATCATCTGTCATTTGGAAAATCACTTTGATCCTTGCAAGAATATTATCAATAATGCTATTAAATAATAACTGCTGTTAAGTAATTACAAAAGATTTGAGGTGTCACTAGATTTCAGGCAAAGTCACTTTGCATTGGGAAAGTTCTCTCATGATATTTGACAAAACATGGTATTTTTCACAGAATGAGCCCATTTTGGCTATAAGCCAATGGCCAAGTTGAATGCACAAGCAAAGGGTTGCTAAAGGCTTGTTAAATTGCCAGTTGAGGATTCTGAGGGCTCATCTTCATTACGGGTCTGGTGAAGATGCACTAAATTGACAGGAGAGCGCTCTCTTGTCAACGTAATTACTTCATCTCAGTGAGAGAATCATAGAAGATTAGGGTTGGAAGAGACCTCAGAAGGTCATCTAGTCCAATATATGGAGATATGCCTATCTCATAGAACTGGAAGGACCTTGAAAAGTCATCGAGTCTAATCCCCTGCCTTCACTAGCAGGACCGAGTACTATCCCCAGACAGATTTTTGCCCCAGATCCCTAAATGGCCCCCTCAAGGATTAAACTCACAACCCTAGGTTTAGCAGGCCAATGCTCAAACCACTGAGCTATCCCTCCCCCAGGGGTTGGACTAGATGACCTCCTGAGGTCCCTTCCAACCCTGAGATTCTATGATTCCATGCTTCTATGATTCCAACCCCCTGCTCAAAGCAGGACCAACCCCAACTAAATCATCCCAGCCAGGGCTTTGTCAAGCCAGGCCTTAAAAACCTCTAAGGAAGGAGATTCCACCACCTCCCTACATAACCCATTCCAGTGCTTCACCACCCTCCTAGTGAAATAGTGTTTCCTAATATCTGACCTAGATCTCCCCCACTGCAACTTGAGACCATTGCTCCTTGTTCTGTCATCTGCCACCACTGAGAACAGTCGAGCTCCATCCTCTTTGGAAACCCGCTTCAGATAGTTGAAGGCTGCTATCAAATCCCCCCTCACTCTTTTCTTCTGCAGACTAAATATGCCCAGTTCCCTCAGTCTCTCCTCAAATAGAAGTCTGAGAAGTGTAATGATGAGAATGCTGTGTGCTGCACAGAACTGCCAAAGGCCCTGCAAAGATAAGGTAGGCTCGGTGCAGTGTGATGGTGGCTGTGACAAGTGGTTTCATCAAGTTTGTGTTGGCATCTCTCCAGAAATGGCAGAGAATGAGGATTACATCTGTATGAATTGTGCAAAGAAATCAATGCAGAGCCCAAGTAGCCCAGCTCATGCACCACCTCCCCACTTCTTCCTGAGCTACAAGCTACCAATGATGCGTCAGACAAAGTGATCTTCGCCCACAAAAGCTTATGATCCAATATATCTGTTAGTCTATAAGGTGCTACAAGACTCTTTGTCGCTCTTGCAGATCCAGACTGACACGGCTACCCCTCTGATACAAGCTACCAATGGAAGATCTCAAGAAGCCAAGTTAGCAGCTACTCAGTCTCTTTGGGACTTGGGGAAAATTGACCACCGAGACCCTACTGAAAGAGGGTGTTTGAAGTTAACGTACATCCCTGCAGCAGAGATGGTCCCTTATTGCTGGCTTCCTCTGGACAGCGGGGATGTCAGAGGCACAGTGCTTCCAACCCATCAATGCAGACACCACCTCTGTGGGAGTTCCAGCCAATATTTTAAATGGAAGTGTTTCCAGCTGAGTGTGGGTACTGCCTTCAGAGACTGAGAAGACATGAGGCTGTTAGATTAGACACTTTGATGTGTTAGAAGTGCATCTGTGAAAGGGGAAGTGAGGGAGAGATGGAAGCTATGTCAGCGATAGAGCATCTCCCGCTGACATAGCGTGAAGTAGACACCACTTTAAGTAGATGTAAGTTACATTGCTCAGAGGAGTGGGTTTTTTACACCTATGAGCGATGTAACTTACAACAACTTAAGCGGTAGTGCAGAAAAATGCCCAATTTCCATTTGACATACAGGAGTAATTGACATTGCATTATAAGGGCCACAGTGTTACCAACTTTTGCTTCTTTATTGCAAGTCTCACAATATCGGGTTTTTCTTAAAACCTCAGTTTATGTGCTTGTCAGAGAATCTCAGCATTGATATGAATGTTACTAGTCCTCATGGTCACAGAAAGATAACTTGAAAATGTGATCCAAGTGTACCATAAATACTCAAAAATCAAAAGGCAAATAAAAAGGACCCAAAGTTTATTTTTAAAAATCACAATTTTTAAAGCCAAATCTCAAGATTTTAAAATGTTTGGGGTTGGCAATGTTGAGCTCTTCCCTAGGCCAACATCCAGCAGTATTATCGGTCAGCATGGAGATACGAACATCTTTCCTGTATTGTACTATGGATAATTTATCATGCATTTATCCTGTTAGGGGCAGTCCCAGCTGCCAGCTTTGGAATGAACAGAATAATCAAAGCTCGGTTACTTCAACTGGATTTCAATTTACTTTCTAAATCAATCGTCTTTTCAGCCAACTCGAGCTGATCTAAGTAACACTTGATCATTAGCAAATGAAGCATTCCTATTAAATTATATCATAGCTAATAATGAGCTTAGCAGTCTAGGGCTGCCAAACACCTGCCTTGGTGTAAATGACAATTTCAGTATGCTCAAATAGACAGCCCCCTCCTCACCGGTTATTCATTCCTACCATCCCCCTCTTATTTATCAGCTTATTTTCTAAAGGTGGAGAAGGTAAATAATTCTTGCCAAGGGATCCTATCCCTTCTCACTCTCCACAATTGTGGGCTGCTTTAAGTAGTATTTACGGCCATAAGTGAGAGTTTGCCAAGACATCCCCAGTGGAATAATTTATTCTTAAATGTGATGTGAAAAAGGATTTAGCTGGTAATAGATGCTGTAGATGGTTTTCATCTGAAGTGCATCTTGGTGTTGACCACCCAAGAATGAAATGGTCCCATGGGATGGGACTCTGATGGAAGAAAGGTTATTGGCCTGTATGTACATTACGAACACATCTTGTTTACCTTCCTGTAGCAGGGGATGCTCCGCTCCTGCTCTCTCTAGCACCACAGAAACTGCTTTGACTCCACAAGTTAGGAATCCACAATGTGCAATTTATTTCACATCCCTCCATCAGCATGTTTACAGGTCCATGCAGCAATACTATTTACAGTACCTCTCCCCAGGGCCCGAGAGGAGAAGAGGTCTTCCTTCCTTGAGATCTCTCTAAATCTGGGCTGCTCCCCTCCCCCTTGCACTTCCTTTCTGTGTTATCAGCCCTTAGCTGATAGGTTAATTAATTAATTATAGAATCACAGAATCATAGAATCATAGAATCTCAGGGTTGGAAGGGACCTCAGAAGGTCATCTAGTCCAACCCCCTGCTCAAAGCAGGACCAACCCCAACTAGATCATCCCAGCCAGGGCTTTGTCAAGCCTGACCTTAAAAACCTCTAAGGAAGGAGATTCCACCACCTCCCTAGGTAACCCATTCCAGTGCTTCACCACCCTACTAGTGAAAAAGTTTTTCCTAATATCCAACCATTAGCTGATGCCTACCATCCTGATTAGATAATACCTTCTACTCCTCAACCAGACCTCCCTGGGGGAACCAATTAGTGCCAGAGTGATCAGAGTGCTGGCTTATCTGCTAGCTCCCAGTTGGCCATCACCCTTCCCTTTCTAGTCTTCACAGTCAAGCCGGGGAAGAGCTAACTTCAAGTGTTACAAGGTGGTGCTTGAATTGAAACCTTGAATGACACGCATTTGCACTGGGACAGGGTGGAATGGTTTTACAAGTATTGTCATCTCTGAATTTCTATGGGCAGATATTTAAACACCACAATCCCAATTGTTATAATGGTCTCTCTGCTGCACCTTTCGATTTCTAAGGAGGCTGCCTATCTCCTGGGAAAGTTGTCATTTTTTGAGGCAGAGTTGCTGAAGCATGTTATTGAGTTATCATGGAGATTAGGTTCAATGGAGTCTGCCCCATAAATAAAGCGCTCAACAACCACAACTCAGGCCACATTTTCAATAGCCTAGCTCCCATTTAAGCACCCAAATAAAAGGTCAGATTTCCAAAAGAGCTCAGCACGAAGGGTGCCGATCTCTTTTGAAAATCTATCCGATAACATGCATTTCATACTGAAGTTTTGCACTGCAGGCTAAGGGAGGACAGAAAAGCCATGTGCTGAACAAAATGGATATTAACCACACTTGCTGCAGTTTTTACT
The DNA here is from genome assembly GCA_033296515.1 of Macrochelys suwanniensis. Classification (NCBI taxonomy): domain Eukaryota; kingdom Metazoa; phylum Chordata; order Testudines; family Chelydridae; genus Macrochelys; species Macrochelys suwanniensis. The sequence continues at coordinate 13,280,362 of CM065780.1, read as the reverse complement.
AATTTGGTCCTAGACATGTAATGAGAAATCTGTTCTGAGCATAGTGAGACTATAGCATATAAAAACAAGTCTTTGTAAGTGAATAACTAGCGTCCAGAAGTTCAAGCCACAGGAGCACGAACCTAGTGTCCATCTCAAAGCCAGTCAGAATACATGAAAAGAGACGTTAACAGAGCAGAGAATCCTACCCACTATTCCCTCTAAGCTGTGCGCGCAGACACAGATCCTAAACCCTGCGCACACGGTGAAACACCGCGTGCACAAAAAATGAAATACTACATCGGAGCCAGGCCGAAATATCATTTATAGGCGACTTTTGACATTGTTCACCCGCCATCTATCAACACAGCCAGATTCTAATGGGGGTGGGGAGAGGGAAAGGAGGGCAATGAATCGTACCCTTCCCCGCCAGCATTTAGAACGTGGAACGTTGATCACGTCGGGATGGTCGGGACCCACACACCTCCTTGTATAGCATGTTATTCGCTTGGGGGGCATTTGCCTCATGGCGCAAATTTGAACTCTGCTTCAAAAATTTGCACAGAAGAATTTTTTTGCGCACACGGCCTGTCAAAAATTAGAGGGGACATTGATCCTAACCACAGAATCCAAAATTGTTTGCAATAGCATTCAACAGGTTAATATGGACCAGTGGGCTCAAAATTCAGCTCTGAATTGTATCCTGGGCAATCTCATTAAAGAGGGAAAAGATATTGAAACATTTTTTTTAATACATAGAGACCACAGAAGGAAGCAGAGTAAAGCGGTTAGGTTGCCAGCCCACAGCCCACTCTGCTGAGCAAGAATATTACCCATCAGCCTCTTAGGAATTACATCCAGCTTCCCACTAACAGAAGGACCTCTGGGCAAAAATAATATTTTACTGTTATTTCTCTTTTCTGATGCATCTTTAATTAATATTGTTGGGATAAATTCAGCCTGAAATTATACCCCGTGCAGCTCCAGATTGAGTGATGCTCTGGTATTTGGAAAAGGGAGCGATACCAGCAAAAATATGAATCTTTGCCCATACTGGCTCACATTGCTTGGACTGAGGATGCATCTCTGTTGAGTAAGTGGCTCAACAATTGGCAACAATAGAAGATACTCTCTGCCTTCCAAGAGGCATGCTGGGAAACTGGCACTAATCCCCTTGCCCCTTCTGCTCTCCGCGGGGAGTCCTGTTCCATTTAAAAAGTTCTCTCAAAGTCTCCTACCTTCTGTCCAAAATCAGGGCTTGAAATGAAGGGGGAAAATTAGCCATTCCAGGGATATGATTTTCAAGAATACCTGTCACATGAAAGAAGTTACATGCCCTGTAATTTGATCTCAAAGATGGGTGGGGCAATTTTGTACTCTGGTTTCAAATGTTGTTGTTCCTGCATCCCTTTCTGACACCCCCTGCACAAGGGCATTTCCTCCTGAGTGCTGTTACTGATCGGGGGAGTATTGCTGGAGGAGCCCAGGAAGTGAGCTAGAATGAGCGGAGAGAAATCAGACATAAGCAAGGCTCTGGGATCCGCAAAAAGGAATTTTCAAGCTCGTTTGTTTCCTAGCCTGACCTTGCCAGATTGGAAACCAGACAAGAATGTCACTTCACATCTTAGTCTGAGAGAATTACAAAATAAATAAATAAATGTCATAACATTAATATGGACAATGCCAAGCTAAATATTCCATACATTGAGTGTCAACCCCCAAGTGCCATTTAAACACACACACACACACACACACACGCACGCACACACTTTTCTGTCTCTCTTTGTGAGGAGACTAATGGAATACACCTATATCCTGCAAAATAGAACAGGGTAGCACTAACAAAGTTCTGATGAAAATCAGCGCACGCGGGAGCTGATCCAATTCCATTTCACTGCTCCCGATGTCTATGGATTTGACTCAGCATGTAGCCATCCTGCACAAATCCAAGCTGTAAAACCTTCTCAAAGATCTCTTTCTGAGCGAGATATATTGATAGAGTTGCTAGTATTGACCTAAGCATGCATGCAGAAAAGACATACAGGGACACACATTAATGAATTGATTACACAGGCTGTACTCTTCAAACAGAATATCTGTAGCAGCACTGAAACACAGCACTCGGGATGAGCCAGCAATTGGTTCATTATCCAATTGGTTCATTATCTCGTCTGTCTTTCTCCAAGCTCAAACAATGAAAACATTTTGAAAGTGCTACAGAAAACAAACCCTTGTTGAGATGGCTCAAGCATTTGTTGAACAGCTCTAATTGAGAGACGGTTTGGTTATTTTAGGGGCAAGAAAACAAAATGCAGCTTAGCAAGGCTCTACATGGTGTGGGGGGAGGGGGGCATTTTAGTGCTTCTTGATGCAGGATTGGCACACTTGGCAAGAGTACAGTGGGCAGTTACCAGCCAGTCATTGAGGGGAGGGAGAACAAAGGCTAAAAACAAAGTGGTAGTGTGGTCTAGTGGGCAGGGTGCTGGGTGGGAGTCAGGAGACCTAGATTCTAATCTTGGCTCACCCAGTCTCTCCTTGGGCAAACCGATTCACCGTTCCGTGTATATTTCACATGTCACCCTCTTCTCTATTGAGATGGGGACTGTCACTCAACATGTGAGTTCACACAGTGCTCAGATCTCAGCTGCGCTACTCTAAATAATGAACAATAGAGATATACTAAAGAACCTCTCCTATTGCCAAACCAGAAAAAAACCCACCATGAAATTATTCACCATGTGCTTAATGCGCCTTCCTTTTCCTTGGTCTGAGTGCTGAGTATCCTGCACTACCGGAGGCAAAGTAATGGAGTTCACAGCAGCATTTATATAGCACTTTGCATCTTGCATTTATAAAGCATTGTGCAAACATTAACTAACCAGTCTTCACTAACTACAACACGCCTGTTTGGTAGTAAACCTATCCCCATTTTACAGATGAGGAGACAGACACAACATTTAAGTGATTTGATTAAGGCCCCAGAAAGATTTTGTGGTAGTGCCAATGTAGCACTTGGGTGTTCCTCCCTTCTGTTCCTTTGCTCTGTCCAACAGATCACATCACCCTCTCAGAGTGACTTGATCGACTGATGCTCTGATCTCCGACGGCAAATCCAACCTTCTGATTATTTAACAAGTTTGTTTCCTTTCCTGTTTCATTAGTCAGGAGGAGGAGGAGGAAACCAAACAGAAAGTTATTGATTATTTTTTAATACAAAGACTGTTCCCTTCTGAACATGTTACTAAGATCAGTGATTTAAAGGACACATTGGTGCAATTTGCCCCTCCTTACTACGGGTGGCTTGTAGTTCATAATGCTGCTTGCAAAACTAGAGGTGTATCAACCTCAGAAAAGTGCTTGATTTCTTGCCTTTAGTTTCTGGCTAAACAGGTGGGGGATAACTTTTGTAGTACTGTCCACTCCCAAGTAATCTACACTCTACAATCTCTCTGGCTGCTGTCATAAAGAGACGGCAGCTGTGTGGCTTTCTACAGAGGGCATAAAAGTTGCTAAATTGTTCCTTCTCTAACAATAAACTACATGGCAACCTTGCTTTTAATCTCTCTCCCAGAGTTTAACCTCTTGCCTTTGAATGCATAGCCATTCCTTATATAGACATCAGTGCTTTATTTTACATAAAGCACTATACACCACTGTATAGAAAATGAACACATCTGAAGCATAGGGGTTGATAACTTAGTAATATAGTGTCCCTGATGGGTCTGGAAGCATCTGTATACAAACACCATATACATGAAACTTGGGGACTTTTTAGCTTCACACCACCGGCTCCATACCCACCTCCTCTGGCCTAAACCCTCTGCCAATTGGCAGCTGCTCTATTATTAGATCTTCTAGGTAGGCTCAACTCCACCCACCTAACTGTTCTCTGAGGATCCTGATAAATGAACTTGGCACACAACAAAGCGCTCAAATTAAAATCATCTGTCTAAACACATCAGAATGCTGGTTACATGCAACACCCTCAGCTTCACATAGCCCTAAAGGGCAGCAGCTAATAGACTAGACCTGTCTGCCTCCAGAATCAGCCTCCCCAGCCCGATCGATTTTTGCACTGCAGAGAGTTTGTTTTTATTGGAGGGGAGGGAGAACTCCTCACTTGCCTCCAGCACTGAACCCCACTGTAAGTCAGCTAAGTAACAAAAAGCATCTGTGCAACAAGACCTGTATATGGCTGCTGTGTTGTTGCCAAAAGGTCATGCTCATTTCACTGCCATTAAACCATTTACACTGGGGTTAACCCTTGGAAGACAAATTATTTTGATAACTCAGTTTTGTCAACACAAATGACTTTTCTACACTAGGAAAACTACTATCTGCATCAGTGATAGATCGGGGTCGCAATATTCCTAGATCTCAATTCTGAAAAACAACCCTGTTTGGAACAACACTTAAACATGTGCTTAACTTCCCTTGTAGTCAACAAGACTTAAGCTAAGCATGTGCTTAACTGCTATCCCAAACAAGGATGTAGGAGACCTGGGTTTAATTCCTAGCTCTGCCATGGGTTTTCTGGGTGACCTTGGGCATGTCACTGCCCTCCCTGTGCCTCAGTTTCCTCCTCTGTAAAATGGTGAAAATGGTGCTGGCCTCCTTTGTAAAGTGCTTTAAGACCTACGGCTGAAAAGCACTATACTTACAGGCTTAAGAGGTAGGTATTATTATTATAATTATTTTATTGAACATGTGGTTACGTGCTTTCCTGAATTAGAGCTCTAGTCCAGATGCACCAAAGTGAAAACTTCTCTGTCTTGCTGGTGTCTGCACTTTGCCTGGACTCGGGCAATAAACCTTGCTAATTTGCTCTGATTGCAAATCAGGTTGTGCCCACAAAACCAGCCCAAGGTTTGACACGATGCATGGTCTCTGCCCCAGACAGAACTAACCCTGGAAGAGAAAGGGCGCTGCAGGTCAGGACTGACAGGGTGCTGTTGCACCACAGCTTGCCCCAGCCTTGAAATTAATAGGCAGCAGGTTTAAAACAAATAAAAGGAAGTATTTCTTCACACAACTCACAGTCAACCTGTGGAACTCCTTACCAGAGGATGTTGTGAAGGCCAAGATCATAACAGGGTTAAAAAAAGAACTAGACACATTCATGGAGGATAAGTCCATCAATGGCTATTAGCCAGGAATGGTGTCCCTAGCCTCTGTTTGTCAGAAGCTGGGAATGGACGACAGGGGATGGATCACTTGATGACTACCTGTTCTGTTCATTCCCTCTGGGGCACCTGGCATTGGCCACTGTCGGAAGACAGGATACTGGGCTAGATAGACTTTTGGTCTGACCCAGTAGGGCCATTTGTATGTTCTTGTCTCACAATAGGCATTCCTCTGCGTCCATCATGTTCATAGAATATCAGGGTTGGAAGGGACCTTAGGAGGTCATCTAGTTCAACCCCCTGCTCAAAGCAGAACCAATCCCCAATTTTTGCCCCAGATCCCTAAATGGCCCCCTCAAGGATTGAACTTACAACCCTGGCTTTAGCAGGCCAATGCTCAAACCACTGAGCTATCCCTCCTCCCCACCATGACAATGTAATGTAAAGTAAAGCAGAATAGCTCCAGCCAGCGAAGGCAGAATTATACCTAGTAGTAAAGCTTGTCACCAGTTTTCAAACATTCAAATCTTCATCAATCTCTTTTCATGGAACATTTAGAAAAAAATTCACCATCTTTCACCAGTTTTCACCCACCTCTACCTAAAATTATTTAAAAGGGAGACTGTATTAAACTGAGGGCAAGTTTTGCAGATCCTGGATTGATTTCTATTAAATCCTTGCATGCAAACAATGCTAGGGCTGTGATCTTAGGCTAGCATAGGCCTAAACTGTATGCTAGTGATGGGTCAAATTTAGATGGTTTTGTATGGATAAATCCTGGAGATTTGGCTCTATCTGGAAACTGGGCTGGAAAATTCTTGTGAGCAAATTTGTTTCTATTGCTTCCTTGCTCGTATTAAAAATGAGACAGCAGTATTTTCTTGTGGTATGTCCATTTTTGCTGCTGCTTGTGTAAACGTTCTTAAAACATAATACAAATTTAAACCCAGCAAAGGTAACCTTACTTTTTAAAACCCCACAAAAGTTTTGGGTTGTTTTAGGATTAAGATTTGGGCAAAGGTTGCAGGGTTTGTTATTCAATCCAAACATCCCTGGTGCTTTATAGAATCCAGAAACCAGGATGATACACTGTCTTGGTCCCATGGCTGTTTTCTGTGGAAATCTTGCCTGTGAATCCAGCCAACGGATGCTATGTGTTACATTCAACGGAGATGCGCTCTGAAGGACGATTCATCATTCTTTATGCAAGTGCAGACATAACACATCTTCTCCCACATTCAATTTCCACTGAGGCGTACTAGCTTGGGTTTAGGTAGAGAATTATTCACTGAGATTTGGTTTGTGATGGCAGTATGGTATACATACACCAAACCCATTCTTGGAATATTTATAACAGGATATGGGCTCCATGATATGCTCTTAACACCACCATGCAGTCCTCATGAGACAGTACCTCAGAAGGCTGTTATATTCCCAATGGCAATCCAGCTTCACTTCTTTGGACATCAAAAATCACACACATCTCACAAAAGGGCCACTCCCAAGCCAAAAAAAGATACAAATATAGAACATCTTCTGTTCCTAAGGTTGTCCTGGACAAAAAGAACTTATGGCTTGAAACCTAAGGTTCTAGAAGGTTAGTTAGGATTAATCGAAGCAGTGAATGCATGTTGGAAACATGACAATGAGAGAAAAGAAGGACAGAGAAAAATGGGTTAAAATGTGTAGCTGGAAGAGTCAGCTCTGCTTTGAGGGAGGGGATGTGTACTCATAGAATCATAGAAGATTAGGGTTGGAAGAGACCTCAGGAGGTCATCTAGTCCAAGCCCCTGCTCAAAGCAGGACCAATCCCTAACTAAATCATCCCAGCCAGGGCTTTGTCAAGCCAGGCCTTAAAAACCTCTAAGGATGGAGATTCCACCACCTCCCTACTTTGGAGCCCTGATCCAGGAAAGCCCTTACGCATGTGCTCAACTTTAGGTATGGGTTTAAGATCCTTGGAAGTCAGTGGGACTTAAGCACTTGCCTAAAATAAAGCATATGCCTACGTGCTGTCCTGAGTAGAACTGCTTTCCTGAATCACAGCCTGAGGAACCAGCTTATTATTGATCATGACTAGGCCACATTAATGATAAAGCGAAGCTGCCAACTTAGGTTATATGACCTCAACCCCTGGGATTAGAATTTTTATGTATAACAACATACTCTAGAAGCGACAAAGGGTCCTGTGGTACCTTATAGACTAACAGAGGTATTGGAGCATAAGCTTTCGTGGGTGAATACCCACTTCTTCGGATGCAAGCAGTGGAAATGTCCAGGGGCAGATATAAATGTGTAGGGAAAACTTAGACTAGAGATAATGAGGTTAGCGCAGTCAGGGAGGGTGAGGCCCTCTTCTAGCAGCTGAGGTGTGAATACCAAGGGAGGAGAAACTGCTTTTGTAGTTGGCTAGCCATTCATAATCTTTGTTTAAACCTGAGTTGATGGTGTCAAATTTGCAAATGAACTGAAGCTCTATTGTTTCTCTTTGGAGTCTGGTCCTGAAGTTTTTTTGCTGCAGGATGGCTACCTGTAAATCTGCTATTGTGTGGCCAGGCAGATTGAAGTGTTCTCCTACAGGCTTTTGTATATTGCCATTCCTTATATCTGATTTGTGTCCATTTATCCTTTTACGTAAGGACTGTCCAGTTTGGCCGATGTACATAGCAGAGGGGCATCGCTGACACATTATGGCGCATATTACATTGGTGGATGTGCAGGTGAATGAACCGGTGATGGTGTGGCTGATCTGGTTAGGTCCTGTGATGGTGTCCCTGGTGTAGATATGTGGGCAAAGTTGGCATCGAGGTTTGTTGCATGGATTGGTTCCTGAGTTAGAGTTATTATGGTGCGGTGTGTAGTTGCTGGTGAAAATATGCTTCAGGTTGGCGGGCTGTCTGTGAGCAAGGACTGGCCTGCCTCCCAAGGCCTGTGAAAGTGAGGGGTCGTTGTCCAGGATGGGTTGTAGATCACCGATGATCCGCTGGAGAGGTTTTAGCTGAGGACTGTAAGTGATGGCCAGAGGAGTTCTGTTGGTTTCTTTCTTCAGCTTGTCTTGCAGCAAGAGGCTTCTGGGTACACGTCTGGCCCTGTTGATCTCTAAACATACTCTAAAAATGCCTTGCAAACTTGATAAGAAAATTGAAAAGAGAATGAGCTCAGGCACAAAATCTACTCACCCAGTTTTTATCAGGATGTAATAGGGGATGATGATGAAAATAGAGTATTTTGCTAGCCCATTAGAAAAGTTATTTGCCTTGGATGAACGGAAATTTGCGAAGCTGCAAAATGACACTGCAGAAATTCTGAATTTTGTGTAGGTATGAAAAGGTTATTCCTAAAAAAAAATCAGATTCAGAATATGAATTCCAGACTAGAAAAAACCACGGATTCCACTGGTATTCCACATTTAACTAGAGGGAATCTCTCTCAAACCAACAGAATCTTCAAAACAGAATTAACTTTTTTACAGTGCAACCACCGCATATCTTTTTACATCTCTATACACAATCAATCTGGCCTATATTTTTGGAAAAACCCTACAATTTTATGAATGTTATTTTAAAGAGCTCAGGGTACCTAAAAGCTTCTCCACAGGCTAGGCTGGCAAAGCACAAACATTCGCATGTACTGTTCACTCAGGCTATCAGTTCACATGATCCCTTGAGAACAAGGGAAGATGTGAGTTTCACCATCACAGTTTGTAGGGTTTGTAATTATCATGAGCATTACTGATGAAACACAAGTCTCACTGAAGTTACAAGCCCATAGATTTATAGATTTTAAGGGCAGCAGGATCCATTAGATAACCTAGCCTGATCTCCTGTGTATCACAGGGCCTAGAATTTCATCCAGTTACCCCTGCATTGAGTGCAATAACTTGCATATGACTAAAGCATATTTTCAAGGTATCCAGTCTTGATTTGAGGACGTCCAAGATTGATACAGATCGCTCTGTATGACTGTCCTGTCCTTAGTGTTATAAACCATTCAACCAATCTTTGTGTATCCACACATTTTATCAGCAGTCATTGTATATTCACTTCCAGATTACTGATAAAAATATTGAACGGTGTCAGACCTAGTCCTGATCCCAACACAAACACGCTAGAAACATCCCATTCGATGGTATTCCCAGTTTTTGAGATTGGTCAATTAGCCAGTTCCTAATCTATTTAATGTGTGCTTTACGGATATTGTTTAATGCTAAATCTTTAATCAGAATGTTGTTCAGGGCTGAGTCAACTGCCTTACAAAAATCTATGCGTGATATATCAATACAGTGAACTTTATCAAACTTGAAATTGCATCCAAAAATATCAGGTTGTTTGACAAGACCTATTTTCCATAAAACCAGGTTGACTGGCACTAATTATATTCCCATCCTATAACTCTTTATTAAAGCTGGTCCTCTATGGGGATCTGCCTTCAGGGACTCCTGCTCTGATCCACAGGATTTCACACAAGTACAGGAATTGTGCCAGTGGACCCCAATGCTGGATTGAAGTTCACTGCCTTCTCAAGTAGGTGAGCACGATGAGACAATACAAAACAAAACCCCTCCCCTCCACACTAATAAAACACACACACACACACTCACAAATCAAAGGAAGAGTTAAGGTCAGTAATATAAAGCAAAGTTAACACCCTTATAGAAAAATCCTATTGAATAAGGATGAAATAAATAGTGTTCTATAGAAATGCAACAGTGTTCTATAGAAATTACTCTAAAAATCGATCGAATTGAAGAGAAAATGGTAACCTTTCTCTAGTTCTTCTTCTTTCTTTTTTTAAAGTATCCAGCAGAGATCTATAGCAGGAATATAATCTTCTATTAAATTATATAAGATGATTCAAAAAGCAAATAGAAAATTTATCATTGCTTAAGACTCAATCTTAAAAGCACTTGCAAACAGGAATAATTCCATTTAGTCCAATGGAACTAATGGCATGCCAAATATTACTCACATGTACAGATGTGTTTACAGAATGAGAGCCTTAGATGGGGAGTTCACTGAGAGACTGCATTATAGTTTTACAGATATTATGTATTTTACCTATCCTCACCTAGAAAGTGTTGATACATATACTGGTGGTTTGTGACCCAATCAGGAAATGAAATTGAGTAAGATGGCCAATATAAGGTGGTCTTTAGCCTAAAGCAGAGGGGGGATGGGGATAGAATTAAGTTTGAAAGTTTCATTGTGAATTTCCTGAGTTTCTAGCATTTAGGGTTTTTAAAACTCTCACAAGATTTTATTCATAATTCTTATACAAATTAAAACATTATTAATAGTGACATTTTGATTTTGAGACTGGCCAAAAAGTGGTAGGTAGTTTCCAAGCATGCACATGCATTATGTGTATATACACATGTATAATATATATATATTGCATCACTCTGTATCACTCCAGAGCAGTGGGCGTGAACCACGGCCACTGGGAGCTGCAGGTGGCTGTGCAAATGTAAACAAACTGTCTGGCGGCCCGCCAGTGGATTACCCTGATGGGCAGCGTGCGGCCTGCAGGCCACAGATTGCCCACCACTTCTCCAGAGACTATAGTATCTTTCCCTCCCACATATTAATTCATCCACCTTTCAGCTAAGAAACAGTGAGTCTAATCTGTACACACTGCAAACTCCAATATACCTACTCTAGATTCCATTATTTTCACCCTTCAATATGTCTGCTCTAGACATATTATAGAGATTCCCCTTTTCCCTGTGCAATGTACGTGTACCAGCCAGAATCCGCAGAGAATCTCATACACTTAAGCAGGGAAGTTACTTCTGCTCCTTTCTTCACAGAAGGCAGAGAGGAGCTGATTTATGGGAAGCCACTGTGTGTCAGCCTTCTCTCACTTCAGGTAATTTAAAATTTTCAGCTTCCACTGCCGCGCACCAACAACTTTGTCAAACCAGTCAAGAAGCCCCATGTATATATGCACCCCATGCATCTCCTCTTCCTTCTTCCATCCATTCTGTGTCCTGCATGCTGCACTGAAACCAGGCATCAATGATCACCCAATGACCAATTTGATGGTCCTTCTCAGCACAATGTTCAAATCAAGCCTTTAATTTACCCTGATTCACTCACAAGACCTCAATATACCTAATATAGGCTGGAAGCATGGTGGCTGGTTCTATCATCAAGCAACTACTTTTCACACAACTCATAGGGCATGCTTAAAGTTCATGTGACAACAGATGAGCATCTCCAATCTCTAGCAGGGGCAAGAGGGAAAAAGACAAGGTTGGTGTGGGGATTTACATAAGAACAACCACTCTGGGTTAGACCAATGGTCCATCTAACCCAGTATCCTGTCTTCCAACAGTGGCCTGTGACAAGTGCTTTAGAGAGATTGAACAGAACAAAGCAATTATTGAGTGATCCATCCCAAGTCGTCCACTCCCAGCATCTGGCAGTCGGAGACTTAGCCATCTTGGCCTTCAGCCATTGATGAACCTATCCTCCATCTTTTTTGAACCCAGTGATGCTTTTGGCCTTCACAACATCCCCTGGCAATGAGTTCTACAGGTTGACTGTACGTTGTGAGAGAAGTACTTCTTTTTGTTTGTTTTAAACCTGCTGCCTATTAATTTCATTGGGTGACCCCTGGTTCTTGTGTTATGTGAAGGAGTAAATGACACTTCCTTATTCACTTTCTCCACACCAGTCAAAATTTTATATAGACCTCTATCATATCCCCCCTTAGTTGTCTCTTTTCTAAGATGAACAGTCTGTCTGTTTAATCTCTCCTCATATGGAAGCTGTTCCATAACCTAATCATTTTTGTTGCCATTCTCTGTAGCTTTTCCAATTCTAATACATTTTTTCTGAGATGGGGCGACCAGAACAGTATTCAAAGTGTGAGCACACTATGGATTTATATAGTAGCATTATATTTACTGTCTTATTATCTCTCACTTTCCTAATGGTTCATAACATTCTGTTAGCTTTTTTGACTGCCACTGCACATCGAGCGGATGTTTTCAGAGAATTATTCATAATGACACCAAGACCTCTTTCTTGAATGGTAACAGCCAATTTAGACCTCATCGTCTTATATGTATTGTTGGGATTATGTTTACCAATGTGCCTTACTTTGCATTTATCCACACTGATTTTCATTTGCCATTTTGTTGCCCAATCTCCCAGTTTTGCAAGATCCCTTTGTAACTCTTTGCAGTTAGCTTTGGACGTAGCTATCTTGAGTAATTTTGTATTGTCTACAAACTTTGCCATCTCTGTGCTGTGGAGCTTCAGTGAAGATGCTACTATGCCGATGGGAGAAGCCCTCCCGTTGACATAGTACTGTCTACACATGGGGTTAGGTCACTTTAACTGTGTTGCTCAGGGGTGTGGATTTTTCACAGCCCTGAGCAACATAGTTATACCAGCATAAGTTTATAGTGTAGACCTGGACAAAGGCTTTATGAAAATCCAAGTACACTATATTAACTGGATGCCCTTTATCCACATTTGTTGACAACCTCAAAGAATTCTAACAGATTGGTGAGGCATAATTTCCAACTACAAAAGCCGTGTTGACTCTTTGCCAACAAACCGTGCTCATCTATGTGTCTGATAACTCTGTTGTTTACTATAGTTTCAACGAACGTGCCTTGTACTGAAGTTAGGCTTACCAGCCTGTAATTGCTAGGATTGCCTCTGGAGCCTTTAAAAAAAAAACAGGGTTGCATTAGCTATCTTCCAGTCATATGATACAGAGGCTGATTTAACCAATATTTTACATACAACACCTAGCAGTTCTGCAGTTTTGTATTTGAGTTTCTTCAGAATGCTTGGGTGAATACCATCTGGCCTTGGTGACTTATTACTGTTTAATTTATTGATTTGTTCCAAAACCTTCTCTATTGACACCTCAATCTGGGACAGTTCCTCAGATCTGTCACCTAAAAAGAATGGCTGAGTGAGGGGATCTCCCTGGTAATCTCTACAGTGAAGACTGATAGCAAAGAATTCATGTAGCTGCTCTCCAACAGCTTTATCTTCTTTGAGTGCTCCTTTAGCACCTTGATCGCCCAGTGGTCCCACTGATTGTTTTGCAGGCTTCCTGCTTCTGATGTACTTAAAAATGTTTTGCTGTTAGTTTGTGTGTCTTTTGCTAATTGCTCTTCAAAACTTTTTTTGGCCTAATTATACTTTTACTCATGACTTGCCAGAGTTTATCTTCCTTTCTATTTTCTTCCGTAGGATTTGACTTCTGATTTTTAAAGGATCCATTTTTTTGCCTCTAACCACCTCTTTTATTCTGTTGTTTAGCCATGGTAGCATTTTTTGGTCCTCGTACTATATTTTTTTTATTTGGGGTATACATTTAATTTGAACCTCTCTTATTGTGATCTGGATTGCAATCATTTTTGCCTGGCAGTTTATACATAGAATATATGTAAGCATATGCATATACATTTGTACCATTACATGATGATGACAACCATGTCATAGATTGTGGAACCATGTAATAAATTTCAGAGCTACGTCTGAATTTGTCCACCATTATGATAAATTGCTAGCCTCACCTGTTCTCTACCCACTAAATCCACCTCCTCTGGGATGACTAACATTCCAAACTTCTGAGCAGCATAAGGCACCCATCATTATTTAAAATGCCACAAAAATGTTTCCTTCTTTCATCCAAATTTTACCAGTCCCTCTTCATGAAAAATGCACTAATCCAAGACCAAGGATTAGCATTATTCAATAAAGTCTGAAATCTGCTGAACTATATAAATCTCCTGTTCTAGCTCATATAAGCAGAAATCCATCCTTCCAACCTCTTGCTTTATAAAGTACCTCCATACCACACGTATGGCATACATTTCTGCTTCATTTGTGTTAGAAGACAGCTTGTGCTAAAGCAATCGATTTCTGTCAGTCCCTTGAATAGTCGCTTAAGATAGGACTCAATATACATATGTACGTATAAAAATACATGATGGTATAGCATGGTATAAAGGGTTTAATCACCATCTGTTTGGGAAGACCATGTTACTCACAAGTTGCAAAAATCACACAGAAGTTATATCAAAGGAGTGTTAAGAAAAGTTTCACGTCACTCCAGATCATCCTGTGTTCTCATTATGCCACAAGCAGTATTTTACAGAGAAAAACTGTTTTAGAAATGTTGTAGAGAACTTAAGAAAATTATTTTACCATTATGTGGCCCCTATCCCCATAGTATCTGAGCACCTTACAATCTTTAATGTAATTCTCTTCACAACAACTGTAATCCCCATATCACAGGTGGGAAACAGAGCTAAGTGACTTGCCCAAGGTCACACCTGTGGCAGAGTAGGGAATTGCACCTAGCCTCCCAAGTCCTAGACTAGTGCCTTAACAAATAGACACTCTTTCCTCCCCAAATTGTACTCCCTCCCTGCCCACAATGCAGGATCAGAGCCAAAGAAATTTGTTTCTAACTTTGAGAGATCATAGGTTTAAAACTGCAATAATTTGATTGATAGGTTTCTGGCAGGAATATTCACAATTCCAAATTTGAAATTTGTGTTCCTTCGATAATCACTTAAAAGTCACTATTTCTGTGAATGCTCCACCCAGTAAATTTGTTCACAGGATTGTCCGTCTAAGCAATCATAAAAGGGGTGTGATCATAGTCCAAGTGAATTTGTTTAGAAACTGGAGTGACCGTGGAAGGAATTTTTTCCCCAGCATTCACACAGCCCTAGTAATAACGTACAGTAGTAGGTCTTTGCCTGCCTGAGAGAGACACTAGAACTTGGTTAAAATATTTTCTCCTGACTTTTCCAGTGAGCTGAACTGAAATCCTGCATCCCTCTTTTCTGAGACACCATTTAAGTTTGGCTGATCCTCCTAGTCATATTGGATAGGCCCAGCAAATCAAAAACATAGGAGAACTGCTCTGTGACTTATGCCACATGACCCATCCTGATGAACCAAGCTCACTTTTGAAACACACTCTGGTTGACATTCTGATAACATTTGCAACTATTTAGCTGGAGCAGTAAAGTTCCCCAAAAGCTTGCATGGACAACTTGTTGACACGTAGAACCTTTGAACAAACAACTGCTGGCTTGGGGATACAGTCCGAACACAAAGCAAGACCAAATCTGAATACTTTTGTGGTTCAAGTTGAACTGTGTTCAATCTACTTTGAGTCACTGATCATATTCTTCTTCACCACCAGGGTCTTCAGCTAAAAGCACGCCATAATGTAGTGTATACAGAATATAGGGGGTCCAGATTCATCATTGCCTGCACATTGTACAGTCATTTACCAAATCATCAGGTAAAGATTTTACTTCCACTTTGTAGCTGGGCAAATGATGATACAAAGTGTAGGGCAATGGAAAGAACCTGGCTCAAAGTGTTGGGTTGATGTCATTCTTAGGCACAACATGGCCATCAGTGGGGGGAGGGATAGCTCAGTGGTTTGAGCATTGGCCTGCTAAACCCAGGGTTGTGAGTTGAATCCTTGAGGGGGCCATTTAGGGATCTGGGGCAAAAATTTAGGGATCCTGCTTTGAGCAGGGGTTTGGACTAGATGACCTCCTAAGGTCCCTTCCAACCCTGATATTCTATGATTCTATCAGATGCACAGTACCACCCACTACTGGGTGCATGGAACACTGGTTAGCCATGAATAATTCAATGATGGAATGAAGTAGCAGTAATATATTCCCCCAGCCCTTTTTTGTTTGAAGACAAAGAAGGTTTTTTTAAGATTCTCATGTATAATTGCAATACATTTTGGAGCAACGCAGTGTTAATTCTCCAAGTTTGGCAGCACAAAGGCTCCAGGGAGAATATGTTAGTGGGGAAATCTGAGAATTAACCCTTTAATGGCCTAAAGGAGCACTATTAATACTTTGATCAGAGGAATTGATAATGCCTATAAATACTTTGGCCCAGTATTTTTTTTTTAAATCAGCTACTTCTCTCTGTTAAAAAATTCAACACATTAACCCATAATATCTCCCCCCTCTCCCTTAAATGAAAACATTTGATCTTTTCCAGGAAACATTTTAGAGGAACAAGTATTTAGTTTATAATATTTCTGGTTACTGTAAATATACATGTGCCCATTAGCAGATTAACAGACCTAAGAAAAACAACTTGGTACTGCAGCAGCAGCAGCAGCAGCCATTCTGTCTACAAAGAAAATGTATAACCCAGCTGTGGCAGCTATCGTAAAACACATCTGTTGATCATTGGCAACACGCTGGCAGGGGCTCCCAGAATCCGAGCAGGCTCAGTCGGTTTGTGCCTCTTCACTTCAGACCTGAAGCGTACAACCGTCTGCACATATTGCACCATCCGACCCCACAGATTTGCTGAATTAGCATGTCGACTTTACCAAAAAAACCCAGAACTCAACTGAATGTCATATTGAACAAGGGCAAGGTTATGTGGGCTTAGCGGGTGGATAAAGGTCATGGAAAAGTGGTGCTTTTGATACCATTTATTCGCTTTAATACTAACAACCTGATGTTTTCCATTGTAAGCACAATTATATTTTTGAAACACTGGGGCCAAATCCTCAGCTGTTCTCATTGGCTGTAGCTCCACTGAAGTCAAATGGCACTATGCCCATTTGCATCATCTTAGACTCTAGCTTGCTGTATGTCTGATTTTAATATCAAGGAGGAAAATAAAAGTTTAGACTAAAATGGGTCACAATTCTGCACTGACTTTGCCCCAGCAGCCCCCATGGGCATAGGTCATTGGATGAAGGCATTTGGCATTAAGATGTGGAGTTATAGTTTAATACCAGTAGAAAAGCTAGTTAAAATGATTAGCGATCACCTGCCTTCTTTACTTGATCCTGTTTGCTTTTTTAAAAAATCAGAATGATTTTCTTCAGTAAAAGCCACCCTTATCTGGAGCCCTCTAGTTTAACTTCTTATTCTGCTTAGCTAACGCTTCCACAGTGCAAAAATATCTTTTTAAGCAAAATACTGATGCTCTCCTCCAACCACCTCCCTCCTCGTTTACTCCTCCTGTTCTTCTCTTCCATCTGTCTTATAAGCATGCCATCATGTATTCATGGGTTTGGCACATGTCAGGATGAGGGAGCATCCTAACTCTCCTCATTACCAGTGTAATCATATAAAAACAACCTTCAATCAGTTGTCTGATAAGGAGGAAAAGGGAGAACTCTCTGCTGAAAACTTCTCCAAAACCACCCTATCTAAATGCTGCCCAGCTACTGTGCTGGAATCCTTGGGCTTCATCAACTCCCAGCTCCCTAGTCACAGACAAAAGAGCAAGTAAAATGAAACTGACTTACTGCTATGGCTTGCAGCCTTTCCTTGTGCAATTCTGCCTCCGCCATCCTGGAGAAAAGGACACAGAGGGGAAAAAAAATAAAACAAAACAAAGTGCTGCAGTCGCCAAGGGACGCTGAGTTACACCACGGAGTATTTGCAAAGAAAGCTGTGCTCTTTTGCAGGAGTCAACCACTTTCGGAGGCACTGCAGACTGGCTTACGAAAGGATCATTTTAGAAACTGGACCAGTGCCTGCCTGCCTGTCTCCCAGCTGTACTGCTAACTGCATTTCATTGCTGCTTCTGTGCGCGGTTGCTGTCACACAAGCCATGTATGTGCTCCAGAAGCAGCTGAGTACAGGGATAGCTCACATGGCTATAATTTTTTGCCTTGACGTCTCAGCTCATTTGCTCCTCCTATGGAGTGTTGGGTCATGACAGGAGCTCAACATCAATAGCATGCATAGTAATCAGAACCTGCATGAATGCAGCAGAGACAGCTGTACCACAGCATGCCCTTAAAACAGGAACTCCAGGGCGAGGGGGAGAGAAGGAATTCACCAATCAGTAGCTATTCAGGAGTTAGGCACAGCAAACCTAAGGTCTAAATTGGTTTGGCTAGAGACAAGGAGATTGTTTTAGCGACTAGAGAGAAACAATACATGGGTAGACATTCGGAGTATAGCACAATAGTTTGTGAGTGTCATTATAATATGGCATGTTTAAAGAAGTGACTCTTGAGGAGCCTATCTCAGAGGGTAGGGAATATGATGAAGCCCACATACTGTTTATACAGATCACACACAAAACCACTATGTTAAAGAAACGACAAAGGGTCCTGTGGCACCTTATAGACTAACAGAGGTATTGAAGCATAAGCTTTCGTGGGTGAATACCCACTTCTTCGGATGCAAGCAGTGGAAATGTCCAGGGGCAGATAACTGGACATTTCCACTGCTTGCATCCAAAGAAGTGGGTATTCACCCACGAAAGCTTATGCTTCAATACCTCTGTTAGTCTATAAGGTGCCACAGGACCCTTTGTCGCTTCTACAGATCCAGACTAACACGGCTACCCCTCTGATATGTTAAAGAAAGTTAAGGTTGCAAAGTCAAGCACTCAAAAGTGGGGGACAAAGTGTGCAATAATGTAATTAACGACTGTATCATAATGCCTATGCTCCAGGAGACTGAATTAAGATTGTGCAGGCAGCCTTAACTATCGCAATTCCTAATTTTTGCATACTTGGCTTTGCAACCATTCAACATAGTTTTATTTTACACGTGTGTAATTTCCTAGAAAGACAATCAAATGAAAAAATGGAAATTCCATTGAGTGGCATCAATACTGCTGCTCCCCCCTCCCACAATTCATCAGCAGGTCACAGTCCTCTGCCACTGGAACTAATGGAGTAACTGATAGCATCAGTAAGTTGGCATCCTCTACGTGGACCAGCATTAGAGAGGATGAGATGCATATTTTGCCCCTGAGTTTCACACATATTTGCTGACAGCAGAGGAATTCTGAGACGTCAAACAAACAAAACAAAAAAATCAGCTTGAAGCAAACATCCCGGATGGAAAATTTCAGCCCAGACAACTAAAATCTTGCCAAGTTAAAAGCAGTGAAAACAGGTTTTTATAATGGGAAATGTCAGGCAGCCTTAAGCATAGGCCGCACTACCAGCTCTGCCTATGGTAGATCTGCACTTTGAGCTGGGGTGTGATTTCCTGCTCAGGTGGACACACACTTGCTACCTCTGATTAAGCTAGCGCACTAAAAACAGAATGTAGTTGTGGCAGCCCAACCAGCGGGAGGGGTTAGCTGCCTCGAGCATGTGCCCGTCTGAGACCCTGGGCGTGTACTCGGGGCAGGAAGCCTGCTTGCTCGCCCACTCATGCTGCCACAGCTACAGTCCAATTTTAGTGCACTAGCTCAATGACATTAATCATGGGAATGTCTTCCTGAGCTTATTCCTCCTTATTAGCAAGGTTCTAGAACAACACGGTAAACAGAAGAATGACTTTTTGCCTACTAGTAGCTCTATGAAATATAGCCCTTCAGAGGGGAAAATGCATGGAACATGAGATACTCTTGGTAACTTTTATATCCAACGGGCAAGGTTTTACTGCCCTCTCCCTTAAAACCAAACATTATTTACCTACAGAAGTTACCAGACACTTGGTAGGGAATCAGTCAGTAATTCCAGTTTAATATGGAATTACTGTTCAAACAGCTCATGTTCCTGTTCAAACAGACTTTGCTATTAAGCACATCTCGGGATCTTAGAAAATTCAGCCATTTTTTAATTCTTCAAACCCTTTTAGCATCTTGTTTTTCTCCAAAATCTCATCCTCAATTTTCAATGGCACAATATGGGCCCCGACATGTTTATGACATTACTACAGTCTGTTTTGAAATACCCTGTCATGCTGCAGACAGATATATGTCTATCTTCCCACTGACGCACAGGGAAGGTACGTAGGTAACCTTACTGGGAGTAATGTGATTTAATCTTTTCAATCACCACTGCTGAATTTTGATGGGAAGCTTAGCCCCCAGGGAAGAATTCTGCTGTCAGTTATACCCAGTGAAGCCAATGGAGTTCACTCAGGTAAGCTGGGTGTGGAATTTGAGAAATCACATCCTCATCCACATGAAGCCTTGCAGTGGGACAGAGTCAAATTAGACTGCAAAAATATACCACAGGAAGCTCTCCTTCCCTTATAATCCCAATTCAGCAAAGCAGTTAAGCACATACTTAAGTGCATTAAAATTAATTGTATTTAAGCACATGCTTACATGCTTTGATAAGTCAAGGCCTTCTTATCATCAGCAGCATCATCATGGCAAATCCCAAAGAGGCATAGCCTTCTTGCAGATCTGGCACCACCTATTTCTAGCCACATCCTTAAGCCCCATGTTCACTTTTATTTAACTGACTGAGAGAGAGAGGCAGACATTCTGCCCTGGGGTGAGCACCCTACAAAAATAAATGTTACCGACAAGAAAAGCAAACAAGTATCAGAGATTATTTGCTCTTTTTTATATATGGAAACTTTAAGGTCATTTTAAAAGCTGGATGAGTCTCTGCACAGACTCACAGAAGGTTTGAATTAATAATACGTTGGACCTTATTTTAGTAATTGAAGTTCTCATGTGAGTAGTGGCCATCGGTTTACAGCAATGGTTCCCAAACTGGGGTTTGTGAACCCCTGGGGGTTCGTGAAATGTTACAGAGGGTTCTCGGGGAAAAATTCCCTAAAGGCGGACAGAGCTGTCCCTAGGGACCCCGGGCAGCATGGGGCCAGCAGCCCAGAGCCCCTGGACTTCCAAGGGCTAAGGAGATCAAAGCAAGCATATCTATCACAGTGAAGAGATTTAAATTTCAAGACTCCTAATAAGAAATGGAAAGGGAGGTGGATATTTTTTTGCTGTTTTTAAGATTAAATAGGCAGCTAGTATTGTTTTTAAAATTATGAAGAACAAGTTTAAGCTTTGTTGTAATGTGCGTTGTTTGCCTGGACTGCTCAAGACCTGAATGCTTGTGTAGGAGGAACTCTTTGAGATGGCTTCTTAAATACTTTCATGCTGTTTCACATCTGATACTCCTTTATGAAACATAGGAGCCTTGTCTTATAACAGACTTATTCAAAGTGATACAAGCTACGAAAGTGAGATCTTGAAGAGTGCTGCCGTTTTCATAATGTAATAAAAATACTGTAATGATAAATAATAATTAATAATAAACAGTGTGTAATAAGCATGTCATAAAAACAAATTTTATACTTCCAAGATCACTGCTTTTATAATTTATACTCCGGTAAAGGAGAAAATCCCTGGAAATATTCATTTTTAGGAAGGGGTTCGCGAGACTTGACATTTTAGTGAAAAGGGTTCACGGGAACCACTTGTTTACAGGGACTGAGGTATTCTTTTGTTTTACACTATCCCACTATCTGCAGCAGCAACCACATCAAGTATATCATCCTAATTTGCAGCAACATTATTGCTTTTCCTCTGGCAGATTGTGCAAGTCAGAGAGTCAGGCGCGAACAGACTCTCAAGCTAGAGAACCCCACCTTCTTCTGTTATGAAATGACAATCCTCATTACCCTCATTACTGTGATAATATTCCTTATTGCACCTTTTCACCCACTTCCAATCTCAGATCTCATCACCAACAGCAAAGCATGATAACTGCAACTCAGCCACTGATTTGTTAAGTACTCTACGGTAGCATTTTTAGCCTCTGTTCCATAAAACCGCATCCCATGTATGTGGGGAGAGGGGGCTCAGTGGGGGGAAGTGAACAGTAGCGATTGCTGGAGTGACCCTGGTCTAAGAGGAATGTGCTGTGGTATTATATATCCAGACAGCAAGCTTGCACTAAATTGCAAGAGTGATAGCCACGAGGTGTGCACATGTCACAAAATAAGATATGCCCTAGTGAGATTTCTATGGATTCTTGGATGCCCCTGAGTCCAAGTCGGATGATCTCTGCCTGATTAAGTCTTGCGAGAGAACTGGGCACTAATTAAATTTGCTGATCAGAGTTTATTTAAATAGAGAAGACAAAATTGCTTGCGAACACAAGAGCAATGACGACAGGGAGGGGAAGAAGAAAAGAATGAATCAGCAAAGATATAAGGCAGTGTCAATGCTGGTCAGTTCTTCCACTGATGTGGTTTTTCAGAGTCTCACACGGAAGCTTTCCACCTTCACATTCCTTCCAGGAAGAAGTGTATCTAGAGCAAGATGGGAGGATGTCCTCAACTAAACCAGATAACACCGACGGCATTTTGATCATGAATATGGGGTCAAATTTGGGTTGTTTTGCTCCACTGCTGTAACCAGCGGGATTCCTTTTGCACATTGTTGTGCACAAGCATAGGGAACAACAGAGGAAATAGTAACACTTCAACAGTATCCTCAGCAGTGATTTCACAATGTTCAAAGAAAGGTATAGAAATGCCTGAGTAATAATAATTAGCTCTTTTAGAACACCTTTAATTTATAGATCTCAAAGCACTTTGCACAGAAAGATACATATTATTTTTATATCGATTTTTATTGAAAAAAATCCTGGGTTTTACAAAAAGTATTATTAGTTTTTTTTTCCAGATTTACATCCTACTTTTGTATCATTCAAATATATAAAAAACTATTTGTTTTCTATTAGGAAAATAGACTACATTGCATGAAATAGATGTATTACTATAATACGTTAGTCTGTGTGTATATGCAAAGCTGCCTGCTGAAGCAAGGTTATGTATTGGTCTAGAAGATACACCCAATAAACAAACAGGCACGGATGCTCTGAAGTGTATGTGCATCTGAACGTACTGATGAATCTCATGCCCACCACGTACACATTTCAAGCTGTTAGCAGATAACGGTTCAAAGATCTGACATACTAAACAGGGAAGAAAACAAAAATCTGTATCAGAATACGTTTCAGAACACAAGGAAGTATTCAAAAGTTTAAAA
Organism: Macrochelys suwanniensis; assembly: GCA_033296515.1. Classification (NCBI taxonomy): domain Eukaryota; kingdom Metazoa; phylum Chordata; order Testudines; family Chelydridae; genus Macrochelys; species Macrochelys suwanniensis. The sequence continues at coordinate 13,257,498 of CM065780.1, read as the reverse complement.
AAAACATAAAGAGGAGAAAAGGATGAAGTTGAGTGTATGCACAGCAAATGGTGTGGCCCAATTATTAAATGTAAATATTTAAAGGCTAATAGTTTTAAATATACAACAGCAAACTGTTTATTCAAATGAAAAGTTGTATTTGGGGATTAGAGATCTATTGTTTTCTTAAACTCTGAGGTGGCGTTGTGTTTTGAGTTCTGTTTTAGTTCTGCAGCAAACCACACTGAATTCCACTAATCAAAGCATTAATCTACTGATTACTTCCCCCCACCCCCCGGTCCGTCCATGCACCAAAATAAACCCTGATATTTACCCAGAAAAATTAATAGTTTTTTCCACCGATTTTCACCTCTTTTTGTTGTTGTAGTAATGAACACCGATAAATTCCCAGGAAAAAATTAAATAAAATAAAAACCAAAACTGAAAGGCCCTACATAGCTTTCATTCATTTCTACAGGGCACAGAGAGATGATGCCATCTGCCCAAGTTCACACAATAGGTTAGTGGCAGTACCAGGAAGGGACAAACCTTAACAGCATATTGATATGGGTGGGTTCTATATATCTGGGGTTTTATACCACTCGTGAAACTGTAGTATCTGATAGAGGTGGGTGAAATTTTTCACTCAATTATTTTTTTAATGAAAAATGACCTTTATTCTAAAATAGCAACCGGGGGGGGGGGGGGGGGGGGAGAGGGGAGAGGGAAGGGTAGGAGATTCAAAAGTGGATATCTCAAAACTTTGAAAAACATTTTCAAATTTTAGGAAAAAATAGGCAAAAAGAAAAAGTGTGTGTGAGGGGAAATCATTCATTTTACTGCATTTACTCAGAGCAAGGGGAAAAGGTGAAGAAAATAAAAAAACAAATAAAACTCAAGATGTCTACAAATCAAAAGTTTTCCAAAAAGATTTTCACAATTTTTTTTAAAACAACATAAAATTAGTCAATTTCAGAATAAAAATGACTTCATTTTTTTCCAGAACTGTTTTTCCTTTTCTTGACCACCTCTAGGATCTGTTTTCTTATGGGATGACTAATTATAATACTAAAGCATGAAGGATTTGGCGATTGACATCCAAAGAACATTTTGAGCTGTGCCCAGTCTAAACTTTTAATGAGGGGGACCAATTAAATAATGAAAATCAGGCGCCTTTCCTTTCGTACAGCTGAGCTGGGTTAGGAAAAGTTCTGCTTTAAATAACCCACTTAAGATGTTTTACAAATAGTGTCATTCCAGTTGGTGTGTTACACACTGCAGCACCATCCTACACGTTGAGGGACAATTTCTCCTCTAGGTCAAACCAAAGCAGCACAAAGCCATGGACTTCAGTGGGATTGAACCAGTTTGACAGAGTCAGTCTTTGCCTGGAGACTATATCAAAATACACACATCAGAGGTCATGCCTGATGTTTGCAATCATCATAAATATTTTTGCGGTGACAACTTCTGGGTGGGCTCCTGCCAATGAAACAAAGAAAGCAATGGAGGGGAACTAGGCTTTGTGTCTCTCTGCATTTCAGTTCTGATTGTTTAAAAGAAGATGCTTTTGGCTTTTACAATTACCACATGCCACCAGGCCGAACAATGTAACACTTAAGACTGTTCTAGCATCCCCAGTTCACCCTACAGCCTTTTTGGACAACATTAATTTCATCCAAGTTGAAATTCTGAGGTGTGATTAATTTGCTATTTCTCTCTTTCGACAGACTCGGTTTCTGTATTAAAATAAGAAGCTAGAAATGAGTTTTTCCTCTGATCATTTAGAACTGTGAGCCAGGCTTGCTCACAGCTCACATGCTTTTGAGACTTACTCCAGGACAACCATCTTGTGCAACGTGGATCCAGGCCCACAATTCTATTTTGGATCCCATTCCTTCCTCCAGCGCACACTACCATGGTCCTTTTATTCCTTGTGGATATCTCTAACAAGCAGGGGGCAATTCTGGAAAAAAAGAAGCTTGGGAAAAGGGAGCTCACTCTAGTTAAGTGATTCTGATTCCTCTCTCTCTCTCACCCCACCCCTCAGGTGAAAGTATCAGCCATGTAACAGTTATACTGCAAAACATTTAAAGCTCCTGATTTTCACAGTTGCTGAGTACCTACAACTCCCACTGAAGATAACTGGGGCTGCAGCACCTCTGAAAATTAGACATCCAAGTGTGGCTTCAGAGTTAGTGCCCTAAGGAGGTGAATAAGGTAGTTGGCATCTATCCAAAATCTATTAGTGCCTGAGTCACTCTGCAGATGCAGTCAAGGGAGCACTGCATCAGGTTGCATTCAGAAGGTCAGCACTAACTCCCATGGGATGATGTAGCACAGAGCAGGTACCTTCTGGCTCTGGCTCTCCTTGTAGCTAATCTTACCATCCCCAGGCTGAACCCATAGTTACCTTACTGCCACGTGCTCAAATGAAAGGTATTTCCATGAGTTGGAGGGAAGAGGGGTATATACTGCTGTACTTTGGCTCTGCTGTCTTTTCACTAAAGGCTTTGGGATCAATCGGGTGGGATTCCTCTCCTGGCATCTCCTTTGCACTTCAAGTGGAGAGGATGATATAGTCTTATTATTGGTATAACAGTAATCCTTAGAGGCCCCATCTGAGATCAGGGACCCATTGTGCTAGTGGCTGTACAAACCCAAAATAAGAGACCCCCTAGCCTGAAAAGCTTACAGTCTAAGGGTGGGATTTCCAAAGAACTCAGCATTGTCCTCAGCTTTGCTTTTAATGGCAGCTTTACTCTGGACTTTAATGAGTACAGAGTATTGCCAGCGCAGCGCACTTTTGAAAATCCTACCCCAAATAGGCAGAGAGATAAAGGGTGGGAGAAGAGAAATTACGCCCAGAAGGATTAGGTGATATGCTCAATGTCACACAGCAGGGCAAGGGCAGAGCTGAGAACTGAGCTCACATCTCCTGACTCCCAATCTACTGCCTCGACCACAAGACCATCTTTTCTCATTTTAAACGGTATCAGAATAAGAGTGTTTCAATAACTATAGGGTTCCCCATCACCATAGCCTTTACTATCTGTGCCTAGTTGAAGCATAGACAGCATTGTGCGACAAAAGCCAAGGCTCAGGGCTTTGGTGTTGGACCGTCCCAAGATTCCAGGCGTGAGCTTAGATAAGCCGTGTTTTATTAACAAGTTCAGTGGATTAGGGTCAATGGCATTTGCTTGGCTTTGTTCTTCAGTAATGGAGAGTTCACGGTAGGAAATCCATTGAACAATAGGAGATCCGCACAGCCCAGGCAAGCAGCTGAAAGGACAGCATGGTGTCCTGAGCTATTTATATCCTTGCATTGTGAATGGCAGGGGACCAGTGAGGGCAGACACAAAGCTGGAATCTCTTGGCCAATGGCTACAACTTTATTGACCTTTGATATCCAGTAAGGCATCTCTTACAAGTGACCTCTGCTGGCTGCAGGGAGAGGGAGGGAGGCAATACTGTCTCATGTGACCGTCTCATAAACAAACCAGGGAAATACAACCTAGATAGAGTTACTATAAGGTGGGTACAAAACTGGTTGGAAAATCGTTCCCAGAGAGTACTTATCAGTGGTTCACAGTCACGCTGGAAGGACATAATGAATGGGGTCCCGCAGGGACAGTTCTGAGTCCAGTTCTCTTCAATATCTTCATCAATGATTTAGATAATGGCATACAGCATACACTTATAAAGTTTACAGACAATACCAAGCTGGGAGGGGTTGCAAGTGCTTTGGAGGACAGGATTAAAATTCTAAATGATTTGGACAAACTGGAGAAATGGTCTGAAGTAAATAGGATGAAATTCAATAAGGACAAATTCAAAGTGCTCCACTTAGGAAGGAACAATCAGTTGCACATATACAAAATGGGAAATGACCGCCTAGGAAGGAGTACTGCGGAAAGGGATCTGGGGGTCATAGTGGATCACAAGCTAAATATGAGTCAACAGTGTAACACTGTTGCAAAAAAAGCAAACATCATTTTGGGATGTATTAGCTGGAGAATTGTAAGCAAGACACGAGAAGTAATTATTATGCACTACTCCGTGCTGATTAGGCCTCAACTGGAGTATTGTGTCCAGTTCTGGGCGCTACATTTCAGGAAAGACGGGGACAAATTGGAGAAAGTCCAGAGAAGAGCAACAAAAATGATTAAAGATCTAGAAAACAAGATCTATGAGGGAATATTGAAAAAAATTGGTTTGTTTAGTCTGGAAAAGAGAAGACTGAGAGGGGACATGATAACAGTTTTCAAGTACATAAAAGGTTGCTACAAGGAGAAGGGAGAATTGTTCTCCTTAACCTCTGAGGATAGGACAAGAAGCAATGGGCTTAAATTGCAGCAAAGGAGTTTTAGGTTGGACATTAGGAAAAACTTCCTAACTGTCAGGGTGGTTAAGCACTGGAATACATTGCCTACGGAGGTTGTGGAATCTCCATCATTGGAGATTTTTAAGAGCAGGTTAGACAAACACCTGTCAGGAATGGTCTGGATAATGCTTGGTCCTGCCACGAATGCAGGGAATTGGACTAGATGACCTCTCAAGATCCCTTCCAGTCCTATGAGTCTATAATAGCTACACTGAATTACCTGCCTTTTCTGCTTTCAGTTCTCAAATATTAAGCATCCAATCAGGCACCAAGCGAAAATGAGCCCACTTTAACCCTGGGGTTTACTGGACCTGCCTTATTTCAAGGCTTAATTTGTGCCTGCTGCACAAGGCAACCAACTTGGGCCACCCTAACAATATAACACTCATTTGCATGGATAGGCATGCAGCCAATAACCTGAAAGGGGAGAGGGTGGGTTTTTTATAGCAGAGGGGGCAGAGCAGTAAGAGCCTGCTTCCAGGTCCCACAGCCTCATATAGGAAGCCAGGCGCCCATTGCTGGTTTACTAGAAGCACTGGGATTGACCAATAGCAGCAGCCCTTACAAGGGAGAGCTACCACACTACCACTTGAGGGTGGGGCCTCCCCGCCCCCTCTCAATAATGCAGCAGGAGTGATGTCCAGACTCTCTCTCCTTCCACTTTATTTAAGTGCCCTGATGAACCCCAAATTCTTCTGCTGTGCACTGCTGACAGTCTGATTCATACTGTGACCCTGAAAATGACTATTGTAGGAGCACGCCTTGGCTTCTGAGATGTCCTAGAAGAGTTTGGGACTCGCAGATGGGAGAGAAATGTGCAGACTCAGCATATTCTCTCCTAGTCTTAGTCACAGTGACATAAAAATACTACTACTGCTTAGCACTTATGCAATGCATTCCATTCACAAAGCCTCCCTCACTACTTTATACACAGATGGGGAACTGAGGGACAGGGAGGTGACGTGACTTGCCTAAGATTACACAGGAAGTCAGTGGTTAAGCTGAGATCAGATCCTTCTTCAGTTCTTCATTGAAGCGCTAGAGTTAGGGAATCTTTCCTACAGCATCTCATTGATGTCACATACACACACACAACCCCACCGCTCACTGTTTGGCTTTCTGCTCCATCTTGGTGTCTGGAGTCAGTTTGGAAGCTCATAGGGGCAGGCCTCCCATCTTATTACCGGGAGGAGGCTGGCATGTTTTTAGGCACCGCAAAATAACTACATTAATTGTTATTTATTATTTGTATTGCAGGAGCCCCATTCACAGACCAGGACCCCATTGTGCTAGGTGCTGTACATATGTTTGCAGTCCCATGAGTAGTCCAGTAAATCATACTGTACTTTTTAGACAGCTGCCTAATAGCTAGTGTAAATCTTAGCACTAACTCCCATAGCTATGACTTCGTTTGCAGCCTCCCACCCAACCAGAACTGACAGATCTGTGGCCTTGAGTGACCTGAGTCCCAAAAGGTTGCCCTATAGACTCTTTTGTGGATGACGAACAACCCCATGATCTTTAGGAAGAATCCCAGTAACAAGCTTTCATCCCTAGTGACTGGTTTTTGTTGGTTTAGGATTTCAAGCCTCATTAAAGAAAGAGCTAGAAATTTACTTCACGTGTGTTTTTTTTTAAATTAACTCAGGTTTTGCAGAGTCTGATGGAATTTTCACCCCCTTCTACAGCAGAAGCAGCATTGAACCTACCTGAATGCCTGACAGAAAAGCCTTTTTTACAGCATTAGTTTTCTCTTCTTGTACCCATTCCAGATACTCTCTTCCTCAGTGTATAATAAATCTCATTGTTTCTTCTATATCTATTATCATGTTCTGATTTATGAGCGTCTAAATAATTATGTTTTTCAACTGGATCAGCTTAAGTGATTATCTTTTGAAATCCATGAAACTCTTTACTGTTAAGATCCATGTTCGTATATCAGATTTTTATTCAGCAGCTGCAATGGTACCAGAAGCTGCCGCCTGTGGTCAAACAGGCAAAAGCCAATGAAGAAATGTAAGAGACCCCACTTATTGACTCAAGGTACATCTACACTGCAATTAAACACCCGCCGCTGGCCTGTGTCAGCAGACTTGGGCGCTTAGGCTGTAGGGCTATAAAACTGCAGTGTAGATGTTTGGGCTTGAACTGGAGCCTGGGCTCTCAGATCTTGTGAGTGGGGGGCTGGGGTGGGCGCGTCCCAGAGGGGAGCCGAACATTTATACTGCAATTTTATAGCCCCACAGCCCAAGCACCACAATCCCAAGTCAGCTGACATGGGCCAAGCATGGGTGTTTAATTGCAGTGTAGACAAACCCATCGGGTTTGTGGGCTGGAAGAAAGGGCACCAGCATCAGATCCTGGAGACTGGGTTCTATTCCTGGCTCTGGCTTTGGCCTAGGACAAGTCACTTCATGTCTCCACGATTCTGTTTCCCCAGCTGTGAAAGAGAGATAATGATACTTCCCTCTTTGTAAAGAACTTTAAGACCTAGAAGTGGCCTTGATGGCCCAAATCCTACAGCTCTTGCTCAGTTAAAACTCCCATTGAAGGTAAGAGGGTCTTTAGGAAGGAATGCAGGGTTCAGCCTTATTTGCAACAGCTCATATCCTATCTAAAGCAAACAGAAGGGAAAGAAACCCATTTACTTCAAGAACTTCCAGTGCTTTCATGTTTTCTGCCAAGATTAAGTAATTGATCTAACTTGAAATGCAACATCAGAGAGAATGCCTTCTTCCTCTACAAAAGAACAGCACTGAGAAATGTCTTCTTCGGCTCCCCATACACCTTATAGGCTATAATTTGCAGTAAGCTTTATCATCAATCAAGCGGGGACTGATTTTGATCTCACCCCAATGTAAATCAGGAGTAACTCCATCTATGTCAATGGATTTACATTACAGATGTAAGTCTGATCACAATCAGGCCCACACAGTATGTATGTGGCTCTTCAGAGTTTTGGATTTATTTCAGGAAAGGAGTCAAATAACCTGAAAATCCACCAATTAATAGAGGCAACCCTCACAAAGTTCTGTTTAGCTAATCTCCCACACTCTGGATGTGAAGTGCATTAAGATCTACTGATGAAAAAAGTGCTATATAAGAGCCAGGTATTATTACTATCCAAATGTCTTTGGTGTTTCACCTAGAAGACCTGGAAATGTCACATGAACAGACTCTCTCATGGTATTTTGGCTTCTCCATTTCTAATCATGGAAAGAAGCTAGGCAGTGAAAAGACCATAATATGAGAACTAAATCAGAAAATAAGTTACTTTTCGGAACTCCAGAAAAAGTTTGAGTCAATTCTTATTTCATCCAAATTGGTTGGTCCAACCTAGCAGTTATCTGGGTGAGCTTCAGACAGATGACACATGTTTTCAGAAGTCTGTTCAGATTGAACCAATGTAACACACAGCAGCATGTATTAGGCAAGGACATCAAACTGCATGTACACAAATGAGGTCTTCCAAGCACTGCTAAGAGCACTGTTTCTGTTTCACAGCACCACTTTCAGTGTTTAGCTGGTTTAGAAGCACATTCTAACGGCCTTTTTATAGGCATGGCATCCCCAAAGGTCTCTTAACCAGAAGAGCAGAGCAATAAGTATGTAACATTTCCTCAAATGCTTTTCAAGAGAAGCACTAGGGATGGGAGAGATAGCTAGTGAGCAAAATCCTAAACCAACTTGCTGGAGAAGATTAGAGTTCAAATGATTTCCCATCAGTCTGATTTTAATAGCATTAATTTATTCTCTAATGTTATTAACTATACATTGCAAAGCTAACCATGGTGTTTTGTATCCTATTATGTTGCATATCACATACAAACCTCCTGCCCCAAGACAAAGTTATCATTAACCTGATATCTCTGGTGCCCATCTTAATTATGAACATCCCCTTTCTATCATGCTCTTAGATACACAAATGTTCCTTCTGATAAGAACTCCCTCAAAGAGGCGGTGTTCATTGATCCTAGGAGGCAGGATTTACTGGGACAAAACCTATGTTGGTTAAAGTAGTGATCACACGAGCTGGGTGAAGAATTTATACAAAATAATGTATTGGATGAATTCTGCCCCTTTTCGCGTTGCAAAATTGTGTGTGAACATCATCATTTTCTAAATTTCTAGATGGGGAAGGCTCTTAGTCACTACTCTGCATTCTTTCCCAGGTATCTGGCTGGTGGGTCTTGCCAACATGCTCAGGGTCTGATAGCCATATTTAATTTTCCCCAGGTCAGATTGACAGAGACTCTGGGTTTTTTTTCACCTTCCTCTACAGCATGGGACCTGGGTCACTTGCTGGTTCAAACTACAGTAAACGATGGATTTGCTGTAACTTGACGTCTTTAAATCAAGATTTTATGATTTCAGTAACTCAGCCAGAGGTTATGGGTCTATCATATAAGTGGGTCAGTGAAGTTTTGTGGCTTGCAGGAGATCAGATGAGATGACCACGTCTCTTATGGCCTTAAAGTCTATGAGTCTATTCAGAATAATTTACCAAATTACTGCAAATAATTCCTGGTCTGTGACTTATTTATGAGCAGCTCATTATGGATATTGGCCATTCAACATTCAAGCAGTGATTGGACACGCAGGTTGAGATTTTGAAAGCAGTCTGAGGGACTTAGATCCATATTTTCCATTTAAATTTATAGAAGATTGTGTCTGAAATTCTCTAGTCTGCTTTGAAAATCTAAGTTACAGGTCTTATGGGGGTATGTCTACACAGCAAGCAGCAGTCCGCAGCAGCGAGCCCAGATCTACAGACTTGTGCTACATTTGCCTTTTCTTTTCTCTCTCTCTCGCTCTTCTTTTTTTCCTTCAACCACCAGAAGAATGAAAAATGTGGATCTAGTTGTCTGCATCAGATCTATTTGGGTAATTTAATTTTCTCCATTTAGACTGTATTCCTGTATTATGTAAAAATAAATGAATAAATGCTTGTCAGGCACTGATAAAATGCTTGCTGTCAGGATTTGATAGAAGAGAAAGTGTTCAATGATGCCAATACCCGGGCTGTCATACAGTGATGTCTTCTAGGTTTGCCGGGACACTAATAGCCCATTTAACCCTTAGATGCATAAATCTACTATACAAACTGGTGATTACAATATCATACATGACTAGTGATGGAAGTGTGGCCACCTAAGCTGCTTATTTTAACAAGACTGCAATCATATTTATCAGTTACTGCAATACTAAAATCTTAGGCCCCCATTCTGCAGGCTACACCGTATACGTGCACCCCTAGCCCCATGACGAGCTCTAGTGAAGTCCACATGGGAGTGAACTCTGCATGGGCGGAGCTCCTTGAAAGACTGGGGCCTTAGATTGTAAAACTGAACGTAAAACACATCTACTTCTCACAACTTTAAAATATTTGGCATTATGGTTTAAATTATGGAAGATGGTACACACATATAATAAAACTTCCAATCTACTCCATGTGCAGTGCATAACAATCCATGTCAATATCTAACAACAAATCTAATTCATATTCTTATGTGCCTTCCAAATAAATAGTAGCTCTGTAATATATATTTAATGATATAAAGAGAGGAGCACTTAGAAAAAAAATGGAGCTAAATAAAACCAGACAATTTGGTCCAGTAGAGGAGGCAACAGGCAGGGACTCAGGCATGTGTCCTAATGCTACTTCTATCACTGATATGCTGTGGGACACTGGGGGCAAGTCGCTCCAACTTCTCTGGTTCCCCTCCCACTTTGTTTTGTCTATTTAACCTTTAAAAACTTAGCTGTCGAGGAAGGGTGGTGATTGGTTGAATTACTTCTGATGGTTCAATGAGCCCATTTAGGAGTTACCTGAGCCTGTCTGTAGCCTATGTAATCATAACAATTAGGTACAACAATTGTTAATGACAGCTTGATTACAAGTCAGTTTCTTCATACATAGCGTAGGCACAAGATTTCACTTAATTTGAACTATATGCAAAGTTTGAGGAGTCTGCATGATTCCATTCTGAAGATCATTTGGGACAAAGGAAAGACTAACAGATACTAAATTTCTCAAAGGACTTCATTTTTAATTAATTTTAATTTATAAAATAATTAACAGAATTACTTGTAACTTCTCCGATAACTACCTCTGTACTCAGAGTACGTGCTGTGAGTTTGGGGAGGATATGATGTATTTTTCATACCAAACAAAAAGGCTGAATTGAATCGGTGCTTTAAGTGAAAACTGGAACTCAGTTTTAACCATGGAGCTGTGGCCAGTGCCTCCTTCATAACTGAATATTATACCCCTTCCAAACTTCCTGTTTTTCAATCCTTATTACACCAGCTCTGAATATTCATTATCAAAATACTTGTCCAGTCCTTTATTGAATCCTAATACACTCTCAGCCTCTGATATCTTCTGGCAGTGAGTTCCACAAGATAACAGTGCCAAGAATTACTTTTTAACAGATTTTTTTTATTTTGTCTATTACATTCTTTGCAGCAGATCCCAAATATGTCTTTTAAAACTTCTGACTAATCCTTTGGGATGCCTACCTCACACTATGAGAAGGATGCACCAGCTGTTAAGGTTTGTAATGGAAATAATTCTTGTAATCGCTATGCATGTAACCTTCACAAATGCCATGGAAAATGACCATCACAGAAACAAACTGTGGCTGGAGCTCTCATGGACTGACTGCATTGTGCTGACGGCAGAGAGAAAAGACAAACAAAAAGAACATGCTTGCTACTTTCCAGAAAGACAAAGAACATGCTGAGAAAAATGAATGAATAATGTAAAAATGACAGGAAAAAAAGAGTTCTGTTTGGAACGGAGGTCTGGTTTTAACTGAAACATTGAAAATAAAAGAATGTGGGGAAATCATAACACATTTTGATCTGATCTTTTAAAATGTAACTATATCAAAGATTTTACAGCAAGCCTAAATGGGATTCTTCGCTTTTGACTCTATTAGGTGAGAAGCAATTTAAACGTTCTCCAGCACAAGGCAGAAGATAGGGTCATTGCGAGTGATCAGCTACTGTAGGTGAAAACCCCTGGGAAGCCAGCAACCAGTGGTGCTGAAACAATTTGTATAGTGGGGGTGCTGAAAGCCATTGAACCAAACTGTAAACCCTATACAGGTCTGTCACGTCTTACGCGGGGGTTACGTTCTGCGCTGAGCGCGTAAAGCGAAAACCGCGTATAGCCATTAAAAACCCTTAAATCGCCCATAAAGTAGTTTTGTGTATACAACCCTGTACAGTACTATATATACTATACAGAAATGTACATTACAGTATATAATAAAGAGTACACACTCAAAATATAATTTTACAGTACTTTATTTTTAATAACATAGACAGATGGAAGAATGAAAGAATAAAAAATCAAAACAGTACAGTACAGTACTGTAAACTTGAACAGTTACCAGTCACCCTGGATATTCTTGCTACTGTACACACTCCATTGTACACACTCCAATGATTAGTCTTCCTCTTCCTCTGACAACACTATTAGGAGGTCATCATGGCTTGATGTCGATCTAGGACATGATGGGCCAGGCTCGGGTGACAGAGAGCAAGTCATAGATGAAGTGGTTGGCTCTGGTTCAGCTCGAGAAGTTGCTGCTGGTTGTTTTTTCTTGAAAAACATGGTGATTGGTAACTGTCGCTGTTCTCTCTTGAGCTCCTCAAACATTTCTTGGTACGGTCTCAAATCACCCGTAATACTATGTGTGATTTTGAGGCTTCGTTCCATAGAGGGATCATAGTCAGAAATTAAATCATTCAAGTGTTTCGCTGCTTGGAACACTTCAGAAAATTTATGAAGAGTCCAAGTTGCTGGCTCTTCCTGTTCATCATCATCATCTTCGTCTTCTGTAGACGATTTTATCAGTTCCTCTAACTCTTCGTTAGTCAATGTTTCTCTATGGCCCTCAATTAATTCCTCAATTTCTTCCTCGAGGATGTCGACGAAGCCATCACCACCCACTTGCCTGGCCACCTGAACAATGCATTCCACTTCTTTGTCAATGGCCGGGAAATGCTTAAAATCATTCACACAGTCTTTCCATAGGTTTCACCAACATGCATTGACTGTTTCAGGCTTGATTGCATCCATTGCCTGTTTAATATAAGTGATGCAATCAGCAATGTTGAAGGACTTCCAACACTCCATCACGTTAACATTGGGATCAGCATCCATAGCGGTAAGGATCCGTGAGAATGTAAGCCTCATGTACGTGGCCTTGAAACAGCTAATGACACCTTGGTCGAGAGGTTGGAGGATGGAAGTGGTATTTGGGGGGGAGAAAGGCGACTTCAACGTCACTATGCGCAAACCGGAGTGCATCAGGGTGGCCAGGAGCATTGTCTACGAGCAGCAACACTTTAAAGTCAAGTCCTTTCTCTTCAAGGTATTGCTTGACCTCCAGAATGAAACACTTGTGGAACCAATCCAGAAATGTTGCTGCCGTCACCCAAGCCTTCTTATTTGATTGCCAGAACACAGGCAGGAGATTTTTGTTCTTGCCTTTTAGGGCGCGGGGATTTGCAGACCTGTACAGCAAGCCCGGCTTTATTAAATGCCCAGCCGCATTGCCACAAAGCAACACAGTCACATGGTCTTTAGCTGCTTTGAAGCCAGGGGCTTGTCGTTCTGATTTCAAAATGTAAGTGCGGGTGGGCATTTTTTTCCAGAAGAGCCCAGTCTCGTCAGCATTAAAAACTTGTTCTGGAAGATAGCCCCTTTCCTCTATGATTTCCTTTAATTGTTCAGGGTAGGCTTTTGCTGCCTCCTCATTGGCAGATGCAACTTCACCAGTAGTCTGCACATTTTTGAGGTTGAAGCGGTTCCTAAAACTGTTAAGCCAACCTTGGCTGGCTTTGAATTCCTTCTTGTCAGAAGGCTGTCCCTCTTCAGTGGGAGGTTTGAACATCGCATAGATGCTAAGAGCCTTTTCTTGCAACATGGTGCCATTGATAGGCACACGTTTACGGTTCATGTCTTCCAGCCATAAGTTTAATGCCTTTTCAGTCTTCACTAAAGCCTTGTCACGCACTTGGCTCGTCACCTTAGCAGTTCTTGGAGCACTTGATGCCACGGCTTCACGAATTTCTGTCTCTCTAATCTTGATGGCACGGATGCTAGATTCATTGCGGCCGTATTTACGTGCCACACTGGCAACTGACATACCGCCTTTCAATAAGTCCAACACATCCAGTTTTTCCTCCAGCGTTGGAACAGATCGCTGTTTCTTTGGTGGAGCACCAGATGAAGTAGCTGGCTTGTGTTTAGGGGCCATGTTGCACTCAGCACGGCGAGATGCACACAGAATGAGAGGCACAGGGGGACTAAGTATGCATTGGGAACAGCAGATTCGCGTCTCATGCTCACTCTGGGGCATACGCTGCTGGAATCAGCCGCACTACAGGCGGCTGAGTGAACTTTTTTTTTTTTTTTTTAAACCGTGAACCAAAGCCGAAATCGCGCAAGTTAAATGCCCGTAAGATGCGACAGACCTGTATATAATGGAAACCACTTCAAGCCAGGGGATGCAGCAACACCCCTAGTTCCAGCACCTATGCCAGCAACTACACAGAGAGCTTCATCTTTATAGGTCTTTCGGAAAAGATAAAGGACTTGAGAAAGTCTGTAAAAGTGAGATGGGAAAAAAATCCATCGATGGGAGAATGTAAATAAAAATTATTAGGGTTGTTACAGAGATAAGACAAAAGGGAATCCTAGTTATAGGAAACTTCAGGTAAAGATCAAAAATTTGTGAGCATCTCTAACCTGGGGGATTTCAGTTCGGGGTATCAGAGGGGTAGCCATGTTAGTCTGGATCTGTAGAAGCGAGAAAGGGTCCTGTGGCACCTTATAGACTAACAGAGGTATTGGAGCATAAGCTTTCGTGGGTGAATACCCACTTCTTCGGATGCAAGCTTTCTGAAGTGTTCCAAGCAGCGAAACACTTGAATGATTTAATTTCTGACTATGATCCCTCTATGGAACGAAGCCTCAAAATCACACGTAGTATTACGGGTGATTTGAGACCGTACCAAGAAATGTTTGAGGAGCTTGCATCCAAAGAAGTGGGTATTCACCCACGAAAGCTTACGCTCCAATACCTCTGTTAGTCTATAAGGTGCCACAGGACCCTTTGTCAGTTCAGGGTAATTCATTGTGGGTTATGAGGATGGCTCATTATAAATAATGGAATATTTCAAGTGACTTTCATCCCAAAGTGCATTAACCATGGCCTCAATCCTGGAGATGCCTGTGCAGAGTTTTACATGAGTAATCCCATGGATTCATACAAAAACCTACATTAAAAAATGTGATCAACGTTGCAAAGCCAAGCACTCAAAGGTTAGAAAATGCCAGAATTGAAGTTGCCCGTGCAACCTTAATTCAGTCTCCTTATGCATACTACACATTATGACAGTCTTTAAGTACATGATCTCATGTTATTTTTCCACAGGACCCCCGCCTCATTCACTGCAGAGGATAGACAATGCTTAGGGAATGAATCAGAGTCATGTAGTGAATGAGACTGTTGTCTGCAGGCCCCTGGCTTCATTCACTGAAGAAGATGGAAAGTGTGTCATGGAAGGAGGGAAGCAGATGGAGGAATAGAAAAGATGGCCTTTGACACTTTACTGGAACCCAGGAAATCTGGATTCTCTTCCCGACTCTTCCACAGCAGAGGATGAAGAATTATTTTGCCTGCGTCCCGCATAGATCTTCTCCATGTAGCCACTCTGGAACTCAACACAAAAGTGTCAGCATGTATGTACTGAGAGTATGTACTGTTCAGCGTGGCAGCAACAGGAACACTGCCGTAAACTTGAAAGAGCTCTGAAAATTCTACTGTGCACCTAGAGCGGGTCATTCTCCATAGCTTAGAATTCAGCCAAATTTAGCCTGATTTTCTTGGGGACAGTAAAAATCATCTCTTTCACCTCTGCTCTCCCCTCCTAACAAATTCCAAACTCTTACTCCTGTCTCCTGAGATATCAGAACCATGAAAATGAGTTACCAAAAAAATGTAATGTGCAAAGTGTTGCACAACCTCAGGAGATAGTAGTCACTACCATTCCTGCTATATATGCTAAGACTTCCGTAATTCCTACATATAGTGAAATTAATTAAAGGCACAGCAAGAACTTCAATTCAGAATTGTCTTAGTTTTGCTGGTTTAAACCATTCATGTACTTTAAAGGCACAAGATTACATGCAGTACTGTTTAGGAACACATTTCTACAGCAGATTTCTGTCTATCTGGGAGAATCTAGCCTAATGGAAGTTACTGTAATACACAGAAAACTATCCGTGCATTTAAGTAAAAAAGGAAACATGTAACTCCAGCTATGGTTCATGTGCTTTTCTCTGCCCCCCACCCCCAGTCACATTCTTGCACTAGTTATCATGACTGGGGCTAAAAGGGTAACAGTTCAAGGCAGATAGCACAAACCTGGCTCTCAGAACAGAGTAAATTGTTGCTGTCAATTGTTCCCAGCAGGCTGACACTTGGAGTGGTTGTCATTCCCTTGTGCTGCAGTTAAAAAGCCTTATAAGGTAAGGGCTGGCCAACTGTTAAGCAGTCTCAAGTGTTCTTCAGCACTGAAAAAACTCCCAGGAATGCACAAGATACCCCTGGCAAAGATTACACCATATTTCACGGCAAGCTCCTACAGTAACAAAGCAAATATTGTATTTTTGAATTTCAAACTCTTCAGGCTATTCTTTTAAAAATAAAATTGAGATGGGTTCCCATGGGCCATTTCATTTTACTGAGGTGGGAGGATCCGGTCTCAATCACTGTTTTTATATGGGCATGGGCCCTGTTAGCTCATCCCACAGGCAAACTGTCGAGTGGCAAACTTACTTGGAAAACTGTATGTGGGATTTCCAGTGCATCAGGTCCTGGGTAAGCAGATATACTGGCCATATGGACGGGGAAAGGGCTCTAGCCTTCTAATTTTTAAGCATGGCTGAAAATGCATGGTGAAATTGTAGGTATTGGGAAGTCCACTGGAGAATCAGCCCCTCCATGCTGCTCCCCTGCTTCACCAGCAGCTCAGCTCAACCAGCACTCAAGATGCCATTTGACTGCTGTGCAGCAGTACTCTCCCCGGCCCAACCTGAGTCAAGGTAGGAGCCATGGAACGGGATCTAAGGTTGCTTTGAGCTGCACTACCTCTTGATGGGATTGCCAATGGAAAGCTGGCCAGGAGGATTAGAAACAATAAGCATCCTCCATGCAGGAACTTCTGCACTTAGGGAAGGGGGATAATGCCAGGTGAGTGTGATGGCAGCCATATTGCTTGACATACTGGGGACCATCAGAGCTAAAAGCTTGAGTCTCTTTAGCCTGTAAAGTCAGGCTCTATAGCTTGGGGCTGTAACTGACTCACTCCTCTGTGACTCAAGTACAGAGACTTGCACTGAGAAGTTGTCTACATGGACTTTGCTACCTCTTTTTTATGTTTCCTCATCACTTCTGGCTGCTGCTTTCATGAGTCTTCAGCCCTCCATGATGCTCAGCAGATGGCCATGCTACAGTATGTTTGTGGGTGCTCGCTTATAAACCAGTGAGCCATGCCAGCCAGACACGGGCTCTCTTGTAAACCTAACTGCGAGCCAAAGAAAACTGTTGCCCTTCTAAACAGCAGTGCCTCTGGATACCCATACACTGAGACTCTTTGAAGTGCTTCCCAGTCATTTTTGCTATTTGCTTTCTTTTTCTAAGCCTATTTAGTATTCCAGACTTTAACCATTTCTTCTTTGTTGTTTTTAAGAGAAATCCTTGCCCATTCATTTTTCAGTTCACATTTGACAGCTCAGTTGCACTATAAAAGAAATGGAGTAAAAGCTAAGTGCAAACTAATTGGGAAAAGTGCATTTGGCCACTGCTCTAAATTGGATAAAATTGCCCTTTAAAAAAAAATAAAAGCTCTTGCTGCCAATGCTCTGAGTGGAGGGACTTGACACAGGAAAAACTTTGGTTCGGCACCTTCTGAATCCTCGAAACCCAGCCTCTCTCG
Organism: Macrochelys suwanniensis; assembly: GCA_033296515.1. Taxonomy (NCBI): domain Eukaryota; kingdom Metazoa; phylum Chordata; order Testudines; family Chelydridae; genus Macrochelys; species Macrochelys suwanniensis. The sequence continues at coordinate 13,240,115 of CM065780.1, read as the reverse complement.
TGAAATGTTTGCCAACATTACTTTCCATGACAAATGCGCCTCGGCTGCAAAATCCAAACATGGATTGAACCACTCCAATATTCCAAGGGGTTTAGATCTAGGGTGTTGGTTTTGCCAGTTACAGAGACTTGGGGGTGGTTCACTAGCTGCAGAATTCTGATCAATTATTGGATTATGTTCACATTTCTCAGAGCATTTGAATCCAAGGTTTAGTTTTGGGCCTCTTTCTATTTTCTATTGTGTTTTTAAAAAAACAAATAAAAAAGTCTTAAAATGAACAAAAACCACACAAATCATTCAATTTTTCATTTCTTCTCCCTAGCAAAAGATCCTTTCAAAAGGCAATCACAGAATCTCTTTGGATACACTTCTCTAGGATTCCCACACCAGATCTTGAATTCAATATTTTTCTCTCACTATATTATTAATTTGTTGGAGAGAAGAATCTGTTGGAAATCTGTTGGAGAGAAGAATATCCAAGCTGAAATCTCCTTTGCAGATCTGAGGAGCTAAAGGTCTCTTCAGAGCAGGAACAAAATTATTAGGCAATCTATTCCCTCTACTTTCATTGTGAAAGAATTGATTTGATTACCATGATAGACAGCTGTAGATTTTTGAGGACATACTTTTCTTTTAATGAGGGGAAGTGTCTCTCTCAATGGAAATTACCTCATAGAATATCAGGGTTAGAAGGGACCTTACGAGGTCATGTAGTCTAACCCCTTGCTCAAAGCAGGACCAATCCCTAATTTTTGCCCCAGATCCCTAAATGGCCCTTTCAAGGATTGAACTCACAATCCTGGGTTTAGCAAGCCAATGTGCAAACCACTGAGCTATCCCTCCCTCCCCTCACTTAGGCTACAGATGATAGTAATGGAAGAAAACTCTATTCAACCATTGTCCCCATGCTCAGGGTATAACTGGACACCATATTTGGGGTTGGGAAGGAATTTTCCCTGGGTCAGATTGACAGAGACCTGGGAGGAGAGGGGGTTCACCTTCCTCTGTAGCAGGGGTCACTTGCTGATTTAAAGTAGTGTAATTGGTGGATTCTCTGTAACGAAGTCTTTAAATCATTATTTGAGGACTTCACTAACTCTGTCAGAGGTTATGATTATTACAGAAGTGGGTGGGTGAGGTTCTGTGGCCTGCAATGTGCAGGAGGTCAGACTAGATGATCATAATGGTCCATTCTGGCCTTAAAGTCTCTGCGTCTGCATGTGGACATCATGAGCTGGGAGCAAGATGTGTGGAGGCGAATGTTCTGCTTTAGATTTCATTCTACTATTGACAATCGCTATATCACATCAACCATCTTTGGCAGAAGGCAGATTTGCCACAAGCTTAATCAAGAACCTCTAGTGGAGAGATGCTTGTTCATCTCTAACTAAGGTCTTATAAGCCTTCAGTAGCTGAGTGGGAGTATCCCTACAAATCTCATAGAATGGTCCTGAAAAACGATTAGTAGTATAGTAAGACCTGTCCTGCCAGGCCCAAAATGCCTTAGGTGGATTTATTTGGACAATTAGATAACCTAATGCTTCTTTCTGGTCTTAAAACCTGTGACTATTTAGCATCAGAGCTGGCTGACATTTTTCAAATTTCAAAATGTTTAATTTAAAAAAATTGGGGACTTTTTAAAAAAATGTTGGCGATTTTCTTTTGACCAGCTCTGTTTAGAACTACATATTGCACTGTTCCTCAGATTATCTCAAGAGGGCTTTGCAAACATTAATTGATGGAGTGTGTCAACACCACTGTGAGGGCAGGATGGTGAACATTACTATTCCCATTTTGTAGGTAGAAAAACTGAGTTACCCAGAAGTTAAATGACTTGTTCAAGGTCAGACACTGAGTTAGAGCAGGTATTAGTAATGATGTGTGATCTGGCCGTATTGAAGTTAATGGGAGTTCTGCCCCTGACTGATTTCACCCTAGATGAAATCTCTTGACTTTCATATCTGTACTCAAAGTCACTTTTCAAGAAAAGACAGAGAATAAGCAAACTGTGGTTACACTAAGAAGTTCAGCTGGTATAATACTGCTAACTATTTTCTGCAAATATTCATATTTTTTAACAAAATAATTTTAACCTTTGACACTCTTTTTGTGTAAGGCTTCAGAATGTTCTAACAAATTGATTTATTGCCAGGAATGTTCATGGAAACAGAATTTAAAATTAATATTGCAGCATATTAATGAAAATCAGTTTTCAAGTCCATAATTCTAAGTATTCATACTAAAAACAGGTATTTGCTAGGAAATGCCTGCTTTCAGCTAAAGAATAAGGATGACTAAAAAGGCATCTAGGAGGATAATCTCTTAAAATACCGTCAGTAAAGGCTAGCAAGCAAAATAATTTATACAGAAAAAGTTAGTGGGGGAGTGAGTGAAGGTTAGAAATATTAAAACAGGGATCTCAAACTCAAATCACCACGAGAGCCACATGAGAACTAGTCAATTGGCCTGAGGGCCGCATCACTGAAACCTTTTCATACAATGATACAAAAGTATAGTCAAAAATGAAAAAAATGAAGAGTAATATAGTATTCTATTAAAAGTCAATGTATTAACTTTTTAGAACTGTAATGCAAAGAGGGGTTTTCATAAAATATAAACACTCAGTAATGTTTGGAGCTTGGCTGCCAGTGGAGTCGGCACCTATGGCGGGCCGCAGGAAATAACTCCGCGGGCCGCATGTGGCCCGCGGGCCACGTGTTTGAGACCCCTGGATTAAAGAATAGTAATGGATCCAAATTCTCCAGGAACACAGGAAGAAGTAACAAAAGGTTGAAATATAGTAGATCAAAGCTTGCATACTGCTTTTTTGGTTGGTTCAGGCCAATGATGGGATGTTAGAAGTTACTACAGAGAACTTTTTCCTGGGTGTCTGGCTGGTCAGTCTTGCCCACATGCTCAGGGTTCAGCCGATCGCCATATTTGGGGTCGGGAAGGAATTTTCCTCCAGGGTAGATCGGCAGAGGCCCTGGAGGTTTTTCGCCTTCCTCTGCAGCATGGGGCACGGGTCATTGGTCATTTGCTGGAGGATTCTCTGCATCTTGAAGTCTTTAAACCATGATTTGAGGACTTCAGTAGCTGAGACCTAGGTGAGAGGATTATTCCAGGAGTGGACGGGTGAGATTTTGTGGCAGCATTGTGCAGGAGGTCAGACTAGATGATCATAATGGTCCCGTCTGACCTTAAAGTCTATGAGTCTATGATTTAAAACAGGATTCAGTTTAGTCTGTAAAATACATAGTCTAGTTCACAAAGTTCCTCCAGTCTCCCAAACCAGTCCGTTTGTGGTGTAAAATAAGCTACAGCATGAAATAAGTTGCTGACACTGGCAACTTCTCCATTTCCTACTCAGTGTGATTTTAACCTCAGAAACCAAATTTTTACCATATTTTGCTACTCTTCAGCATCATTATCTACAGTAGTAATGAGAAAAAAGAAGAGGAACACAAATGCTTTCCAGAACTTGTAAGTGGAGAAAGCTGAATGCCAAAATGACATACTCATAAATAATATACAAATGCTAGGGTTCTGGTTCCATTTGACTGAATTTAATCCCTTACTATTCACAAATGCACAATGGTAGTCTAGATGATTCAATGTTGAATGCATATATTTGACCCATGAGTGCTCTTAATATAGATTTGATCATGCCCCCAGGGAACAGGGACAAAACCACACATCCATAAGACAAAACCATGAGACTTATCTAGAAGCTTGAATGCTGTGATAAGCTGCCCTGTATAAAGGTCTCATCCTAATTCTTAATTGAACTTGATTTATGAGCCGAAGCATGAGGTTTTATATACCGTATAACATTTGTTAGTTAGCATCAGTTTGAAGCATGCCCCGTGCTAATGGTCACAGAACAGTGAAATTTCAATCATTCTAATGTGAAAACATGAAATGGCTTGGTTCCGATCTATACGATGCTGGCAGTGTAAAGGAATTAAGGCAGTTGTAGATAACAATGGTTTACAGTCCCAGCATCTTAAACTGACTTTTCAACATGTGCTAAAAGTGGCTCAAAGTAGTGAGGTTTAAACACAAAATATGTAGGCCTGGAGATGTGGGGAGGAAGGGTAATGCAGAATTTCTCATTTCAGCCATCCCTAGCCCAGATTCATCAAGTCTCCTTGGAAATTTGTATAGCCCTCTTTTGGGATCTCTGAAATCAATGGAGTTATGCTGATTTATACCAGTTGAGGATCTGGCCCAGGAGGGTTAAGCACTGGTCACCGTGACTCTGCCTGTATACAGCCTTTAACTCCAGCAGAGTGGTAGACACTAAAACTCCTACACACTTGTCCCCTTCAGTACTCAGCTGGATCGTGCCCTACCCCCCCACTACCCTAATAAGCCATTTGTCATGAGACATTACAGCAAGCCCCAGTCATGCACTGATCAGCAGCAGCTTGCTATTTCTTTCACAAGCAGTTCTTTCCAGGCGGTCTCACTCTTGCCAGATAAGAGGGAAAGTCTTTTTTGTTTTGTTTTTTTAAGTGCTTCTCAGCTGTCAGATAGCGGCCTCTTAATAAGCAGACAAAAGACAATAACATTCTCTCACATCAAGCGTCACTTATTCCTTGGGGCTAACTCAGTTACAGAGTCCCAGGGACTTTGCTCCTGAAAAAGTAAAGCAGCGAAGCCAGAGACCAAATGTAGTGGAATTTCCTGCTACCAGAATACAGAAGTTGTTTTGTTTGTCAGATCCATAACTCACTTATGCTCTTGAGGACTCAAATGAAGTTTGAGCTCTACAGCTCCTTAAAAATGATGTTATAGCCCAGAAAATACAGCAGGGACTAAACTTGCTACCTGCTCTCAAAGACCTTTCACTAGTGGTGTCTTCCCTCTATCTGAGCTAATGTTCATTGCTGTTTCAAGGTTCACAAAAGGAAGAATAAGATCCCTAAACATATACAGCACTTTCCTTATTAATGCCATCTTTAGCTTAACTATGGGTGATTGCTGAAGCCACTTTATTATTAAATTTGTATTGTGATAGGAGCCCAGACACGAACCAGAACCCAACTGTGTGAGGCGCTGTACAAACACAAAGCAAAAAGACAGTCCCTGCCTCGAAGAGATTACAATTTATGGCAGAGTGCAGGCCAAGAGTACCCCAGGGCGGACTCAAACACAGTAGGAGTATGGCTTGGGTTTAATGACTGCAGTATTCTGCCCACACTACTCTATGACGTGTAATTATTGAGAAGTCTCATTCAGACTTACAAATGCCCTGGAGCAGTTAGTAATCTGATTGAGTTGTAACAGTGATCAAGGCCTGGTCTATACAAAAGTTTTGCTGTTTAACTGTACCAGTATGACTATACCAGTATAGATGCAGTTATATACGGGCAAAAAAAGTGTTTTTGCTGGTGTAGCTTATACTGTGTTCAGTGAGCAAATTAAACTGTACTGGCAAAAATACTTTTTTTTAACCGATATCACTGCATCTACACTAGGGCTTTTGCCAGTAGAGCTATGTCTTAAAAAAAACATATCCCTAATCACCATAGTTATACTGGCAAACCTCTCCAGTGTATATCTGCCCAAACATAACTCTTAGAATTTATATTTTATTGAATATTCACAATAATGTCAGTATATTCACAAACTGAGTATTAGTTATACATCCCACCAGAATTCCTTTCACGCACACTGCAACACCCATTTGTTTGACAGGGTTTTGGGGGAAGGGTGAGAGTATATTCTGTGTATGATTTGGGGGAGGTGTCAGAGGCTTTACTGGAGTTTATCAGTTTTTCTTGTCTGCTGCCTGAGGTAAATTATTGCCTGTGTTGGATTTTTTAAGGCCGCTGGCTGATGGAGTTAATTTATATGCATTAATGCTGTTGGGTAGGTATTGTGAATCTAATTATTGACAGTACACTCAGGGCTTTAGTATGGATGGAGGTTTTTTAAATGTCAAATCTAAATTAATACATACCTATATCCTAGCATGAAAGAACAGAAAGGTATGCTAACATCATACATTCATACACCCATACAATAGAATTAATATGAGAGCGGAGGAAATAGTTTAAGAAAATTAATTTGAAAAATTGTCCTCTTTTCCCCCTCAGTTATAGGTGCCCCTCTTGAGACACTTTAAAGGGTCTTGATTTTCAGAAAGCGATGAGCACCCACCTTCTGCTGATCAGGTCACTTCAAAGTGTTTAAAAATTGAGAGACCAAAAAACCAGAGGCCTCTAAAAGTTCTATAGCTAAGACAAAGAGATGTAGGGACAATGGATAATGTTGACAGATACCCTTTCCCACAATGTAGGGAGCTGAATATACATTCTTGGTTATGGCAAATGCCATTGGTTTGTGGCATAAGAGCCTGGCCCAAAAATCAAATTTCCCTCTACAGCCAAAGGCAGGAGAACAAGTGTCACATTCTAGAGTACTATCCAGACTAGTGGGGGGTTGTGTAACCTTAAGTGCTTCAAAAGGCTCTGTGCTGCTGTGAATCTCTTGTCTGGATGCTCCCATATACATCTGTATGGAGCAGCTGAGGGTTAAGCAGCTCTGACTCAGTAATTCTGATCCCAGCAGCCTGCTTGTTACCCCCCAGTCACTCTCTGGTTACAACTGCAAGATGACCCCAAAACACCTCCAGTCATGAATTTCCCCCAAACCATGTGCTTTGCAATGCCCAGCCCTTTCCTGGATGTTCAGAGAGATAGTAAGGTTTGTTTATTCCTTTAAAGATACAATATCCAGCTGCGTGCCACATTAACTGGAGTTAACAATGACTTTAAAACAAACACAGCACCTGGTTGGTTTAGATTAAAGGTAAAACAAGTTTATTAACAAACGGAGATAGGAGTTTAAGTGAATTCAAGTGCACGGGATAGAGTCAGAAATGGTTACAAGCAAACACAAATGAAAAATGCTTTCTAGAGACTAAAGTCTAACAAAACAAACTACAGCCTTTTGTCCAAGGTAGTTTCCTTATCAACCTGCCTACCAGTAAGATGGTTGACCTTCCCTGTCGTCGGGATCGTCCACAAAGTCCAAAGTGTTTGGATCCTGTGTCTTCTTCAGTGAAAGATAACTTGGGGTTCTTTATCCCTCTCTTTTGTACTTGAATGAAATAGATTCTTCTGAAGGTTCCCCGCCCTCCCCCCTGCCGCAAAAGTAAAGCTAATTCAAGCTGTGAAGAAAATGACATGGAGTCTCCTAGTGAAGGACGTTCCATACTGGTTCCTTTCCTCCCTGGTGTTTGCTAAAAAGAAAATTGATCTGTTTTCTGCTATCTTCTTGCCATGATGCTGAGAGGTGGTCTCCTCTCTGTGCTGTCCTGACAGTCCTGTTCACCTTCTATGTAATTTGCATCCCCTTTGTCTTTGAGTATATTGTAGAGATGCCTTCCAGGTAGCTGAACCACATTCCTTTGTCTAAAGTGGAGTAACTTTAGCCCTGCCCGACAGACACAATTTCTAATATGTTTGCAATTTTGAATTTGTCTTCTGTAAATGCACCATTCAACTTTCCATCGATATCTTACATGACACCTTTTACATACAGGTTATGACATTAGTGAGTAGGGGTACACTGAACTGGTTGGGCCAGCTGAAACTCACTAACAGATACCAATGAACCCCTTGCCCTCTTGCAGGGGGATGCTGTTAGGGTCACACCTTAGTCGCAATGATAAAGTCACTTTCACAAATCAAGTGAGGAGGCAGCAATAGGGATAATAGATTTTTATTTTTTCTGCACAAAAGAATAAAATTTAGTACTCTTAATATTCTCCATTGAGTTTGAACTTTTAACAAAACTAGGTATTAGGTGGGCTTCCAATTTTATAGCAATAACTTTGACCAACATTTTAAAATCAAGAGTCATTAAAGATGCTTGGAGAAAATAGAAATTAGTCTGGTTCTGTAGTAAAAATCTAGTCTGCTTGGCTTCAATGAAGGTTCCTAAAAGCAGTTTTAATGTTGTATCAGGAAGTAGGTTGTAAAGCACAAACAAGAATCTATCTGGACACTAGTCAACAGTGTTTTAATTACATGTTTGTTCTCATACAGTATAACGGGTGCATTACATTTTTCACATTTTCCTATCATAACCTGGGGATTGCTCAATCCCATTAAGAAACCTCTGTATTAAGGAATCATTTTAAATGGTAGAACTTTACATTTCCTTGTAAAATCATAAAAATAGTTGATCTATTTCATGTGTCTCAGCTAGCAATCAGAGTAGCATGAGTTTGAGCATGAGCTTCTCTCTCAGTCATGACTCAAAGAGTTCTGACTATTCCAGGAAAGCTCTTGTTGATGCATTTACTAACTGAGTCTCAGGAGTTCTGTACATGATGTTGGCAAAGTGCACTAGAAGGGTGCGGTTTGGAGATCACTCTAATGTGCTGCACTCTGACTGCTCTGTGTAGACCCTGGTGGCATGTCCTAAATGTACCTAGTTCACTTCGGATTCCGTGAAATAGGTACCTTTTTGAGGGCGCCAGCAAGGCCCTACACAGGGCAGTTAGAGCACAGCATGTTAGTGTGCTTTACAAACCACATCCCTCTGGTGTGTCTTAACACTCTGTATAGACAAGCCCTTAGTAATGAGGATGAAGGATTGAGAATGCTATGCATGATTCTGGCTGATGTCTTATCTAGCCATTGCCACGGCAGTCAGCATGCTCGTACCTGACAGGTGGGGGATGTTGCTAAATGCATTCAGGCAGAGATGTGAAGTGTCTCACTCACATTCTTCATTATCAGTTCATTTAGAAAAAAGATGCAAGGCCATAGCAATTCCATTGGACCAGTACAGCCTGGTAACTGTCAGTCTTGTGCCTTCCAAGTCTTCCATCCTAGCTTCAAAGACTGAGCATATAGAAGTCTTTCATGACTCACGCAGAAGCTCCCCTCAAAGTTTGATGGCTCTGGGTGACATCCCCATGCAAATCTTACACCTAGGTACATCATACTCAGCTCCCAAGTTTGGTGCAGCAGCCATGTTTATCTATGAAGGTGGTCTTGCAGCTACATTCACACACATGCTTTGAACTTTCTTCCTTCCCCATCAGCACGTCTTCACTAGAGAGTTAGGCACACGTTGTGGAGCTGTGTCAACTAATTTGACATTAAACAGGACTCTACAGACAGGGCTCACCATGGTTAGCATTGTGACTACCGGCTGCGGTTAAACCCTAGTGAAGCCATAGGTTTTGTGGACCTCCAAATCCCTTAGGCAACTTTGAAAATGTACAAACTAGGTGATGGTCATCAGTAAATAACCAGTTCTGATCTTTTTCTGCTTCCCTCTGTGCGTACATACTGAGAACTGTGCTTGTTCATGCATTTCAGAGCTGTTTTATGTGGCATTTCCTGGAGATATCCCGTAGATATTTTTGGTACAGTATAACAGGACTTGGATGACCTTTCATTAGTGAGTACTGGGAAAGGCTTGAGGACAAATTAATAGCATAATGTCTAGTAGAGATATGTGAATTGTTGGAGATTATGTTTAGTTTCTACTGACTTCAGGTGTTTCCTAGCCTTTGATATGCAGACCACTTTGTGAATTTTATGTTTCTTTCATGTCCTGTCAGTACATTAGGGATGAACTCTTACATTGACATTTGTAATGGAAGGTTTTTCGGCATACCAATCTACTATAAGCATATATACAGAAACAATTACTCCCAAAATTCCAAGGGGATGGGGTCACTCCCAATTTAGCGTGCTAGTCCGACTGAAATAACTGTCAGTGCAACTCATGCTTTTAAGTCACACAAGGGTGCTTGTGTCCCTGGCATATTTACTATGAATGCCCCAGTGGCTCATATTTCCCAGACGGAATTAAACGTGTTCTTCTCTTTTTAAAGAGATCTGTTTGCCTTAGGCTAGTTACAGTGCCCTATAGTTTCAAAAACAAGCAGTGAATTTGGGCACTCAAAATAGAAGCACACATCCTGAAACAGAGCTCTGCACCTAAAGCAGGCTCTTTTAAAGATATCACATGTTGGGCAACCAAAATCACCAGCTATTTTTGAACATTTAGCCCAGTATATTGAGTATTTTGTTTATGAGAAATGTGCTTTATTAAATGAACACTTGGACTGCAAAATGAGGATAGCACAATTTAAACGCAACTTATACTGGATTCTGCAACGATACAATGGATTTTGTGTTCTCAACCCATTTTGACAGCAAGAATAATTGCTGTGGATGGAATCAAATTGCCTGTGTAAAAGCTTTAACTCTGTTTCCTTGATCAGTTTGTTTCAACAAAAACATTTTCTTCTCTATAGAGCTTTGAATATTCCTGGAATCCCAAAGCACAATGCCTAATAATGAATTCAATACTCATCATCCAATAGCTACGGTGGCAATCAGAACAACCACTGTGCGTTCAACTATATTATTTTTATATCTCAGAAGCAGCCTTGGACACAAGCTATTTTGTTCCTGGAAGGAATGTTGGTCAGAACACCTGGAGTGAAACCCTGGCATCATTCAAGTCAATGACAAAACTCTCATTGACTTAGAATCATAGAATCTCAGGGTTGGAAGGGACCTCAGGAGGTCATCTAGTCCAACCCCCTGCTCAAAGCAGGACCAACCCCAACTAAATCATCCCACCCAGGGCTTTGTCAAGCCTGACCTTAAAAACCTCGAAGGAAGGAGATTCCACCACCTCCCTACGTAACCCATTCCAGTGCTTCACCACCCTACTAGTGAAAAAGTTTTTCCTAATATCCAGCCTAAACCTCCCCCTCTGCAACTTAAGACCATTACTCCTTGTTCTGTCATCTTCTACCACTGAGAACAGTCTAGATCCATCCTCTTTGGAACCCCCTTTCAGGTAGTTGAAAGCAGCTATCAAATCATCCCTCATTCTTCTCTTCTGCAAGCTAAACAATTCCAGTTCCCTCAGCCTCTCCTCATAAGTCATGTGCTCCAGCCCCCTAATCATTTTTGTTGCCCTCCGCTGGACTCTTTCCAATTTATCTACATCCTTCTTGTAGTGTGGGGTCCAAAACTGGACACAGTACTCCAAATGAGGCCTCACCAGTGCTGAATAGAGGGGAATAATCACGTCCCTCAATCTGCTGGAAATGCCCCTACTTATACAGCCCAAAATACCGTTAGCCTTCTTGGCAACAAGGGCACATTGTTGACTCATATTCAGCTTTTCGTCCACCGTAACCCCTAGCTCCTTTTCTGCAGAACTGCTGCCCAGCTATTCGGTCCCTAGTCTGTAGCAGTGCATGGGATTCTTCCGTCCTAAGTGCAGGACTCTGCACTTGTCCTTGTTGAACCTCATCAGATTTCTTTTGGCCCAATCCTCTAATTTGTCTAGGTCTCTCTGTATCCTATCCCTACCCTCCAGCGTATCAACCACTCCTCCCAGTTTAGTGTCATCTGCAAACTTGCTAAGGGTGCAGTCCACACCATCCTCCAGATCGTTAATGAAGATATTGAACAAAACCAGCCCCAGCACCGACCCTTGGGGCACTCCACTTGACACTAGCTGCCAACTAGACATGTAGCCATTGATCACTACCCGTTAAGCCCGACCATCTAGCCAGTTTTCTATCCACCTTACCGTCCATTCATCCAGCCCATACTTCTTTAACTTGCTGGCAAGAACACTGTGGGAGACTGTATCAAAAGCTTTCCTAAAGTCAAGAAATAGCACATCCACTGCTTTCCCCTCATCCACAGAGCCAGTTATCTCATCATAGAAGGCAATTAGGTTAGTCAGGCATGACTTGCCCTTGGTGAATCCATGCTGACTGTTCCTGATCACTTTCCTCTCCTTTAAGTGGTTCAGAATTGATTCCTTGAGGACCTGTTCCATGATTTTTCCAAGGACTGAGGTGAGACTGACTGGCCTGTAGTTCCCTGGATCTTCCTTCTTCCCTTTTTTAAAGATGAGCACTACATTAGCTTTTTTCCAGTCATCCGGGACCTCCCCCAACTGCCATGATTTGTCAAAGATAATGGCCAATGGCTCTGCAATCACATCGGCCAACTCCTTTAGCACCCTCGGATGCAGTACATCCGGCCCCATGGACTTGTGCTCGTCCAGCTTTTCTAAGTAGTCCCAAACTACTTCTTTCTCCACAGAGGGCTGGTCACCTCCTCCCCATACCGTGCTGCGGAGTGCAGCCATCTGGGAGTTGACCTTGTCTGTTAAGACAGAGGGAAAAAAAGCATTGAGTATACTAGCTTTCTCCACATCCTCTGTCACTAGGTTCCCTCCCTCATTCAGCAAGGGGCCCACACTTTCCTTGACTTTCTTCTTGTTGCTAACATACCTGAAGAAACCCTTCTTGTTACTCCTAACATCTCCGGCTAGCTGCAACTCCAAGTGTGATTTGGCCTTCCTAATTTCACTCCTGCATGCCTGAGCAATATTTTTATACTCCTCCCTAGTCATTTGTCCAATCTTCCACTTCTTGTAAGCTGCTTTTTTGTGTTTAAGACGAGCAAGGATTTCACTGTTAAGCCAAGCTGGTTGCCTGCCATATTTACTTTTCTTTCTACACATCGGGATGGTTTATTCCTGCAACCTCAATAAGGATTCTTTAAAGTACAGCCAGATTTTCTCGACTCCTTTCTCCCTCATGTTATTCTCCCAGGGGACCTTGCCCATCAGTTTCCTGAGGGAGTCGAACTCTGCTTTTCTGAAGTCGAGGGTCTGTATTCTACTGCTCTCCTTTCTTCCTTGTGTCAGGATCCTGAACTCGACCATCTCATGGTCACTGCCTCCCAGGTTCCCATCCACTATTGCTTCCTCTATTTCTTCCCTGTTTGTGAGCAGCAGGTCAAGAAGAGCTTTTCCCCTAGTTGGTTCCTCCAGCACTTGCACCAGGAAATTGTCCCCTACACTTTCCAAAAACTTCCTGGATTGTCTGTGCACTGCTGTATTGCTCTCCCAGCAGATATCAGGGTGATTAAAGTCACCCATGAGAACCAGGGCCTGTGATCTAGTAACTTCTGTTAGTTGCTGGAAGAAAGCCTCGTCCACCTCATCCTCCTGGTCTGGTGGTCTGTAGCAGACTCCCACCACGACATTACCCTTGTTGCTCCCACTTCTAAATTTAATCCAGAGACTCTCAGGTTTTTCTGCAGTTTCATACTGGAGCTCCGAGCAATCATACTGCTCTCATACATACAACGCAACTCCCCCACCTTTTCTGCCCTGCCTATCCTTCCTGAACAGTTTATATCCATCCATGACAGTACTCCAATCATGTGAGTTATCCCACCAAGTCTCTGTTATTCCAATTACATCATAATTCCTTGACTGTGCCAGGACTTCCAGCTCTCCCTGCTTGTTCCTCAGGCTTCTTGCATTTGTGTATAGGCATTTAAGATAACTCACCGATCGTCCTGCTGTCCCAGTATGGGGCAGGATCCCTCCCCTCTTGCACTCACCTACTTGTGCTTCCTCCTGGTATCCCACTTCCCCACTTACCTCGGGGCTTTGGTCTCCTTCCCCCGGTGAACCTAGTTTAAAGCCCTCCTCATTAGGTTAGCCAGCCTGCTTGCAAAGATGCTTTTCCCTCTCATCATGAGGTGGAGCCCGTCTCTGCCTAGCACTCCTCCTTCTTTGAACACCATCCCATGGTCAAAGAATCCAAACCCTTCTCTCCGACACCATCTGTGTAGCCATTCATTGACTTCCACCATTCAATGGTCTCTACCCCGGCCTTTTCCTGCCACAGGGGGCATAGACGAGAACACCACTTGCGCCTCAAACTCCTTCTTCCCAGAGCCACGTAGTCTGCAGTGATACGCACAAGGTCATTCTTGGAAGTATCATTGGTGCCCACGTGGAGAAGCAGGAAGGGGTAACGATCTGAGGGCTTGATGAGTCTCGGCAGTGAATCCTAGCCCCTGGCAAGCAGCACACCCCTCGGTTTTCCCAGTCAGGGCGGCAGATAGATGACTCAGTCCCCCTGAGGAGAGAGTCCCCGACCACCACCACCCTCCTCCTCCTCTTGGGAGTGGTGGTCGTGGAACCCCCATCCCTAGGACGGTGCATCTCATGCCTTCCAATCAGTGGAGTCTCCTTCTGCTCTGTTCCCTCAGATGTATCATCCACTCCACTCTCTGCACTAGTACCTGCGGAGAGAACATGGAAACGGTTGCTCATCTGAATCTGCGTTTCTGGTACATGGACTTTTCTGGTACTCTTTCCTCTTCTGGAGGTCACATGCCGCCAATTATCCTCGCTGGCCTTCTGTCCCCGCTGCGTAGCCTGCTCTGAATCTTCACAACATTGTGCCCGCTGAAGCCTATCCTGACGTCTATCCAGGAAATCCTCATTTTCTTTTATGGAACGCAGGGTTGATACTCGTTTCTCCAGACCTTGAATCTTCTCTTCCAATATGGAGATCAGCTTGCACTTTGTACAGACAAAGTCGCTTCTATCCTGTGGAAGAAAGAAACATGGCACATCCTGTGCAGGTCACAACAGCGGATCACTCAGCATCCATAGTCTCTTCCTTCTAAGAGCTTCCTCACCGGTGGCAGAAGCTACTCAGAGAAACCTGCAAGAAGGGAGCCTCAGTGGGCTCGGTAGGCTCTCTCCGGGTGAACTCCCAGGCAAACTCCTTCTGTTTGCCTCTCTGCTGTTCGCTGCTCAGCTGGTTTGCAGCTGACTGCCTTTTTATAACAGTCAGGCCCACCTGGAACAAAGCACTCCCAATTCACACTGTTCAAACAAGCAATCAAACAATCAAGCAAGCACACGGTCAAACTGCCAAACTGTCCCAACAGACACTCAGCTACTCACCAGCACAGTCCCCCTAATGCAGCACTTAGCGTACCTCCACTCAGACAGATCCCAGGCAAACTCCTTCTGTTTGCCTCTCTGCTGATCTTCACAGGGGAAAGATTTAACAATACCACCTACTTGTTATATAGTGCTTTTTCATCAGTAGATATCAAAATGTTTCAGGATCTTTCAATGTATTTATCATCACAACACCCCTGTGAGGTAGGGAACTGCTATTATCTGCCCCATGTGCAAAATGGGGCAGTGGGGCACAGAGGGGAGGTCTATAGTGCACACTAAACTCAGGCTTGACCCCAGCCCCACTTCCATCCACACACAGGTCAGCAAGCACTCAGGACTTGGGTCCTGTGGCACTGCTAGGAGAGAGCCCAAGCCTTTCTGTGACTCAGGTTCAAGCCTTATGAGACCCCAGGTCCAGAAATTGTAAGCTCAAGTTTACAATGCAGTGTAGATGCTCAAGTATGGGTTTGGAAACAGAGTCTACAAGCCCAGGGTTACAATGCAGCTCAAGTATACCCAGAGAGGCTAAGTGACTGTCCACGGTCATACAAGAAGTTCTTGTTTTTGTAGGGTTTTCTTCTTTTGAGGGCAGAGCAGAGAATTGAACCTGGGTCTCCCAAGTCCTAGGCGAGGGCCCTGGCCCATCCTGCCTCCTTTCGCCCCAGAGCGGTCCTGTACCCTTTTCAAAAAGTGCCATGGTATCTTTCCATTTGAATAGCCATGACAAAGGGCTTTAATTTCATATCGTACCTGAAAAAGGCATCTCTAGATGTGTGAGCAAGTGGAATTGGGCTCCGGTGCACCGAAGCACTCAGCTACGTGCTTAACTTTAAGCATGTGAGTAGTCCCACTAACACGAATGGGTCCCATTGATATTAAGCATGTGTTTAAGTGCTCTGCTGCACTGGCACCTCAGTGCAGGAGTATTTAGTGAAGGATAGAATCTTTCTCCCAGGCTGGCGAGTTCCCCCAAGGAAGGCGTTAACTGGTGGCTGTGTGACTGCATAGATTCTCCAGCTATGCCCCTTTAAGTCCATTAAAGTCAATGCAGTTACCAGGGATGAATTTAGCCCATTGCATTTAAACGAACAGCCCCATGACAGTACAGCAGTGTTCTAATCTAAGATTTAATGCACCTTTCAAACGTCTAGCTCATTAAAGATCCTGAGGGAAAACAGCAATCACCACCAGGCTGGGTCTGCAAATGAAAAAAGGTTGAAAACCACTGCACTAGGAAATATTTTGGGTACGTTCAGTGCCCTATGTTATATACAGGAGGTCAGACTAGATCAGGGGTGGTCAAACATTTTGGTCTGAGGGCCATATCTGGGTATGGAAATTGTATGGTGGGCCATGAATCATCAACTATTTTCTGATGGGCAGTCTATTCGTTTTCACTTGTCATTATTATCATAATGGTAAAGCATGTGCAAGTAAATGTTTAGACTGGGTTGGAAAAAGTTTATTACAATTTGGCAAGGCTGGAAACAAGGTGCTATGAATTTTCCAAACAAGGACTTGTGCCTCGGCCTTATTAAATGCTGCCATCATGCTGCTATTGTTAAGTGTGAGGTGGAATTTTTTTTATAAACGATGATATTCACAGTTTGTATTTTTAACTGTTTCATGTTTTAACAAGCTCAAGGTTCAGCTTGGATTTAAAAAGTAGCTTAGAACTGTTGGAACATTATTTACATATCAGCTGATCAAAGAATGTATTTTAGAGGACGTATTTTCAATTTTCAGATATCTTTCGTTAGACAAAATAATAGCCTTTTATTTTTTTTAAAGGGAACACTATAGGAGTAACCACTGGGGTGAATGGATAGCAACACCCTGCCATGTGAAACCCAAGAACTCCTTAATGCCAATTGGCAAAGGAGGTTACAGGAACGTACTTAGTCTAGCATTAGAGAGATAAGATGGGTGAGGTAGTATCTTTTATTGGACCAACTTCTGGTGGCGAGAGATACAAACTTTTGAGCTTCTACACTCTTTCCCAGACCGGAAAAAGAGCTTTGTGTAAGCTGAAAGATTGTCTCTCACCAACAGAAACGCTTTCCATTCATCTGAGTTATTTTTTAGAGGTTTCCCTAAAATTTATGATTCAATATAAAGTCAATTATGAGATCCCTTTCCTATTCTTGAAATGATATAAAGTTGGATGTTGCAAATAAAAATACTGAATTCCCTTGGATATTAATGTTTTATATTAATTTACTTTATTTTCTGTACACTGAACACAACTTGCTTTTGGGGCGTGACTGGTGCTAAAAGGCTGGGGGTGGGGGAATTGCAAACTCCATGCCAGTAGTTGCGGCCTGAACTGTTTTAGAACGTATACCTAGTTTGTCATATATGGCTGTGTGCATATAATCTGCTATTTATGGTAACTACTCTATTTAATCTATGCAACAATTGTGTGTTTTGAGACATAACTAGTGTTTTTCAGATTTATATACAACATTTAAATTATTCACAATAATTAAGACTAATAGTACTTAATATTATGGGTAGGGCCCTACCAAATTCACAGCCATGAAAAACGCGTCACGGAGCATGAAATCTGGTCTCCCCCCGTAAAATTGGTCTTTTGTGTGCTTTTACCCTATACTATACAGATTTCATGGGGAGACCAGCGTTTCTCAAACTGGGGGTCCTGACCCAAAAGGGAGTTGCAGGGAGGTCACAAGGTTATTTTAGGGGGGTTGTGGTATTGCCACCCTTACTTCTGTGCTGCCTTCAGAGCTGGGTGACCAGAGAGTGGTGGCTGTTGGCCAGGTGCCCAGCTCTGAAGGCAGCGCCCCACCAGCAGCAGCACAGAAGTAAGGGTGGCAATACCATACCCTTCCTCTCTTATTTCTGCGCTGTTGCCTTCAGAGTTGGGCAGCTGGAGAGTGGCAGTTGCTGGCTGACTGACTGAGGGCCCAAACTCTGCACACAGCAGCGCAGAAGTAAGGGTGGCAACAGGGCTGGCTCTTAACTTTTTGCCGCCCCAAGCAATAAAAAACAAAACACACAGAGCGCTGCCACCCCCAGGAAAAAAACAAAAACAAAAATGAGCGCCGCCGAGCCAAAACAACCTCCCCTTCCCCGAGCCTCATGCTGCCCCACCGAAACAACACCCCGTCCCCCGAGCTGCCCTGCTGAAACTCCCCCTCCCCTCTCCCGAGCCCCAAGCCGCCCCACCGAAACAACCCCCCGTCCCCCGAGCCGCCCCGCCCTGCTGAAACTCCCCCTCCTCTCCCCAGAGCCCCGCACTGCCGAGCCGAAACAACCTCCCCTCCCCCGAGCTCCACGCCGCCCCGCCGAAATAACCGCCCCACTCTCCTGAGGCCCGCGGCGCTGAAACAACCGCCCCCTCCCACAAGCCCCGCGCCGCCCTGCTGAAACCCCCCCTCCCCTCCCCTCTTCCGAGCCCCACGCCGCCCCACTGAAACAACCCCCTCCCCCCTCCCGAGCCCTGCACCGCCGAGCCGAAACAACCGCCCCCCTCCCCTGAGCCCTGCCCTGCTGAAACAACCCCTCCCCTCCCCCAAGCCGCCCCACTGAAACAACCCCCCTCCCCTCCCCCGAGCCCCGCGCCATCGCCGAAGTAAAAAAAACAACCAAACCCCGAGCGCCGCC
This sequence comes from Macrochelys suwanniensis, assembly GCA_033296515.1. Lineage (NCBI taxonomy): Eukaryota > Metazoa > Chordata > Testudines > Chelydridae > Macrochelys > Macrochelys suwanniensis. The sequence goes on along the minus strand of CM065780.1, from coordinate 13,221,692 downwards.
GCCAAAGAAAAACAAAACAAAACAACCCCAAGCACTGCCCCTTGCAAGGTGCCACCCCAAGCAAGTGCTTGGTCAGTTGGTGCCTGGAGCCAGCCCGGGGTGGCAATACCATACCATGCCATCCTTACTTCTGTGCTGCTGCAGGCGGTTGGCTCTGCCTTCAGAGCTGGGCTTCCGGCCAGCAGCCGCCGCTGTCCAGCTGCCCAGCTCTGAAGGCAGTGCCGCTGCTAGCGGCGGCGCAGAAGAAAGAGTAGCAGTACCACAGACCCCCTACAATAACCTTGCAACCACCACACAGCTCCTTTTTGGGTCAGAATCCTGACCAGGGCCGGTGCAAGGAAGTTTCGCCTAGGGCCCTGCGCCTCCCCGCAGCTGACACCGCCCCCCCAATCCGCCGTGGCAGCCAGTTCCCTGCCCCCGCGGTGGCTCCCGCCCCCCCCCCCCCCCCCCACGGGCCAGCAGCTCAGCCCCTCGCCCGCGGCAGCCTCCCCCTGCCCGTGGCGCCCCCACAGCTCCCAGCTCAGCCGCAGACCCGGGAGGGTGGGAGGCAGCCGCGGCCAGCCACCCACCCCCACCGCTCCCAGCACCCGAGGTGACCATCTAGGGTCGCCTAGTGGGCATGCCAGCCCTGATCCTGACAAAAACAACACCGTGATTTTTCAGATTTAAATGGCTGAAATCATGAAATTTGCAATTTTTAAAATCCTACGACCATGAAATTGACCAAAATGGACTGTGAATTTGGTATGGCCCTAACTATGGGCCAGATCCTCAGATTGCATAAAGTCTCATAGCTCCAATAAATGTCCATGAAATGACACCAATTTACACTAGCTGAAGATCTGCCTATAAGTATTTTTATATTGAAACTGGTCTGCTATATAAACTTTTAAAATGGTTATTGGATGATTTAGGTGTGAGTTTGTGATCTGGAAGTAAATGGACACATATTGCTGCCTAGTTTTTAATTTAACTAATCTAGGGCAAGATTTTGAAAGGCATTTAGGAGAATTAGGTGTGCAAGCTCCAATGAGTTTCACTGGGAATTGAATGTCTAGCTCCCCTTTGTGGCTTGGCAAAATCTCTGCCTCTAATTTCAAAAGCACATAAGTGATTGAGGAACCTAAGTCTCATTTTAAAAAGTGATTTAAAAAAAGTGGTTTAGACACTTAGCATCCCAGGTCTCATTGCAAGTCAATGTGATATAGGAGACAGATTTTCAAAGGTATTTGGATGCCCAAAGATGCAGATAGTTGCCTGGTGGGGTTTTCAAAAGCATCTAGGCACCTAACTCCCATTGACTTAAATGGAAGTTAAGCACCTAGGTGCTTATGGGCATCATTAGGCACCTAAATACCTTTGAAAATTTGGTCCTTAGGTTCCTAGATGCCTATCATTTTTGAAAATGAAACTTAGCTCCTAAGTCACATTAGCATTTTGAAAATGTTACCCTACATCTCTGTGTGTCCCTTTTCTGGGATTCTGTATTGGAAGGGAAACAAAAGCTAGAGAAGTGTGTGTACTAATCATGTGTAAACTGAAGATGTATTACAGCCCAAGAGACCATAAATAGCAGAGGATGACATTACTTGTTTTTCAACACAGAGTGTTTAACAGTTTAAAATTAAAAAATGTGATGAATGACTATGTTTCAGATCTGACGGTTAGGGACCAGATGGTGGAATTTTTACTCGTGTGCTTCTGAGCACTTATTCAAGTGAGGAAGGGCTCGATAGCTTAGTCTCAGATCTAAAATGAAGATCGGGGATTTTTTTCCTAGCGGTTTAGAAATGTAGAAAAATTACACCAGGCTGAATGGAAGTTGAGTTCTGGACCTTGGAGGTCAGTTACCTGTTTGGAGCAAAACTGGTGATGTAGAGTCAGATATTATTTTAGCAATTTGTTTATTTACAAAGTGTACACATACCATTTTTCCTTGAACAATGGTGGTAACAAACTGCATAGAGGTGCTGCAGAAACCTCAGGTAAGGCATTGCTTCCCTGGCCAAAGTAGCAGCTACCTTGTGCCTCTCTTTATCTCCAAGATAGGCCAGTTCCACCACCAGGAGCACTTTGCCGGTGTCACTATACTGGTATACTCTATTGGCAAATTTTGCCAGCAGAGTTTATTTCAGCTCCCTGTGCAAAATAAGCTATACTGCAGTTTTAGGTGCTTTTGCCAGCACGGCTCTGTTGGTCAGGGATCACACCTCATCACAGACATAGCTATGCCAACAGATGTCTGTAGTGTAGAACGGACCTAACAAATCTCATACAGATGCTACTTCTTAAATACACTCTATCCGCTCTCACTTTACCTCTGGGAAAGCCATAATCCAAGGCTCCCCTCTGATCACACTGCCTGGACAGGTGGCCTGGCCCATCTCTCTCCTTTTGTGTAACTGCTCTGGAACACAAAGGAAGCCTAGAAAGTTTAATGGTCCAGAAAAAGAAGAGCACACTTCAGCTCACACACTTCTCTGAACCACTCCCTGGGTGTGGCTGCTGCATACCATTTTCAGCTCTCGCTAGGGAGTGTTTCATCCTGGGTGCTTATCCATCAATGATCCCTAATGCATAAGCCATAGCACCATCACCATCACCGAAGGATGCAAATATGACCTGCTTCAACCTCCAGGATCAAAAATACCCTGGGAAAGACATTTAATTAAAGAAACCCATGTCATATTAAAGTGCATGGCAAAACAGACATCTTTATAATCCTCATTTGTGGTAGCATTCGGGGAAAATTTAAATTATAAATGAAAAACTGACTTCCAAATAAAAGGAGCTGAAAAATGGGTGGTTCAGAATGAGAGACAAGGTGGGTGAGGTAATATCTTTTACTGGACCAACTTCTGTTGGTGAGAGACACAAGCTTTCAAGAATATAAGAATGGCCATCTAGCCCAGTATCCTGTCTTCTGATGGTGGCCAGTGCCAGAAGCCCCAAAGGGAATGAACAGAACAGGTAATCACAAAGTGACCCATCCCTTGTCACGCATTCCCAGCTTCTGGCAAACAGAGGCTAGAGTTTTGAAGATCAGAGATGCACATGGGGATAATAAAGCCAGTGTATGCAGGCTCTTTACAGAACTGGCTACTGTAAATGTCAACTGAATGTGACAAGAAAAAACTGCTTTAGAAAACTCAGGTCATGTTCCTATGTCGAGTGGACGACAAGTGTAACGTAAACTGTGGTTATTTACTCTGCTACAATTAAGAGACCCTGCAAGTTAGACTCTCTCTTTATCATGAGCTAAACATAAGCTTTAGCTTCAAAACTTCTATATGACAACAAAGGGCAAAGCTGAGGTTTGCAAGAGAAATAGCTGCTTAATCGAATCTCAGTCTCTAGGTTCATAGCATGCTACAAAGAGGAATATTTATTTCAAATTAGTGTCAATAGTTACAGTTCCTTAAATAAAAAGAGGGAAAAATAAGGGGAGGAAGACTGCTCCATTTCCATTTCAAAAGATTCCCTGTAAGTAAGTCATGAGTTGTCATTTTCAGAACTAAACATGGGACTATCACAACCATTTCTGCCCATCCGTGGAGAGCTCAGAAGCCTTCTCTCCTATCTGGATTCCATGATGACGGTTGAAAATAGACTTTGTATGAACTATAATAAGATTAAGAAAAAACAAACACACACTGCCTTATGATTTAGTAGCTCCCAGGGTTTATGAAGCTGCTGCAGCAGCACACTTTAGTATCTCTCTAACAGTCTCAAACTACACTAAGCATAGGCAAGATGCAGTTAGTCTGCATTTTTACAAGGAATAATGCTGGCCTAGAGGATTTGCTTAGAAATCACTCAGGAGTAACATTATTTCATTACTTTATAATCACGTCTCTAGTGAGGGTAAATTGAGTGCTGTTTGACTTTTATCTTCCCACACACATGGTTGCTGCTGTGAAAATTCTGGAAACAACTTCTGAGATACTGTATCTTGAAAGGTTACGGCCAAGGCTATCAAACTCTTTGCTCTCCGAATGGAAAATGTTTTCCTTCATGAAATAATTCAGACTCTTCTTCTATCACTTTCATCAGCTTTTTCTGTCCTGGTCTGTTTAGTCTGCACTGAAGCTTGTATGGTGTTGTGCTGCTACAGTAACTGGGGGGCTCGTCCCTCTCCACCTCAGACTTACTCAGTAGGGGACAAACTCTCTGATACTATCATACAGCTTCAAGTGCCTCCTGTTTCAAAATGCCACATTAATAATGAACAGCAGCCTGCCTTGCTCTAGTACGATAATGGAAAGGAAGGCGAAGTTCAAGATGCCTTGAGATCCTCTCTGCCTTTCCCATATATGGCATTTCCAGTGTACCCAGGCGCTTTTTTTACTTAGACTAAAAGGTTTGCACTTCTGTGTGCAGTGTACTTATAAATCAAACAGGCATAACAAACAGGGCACACATTCTGCTTGCTATCGAGAAGACGTGAAATACGGAGCATTGCAAATCAAAGTGCAGGACTTGGGTTAAAGTCACGTGCAGCTCTCACCTGACATATTTTCAAACAAAATAATTAAAACTCACTGTTAAGCATGCTTTACAACTTGTGGTTTTCAAAAGCTATAATGAGAGAGTCACAGAGAGACTATTAGACTATGAGCTCTTGAGGGCAGGGACTGTCTCTTAATACGAATAAATAAGATCTCCATGTTCATTTTTCACATTTTCATTTTTATCCATAGATCTCAACAGGGTTTACAACAGAGATGTCATTATCCCTGTCGCAGTTCAGAGCTAGCTGCATCTTTACCCTCTCTCTAGTCTCTCCGAGTGCTCCCCCTCCAGGAACAGGCCTCTGGCTGACACCTGTCCTGGGGTGGAATGCTACAATTCTCCCACTCTCAGACTGGGGTCTGCATAGGGCTGCCAACTTTCTAATCACGCAAAACCAAACAGCCTAGCCCCGTCCCTTCCCTGAGGCCATGCCTCCTGCCACGCCCCTTTCCTGAGGCCCTGCCCCCTTCACTACATTCCCCCTCCCTCGGTGGCTCACTCTCCCCCACCCTCACTCACTTTCACCAGGCTAGCTGTTGGGGTGAGGGCTCTAACTGGGGGTGTGCGCTCCGGGTGGGGCCAGAAATGAGGGATTCAGGGTGCAGGAAGGGGTTCTGGGCTGGTGCAGGGGGTTGGGGTGCAGGGAAGGTGCGGGGGGGTGAGGGCTCCATCTGGGGGTGCAGGTTCTGGGGTGGGGCCAGGGATGAGGGTTTGGGAGGGGCTCAGGGCTGAGGTTCCTGGCCAATGGGAGTGCAGAGCCAGTACTCAGGGCGGGGGCAGCATGCAGAGCTCTGTGGCTCCCTCCTGCCTAGGAGCCAGATCTGTTGGCTGCTTCCGGGGCACAGTGTGGAGCCAGGAAAGGTAGGGATTATCCTGCCTTAGCTCCGCACCACCGCCGAGTGCCAAGGTCCCTTTTAGACCGGATGTTCTGGTCGAAAACCAGACACCTGGTCATCCTAAATCTGCAGTACAGCCCCCTGAGCACCAGCTGTGATTCCTCAGCAGACCCAACTGTTGAGGAGCTGTGATGAGCAGTTGATACAGTAACACAAGACAGGCTCTATAAAACTAAGTATTGTTTAATCTCAACAGCAGGGGCATAATGAAAGAAAAGGAAAGTAAACGGTCTGCATGCATATTTGTCCTACCCAAAGCTTAGGCAGGCTTATCTCTGTTCCCACAACCTTGGAGAACCATCCTCCTCAGTCTGCCCCCTGCAGTCTCTGCATCTCTTTCTTCCCCGTTGTTTCAGAATTGCCCTTTTATCCACCCTAAATTTCTTTGTCTCCCTGTGTCTTTTGAACCTGCCTCTATTTCAAATTGAATTGACAGTTATTTGTTCAACCACAATAAGTCTGGCTCCTATGTTGCTACAGTTTAAAGATCAACAGGGTTATAGTTATCCTGAGCAATTTTCTTAGTCTGGGAGACTCTTGGAGGACACGAAGAATGAAGACGGTAATCATAAAGTCACAAGTAAAAAGCCTTGCCTGTATTATAAGTTTTAGTATGCAGATGATTAGGGTTACAATCACACATAAGTATACAAAACCTGAGAGAGCCCATGCAAGGCTACTGCTGTATTCATACTGACATACCCAAAGATGTCTGGTGGGGTCTTCCTTCCCTATCCATATCAGCGAACCCCTTTCATCTTGTTTTTATGAGCATGCCTAACATTTTATGCTTATGAATGAGGGTTCCAACTTCCTTTCCCTTATCTGTATTGCCACACCTCCTAAATGTTGAGGTGCCCCACTTTTCACAGGTTGTTCTCATAGTTCCCCTTATTCTCATTAGCATCTATGTACATGTTTCCATGGTAATCTGTGGTGAGAGAAGACCTTCCATGATGTTACAAGCAGGCATCTTGTGGTCTAGAAGGGTATGTTGTGGTATATTTTCCTGGAACGTCGCCTATTGGCACATTCTTTACGGTAATCTTTTAACTTTACTGGCACAGGGTTATTTCTGGGTCACCTACTTATGTCAAGCCCCCTTAAGCCTAAGGTCTAGTATGGAGACGTTGAAATCTTACAGGCCTTAGCTTTAAGGCCTTGCATTACTGCCTTACTTTACTTGTATATCTAATAAACACTCATCACGCCTAAATACTCGTCAATCCTACTTATTTATATACGTACAACTTACATCAGTTCATCACACATTGATTACATATGAAATCATACAACTGATAAGATGAACTATTTGGCTACACTGGTTAAACTGCAGTGCTAGACTTCAAAGCAGTTGATTCTCTGCATTGTCCTTTAAGTATCAGAACATGGAGCAAACAACACAATAAAATAATTGACATATAATATCCATTTATTCATCCCACATCCTTCCCCATTTTTCAGATGGGAAAACAGAGGCACAGAAAGGTGATTTGCCACCTAACAGGCCAGTGGCAGAACTAGGATCAGAACCCAGATCTCCTGGCCCAGGGCTCTATACATGAGGCCACACTGCCTCCTACTATGTGTTTGTACAGTGCACAGAAGAATGGAGTGCTAATCTTGATCCTTGTTGAGGCCTCTGGATACCACTGTAATACAAATAAATAAATAATAGCAACGGCAATTTATCTTCCACCTGGCACTAAAACTCCACCATTGTTGGAAGGTTAGGATACGGTCAACATGCTAGAAGAAGTGACACTGAAAATATAGCAGCACTTGTCTACCCTTTTGTGACTCGGACTGTTTTCTTTGACTCAAAGGTGGCAAAGCTCCAGCTTGTGGGGAAAACCAAACCAAACCGGATGTAGTAATATCCAGGGGCACACTGAATAAGTTTGAACATTCCTTCAAATGTCCAATGTAATTAATAGATGTTGGGGAACCCCATTCAGATCATATTAAAGTTTAGACAATTGAGGTCATGTTATATTCTCTGAGGATTCTGCTTTTGGTGGCTCAGTCATTAAATTATTTGCCATGTACAGGACCCATGCACAGCTAAGGCAACCTACGCCAATCCGAGTTCATTGCAATGCATTCAACCCTTCAGCATCCACACATTCTGTCATATGGCCCATCTTTCTCACGCACATTCCCATTGCTTTTCCATATCAGTTTCCCATTCCCCATAGCTCTGCTGTACCATATCTCAAAAGGTTAAAATATTGGATTGGATTAAGCACCTTTAATAACAGCACAGATGCTTATTTGAATCTTCTGCAGTATCCAAACCTCTTGAAAGTCATGCTGAAGACCGACAGGATAAGAAAAGAGAAGGGGGATCTATTTTGAGAGGCCTGGAAAAGTGCATTAACCATTTGGAGAAAGGTAATCTCAGTACCAGGAATGGGCCAAAGGCCAGAACAGAAGTGATCACGAGGAAGAAATGGAGGTACTTACCAAGGGCTAAATTCTTCCCTTTACATCTCTGCAACCCCCAATAGTGGTGTTGTCAGTGGACATAGCAATTAAGAATATCTTATTAGTCAACTGCCCTTTGACTAGAACAAGTAAATGTTTTGCTGCTGCTGCTGCTGCTGAAAATGTAAAGTGGCCCTTTTTTCACAATCAGAAATTTTAGCAATATTTTCCCCTGACATTTTTGTTTTCGGGGTGAAATTGGAAAAAAAAAATCATCTCTTTTTTGGTTTTCCTTCCCTCCTTCCTCCTTTTCCCAGTGGCAATATGGAGAAAAAGTTCTGTTTTAAAAACTGTGGAATGGAAAGGAATTCAAAAATTTTCCCTAAGAATTTGTTCAATTTGTTCCAACCAGCTCTCACTATGACATTGTTTGGTTAAGTACATGCCAAAGCTGACCACAGCGCACCGCACTGTGGTCAAATTGTGGCTGGTCATTGTAGATTGTGCCATAACAAAAAGGTCACATGATTTTTCCCTTGTTATATCAAGCTACATGGATATTACATGTAACTACATTACCACAGCTGTGAAGAATCTAGAATATTTTGCTATACCGCAGACTGCCTGCTTTGATAAGAGAAGGGTTATTGCTACATTACCATATCTAAATTAAAACCCTTTTGTCATTTGGCAAAACAGAGTCCTAATTAAAACAGAATACATGGCTTGGTGTTTTACAAAGATGAAAGGCAAATATTCCTTATATTCTCCCTTCCCCTTGTTCTTCGAATTCTGCACTTTTTGCTGGATCGGGGGATATTTTATGAAGGTTAAAAGAAATATCTGAAGCCAAATCTGCTTCTTATAAACTCTCCCTCCATCTAACCTTCCACCCTGATCCAGTGAAGAAAAATATACAGTACTGTTGGCTGGTGTCAGCCCCACAGTTACACTGCTGCTAGAATCAGGGTAGCCGGGAGTTTACACAAGCTAGGTGCTCTTGAAATCTTCCTGCTCTATTTCTACATAATGGCATTTAGCACAAGATTTTGTTTTCTCTGTTTCAAGCAGGGCTGGATTACCCAATAGGCAGACTAAGCACATGCTTAGGGCACCAGCAAAGCAGGGGGCACCAAAGAAAATGAGTTTTGGAGGAAAAAAATTGATATTTGATATTTCAAAAAAAGCATCGAAGTAGTCATCATGGGGAAAATCAGAACTTTGTTAGACTTCCTTACACTCCACTACACACTCTTCCCCCATTTTTCTGTTCTCTTTTTACTACTTATCCCCACCTAAACCAGGGGGGCATCCTACTAACGTAGATCGAAATAATGCGAGGAAATCAGATCCAGTCATGTATTGCAATAAATGTATGTTTTATTATTGATATATTCTTCTGAGTTATACATACTTGATTTGTTTTTCCTCTTTCTTATATACACACACACACACACACAAATAATGTACATTGTGTAATTTTTTTTTTTAAGTTCAGATAACTGAGATAAGGGGCAGGATGAAACGTAACCAACTGAGTGGAGCGCAGAAACATAAACTGGTGGAAGAAAAGAAACAAAACTAGTGAATTTTCCAAAATATTCCAAAGCTGACATCATTTTTCAAAGCGAATCCATCAGAAGCAACATCTTCTCTCAGCAGCACAGACATCGTTCCAAAACCTGTACATGTTTCAGAGACTGACCCTTCTTCTATTGGTGAAACAAACACTATTCTAGAACATGTGGATGTGTCAGAGACTGTAATTGATCATCCTACTCCTGGTGGTAAAACAGACATTGTTCCAGAAGGTGTGGATGTGTCAGAGACTGAACCTGTTCATGCTGTAAATATTAGGAGAAAAGATCCTGGTATGTGGGTTGATTTCAGTACCGATGATGTAGCTTACTGGATAGATCATGGACCAAATGACTGTCAACACCACACTGGGCCATTTGAGAAATCATGGCAGACTTTTACCAAATGGCAAACAAACAAGATATGTCCACAAAAAATATATTTTGGCGCGAAAGCAAATGGTGAGAAATACACTCGAGAATGGCTACTGTATTCACCATCAACAGGGTCTGTGTACTGTTTTGTTTGCAAACTTTTTGCTTATAAACCTTCAACATCCCGGTTTGCTGCAGATGGATTTAGTGACTGGCGGAATACTGTTTTAATTTAACAACATGAAAAATAGCACTACCCACAGAGATTCAATGTTGACATATTTAAATCAAAGACAGGGCTTTGGATTGACACAAAAATTGGAAGAACAAATTAAAGGGGAGCGTGAATACTGGCAACATGTCTTGCAGCGTGTTATAGCTGTTATTCAAACATTAGTTGAATGTCGTCTGCCTTTCCAGGGATCAAATGACACATTTGGATCATTGCAGAATGGAAATTTATTGGGATGGTTGGAGCTTGTGGCTCAGTTTGACCCATTTTTAGCAGGCCATATCTCAAAATATGGGAATGCTGGCAAAGGTAACCCATCATACTTATCCAAGACAATATGTGATGAACTCATTGGTCTAATGAGTGACAAAGTTCGTTCAGCTATTGTGGATGAAATAAGTACTGCTGGGTACTTCAGTTTATCTGTCGACTCTATACCTGGTCGTTCACATATTGATCAATTGAGTATTGTACTAAGATATGTCTCCCCCACAGATGGAAAACCAGTTGAACGATTTATAACATTCCTCAATTTGAAAAGCCACACTGGTGAAGAAATGGCAAATCAAGTACTGCATTATCTGTGCCAAGTTTGCAAGATAGATTTCTCAAAGTGCAGAGGTCAATCTTATGACAATGCTGCCAACACGTCAGGGCGTTATCAAGGAAAGCAGAAGAAGCTTTTAGAACAGAACAAATATGCCATATTCACACTATGTGTTGCACACTCTCAATCTTGTTAGCCGCAGTGCTGTTGATTGTTGTCCGGTGGCAGTAAGTTTTTTCTCAACAGTCCAGTTACTTTATACATTTTTCTCTGCCTCAACACACCGATGGGCAGTTCTTAAAATATATTTGGGCAATGATCGTGTGTTGAAATCTCTTTCTAATACTCGCTGGGAGGCACATGCAGTGGCAACAAGTGCAATTCTGGAGTCCTACTCAAAGATTGTGGATGTATTAGAAAGTATAGCTGAAGACCAATCACAAAAGGGAAAAACTATACGAGAGGCAGAAAACATTGCAAACAAGATGCAAGAACTAGAGTTTGTATTCATGTTGACCACGTGGAATGAAATTTTACAACACTTTTACCACACAAGTCAAGCTCTCCAAGAAAAAGAATTGGATTTGAAAACATGTGCAGACCTCTGTCAATCATTAGCAGACCACTTACACACTTTGAGGAATGATTTCGAAAGATCTGAAGACATATCAAAAGATACCTTGCCTGATACTAACTACAAAGAAGCCCAGTCCCGCAAGCGAATCAGGAAAAAACAAGCAAATGATAGCAGTGCAACAGAAACAGCATTGAATCCTAGAGACAAATTTCACGTATCTACTTACTATGCTATAATTGATACACTTGAAGCTCATATGAAGAGGAGAGGTGAAGTGTACAAAGAAGCATCAAGTAGATTTTATTTTCTAAACGATATGGACTTATCTGACTAACAATATTCACAAGGATCCCAAAAGCTAGTTGACTCACCCTGTTGACTTGAACACGAATCTCTGTGGAGAAGTACGGCAGTTCCACTGTTATATGTGTGCAAAGTTTAATGAAACAGGAAAAATTAAATTCAATCACATTGATCTTCATGACACAATATTGTTTATTGAAAGACGGAATACAATGTGTATTTCCAAATGTAGAGATCGCTCTATGTATTTTTCTAACATTGATGATTACTAACTGCTCCGCAGAACGCTCTTTTTCTCAGCTGAAAAGAATAAAAAACTCAGAGAACAACAATGTGTCAGGACAGACTTGATTCACTTTCCCTATTGTGTATGGAAGCGGACATGCTTCGTCGAGTCAGCTTCAATTAACTTATCCAGAATTTTGCAATCAGAAAATCTAGAAAGAAGCTATTTTAAGTTCAGCATACATTTACGTTTGTGTCATTTCTAAAAATAAAATTTTATGGTATAGTATTGTTTTTATTTTGAATTACATATGGGGCGGGGGGCACCATAATCTTTTCAGTGCTTAGGGCCTCTAAAGGTCTCAATCCAGCCCTGGTTTCAAGCCTTATGTTTCCCCTTCATTTATCACCACAATCAATTCTGGAAGTAAGTTTTTATTAGTATTTTGGATTAATAACTTTTCACCAAGCATCAGAAAAATCCTTTTATTCTCCTCCCCTATTGGAAATCTTTGAGGGGTAGTGCTAAAGGCTCCTAGGTTGCCTGTGGAACAGAAGCTCAGCTTATCTTTGCTCTTCTCTTGGCTTTTGCTTTGTTCAGTTTAAGCTCCTGATCTCTTGGTTGGATGAGAGTGAATATTTTTTTTTCAGATGCAGAATACTCACAATGTATGTGGCTACTCTATGTTTAGATGGGCTACTTGGTGTTTATTATCCCTCCATGGCAGGGAAATTTTAAAAAAGTTCAATTAAGCAAGGCAAAAGCAACTCAGAGTAACATAAATATACTAGAAACCTCTTCTACGGCCTGATCTGAAGATGGAAAAACTCTCATTGACTTCAAAGAGCTTTGGATCAGCACTATAATAAAATCATTTTCAAGGAACATCTTTGCGATCAGTGAAATTCACCCCTGTGCAGAAAGCCAACCAAAGCCCATATACCACATAGGCCCTGATTCAGCAAAACATGTGCTTAACTTTAAGCATGCACTGAAGCTGAATAGGGGTCTTATGAAGGGCTTTTTGGTGGGGAGGGGAGGGTGCAGGAAATCAGCTGTGTATTTCTCTCTCTCCCCCTCTATAACGGGGCAGAAGTGCCTGAAGCATTGGCTACATACCTTTGTTAAACATCTATGTACATTTAAATAAATAACTAATGAATTAGCTTGTTCACTCCTTTAATTTAATAACCTGGTGACCTGTTCTTCCTCCATCTCCTTTGCCCTATGCACGCTGTGTTGAAATATACATTTTTTTCTACCCAATAAGACTAACATGTCTGTGTTTATTATGTGGACAGCATAAGACATACAACATCCTTACCTATTCATTTCCTTGCTGTTCAGGGCTTGGTTTGTGTAAAACCTGTCACTTAGCAACCTTAATCTGCAATTTTTTTTTAGCTAAGGGGTTTTTGTTGGGAGCTATAAAGGGTTTTCACTTACAGTGTTAGACGTTATGGAAGCAGGGTCGGAATGCTCCAAAGAAGATTCCTGTGGTGGCAGGGATATACAAGTGGCAAGTGGTGTACATGGCAATGAATTTAGAGGCCTCCCAGAAGGTATGGGAGTCAGGTTACAAACACCCCACATACACTGTTATTGATTACCAGCCACAGTACTGGTTCTAGGCACCGGCTGAGTGGAACTGCACTGGGCTCTGCACTTTTGGAGTGCCTACTCTCTCACACCTGGCATCCACAAACACACCTTGCAAGATGAAGTTGGGATCCCATTCTCCATAGCCTGACAGTGATATGTACCCATGCTAAGCTCCCTGCTAGCTGCGGAAACCCTATTTTGTGGCCCCCACACTGAAATGTACCGATCTCCCAATGGAGGTCACTGACATCTTCTTGGGGATGAAGGTGTTGTACTTTGTACTAGGCACTGCAAAACCTAGGGATGGCTCATGTTATTCAGTTACCTGAATTAGGCAGTGTTCATTCACAACTAATGCTTTGCAGGTGTTGTCTATTTCTAAGAGCCTGCCCCCACACACTGTTACAAAAACAAACTTAGAAAAGATTTAACACTTGGGGAATAAATTCTCAGCTGGTCTAAATGAGCCTAGCTCCACTGACTTCAATGGAGCTAGACCTAGTTACACCAGGTGAGAATTTGGCCTTTAATCTTCTTTGTAGCCTATTCAGTCTCGCCTAAGTAGCAACAGTTCTGGGAAGTAGCCATGGCCCATTGCAAAGGACGCAGACTCAAGAGCTCTGGGCTGCGTCCCAGCCATGCTACTGATCAACTGAGCGACTCTTGCAAGTCACCTAACTCCTCTGTGTCTCAGTTTCCCTCATGTATAAATTAGGACTCGATACTTCACTTACCCACCTTCATAACGTGCTCTCAGGTCCATGGATGAACAAATATTGTATACGGGCTAGGTATGAGAAACAGAATCAATCTTGTATGCAATTGGAAGATATGTTTCCAATTGCTAAAAACCACATGGCTGATTTTCCTCTCACTTACTTGAATATGAGTCATGAGAACTTCAGTGCAATCAGTGGGCTAAACTGGTGTAAGTCAGAGGGGAATCATGTCCTATAACCTGTTACTTTACTCTGTGTGGCTACATCTACACTTGGAGCTAGGGGGGAGATTCACAGCTTGCACAGACACACTCATGCTAGCTCTTATTAAGCTAGGGTGCTAACAATACTAGTGTAGTCATGGTAGTGCGGGAAGTGTTGATGAGGGGAGGGCTAGCTTCTCTGAGTACATATCCACGGGGTCAGGGTGGGTTTGTACACAGGGCAGCCAGCCCATGCTGCCTCTGCTGTTGCCCGTACTACAGCATGTACACTATTACTGTTAGCACACTAGCTTGGTAAGAACCAGCATATGTCTACTAGAGCTGGGAATCACACTCCTAGCTCCAAGTGTAGACATACCTGTTGGGTGGAGGAAAATCCCATCACAGTTATACTTTGTCAGGCAGGTTTGAGTCTGCAGATGTGACTCAGCAACATTAACCAGGTTAAGTTAGATAAATGTCAATTAGAATGAAAACCAGGCTAGAAAAATCCACTTGAATCCACAGAAAATACTTTAGGCTAAATGGCTTCCCATAGTGTCAAGGTTCCTTCCCCACTCTGAACTCTAGGGTACAGTCATGGGAACCTGCATGAAAGACCCCTTAAGCTTATTTCTACCAGCTTAGGTTAAAAACTCTCCAAGTAACAAAATCTCCCCTGCACCCTGAGAAAAGGTATTTGCTGCCACCATCAAGTGATTTAAACAAGAACCAGGGAAAAGGACCACTTGAAGTTCCCCTTCCCCCCAAAATACCCCCTCAAGCCTGTACACCCCCTTTCCTGGGGAGCTTGAGAATAATCTCCTAACCAATTGGTTACCCAGTGATCAAAAACCCACCCCCGGGGTCTTAGAACACTGGAAAACAGTCAGATTCTTAAAAGAAGGATTTTATTAAAACAAGAAAGGTAAAAATCATCTCTGTAAAATCAGAATGGTATATATTTTACAGGGTACTCAATTTCCTAACTCAGAGGGATCCCCCCTGGGCAAAACCTTCAAATTACAGAAAAATGCAGCAAAAACAGTAATACACATTCCCTCCAGCACAGCGAATTTCCCAAGCTAAAAACAAACAGAACAAGCTAACGCCTTAGCTAAATACTCACTAACTCCATAGAAGATGGATGGTTACTTGCTTGATCTGTCTCCTACGGAGAGATCACCCAGCCAGACAGAGAAAAACCATTTTTTCCCCCCTTCCAAGATTTGAAAGTATCTTGTCCCCTTATTGGTCAGATGCCAGCCCAGTCAGGTGTCAGCTAGGTTACTGGAGTTTAACCCTTTACAGGTAAGAGGATTTTATAGTACTGCATCAGCCTCTCAAACGCTTCCCTTTATTTTTATGACACATAGTCAAAATTCTGTATCAGTAAATACAGGCATCTGCTATGGCTGCTTGATACATGGTGATTTATCCCAGTTAAGGAACTGGCCCCAATGCACTAAGCAATCACACAGTGCTGCTCTTTGAGGAGAGTTTTTGAAGTACGGGCTAAAAAATGTCACTGTTGCCCATTAGGGAAAACCAGAGTCTGAACCAAGACAACAGCAAAGCTGGAAACTGAGGTGTCAAACAGACCTCTTTGTGGAAAGGATGAGAGAAATCCTGTCTGCTTACAGTTACACCTGGGACTGGTTTACATTTCCTGTGTAGCTGTAGCAGCTGAGACATCAAGACTGTGGTTTCACATGGAGGAAAGCAAACAGATAAGCAGTTCACTGTTGCCAGCCATCGGAGTTGTTATATCTTCAGTTCATGCACTGGATGAGTCTGATCAATCAATCATGCAGGATGCAACACTTTACAGTGAAGATGAAGTGCTGTTGCATTATCGCCATTTCATCTGGGCCATATATTAGGTAGAACTAGAATGAGCACTACTTAAAACTTCACATTTTTACAGTACCAGGATGCATTTCTTCCTAGAATCTCACAGCTATTGACAGCTATTGCAGGACCCCTATAAGTACTAGTTAGATCCACTTTATGTTTGGGTAAACTGAGCCTGATGGCTTAAGTGACCTGTAAATACAGCAAAAATATTTACTGCTCTTCCACTTAGGTGCGGCATTGAAGTCATACAGAAAATATATGGCAGAGGAAGAAATAGAAGAAGACAGGAGTTCTATTTCCCAGTCCTAATTCAAATCACTCAACTTCACCCCCAACCCTCAGGACTGGCACGTCAGATATCTTGATGCCTCCCACACAAAGACATCATTTATTACAGCGTGGTGACCAGAAAATCCTGCCTACTTGTTAAAGCAAAGGAATTTCAAACAGGAAACCATCACTGCAAGACTTTTGTCGGAAGCCTCCTGGACATTAATGGTGACCTCAATAATCCATACAAGACTGAGCGATTGCAGATCAGGGTACGGCTGCTGTCTCCATGCTGTGAGCTCACCATTCAGACATAAAGCTAGTCGCTAATGGAAACCAGATGTTGAACAGGCTCCACTGCCTGATTAGCTGAGAACTCTCTTTGGGATCTGAGTACTTTGGCCATGATCCTGAAATTCAACCATTGGGTTAACCTTGTAAGTAAAACACAAAGACAAATAGAATAACAGGGGCAAAACTGATGTCTCAGTGGCGATGACAGACAGTCCTTTGGAAAGCACTCTACTCATGATGGAAGTCCAGCAAAAATAACTGGCTGTCCAAGTGCTGCATTATTTCATTGCAATGACTCGCTCATAAACCAAATAGTGTGTATGGCACAGACAAGAAAAGGCTCCCATAGCTAATAGCAGAAGGCACCAAAACATTGATGGGATCTCCATAACCACAAACGTATTTGCTCTCGCTCAAAGGCAACAAACTAAGGGGGAAAGGGAATTTTTTGAAATTTAGTACTTTTTAAAAATGTACTTTTTAATTTTTAAAAACTATCTGCATTTGTAATTAATTAATTTGCGGGGGGGTGGGGTGCGGGGCAAAAACGTTTGGCAGTTTTTTCCTGGCAAACTGAATTTCTAACAAAATATTGTCAAAAGCTTGAAATTCCAGAGTTTTCCCCTCCATTGTGTATTCGCTGTAAACTTCAGTGACTGCTGGATGTTAAAGTGAGTAGATGCTGTTGTGAAGCTGTTTGCTCACAGTGAATTTCCAAGCATGTGTAACTGGCACAAGACAGGAATCTAAAGGCTGCTTTTGAAGTGGATGTCTTGTCTACAGTAGAAGTGGGTCAGGGGTATCTGAATAAGCATATTTTAAAGAGGAACTGTCATATCCAGGTTTCAGTGTAGTAGCCGTGTTAGTCTGTGTCAGCAAAAAGAAAACAAGAATAATACCTGTGGCACCTTAGAGACTAACAAATTTATTTCAGCATAAGCTTTTGTGGGTTAAGAACCCACTTCATCGGATGCATCCACAAGGCTTGGAGCCTCCCTTGGACAGAAGGTCCTGTCCATTTGCTGGATCAGAAAGAAGGCCCTAAGTCAGTTTAAACCCAGCCTTTTTACACCAAAAGCCCTTTGTCTGTTGATCTTTGAAAACCTCGTCTGAATCAGTATACGCAAGGGTACCACCTCTTGGGAGGTGTTTAGAACCAGCGTGGTTCACCTTAATCACCCTCCACTGTGTTTGATACCTGTAGAAGACATGGCAACCATCCCACCCCAGAGCTGCATACAATCTCTGGCCCATATAAACTATTCATAACCTTCATGCAGTATGTTCCTTCAAAGCTACTGCAGGAGATTGCAATATCTATCACACTCCAATCTTTGCATTATGTAAGAGAGAAAGCTGCTCCCCTGGGCCTTTCTCAGGTGGAGGCCAACAACCTGATCCCCCCATTGCTTGGTTCCCAAAGTATTTCATAGTGTGTGCCAGTCTGAGAACCACTTTGCTGCGTAAGCAAAGAATGGACTTGCCTACTTAAATGGCCCGCCAGTCTGCATTCAGGACCTTCCCTTATTTGAAACCTTATCAGTCACTTAAATTAGTAGTGTATGCCAGAGGTGGCCATTTTGTTGAAAAGGGACTTTAATGATCTACGTAACTCTGTGGCTTTGGTTTGCAGGCGTTTGTTTTAATAACAGGTTAGGCAAAAAACTGTCAGGGATGGTATAGATATACTCAATCCTGACTCAGTGCAGGGGGATGGACTAGAGGACATCTCCAGGTTCCTTCCAGCCCTACATTTGTATGCTTCTGTTAGACCAGTGGTTCTCAACTGTGGTCCAGCACTTCTTCAGGGAAAGCCCCTGGTGCGCCCGGCCCGTTTGTTTACCTGCCACTTCCACAGGTTCAGCCGGTTGCGGCTCCCACTGGCCGCTGTTCGCCGCTCCAGGCCAATGGGGGCTGCAGGCCGCGGCGCGGGCCGATGGATGTGCTGTCGGCCACGTCCCGCAGCCCCCATTGTCCTGGGACGGCAAACAGCGGCCAATGGGAGCCGTGACTGGCCGAACCTGTGGACGCGGCAGGTAAACAAATGGGCCGGGTGCACCAGGGGCTTTCCCTGAACTAGCGGTGGACCACAGTTGAGAACCACCGTGTTAGACTCTTCATTCCTTTAACTTTGCATTAGCCCACATCCTCGGAGTTTTGCTTTCCACGTAAGGTTCAGGCCCTCTGTGTTAAAGAAATTCACACTCTTGTAACTAAAGTGGTGTAGTTAGGCTTACACCAGGGAAGCTTACTGTACTGTGTTCTTGGTATACGTTCCGATTAGTCCGGGTGCTGCTTATAGATAGGTTGGGGGTGCAGTGATATCACCGCTTTGATGTAGTTACAACAGCGTGAATTTCCTTAATGTAGACAGAATCAGACAAATGCCAAATAAAACATTGAATCAGCCAAGTTTCACTCAATTTCCCATCAAAGTTAAGCAGAGCTGTGGAGTTTCACCTGGTTTCAACACAACACCATACATCAGCCCAGATTTTCTGAAACATAGTGAGCCTTTCTACATACTGGACTGAAGTCTGAAATTCTAATGAAACAGAGTAGGCAAGTTGCACATGGTTTCAGGTTTCTTTGGAAATAATCCACATGGCTCTAATTATTTATGGAACTAGCAGTGTGAGAGCCTAGAAAAAGGGACTGTAAGACCAGTGTTCAATCTGCTTTAATAACGTACTGGTGCCATATGACATCACTTTTCAACAAGATGGCGCCTCCAGCCCGTGGCATAGAAATGCCAATTGTAATTAAGCACTGAAAAACATATTTCACACGTTATCCCAGGTGACAAGAGCCTCCTGCCCTGTGAACCACTGGGGCCCAATTCTGATCTCATTTACGTGATTACATTAGTACATCTCCATTGACATAAGTGGAGTAATTCCTGGTTTACAGTAAGAACATAAGAACAGCCATATTGAGTCAGACCAAAGGTCCAACATCCTGTCTTCTGACAGTGGCCAATGCCAAGTGCCCCAGAGGGAATGAACAGAACAGGTAATCATCAAGTGATCCATTCCCTGTCGCTTCTGTTTGCTTCTGGCAAACAGAGGCTAGGGACACCATCCCTGCCCATCCTGGCTAATAGCCATCTATGGACCTACCTTTCATGAATTTATCTAGTTCTGTTATAGAAATTACAGTGATGTAATTGAAAGTAGACTTAGGACCCTTTGGAGCAAAGTGGGTACATTTCTCCTTTAGTGTTGGCCTTTCAGGACCAAGGTCCTAGAGAGCTGTCTGGTTGCATGTGGTTTCAAACATCTGCTAAACCAGAGAGTCAAACACAAAAAAGTCTAAGGTTCTGCTGGAACTCTGGTGTTATTGGGTTTCTGTTCTTCTTTGGAGAGATGATGAAAGCAGCAAGATAGGGGAAAACTCCCCCAGAGTGAATAAAGTAGATCTAAGAAATGTAGCAGTGATCCAAATACAGAAAGATTGTGAAAGGTGTAGAGATAGGGAGAAATTTGAATGGAAAAACCTATACAGGTATGTGTGTGTTTTTATACTCTGACACATTGTCAATCCCCAGCCAGTGATTATTAAAGCCTGTAGACCATTTGTCCACCCCACCACATACAGAGGATAGCTTAATGGGTCTTCTGTTTGGTTTATAGCCTACCCAGTCATCCAGAAGCAGTCAGTAATAATCCTAACCTGGGTCTGTTGCACAACATCTGTGGAAAGCTATTCAGTGCCAGATCTATCCCTTCAGCCACTACCATGTGGTGAGACTATCCTCATCAGCCGTTCTTAAGAACAATTCATAAACTCCTTCCACATGGTTTGCACAACCCCCTACAAGGCTACCCTACATTTTTCTCCATGCAAATAAATACATCAACCTTCTCGTCTCCCTAGCTGAGTCCAAGAGAAAATGATTTGTCAATGTTCATTTATGAAAAAGTAATCAAATTCTTTTTGGTCATTAAAAATATGGACAGATGTTTACACTTACATTGTAAATGAAAACTAAATTATGACCAGCCTGGAGTCATGCAGAGGGCCCACTGTTACCTCCTGATGCAAACTTCAGATTCCAGATGAATCCCAGATGCTCACTCCTACCATTGGAGTGTATACAAAGAGCACTGTGTTTATTGTCACTGCATGGTTATCTCAGCAGCATGTCCAACATAAAGCCATGAGACTTGCTTTCAAGCTTTAAAAAAAATTATTTTATTGGTAAAAAGGCTTAAACTTGTGTCTGGAAGGTGCCAGCACTGGTGGACGAATGAGAAGTTTAATAGAAAATATATTAAAAATTGTCTGAGTGCAGAAAGAACTGTTGCTCACCTTCTCGTAAACAGGGGTGGAACCAGCTTTTTTGCTGCCATAGGCGGCAGCACGAGAGGCTGCACCAAAATGCCGCCGAGGTCCCCGGAGGCCGAAGAAGCGGCTGCCAAAGTGCCGCCGGGGTCCTCGGCAGCAGCTTCTTTGGCCACTGGGGTTCTCGGTGGCATTTCGGCGGCAGCCTCTCCCACCGCCACCGCCGAGGGACCTGAAATGCTGCCCCTCAAATCCTGGCTCCCTAGGCGACCGCCTAGGGTCGCCTAATGGTAGCGCCGGCCCTGCTCATAACTGTTGTTCTTTGATATGTGTTGTTCGTGTCCATTCCAATCAGGTGTGCGCGCAAGCGCGTGCACCCCAGCCGGAAGATTTTTCCCATAGCAGCATCCGTCAGATCGGCCTGGGCGCCCCATGGAGTCGCGCCTTCATGGCACTCAGTATAGAGCCCTGCCGACCCGCCACCCCTTCAGTTCCTTCTTGCCAGCTACTCCGACAGAGGGGTATGAGGGTGGGTATTGGAATGGACATGAGCAACACATCTCAAAGAACAACAGTTACGAGAAGGTGAGGAGCCATTCTTTCTTCGAGTGCTTGTTCATGTCAATTCCTATCAGGTGACTCCCAAGCCCAAGTTCCGGAGGCAGGGTGGGAGTTCAGATGTCCACTGACTGGAACACTGTTATACCAAAGGTCGCGTCATCTGCAGAGGGGACACTTTTCATAAAAAAATTTGTTTGGTTGAAAACTCAATTTTCCGTCAAAGAACAGTTTTGATGGAAAATTTTCAACCAGCCCTACCCTTTACTCCCTCACAAGTGACCAGAGTAATTTCACATACTAAAGTAATGACCTATATAATAGAATTTTTAAAAGTCTCTATGAGCCAAGCATAAGCTAACAAGTTTAAACAAATAGGACCAGGCTTACAGCTGGTTTAAACTAGTGTAGCTTTGCCAAGTTTTACCAGCTGAGGATCTGACCTGTAAATTTCTTTATTATTTTTATTACAGTAGGAAAAACAGACAAATATTTTCTTGAAATTTTCCCTTCCTTCCCCCACCACCTCCATCACTAAGCTGGCAGTATGTCTGTTAAGTTTTAGGCTGGTTTTATGGACTAGTTATATATTTTGGAGAAGAAGGTTTTTATAGTGGAAAGGCTGACAGTCTTAACTATATCATTGCAAACACTATATGGAAAAGGGAAACTATGTCAAGAATAAGATATTTTCTTGCAGGAAACATTGCTGGAGACCATGTTACAAGTATTATTCAACCATGTTTGGAACAATAACACTTTTTCCAAGAAGGGGCTAAATACAATGTCCCCTAACCACATGTTACAATTTCAAACAAATATAGAGCTACTAATTAAGACCTTAGTCCAGGAAAACATCCCCAGTCAGGAACTGCACTTAACATAATTAAGTCCTATAAAAGTCAATGGGACTTAATTGCTGTTCCTGGTTAGGGATGGATGTAATCTCCCCAGTAAGGCTGAAATGCTTTGCTGAATCAGGGCCTAAAAAACTCTGCATATGAGATTCATTAATTTCTGCTGAAATTTTATGAGTGGAGGGCTTGTCTGACCCAACCGAACATCCCCCCTAAATATAACGCAAGGAATGATGGCCTATTATAATTATATGCTAGGTGTTGTCCAGGTTTATATGAAGACACAAACCCAATCCTGAGGTGTATACAAGTCTGAGGCCCTAATCCTTCAAATGTGCCCACAAATAACTTTATATTATTAATTTATTACAAAGCAAACAACACCAGGACTTTCTGTGGATCTCCATGGTACCCTAGCACCTCTCCTGATCCGAGGGGAAATGTGATGGAATCTTCATATGTTTACACAGCTTGAAGGCCAAGGGATTGGCGTGCTCGTCTTCATAAATCCGTGGGATTAGAGGACCATATTTTTCCTCCACCATGGCCTTCTTAACACTTCCCCATAGGCCTTGAGGATGGTATGACTGGGCTCAGTGTGGACATTGTTCCTTAATGCATTATAATAATTAAAACTAAGTACCTAGCTCAATGGCTTTGCCTCTCTTACACTCAGATTCCTATGGTTAAAAGAGTCACCCTAAAACTTATTTACCATGCCTAGCATGCATCGGACTGGAGGTTTTTTCCTTTTGTTAAATTTACAGCCAAGTTGCAGTTTACAACCAGTTTAACTTTTGGATTACCAAATAGAAGAAATAATTCCAAAGAATTACTGTTTAGTTTACAATTCAGATCATGGAAAGCATCTGAGGCAGAAACTGCTTTGCTTTACAATTTTACTGTCCTCATTATTCTGCCTCTTTCTCCATGACACCTCTTGGCTGACTAAAGAGAGGGGGAACTGCCACATTCTATGAATTATCCTTTCTGAATAACAAGAAACTTTAGCATGTAAGTGTTTATCATGGTACTAACAGGCTGAATAAAAGACAGTTCATAGCACAGCAATAAAAACAAAACAGCTTATGTGGGGGGGGTCTATTCTTAGCTATTCTGGTGAAGATGTATATAAACTATGATGATGAGTGTGTTAGGGACAGATAGAATTGCTACAAGGTGTGAAAGCATGTGTGCACGTGTGTGAATGTGTAGAGATGGTGGTCTGTTAAGAAAACATTTATGAACTCCTTAAAGCAACACATTTCATCCACTCTCTACTTTGTACCACATACTTTATAACAGCACTTGATGATGCCAAATCATATTTCCCCTGGTCTGATTCTCAAAGTAAAAAAACTCTTTGTGAAACAAATGTCTATCGAGTCATATAACATCTATTCAGTTGCATCTCCAATAGCAAAAGGCCCTTTTCTATTTGCTTATTAGCAAGGTACATCTAGCTACTACTTTTTGTTTCTAATAAATAACATTTTGCACTGCTGATGTGCTTTCCAGCTCTGTATTTGAAAGTGTTTTACAAACATTAATAAATTAAGCTTCACAAAACCCCTTAGAAGTAAGTTTAAAGTGTAGTGTCGGGGGACCGGAGGGCTCAAGTGACTGGGAATGGGCTCCAAATGAACTCCTGCAAAACGTCCATCGACTTCAATGGGGTCAGGATTTCACCCGTCATCTCGGATCGGCGGGTAGCGATTGATCTATTGGGGATCGATTTATCGCATCTAGTCTAGATGTGATAAATCGATCCCCGAGCGCACTCCCGTCGACTCCAGTACTCCACCACTGCAAGAGGCGCAGGCGGAGTCGACGGAAGACGCCGTGATAAGTCGATCTAAGTATGTCGACTTTAGCGACGCTATTCACGTAGCTGAAGTTGCGTACCTTAGATCAATCCCCTCCCCCACCCCACAGTGTAGACCAGGGCTAAGTCATGATTCCCAAGGCAGTCATTAGCAATCAAAGATTCGATGGTCATTTGTTTGGCGAAACAAACGGGTGACAGTCTAATGTCCAATGGGCAGGTAGGTGTCCACATAATCGCAAAACACCCCCACTGCAATTGGGGCATGTTTCCACTCTCAGTACAGCATCCAAGAATTGATGGAGCTGGAGGCTGAACGAACCCTCCCATGGAGGGGACCAGGAAACTCACTCTGTAGATAGATCAGGGAATCCAGGGCTGTCACACAGCAACAGGCTAATGCTTAAAAAAAAAAAAATCACTTTATGAATGTATTTATTCGCTCGTCTTATACTCTGTGCTCACAGCATTATGAAGGTGGCAGGAGCTGTTATTCTGTTGCATTTTCAAGCCAATGCTCAAAAAAGAATTGCTCTGTATGTTTGCACTTTCTCTCTTTTGGGTACAAGCATTAAAAAAAAAAAAAAGCACTTCCATAAAAAGGTTAACCCATAGAACACTGTTACTTTCTAGACATATAGCTAAATAAATGCTTGCGTAGATGGGTACTTTTGAATCTTTTAGACTTCAGAGGGATAATATTTATATTATTGCATTCCTTTCATAAAAGGATTTGTGGTAAATAGGGCAGGCAGGATGCAGATTTAAAATCATTAGGGACCCCACAAGGTCTAAAATATCTCAAATTATTGCAAACTTTTGTATGAGCCAATTACTGCGTGGAGGTAAACACTGCCTAATGTGGGTTATTTTGAAACTAATTTGTAAGTAAACACTCATTTCCCCTTTTGCAAACCGCAGGAGCTTAAGAAAAAAATATACTGAGCTCTTACTTACAAATAGCATTATTTCTTATCATGATGAGAACTATACCAACTCCCCCTCCACATTTCACCTTCACTTCAGAGAACACTTTTTACTAATCAAATCTTCATGCTCTCTTGCTTTGTCTACTTTCAGTGGGATGAGCTAATCTGATTTTTCCTTCACCTGCATTACTGTTGATCTGGTAGCCGGTCCCATAAAATCAAAGTGCAGAAGTGAAGCAGACAAGGGAATTGGCAGCTAGGTAGACTAGGTAGTCTGGGAGAAGAAGAGAGTCAAGAGACTGGATTAGCAGTTTAACACATGTTATTCATGTTATCTATGAAAGGGATTCTCAGCAACAGTTATGGAAATTAATAATACTGTCAATTAGCATGGCAATTAATTGCCTTCCATGCTAATATGAATTATAACTAATAGGAACATTTGCTAATCAAGATTTGAATTAACCCCAGTATCTGCTATTTTAATTATAATCACAACCAATTTGTTTTATTTAAAATGCATAGAACTTTTCACCTCTCTATTTGCTTCTCCTCCCACCACTCTCCTGTTATCTAGCACAAACTCGCCAAATTCCTCACTGTCCCTTCAGAAAGTCTTGCGACTATCAGTGCAAGAGCTTTTTCTGCAACTCCACCCAGCTGAAAGAGTCTCTTTAGATTCCCCCACTTACGGACTGTATTTTCAAATCCCATCTGGCAGCCTTAGTGCAGTGTGGCCTCGTGGATGGGGCACTGGACTGGGACCCAGGATAAATTCCCTGTTCTGACACTGGGTGACCTTGGACAAGTCATTTCCCCTCCCGGTGCCTCAATTTTCACATCAATAAAATGGGGATAATAGCATTGACCTCCTTTGTAAAATTCAGAGAACAGCAAAAAAACATTAAAGGTGGCATTTTTAAAAGCACTCAGCCCGGACCTAACGCTGCTCTGTGAAATACCACCCTAAAAAAATGAAGGAATTGACTTTTGAGGAAAAAGGAATAATAATATTTTAAAAGCTAATTTTTACAGCTTGATGAAATGTGGACTAAGGCAATTATAGTCCAACTCTCTGTACCTATCTGATGGAAGTAGAGGTATGCTAGGAGAAACATTGCTTTGGCTAGTCAAAGGGGGTATAGTCAAGAATAAGGGAATGAAACTGCACAAAGGGAAATTTTGCCTGAAGAGCAAAAAAAGAAAAAAGTGTTCTGACAATTAAGCCTATTATTAGACTGTCTCCAGAAGGAAGAGGTGGAGATTTTGTCTGTATTCTGATACGATCATGGAAACTGGAGTGGAAAAGCACTCGAAAAACATACTGTGGGAAGCAGTCAGGATAATAGGCCTTTTCCAGCACTGACCCCGCTGGGCCCAATTCTGCTGCCACGTACCCTGGTGTAATTCCTTTCACATCCATGTTTCTGCACCAGTGTAAAGATCAGAATTTTGCCTTCTGAGCCTATGTCTGTGCCAGGGCCCAGCTGCTGGCCTGCCCCCAGCCAACCAATGAGCCCAGCGGCACTGCCTTGGAACTCAGAGTGGCCACAGCCCCTGGCTGGCTGCTGGTTTGGCAGCCTTGTTTATAAGCCCCACAGCAGTTCAGTAGCTGCTCATCATGTACTGTGCCTAAAGCAGTGCTTGCCCCGCGCTAGCCCTTGTTCCAGCTCCTGCTCATTTCTGACTTTGACCCCCCCCCCCCAGTTCTGCCTTACGCCTCTGGTCGACCCCCTGATTCTGGCATTCGGCTTCTGTCTCTCCGGCACTCATCCCTGGCTCACAATTCTGGTTTACCCCCTCTGGCTCGGTCATAAATGAAGGGAAGGGGAGAGGGTCGGATGCAGTGCTATAAAATCCTCTTACCAGTAAAGGGTTAAGAAATACAGGTAGCCAGACTGACACCTGACCTGGCTGGCATCTGACCAATAAGGGGACAAGATACTTTCAAATCTTAGGAGGGGGGAAGGCTGTGTGTGTGTTTTTTTGTCAGTCAGAGTGATCTTGGAAGACAGAAGGAACCTACAGAAAATCAAACCTCCCTTTTCTGAAGTTTAGATAGCATAGCGAATAGATTTCTGTTTAATTTTGCTTCGTGTATTCCCTGTGTTAGAAGGGGCAAGGGGGGGTTATTCATGGTTTTCTGTAACTTTAAGGTTTTGTCCAGAGGGGAAAATCTCTGAGTTTGGAAATTAAGTGCCCTGTAAAATAGTTAGCATCCTGATTTTACAGAGATGATTTTACCTTCTTTATTTTTAATAAAATCCTTCTTTTAAGAAGCTGACTGTTTTCTATGGTGTTAAAACCCAGGGGGTGGGTTTT
The DNA here is from genome assembly GCA_033296515.1 of Macrochelys suwanniensis. Classification (NCBI taxonomy): domain Eukaryota; kingdom Metazoa; phylum Chordata; order Testudines; family Chelydridae; genus Macrochelys; species Macrochelys suwanniensis. Next base: position 13,194,300 of record CM065780.1, on the reverse strand, counting down.
TAGATCACTGTGTAACCAATTGGTTGGGAGATTGTTCTCAAGCTTCCCAGGAAAGGGGGTGTACGGCTTGAGGGGGTATTTTGGGGGGGAGGGAAGTTCAAGTGATTCCTTTCCTGGATCCCTGTTTAGAGCACTTGATGGTGGCAGTGGGAGAGGCATTTTCAGGGTGCAGGGAATTTTGTACCTTGGGGGTTTTAACCTAAGCTGGTAAAAATAAGCTTAGGGGCTCTTAATGCGGGTCCCCACGTCTTTACCCTAGAGTTTAGAGTGGGGAGGGAACCCTGACAGGCTCTCATTTGGCTTTTGCCCCTCCGGTACTGATCCCTGGCTTGTCTCCTGGACACAGCTCTAACTAGTAGGCTGAACTCTTGCACTCACCACTAGGGCTGACCACCCACAGCCAAGTCAGCAACTGTTCCATGAACTTTCAATGGAACTTGTGCTCCTAGGTCAGTTAGGCATTTTTCAGAGTTCTATCCCATTGGAGTTGGGTCGCTAAATCCCCTAGGCAGCATTGACCATCTCAACCCTAGATTTCCAAGAAGCCGGTCTGCAGGAGCAGATGCCATTTTGTTGATTCCCTTAATCTAAAATGAGACATTCCGACTGAAAGGATATAGGCCCAGATCCACAAAAGGACTTAAGCATTGTGATGCTCAACATTACAGCACCTAGAAAAATCACTGGAACACCACTGAGATCCACAAAACTTAAGTTAGGCACCTAGGCTCCCTATACAATGCATGAGGAGAGAGGTGCCTAAGAATGAGATCCACAAAAGCCAGCATGCTAGGTGCCTCCCCATCGAAGCTAGGCAATGGGAAAATCTGATGAGAGAGGTGTGTCCGAAGCCCTATCCTCTCACAGAAATAAGCACCTAAGTCCAGACTTCAGGGATGCACCTATCTCAATTAGCAATCCACAATTGGGAGCCTTCCCTTAGAGTCAGGTGGCTTAAGCATCTGAGATGTTTCTGGTGAGAGAGTTTGGGGACTTCTACACTGAAAATTAAAAACAAACCACCCAGTGGTAGTCTTAGGCTTTGTCTACACTGTGCAGCATTTAGCGACACAGCTGTGCAACTAAAAGGCACACAGTGTAGTCGCTGTTTGTCAGCAGGAGAGAGCTCTCCCACAGACAAAAAAAACTTCCACCCTCAACAAGCGGCGGTAGCTTTGTCGGCAGGAGAGCTCTGCTGACGACAAAGCATGTTCATACCGATGCTTTTCATCTGCAAAAGTTTTGTCGTTTGGGTGTGTGTGTTTTTTCCACACCTCTGAACGACAAAAGTTTTGTCGTTCAGGTTCCAATGTAGACAAAGCTTTAGAGTCTCAGAGACCAGGTCAATTGACTCAAGCTTGGGCTATGGGGCTAAAAATAGCAGATGTTGTTTGAGAAGAGGCAGTGCAAACTTCCTCACCATTAACCTGAGGGTTAATATCACCCGGAAGAGGAGAGGGTCTCAGAACCAGGGCCGGCACGCCCACTAGGCGACCCTAGGCAGTCGTCTAGGGTGCTGGGAGGGCAGCTGGCCGCGGCTGCCTCCCACCCTCCCGGCTCCACGGCTGAGCCGGGAACTGGGGGGGCGGCTGGCCACGGCTGCCTCCCGCCCTCCCTGCTCCGTGGCTGAGCCGGGAGCCCGGGGGGGGATGGCTGGCCGCGGCTGCCTCCTGCCCTCCCTGCTCCACCGCTGAGCCAGGAGCTAGCTGGCTGCAGCTGCCTCCCGCCCTCCTGGCTCCGCAGCTGAGCCAGGAGGCAGCTGGCCGTGGCTGCCTCCCGCCCTCCCGGCTGACCCGGGAGCTGGGGGGGTGCCACGGATGGGGGGAGGCCGCTGCGGGAGGGGGGCTGAGCTGCCAGCCCGCAGGGGGGGGGGGGATCTGCTGCCCGGTGGGGACTGGCTGCCGTGCGGCGGTGGGGCAGTGTTAGCTGGGGCGGGGGCGCTGGGCTGGTGGCCCTGCTCAGAACCCAGGTTCCAGCCTGAATGGGAACATCTACACTGGAGTGAGAGCCCTCCAGGCGAATGGTGAGGAAGTTTGCCCTGCCTCTTCCCAAAGTACACCTTGTTTTAGGGTAAATGAAGGACTTCAGTCTCCAGGGCTGTCAAGTCAGCACCTTTCATGAGCACTACATTCACGTAAAGGAAGAGAATGAACAGTTGGTACAAGACTATAGGGCTTCTAGGGCAGGATTTTTCAAAAGATTTCAGCACCCAACAGTGCCTATTTAGGCAGCTAAATAAGTGGCCAAAGGTTCGAGAGAGTTCAGAACACAAAGTCCCTACATAGGAGCTGTGCTCTATGAAAATCTGGCCCTTTGTTTATATTGTTGTTCTGGAGTCTTCTTATGTATAAGGCTCTGTGTAAATAGCCTGTTTCCACACCCCTCACTGCCAGTTCCGTTTACAACTCAGTCGGTAGCATAGGCAGGTCTGGAGCACAGGGGGAGTGGCGCTATACAAAGGCGCCTCCCCGCTCCCCCTGTACTCACCTGCTTCTCCTCACAGGGGGCGCGGCTGCTCCCCCTGCGCCCCCCTTGGCTATGCTACTGAACTCAGGAAAGTTTTACTGGACTCTTAACGGCTTACTTCATAGTGTGGCAATGGGTACCAGAGGGTGGTAAGGTGCACTAACTGACCCATGTAGACCCCTGCGCCATGCACTAAAGGTTATCTAGGGCACATTGAAACAGTACTACATTAACTTGCGCTAAGGAATTGTACTGCATGCCAGCAGGTTCTACACTGACCAGTTAATGCAGAACACATAGGTGTGAATTCTAACACACACCAATCTGGTGAGCATTGCCCTATCATGTAAACAAGCCCTAAGTCAATTTCTCTACACCTCCCCTCCCCCCAACCTCCAGTTCTTTTCCTGCATTATGCAGTGAAAAGTCTTCAAGGGAAAAAAGGGTCACATCAACTCCTTGAAATGCTCCATGCTTCCATGGAATGGAACGCAATTATATTGGGTCACTGTGGGTTCAGGGGAACTGAAGGATGTACAATACTATATCTGGAAATATCATGGACCAGTTGATTTGACTGCTTGAAGGAGCAGCCACCTGTGGAGTGAACATGGAATTCAACTTGAAAATTGGAGCAGTTAGGCAAAGAAAATGTGTCGTTCCCCCCGCCCCCCGCCGCCATTTTAAAAACCCAACTTACTGGCTCAAGAGTTACAGACTACAGAAAAATCTACCCTGTTCTCTGTTGATAAATTTAACTTTTCTTTCCTCTGTCCTTGAATACTCAGTGAAGCTTGGTACCTTCCATCCTTTATTTCTAGCAGAAACCCTCCTAAAAGCATGGGAGGGAAGAATGGAAGGGAAAACCTAGTTTCCAACCCTGCTTAAGCTTTGATTTTAAAGATACCCATTTTTAAAGCAATACCAAAACAAAGAATTTAGAAAAGTGAAGCAACAGTGAGTGTTTCACAAGGTAGCCATGATCTTGGGGCTATCATTTGTCAGGTTTACTTGAATCACAGTGGGTAGCACAGAGGAAAGGGGACAGATGCTTAGTTCAGATGCTTTTTTTGACCATCTGTGTTTCTGAGGTTTGTCTTTCACTGCACAGTCTCCTCAGCTCAAGGTTTGCTTTGGCAACTTGGCTTTCACAGCTACTGCCCAGGTTTTACCAGATTTGTAGGCAAACTAAGAACGTGTGCCTTTAGCACTGTCAACCTGGCACCTTTTGCAGGCAATGAATTCACTTTAAAACCCAGCACCCCGAGACGTGTATAATGAATATTTCTGTCTGTTTTGAAACAGGCCACTTGTGAAATATAGTGCTATATAAAATGTATATATTTGAAAGATTATGTAGTTGAGCCTAGTTTATGACTTCAAATATTTTCCACGTGTTATCACCAATTTCAGACAGTATACCAGTCATATTAAATTAGTTTCTCTTTTAAAAGGATGTAGTTCTTTTTTTTAGTAAGCTAAAAATATTTTTTTTTCTTAAATCCAGTTAGTTAAATCCAGAAAGTTTTTTCAGTATTTAGGCACACAGAGTATAGGAAGGACAATAAGAGTAACTGTAGCTAGAGCAGACTCAATACTCAAATGCGGGCGCCTAAATAAGGCATATGTATCTCATTAAAGATTCTCACAAACCTAAATAACCTTTTTGGCACCATTCCTGCACTTAGAAAGTATATAAGGTTGGATGGCTTTCTAAAAAATCTGCTTTAGCTCAAACAGAAGTTACAGGTTTGATGCAGACATTATGTGCCTTGCAAGAAGGTCAGACTAGATGATCAGAATGGTTCCTTCTGGCCTTAACATCTACAAGATTATGAGTCGCAAAGTTTCTGGTGATTTCACTAGGAGACGAATTAGGCCTGTTAGATGCCTACGTGCCAATGGATTGCCAAATATGGAAATTGTATGCCCTATTAAGGTGGCCAAATTTAAAGATTGGAACTCCCTACATGCTGCTCTACTGTTAAGCTCAAAAAGGTTTAAAAAAAGTCAAATTTTTGATTTAGTTGAGAATTCACATTAAAAAAAGTCAAATTAAAGTGTTTCTAATGTTGGGTGTTTCCTTCTGCATAATATTGTCTGTAGTGTGTAGTAAACTTTTTATTAATGGTTGAAATGCACCGGTCAGAAACCATTGAGCATACGTGCAATATTTATAAAAAGGACATTAAGGCGCATTTCTAGTTTGAAAACAGAATGGGAAATCAGGAGTATTCGGTCTCAAGGATTTCTGGTCAGATAGACATCTTACAGGTAAAAGGGTGTTTTCTTTCTAACCTGCCAGTATGGGATCTGAAAGTCATGCTGGGTTATTTCCTTCATGTTCTTCACCATCGTAGGTATAGGGACCATTTTAGTTCCTCAGTGACACTTGTACAATCCCAATACCTTCAGAGAGTTTGCACAGATGTAAGTGGAACTTAATAACCAGTTCAGATGATGATGCACATGAAGGAGTAGGCTCCGCTCATTCTCTTAGGGCTAGTCTACACTTACCAGCTGGATCGGAGGTGTCGGATCGATCTTCTGGGTTCGATTTATCGCGTGTTGTCTAGACGCGATAAATCGAGCCAGGAAGTGCTCCCCCGTCGACGCTGGTAATCCAGCTCGCCGCGAGGAGTAAGCGCTGTCGATGGGGGAGCCTGTGCGCCGCGTGTGGACCACAGGTAAGTTCGAACTAAGAGACTTCAACTTGAGCTACGTTATTAACGTAGCTGAAGTTGCGTATCTTAGTTCGACGGGGGGGGTTAGTGTAGACCAGCCCTTAGTAGTGCTGGCTCTGAAGAGCCACCAGGGGTAAAAAAGGCAGTAAAATTGTTTGTTCCCATTAGAGGCACCAGATATGACCCTAACTACTCACACCGAGCAGATCTGTTGATTCAAACAGTGCCTATTTACATACGAATCAGCAACCACATTCCATTAGTCATTTAGGTCCTGCTCTGACTGAAGTGAATTTGTCTGAACATCTTCCAGCCATTGGTTCTTGTTATGCCTTTCTCCACTAGACTAAAGAGCCTTTTAGTACCCAGTGTTTTCTCCCATGAAGGTACTTATACACTTTGATCAAATCACCCTGATATTCTTTATTCAAAAGAGTGTGATTTTCCAACAGCGAGTGCTCTTAACTTATTGAAAATCAGGCCCCTTTTATGTGTCTCAAATTGGACACCCAAAATCACTAGTAACTTTTGAAAGGCTCCAGTAGTAAAGGCTCACATATTTCTCTTTGAGACTCCTTGCGAGAAACTATGGAGCCAACCATGCTGTATGAGAAATTTTCTATTCTATGCACCCACCTAGCTAAGTTGCCACAGGGGGTGTGTGTGTGTGTGTTTAATTAAGAACAAGTCTCAACCTGATCAAATACTATAAATTTAACTGAACTGTCATTGGTTTCTATGTCTATTAGTAAAGATCTGCTTAAGCACACATGCAGGAGCACATTGAACTGAGGCTAATAAGCACATTTATGCAGTTGTCACTACCATTTGTTATTTCAGCGAGACAGTATCTCAATGGAACAAGCTGAAGGATGAGCTGAGTGCTAAGAAGGAAGGGAGTTTTACAGTCTGGTGACCATGCTGTGCACATGGTCTTCTGACTCTGGGGAAAATAGATACATTTGGTAATTTTGGAAAGAAATGCAAAATCTTTTTTTAAAAACTGGTACAACTTTGCATTGTTTTGCATAAAAAGAGATTTTTGGATTTACTATACGCTTATAATTCCCTCCCTGGTCTACTTCCAAGCCATATTTTTCTGGAGACAAAGCATCATCGCGATTTCTGACTTGCAAGACATTTCTTTCAACAAACGCAAATATTTGTGCTAGTTATAACATTTAGAAATAACTCCAGATCAAAACCCAGGATTCAAAATGTGTCTCTATGGTAGAAACAGAGAGAAACTAAGTACTGTAGTGGGCAGAACTAGCACCACGTACCCCAACACTCTTGAACTTGGTGGTTTGAAATCCTGGGATGAATACAAACTTTCCTAAAGCTCGGGGGGGTGCCACCAGCTCTGAAGTTGGTGTTGGCATTTGTTCCATCACAGGAAGAGGTTTAAGATTTGAACCCAGATGGGGATCCTAAGGGGCAGATCAACCCTGCACTGGGGTAAGCACACAAGGGAATTGTCTCTTCTGTTCAAACACTCTAGCAGCTGATTTGGCTCCCAGTGCAGCTAAGCAGCCCCTCGGAGGCTCTAAGTTAAGTTTCTGCTTCAATGGCACCCATGGAGCATTGCAGGGATGAAAATCTGCTGTAAAACAGGACTGCTCTTAGGCCTGCTCTGCCTTTACTACCCTCTGGTCAATCCCTGGGATTGCAGTGGAGGTGGTGCAGGGACACCCTAGGCAGTGATGAATCTGCTCCAGAGTCCAGGTCCAGGGCTCGTCTTCCTTCTCTCTTACCCAGTGCAAGGGCAATATTTTATTTGTGATGGCTTGCTCACCCCAGTGTCAACTCAAATATGGCTAAGTTTTTGTGTGTGTTAATCCCCGTCTCTCTTGCAGCGTATTAGTACAGAATGACCCAGTATTTTGGCTTCAACGCAGCCCAATGTGGGTTCGCCCACCCTGCTCTGTGCATGTTCAACGTAACAGGAAACAAAAGCCCCTTATTGCAGTCTTTTCAACTTCGCAGTAGCCTGGTCATGTGAAGCGCCCAAAGTATTTACTAGGACAACCGAATTCCAGATATCGCATGTAAGGGCCCTGTAAGGGTTTGAACTCACCACCGCTGGCACCTCCTGCTGGTTGCTCGGGGAATTAGCTCCTTCCAGCCTCGGAGCGCCTCCTGTTGGTGGTGTCTTGCCCATCGTCTGCTCTACTCCGCCATTTTTGGACCCGCATTGCTCCCCCACTCGGCGGTGTCCTCTTCTGCCAGAAGGTAGTGCCCACCACTTCTTTCCCACCCCCCTTCCGGGGGTCACGGCAGTCCTTTGGCTTGCACCCGCCGCAGGGGCCAACCACAACCCAAAGTCTAGCCCCTCACTTCAGGGGCAAGTTGCAATCTGTATTGGCCATGCTCCTCCACAGCTAGGTGTAGTGTAAGGGGGGGACCCAGGCCCGCCCACTACTCTGGGTCCCAACCCAGAGACCCTCTAGCAGCAGCCTCTCTGCTCTCCTTCTCTCCCCTTGTCTGCCTATCATCCCCGGGCCACTTCCCCTTGGCCCTTCTTGGCCCATTCTGGCTGGGGCCTACAGCTTAGCAGGTAACAGGCCAGAGCTCACCCTCAGCCTGCCCTGAGCCTGCCCAGCACTGCTCTATCTCCAGTGCTAGCCCTGGGAGCCAGTCACCTCTTGCTTGTCAGGGAGAGACTCCCCTCTGCTCTGCTGGGCAGCTCCTTATCTCTGGGCTGCCCCAGCAGCTGCCTCCTGTCTGGCCCCTAAAGAGCCTCACCCTAATTAGCTGCAGGTTTCCACAGCCTCCCTGGCTGCTTCGGCCCCACCCCCTGCTGGAGTGGGCCACCTGCACCACTACAGGCCCCAATTTAGGAAAGAATCCCCAATCAGGACAGCACTGAAGCACATACTTAACTTTCAAATCAATGGGACTTAGGTACATGCTTTGCTGAATAGGGATGGATTTCCTCAATTAGGGTTGCCTAGGGTGACCAGATGTCCCGATTTCATAGGGACAGTCCCAATTTTGGGGGCTTTTTCTTATATAAGCACCTATTACCCCTCATCCCCTGTCCCGGTTTTTTATGCTTGCTATCTGGTCACCCTAGTTGCCACCCAGGTTTTACCAGGACAGTCCTGGTTCTGGCTTCAGTGTCTGGGTGTCATTTGGGGTTGCCAGGTGCACAGTCCTCAACCGGAAAGTCCGGTTAAAAAGGGAACCTGGCAACCCTAAATGGCACCCAAACCAAAGCCCAGTTACTGTGGGGCGGTGGGAGGTGCCAGGTCATTAACCTGCTCTGCCAGGGCTGCCTCCTATCTGCTGGCAAGTTCCTGGAGACGATCCAGTGAGCAGTGGAGTGGGTTGGGGGAGGGAGGAGGAGCATGCAATGGAGGTGCAGTCTTAGGGGTAAGAGGTGGAGCAGGGGAAATTAGAAAGGAGGCAACCCTATCCTGAATAGGGAGCCTTTCATCATCCACCACTAGTAATTTTGGCCTGGCAAGAGATTTCATGCCACAGCTTTCTCTGTTTATAAAGCTTTAAGGACTTGCCAGGGGGTGGTGATTTCAATTCCACCACTTCTAGGATTGTGATTTTGTTGCTTGTTAATGTCTAGGAGACCAAATTCTGATTTCTAATTAGTTTTAAAACCTAAGACTTGAGGTAATTGAAAAGTGAACTTCATTTCAAACTCTTCCAGCATACACAAGTTTTTTGGGTAGAGACTGTAGTGAGAGCTTTTATTCATCTTTGATATTGGAAGATGTTTCTGAAACACAACCCAGCTATGCCACGTGTACAGTAAGAACACTTTCAAGTCTATATACAGTCCTGAAAATGATGCTGGAAAGCAATTGTGACCTGCTAAATAGCTCTGGGAATAGTCTTGAAAAGGGACTTGCTGAGAAACATGCCAGGGGTTTACTGTCTGTGTCTGCAGAAACTTTGAGAGCTCTTGGCCTCACTCCATTCAAAGGCAGGGGGGAGGGGCAGTGTGAATATTTGCACCAACACAAGACTGCTTTCCTATATTTATGATATGTTATGTAACGTTGCATCATGAGCTGCATTTGTGGAACAGTAACACATCATAAAGCTGAAGAAGCCTATTTCACTGCATAAGTACTAGACTGAGAGCAGCTCTCTCTGCCATGAAGCTTCTAAAGCACAGAAACCATCTTTAAAGAAAATCTGCTGATGTTGCTCCTTAACTACAGTAAGTTTAGGCCTGATGCTATACTATGCTACACACCCAGGCGGATCCAACTGTAGGATCAAGTAAGTAACCAGTATTAGCAGCACATATGTTTACAGCACTCACAGGCAGAAAAATAAATATGCTGCATCGATGTAACAGAAATTTATAAATGTCTGTTCTTTTAGAGACTTTCTAAATTACAGGTGTAGCGAGGCGGTCTGGTCCCCAGCCGACCAGAGAGGGATGAGCCTCTCTGGACACCAAAGTGGGCGGAGCCAGAGAATCCTGCGCCCGCTCCTCAGAGGTCAAGGCGCAGGACAAGTATAAAAGCTGGGCTGACTGGCCAAGCCTGCCGCTTGCGTGTTACCCGTTACCCCGAGGAGCCACCAAGTCTGCCGCTTGCCTGTTACCCCAAGGAGCCGCCAAACCTGCCGCTTGCCAGCTACCTCGAGGAGCCTATCCCTTGGAGGACGCCACCCTGAACCAGGTATCCATAGAGGGGGAGGTTGGAAGTAGCCCGGGGGCAGCCGACCCTAGTCTGGCTGCAGCACTTCCGGAGCCGATGTCAGTGTGTTGCGGACAGGATCCCCACTGACACAGCGGCGGGTCCTTTGCTGCTGTTATGGCCCCGGGCTGGGATGCGTCTCCCCTGCCACCCAACATGCGGATGGCAGTCTGTCCCTCTCCCAGGTTCTCCAGAGCCAGGACCTGGGCTTGTTACTGAAATATTGTTTGCTCAGCCCCTGCCTGAGGGCCTGAGCCCTGACTGTTTGTTGTCCTGCCCTGCCCAAGGGCCTGGGGTTTGGTACTATTGAACTGCGGCTCAGCCCCTGCCTGAGGGCATTGAGTGTTGTCGCCCACCCTGACCCAGGGGTGCTTGCTTGCTAATAATGGGCTGTTTGCTCGGCCCCTCTCTAGGAGGTCCTGCGCTGCTGACTACGGCCCAACCAAGCTAATTCCCCAACACCTGATTGTGTAGCGAGGCGGTCTGCTCCCCAGCCACCCCAGAGAGGGGCTGAAAAGCCTACAACAGGTTAACCAAATTTTTTCCAAGCTCCATTAAATCTTTAAAAAACCTTTATTATAAATCAATATGCACCTCATTAGAACAAATTGGAAGCAGTTTGACTAATGACTTCCATTTAATTGCCATAACTGGTCCAAGAAAATTAACAGTGCACCAGAATAGTATCAATTTACCAAATGTTATTAATACCCCTCCTTTAATTTTAATGAAGTGACTTGGGAAAATTACTTTGAAAAAAATTACTAAGTTAGGTTTAATCATTATTCTTACTCAATATAAAATGTCACATTCACAGGATAAGGATGATTACATCTGAGAATGATTGCTCAATAGGCTTCAGATGCAGGTAAAATGTAATATATTTCAAAGTCAGGGTCCCACTTATAAATGCCTTTGGGTAGCACTTAGAGGGATTTTTATTGATCTAGTTCAGAAGTGTCAGATTAATGGAATTTTTCTGTCTGTAAAATGATCAAGAATCATGCTGGAACAAAGGCTCCAGTCCTGAATTGCATGTGCTTAGCTCTGCACATTGTATATAGTCCCATTGACTGTTGTTGACTTCAGTGTGACTCTGTATTTACAGTGCATAAAGTTAAGCTCATCTATCTATGCTATTTATATGCCCCTAGCATCATAGTACTGAGTGCCACACATTCTCTGGCAAGGAGGGAAATGCAATTATCCCCATTTTACAGATTGGGAACTGAGGACCAGTGATTTTACCAAATTCATTTTCATGGAGGTTTTTAAAATTAAAACTGTTATGAACATTTTCATTAGATGCAAAAACTGATACAAATGTGGAAAGATTATGTCTGCAACGTGAAAGTTTGAAGCTTCAAAATTATTTTAGAGACATATTTCTCTTTAAAAAAAAAAGAAGTTCTAGTCAACAATCTTGTAGGTTTCAAGCATGGAAATCAACCCTTTCCAGGGTTGCCTTTAAAAAAAGCACAACACTTTGCAGCAAACTCCGTTTTACAAGCTAAAACAGAAAGGTCAGATGTCAAAGAACCTTTTGTGGGTAAAGTTCTTTGATTCAACTCAAAACACTTGAGGCTATAAAATTCACCCAGTGGAGTCAGCCTTTCTCCTGGCTTTCTCCTCTTAGCCTCCTCCTAGAGCCCATTTCGATAGGGAAGGATATTTGCTTTCCTACCACACGGATATCCAGGAAAGTTAAATTAGTTAAACCACATTAAACCCTTGTGTGCACACACTCATTCAGAATTAAAATGGCCTTGGTTTGATTTGTCTTAAAATCATTTTCAAAATGAATTATGCTAAACCCAAGTAAGGCCACTTAAATTCTCAACAGTACTGACACAGAAATGTAATGCATTTTAACCAATCCACTTCAAATTCACACCTTTAGTTAATTCAGATTAATTTTCCTGGATGTTGCCATGTAGACAAACTTTTAGTGAGTTCCAGGCCAACCACAGCTTCCTTCCCCCCACCCCCATAATTAGAACAGAAGGAAAGAATGGGGAAGCAGGGCCATCACAGGCCTGAGCATCGGGTCCAGGGTGTTTCTTACCCATAAGGATTCCCTCTTAGGGGCAGATCCTCAAATGGAGTAAATAGTCTTTAATGGAACAATGAGACTCACCAGTTGACAATCTGCCCCTTAGATCCCTAAAGAGCCTGTACACCCTGCTACACTGAGCAATATACACAAAATGGCTACTTCAGTACATGCTGCTTTCTGATAGTCCATAACTCCCTTGGATGATAAGAAGTAGAAGGTTTGTACTGCATGTTTAAAAGCATTCCAAGAACCTGAAAAATGGGAAAGAATATGGAAGCTGTGCTAGGTCATTAGAAACATTGTACATGTTGTGACAGAGAACAAAACCCTATTGGCCAGCTCTGCATCTGGCGTAATTGGAATAGCGCCATTGCAGCAATGTAGGGCAGGTATTCTTTATACAGACCTTTGTTGTACTGTAGGTAGACTAAACTAAACTCTCTCTAATCCCAGCAGAGCTACAGAGGGAGATAAATTTGTTCCTCAGGAAAATTACTTAGGCTAAAATATTTTGTTTTTTTCTTTAATATTAAGTAAATATAATTTGTGAAGTGCCAATGAATCACCAGAGTACAGTGGAAAGAAGTTTTGAAGACTTTATATTGGAGAGAAGATTGCTAACGAGTGCAGTTGTCTCTTTCTAGCATCTTTCTTTTGATATTGAGTAGGCCCCATATTGTCTAAATACTTTTGAGACCTAATTCCTATTGGTTGAGCTGAGCACCTAAATATCTTGAAGGATCTGGGTCTACATCTTTACTACTGGCACCTCACTCAAGTAATTATACATAGAGTATTATGACTTTTATTTAGAATGATGAGGGTAACCATTTCACTGGAATGATCTGGTCTTGACATTTTTTCCTCCTAAATATATGGGTCTAAATAGACTTCAGCTACTAAACCAGAATCTTGCACTCAGTCAGGTTCAACGTTTTTTTCTTAGTCAGCTGATACAAAAACATACCCTAAGATACGGCCTGTCACCTGGTGCAGTCTAATATTAAGGATATAAAATGGCTGAATCATCTGTTTCACATCCTGAGGTCTCCATATTTTGCACCTTTGTGGAACCATTTACACCTGGGCAGAGTGAGTGTAAAACACTACATAATCAGCATGGTAGCATTTTACACTCGCTTTGCAAATGACAAGACCTGGAGTGCTTGACTTCTTAACAGGAAGTAACAGGTTAAGTGAGCACATGAGACAGGGTTCCTATTATAAATCCAGCATGACTGTCTTTTTTTCTGTGGCTCTTAGGCCTAGTTCTGCTAAGCACTGAGGCACTTGCTGGACTCTACCCTGAGTGGTGGCTAACTTACAAAAGGGCTGAGGAGCACCTTCGCTTTCTGAGTGAACAGTGAGCAGCTCTCTCTTTTTCTCTGAGGGTGGGCAACCACCATCTCCCTTTCTCTGTCTGGTTTCTATTTGTTTCTTTCCTCAACTAACACTTAGTCTTACTCCAAACTTGAGAGAAGGGGAAAGGAGAAATGCAGCTATATTTACCAGCCCAAGTGTGGGGCTGAATGCAAAAATCAGGCTGAGAGCCTACATTATATGCTAGTTTGAAAAGCGAGGGATGCAGCCAATAGAAGCTGATTTCCAGGGAGGGTTCTGCAGAATAGCACCACCACTGGAGAATTAGGTTTTATTAATGTGTTATTTTCTTTCTGACCAAAGCAATGGCTGATGGGAGGAAAGGGAGCAGGTTGAGGGCTTTCAAAACCTGACACAGGAAAGGGTGACAGTCTGGCTATGACAAGAGAAGGGGGAGCACCCACCAAACATCACGCACTAGCCATCTGTGTCCTAACAAACACTGCGCTGTTATTCTATTTGGTTTGTTTAATAAGCCATTCATTTAACTACCAGTTGGCTCCTCTGAGGATTGTTACAAAAGGGTAACCAAGAAACCACACACACAGCTTAATATATAACCCACACGGGTCCATGAGTTTCATTTCCATTTAGTAGCCTTTGTGCTTTCATATAAAACCCGTATGGGTCAAGTGGTTGAGGTTTCATGAACTTTTAGTGATTTCATGGAAAGGCTTAAAATGGTTACATGTAGAAAAGTTATCAGTTGCAGAAAGCAGTAGACCCTGACAATTTACCTCATGATCCAGCCCTGTATCTCCTATCTCACAGGAGCTCCACATGTGAACGGGCAACTTTAGACACTAAATATCAAGTGCAAACTGTCACAGTTAATTGTGAACTGTACTTCACTGTTTTTAATATTGCACTCAGCCAACATATAACATGATGTGCCAAAGATGATGCCACAAATTGATGGAGGGGGGTCGCAAGGCTATTGTGTGTGTGGGGGGGGTGTCACAGTATTCCCACCTCTACTTCTGCGCTGTCGCTGGCGGCGCCGCTGCCCAACTCAGAAGGCAGCACAGAAGTAAAGGTGGCAATCCCGTGACCCCACCTGCAATGGCCTTGTGACACTCCCCCCACAAACCCCTTTTTGGGTTGGGACCCCCAGTTTGAGGAATGCTGGTCACCCCCGCCCCCCGCGTGAAATCTGTATAGTATAGGGTAAAAGTACACAAGACCAGATTGTTTTCTTTGGAATGTCTGGCCATCTTGATAAACTGTTCTTGCTCTAGGATTAATTCCATTCCATTTTTTTCTTCTCTAACAGAGGAAGGACAAGAGAACAATACCCTGCCACAGTCTCTAATTTGGGTCAGCAATGGTTTCCTCCTTTCAAATATTTAATTTCCTTTCCTTCATCTGATTAAACAAGCAAATACCAAAGTGGATTCAGATTTGACTTTACTCGGGTGTTGGTGTGCATGAGATAAGAGTTCAATTTGTTGTACTTTTATTTGGGTTCTCTCCAGGAAGTCAGGTGACCCCGGTGGTCACCTGACTTCCTGGAGAGAACCCAAATAAAAGCGCAACAAATTGAACTCTCATAACCAACAAAGTGGAACTGTTTTCCTTCAAGTTCTCATTCTTTATTTTAAAAGGAAGGTTTGTTTTTGTATTCTGACAACTTAGTGTCCCCTGATCGAGTTCCCATGCTGTGTTCTGAATTACATCTAGTGTTTCTATATTAAGGGATAGCATTCCTGGTTTATATATTGTCATCTTTGTGACAAGTATATTATGTGACTTATTATTTGAATAAAACAGAAATAAACACTAGTACTAATAGGTGTTTGAACTCTTTTTTGTAAAAAATGCTCAAATTTAATTTGAGAACTGGTTGAAAAAAAGCCAAATTACTATTTTTTAATCAGGAAATATTTTAAAAAGTGGATTTTTTTTTCAAAATCACCCTTAAAATGTTCATTTTTTCCCCAGAAAAACTGAAAATGATTTTTGTTGTTGTTTCTGAAAAATGTTTTTGATAAAAACTGTCAGGTCTCAAAATGTTTACCAAAACCCAAAAATGATTACTAAAAGCGTACGTTTTCAGTGTCTGATTTTTCATACACACAAATAAAACCCAGACAAAATGAAATTTTTACATAAAAGTTTTTGTTCTGGTTAAAAAGCCACTTGAAAAAAAAATGTGACCAGCTCTGTTTAATGCAGCTGACCTGAAAGTGAACACACCGGCTCTACGAATCCCTGAGAGAAAACTTTGGATTCAAAATTACAATAAATACATGGGGACAGAGCCTATATGGCTAGGACTTTTACCATTGACATCAATGGAAACAGTACTGGCCCTCACTTTGTAAAGCCTTGATATATTCAAACTATGTCCCAATATCATAGAATCATAGGACTGGAAGGGACCTCGAAGTCCTCTAGTCCAGTCCCCTGCACTCAAGGCAGGACTATTATCTAAACCATCCCTGACAAGTGTTTGTCCAACCGGCTCTTAAAAATCCCCAATGATGGAGATTCCACAACCTCCCTAGGCAATTTATTCCAGTGTTTAACCACTCTGACAGTTAGGAAGTTTTTCCTAATGTCCAACCTAAACCTCCCTTGAAGCACTGGGCTTAAATTGCAGCTTGTCCTATCCTCAGAGGTTAAGAACAATTTTTCTTCCTCCTCCTCGTAACAACCTTTTATGTACTTGAAAACAGTTATGTCCCCTCTTAGTCTTCTCTTCTCCAGACTAAACAAACCCAATTTTTCAATCTTTCCTCATAGGTCATGTTTTCTAGACCTTTAATCATTTTTATTGCTCTTCTCTGGACTTTCTCCAATTTGTCAATCTTTCCTGAAATGTGGCTCCCAGAACTGGACACAATACTCCAGTTGAGGCCTAATCAGCGTGGAGTAGAGCGGAAGAATTACTTCTCGTGTCTTGCTTACAACACTCCTGCTAATACCTCCCAGGATGATGTTTGCTTTTTTTGCAACAGCGTTACACTGTTTCATATTTAGCTTGTGATCCACTATGACCCCCAGATCCCTTTCCGCAGTACTCCTTCCTAGGCAATCATTTCCCATTTTGTATGTGTGCAACTGATTGTTCCTTCCTAAGTGGAGTACTTTGCATTTGTCCTTATTGAATTTCATCCTATTTACTTCAGATAATTTCTCCAGTTTGTCCAGATCATTTTGAATTTTAATCCTGTCCTCCAAAGCACTTGCAACCCCTCCCAGCTTGGTATAGTCCTCAAACTATATACCCAATCCCAAGCATTCAAAGCTCAAGTGTCAGGCACCTAAAAATCATGAGATTTTTTAAAAAATAGTAAGGGCCCCAGAGACTCTTGTATGATTGTCAGTTGGGGCTTGGTCCTATGTTCATTAAAGTCAATAACAATGATCCCACAGACTAATGGTGCAGCATCAAGGCCAGGAGAACTGTCACAGCCAGGAAGACACATCTGTGCAAAACAAAAACTGTCCAGATTACATGGCTTGCAGTAAAGATTTCAGTCCAGAATAAAGACCTATACCCTGATTCTGCAAACACTTATTCACATGCTTAACTGTACTTACTGGATTAAAATTAAATATATGTGTAAGTATTTGCAAGACCATGCTCAGTTTTCTGCAAAATCAGGCATATTGCATACTGCTTGATTTTTGGCAGAATCAGGCATATCGCAGACTATCATACAAGATTACTAAAATGATCTAAAAAAAATCTTCAGTGACTTGCTGACATATACTGTAGCTTGACACATTTACACAGATGTGACATGATTAAAAGGGTTACACAGGAAGGACATAAATCACTGAAGATAATTATCAGAAAAGCTCAGCTCCAGAACCCATATTCTCCAGAGTTCAAGGTGTTTGGGTCTGGGGTTTTGGCAGTCCCGTCTTTACTAATTATTGTAGAAGTCCATTCTGGAGGAATCTAGAAAAGGATATATAGCCCTTCAACCAATATAGAAATACTTAACCAATAATGAAGTTCACTTTAACTAAGCAACTTCATATAGCAGATCAAGTTTAATGATGGTTAAGTGTATAGGACACAGAATTGGTAATCGGGAATCCTGAGTTCTATTCCTAGTAGCTCCTCAGCAGGTGAAAATCGGCACAACTCCGTTGACCTCAATGGAGGTATACCAATTTATACCACCGTAGGATCTAATGCAAAGTACTCTGAGCTTCAGTCAAGGCAGAACAGTGGCTCTTGGTATATCATCCCTTTTTTTTTTAAACGAATGTCTGTCAAAACAACTTCCTAAGGGAAGTGATGGATTCTCCATCACTTGAAGTCCTTAAATCAAGCTTGGATGTCATTCTAAAAGAAAGATAACTCTGGTTGAGCTAGAGTGTATTAAGCTTGATACAAGAATTCCTCAGCAAAATTTCATGACCTCCATTATGCAAGAGATCAGACTAAACAGTCCCTTCTGGCCTTAAAAATACGGCAATCTATGAAATCAGACATGTTATAATAATTAACAGCGGTAATGTTTATGCATTTATTATTTGTATAGCCCCAAACAGAATCAGGAGTGACAATGGGCACGGTAAGGTAACACGCTGAAGTGTCAGATGTAAAAAGTCACTTACAGTAGTTCATGGCTAAACAGTACCTGCTGAAGATGAGTTAATCTGATATGAAGGTGTGAACATCTGTACAAAGTAGATTTATTCATGAATGGTTGGCAAAGACAATGCAACTGAAGTAGAACATTCTATATGGACTGAGTCCAAACCCTGTCCCCTCAACCCAGCAACATATTCATTAAATTAGTATAAAACCTCATTCCCTTTCTGGGGTTTGCCTTTCTTTTTAACCACACAAACATCAGCCTAAATTTATTCCTTAGCTTGGCTCATTCCTAGAGTTTTTCTCAGTCCCTAGTTTCCCCACCCCCACGACCCCTCCTATTTCCTGGCTACCTGCCCCCAGGAGTCTACACTAGAAAAATGAGTATCCATATTCTGGCAATGGCATAGCTGCACCAGGTGCTAAGCCTCTACTGTGTCTTGGAAAACAGCTGCTGTCAGGATGTGGTGATAAAAATACCTGATCTCTGTCTATGCTAGCACGTACATTGTTTCTACCATGGGTGCAATTGCACTGGTGCTGGAATATGGGTGCCCATTACCTAATATGCAAGACGTGAGAGTCTGTAGAAATGACTCTATCCTCTTGCAGGGTTCTAGCACCTAACCACACCAGAGCCATACATCCCTATGCCAGGTCCTACATCCTGCCTTTGGTACAACTACCAAACACTCTCAGTCCTTGAATATATGTGATGACAGACTAGTCGATGCTTTCCCCTACTGCAGAGACGATCTTAGAACATGCCAAATCATACGTCTACGTGTCCTCCCTGCTGCCACACAAAGGATGCAGGAGAAAAGAATAACGTCCTCCCAAACTTTCAGCACAGTGGAACACACGGGGTATGTCTACACTACCCACCGGATCGGCGGGTAGCGATCGATCTTTCGGGGATTGATTTTTCGCGTCTAGTGTAGATGCAATAAATCGATCCCTGATCGCTCTGCCATCGACTCCGGTAATCCACTCCAGCGAGAGGCGGAAGCGGAGTCGACGGGAGAGCGACAGCAGTCAACCCTGCGACATCCTCACGGTGCAGTAAGTCGATCGATGTATGTCGATTTCAGCTATGTTAGTCACATAGCTGAAGTTGCGTACCTTACATCAACCCCCGCCCCTAGTACAGACCAGACCTCAGTGGCTTTACTCACATCACAATGCTGCATTTGCCCTTAACTGCGCATTTCCCAACACGTGTGTTTAGGTCATAGAATATCAGGGTTGGAAGAGACCTTAGGAGGTCATCTAGTCCAACCCCCTGCTCAAAGCAGGACCAATCCCCAATTTTTGCCCCAGATCACTAAATGGCCCCCTCAAAGATTGAACTCTCAACCCTGGGTTTAGCAGGCCAATGCTCAAACCACTGAGTCTTTTTCTAACTTGGTTTTCTTTAGTCGGATGAGAATTTGAGGTTTATTAATTTTACAAACTATTTGGGGGTCCACAAAATTTGTAAGAGCTTACAAAGATCCTTCTTTCTTTTTCTGTATTCTAAATCCATGCTGTTTCCCAATGGTAATTCAATTTTAAAAACAGACATTTCTCTATCTAAAGAGAAGCCTATGTTATAAATTAGGGATAGAAAAACTTCCCCATCTCCACATGCCTCCCAAAGCCAGGCTGCTACAAGCAGATCCACTTCCTAAGGCCTAGATAAATATTGAGTTACTTCTTATTCATAGGAATAGTCTCAATGCCTAAAAGTCAGTAAATCACTTAAGTTTACTCCCACACATCCTATTAGTGAGGCTTCTGGTTTGGCGGAGATGCACAGCTGCAGTTAAAACAGTTTCATAAATATCTATATATTTTCTCTCTCCCAAATGGGGATGGATATGGAGAAAAATGCGCGCACACACACACACACACACACACACACACACACACACACACATATATCATAATAAAATCATATTCAGTCAGTTACCTATGTATCTAAAATCTGTGTTTCAAAACTTATATATATATACACACACAAAATTTATATATATACACACACACACACACACACACACACACACACAGGTTTTGAATATGGATGGAATTTAAACTGTATTTAGGTAATCGAGCTCTAGAGGCATGGTAAACAATTGAAAGAAAACTTGTGCATGATCTAACATCCTGAGCATAGGACTGGGGCCGGGAAGCTCTGAACTATTATCCATTGTCTCTCTCTGTTGCTTTTGGGCAAATGACAACCCTTCTCTCTCATCCTCAGTTTTCCCATCTGTGAAATGGGGACAGTAATATTGACCTACCTCAGCCATATTGTGAAGATTCATTAATCAAAATGTGTGAAGCACTTCAAAGATGAAAAACGCTATTGAGTACTAAGTATAATTATTGTGCCAGCACTTTCCCTTATCTTATATTTTAGATGATTGTATACCAATGACCGTTGCAAGATTGCTGCTTTAAATCAGTGCAGAATAGCCACTGGGCCAACGGGGCCCTGGAAAAATGGGTGCCCACACACCCTGACCCTCTCCATCCATCCGGCGTTCCTGTCAGGGAGTAGGGCTGGGGCAGCAGAAGTGCCGGGCGGGTGGAGCAGGACAAGTCCCCATGCCCTGACCACTGGTAGGAGCGCCGGGTGGGCTGGATGGGGCGGGGCAAGCCCCTGCTCCTCAGCAGGAGCACCGGGGGAAGGGACTGCAGGCGGAAGGGGTTAGGAGGGGCTCCCACTTGCTCTGGCCCAGAACCCCACAAAACCATAACCTGCCTCTGCTTTAAATAAACTTTCAGCTTCTGAACAATATTCACACAGGAATGAAAATTACACAAAATTCATGAGGAATTTTGGCATGGTTAATGTGCTAAGAAGCCAGCCTTCGATTCCACTTTGACCTCTTGCTGTAAATACAGCAAAAATCTAGGGATGCTGTTCTGTTTACATAACACAAGAACTAGGGGTCACCCAATGAAATCAATAGACAGCAGGTTTCAAACAAAAGAAAAAACTACTTCATACAATACACAGTCAACTTGTGGAACTTGTTGCCCAGGGATGTTGTGAAGGCCAAAACTATAACTGGGTTAAAAAAAGAATTAGATAAATTCATGGAGGACAGGTCCATCAATGGCTATTAGCCAAGATGGTCAGGGATGTAACCCAATGCTCTGAGTGTCCTAAGCCTCTGACTGCCAGATGCTGGGACTGACCAACAGGAGATGGATCACTTGATAAGTGCCTTGTTTTGTTCATTCCCTCTGAAGCACCTGGCAGTGGCCAGTGTCAGAAGACAGGATACTGGGCTAGATGGACCATTAGTCTGACCCAGTATGGCTGTTCTTATGTATCAATGAATATCACTCGCACCTCACTGAATGGGTGAGATTTATGTGCAGTGCGGTTATTGCTGCTAATGAATGGGAGTTACATCAGTAAATACTCATTCACCAATATGCCTTCAGTTTCTGCTTGAGTAATTTCCCACTGCTTGAGTAATTTCAAGGTAGACTGAACAAAGAACCCTGCATCTCAAGCCCAGTAGTGTTTTCCATTTCTGATTTCCATGCAATGGGACATTACTCCATTAAACATCTAGCAAGATAAAAATCATATTCAGTCAGTTACCTATGTATCTAAAAGCTGTGTTTCAAAACTAACTCTGGTATTCCTCTTTTTGTCTTTGCAGTCTGCCAAACTGGTGATTCCTACTGTAGTTTAAAAGACCTGTTTGTCAGATGAATAAAGTAAAACAACATTCATTTTCCACAGCTCTTCTTTGCTCACAAGAGATTATAAAGTATTCACATACTTACAAGAATATCTATGCAGCATACGGAGAAACAGAAATTATTTATGATAATAAATCAACCATGACTAAATACCCATTCCAATAAACTGAAAAGACACATTAATTCAGGGTAGCAACAGCTTATACTACTTGAAACTAGTTTTTTAATTTTAAAAAGTGACCTTCAAAGAATTTCTTCTAAAGATGTATTTGAGCCATTGTAAAATTCTTTATAGACCTGAAAGGTTTGAGTTTTGCTTTTCAAAGTTTTTTTCCTCCTGTTTTTTTTAAACCTTCTAATGATCAGGAATATCAACTCTGATCTTCCTTGGTTTTGATAGAAGCCTTTTTGGAGTCTCAGATATGTTTATAATGAGATCTCACAGCTTCACTGAAAGGGTAGAAGTTTAAATATTAAACAAAGATTTCCTTTCTGCCATATCTTCTTAAAAAGTCTTCCTAAAATCCCCTCTTCTCTAAACTGATGAGCTTTTACTCTCTTGGGCTATGACATTTTCATTAGCCCTCCACTTGTGATAGAAGTTTCTATAACAGATTATTACATCTGTTTTTCTAACATAAAAATCAAGCAAAAAGGTTTTGATTTTGGTAGAAACCTCTCGGGTCTTGTGTATACATCATGAAGAAGCACCAAAAGGGCATAATCCCAACTTTTTGTTTCCTTTGTAGGTCACCTTTAAATCCTGCTCTGTAAGATATCAACAATTGTTTGAGAGGAATGTAGCACATTTGTACTGAGATCTTAAAATGAGTGACTGGGCAACAAAATGGCAGATGAAATTCAATGTTGATAAATGCAAAGCAATGCACATTGGAAAACATAATTGTGACGGTGTACCCCATAAGGCTTTATGGGGAGATGCTTATAAATGTATATATGATATAAGCAAGGGGGAGGGATAGCTCAGTAGTTTGAGCATTGGCCTGCTAAACCCAGGGTTGTGAGTTCAATCCCTGAGGGGGTCATTTAGGGATCTGGGGCAAAAATTGGGGATTGGTCCTGCTTTGAGCAGGAGGTTGGACTAGATGACCTCCTAAGGTCCCTTCCAACCCTGATATTCTATGATTCTATAACTGGAATATGTTTTATGCTACATGTGCCATGTAACAGATCTCTGTAAAAGTTATAATCTACTGAATCTATTCCTCCTGGTTGTACTCATGTATCATTTTTGTAGTTGAAGTTATGAATATTGGTTGTATATTTGCTGGTTTTATACATAGCATTTGTAAGAGCATGGGATCAATGTCTGGAGAAAGGAATGTGCAGGTTAAGAGCCCAATCAAGAAACTCTTGACAGACAAAAGAATTTGCAGACACCAATCCACATCTAACCTCGGCCAGGAATGTGGCTTGGCTGGTAAGTAACTGAGTTGTGCATAGACTTATGACTTGCCCATGTGACCCCAAAACTCCATCTTGTAACTGGATGCTACACAGGGAGAGGGAGGGTGGCCACCCAGAGGAGAAAGTCTATTTAAACCCCTGGAAGACCCCTCCATGAGGTCTTCAGCTGGCTAAAGAGTGAGCCTCTCCACCCCCAAATGACACACCTGAAAGAAACTGGAATAAAGGACAAGGATGATAGGGGGTGTGAGCAACTGCTGGACCCAGGCTAGGAGGACCATAACCTGTAAAAGGAAGTTTGCTGGAACTGGTAAGGTTTTTATCTGTATTCAGTGTAATTAGACATAGACTTGCGTGTTTTATTTTATTTTACTTAGTAATTCATTTTGTTCTGTCTGTTACTACTTGGAACCACTTAAATCCTATTTTCTGTACTTATTAAAATTACTTTTTACTTATTAAGTTACCTGGAGTATGTGTTAGTACCTGGAGGGGGGCAAACAGCTGTGCATTCACCCTCTATTTCACAGATAGAGAGGTACTATTTATGAGTTTACCCCATATAAGCTTTATACAGGGTAAAACGGATTTATTCAGGGTTTAAACCCCATTGGGAGTTGGGTACCTGGGTGTCAAAGGTTAGAACACTTCCTAAGCTGCTTCCAGGCAAGCCTACAGCTGTTAGGGGACGTGGTTCAGACCTCGGTCTGGGTTTGCAGCAGGCTAGCGGGTCTGGCTCAAACCAGACAGGATTCTGAAGTCCCAAGCTGGAAAAGGCAGGAAAGCAGGGGCAGAAGTAGTCTTGGCACACCAGGTGGCAGCTCCAAGGGGGTTTCTGTAATACCAACCCATCACAATAATCCCAACTATATATATAAAATGATGGGGTTTAATATAGCTGTTGCCACTCAAGAAAGAGATCTTGGAGTCATTGTGAATAGTTCTCTGAAAACATCCACTCAATGTGCAGCAACAGTTAAAAAAGTGAACAGAACGTTGGGAATCATTAAGAAAGGGATAGATAATAAGATGGGAAATATCATATTGCCTCTATATAAATCCATGGTACGCCCTTATCTTGAATACTGCGTGCAGATGTGGTTGCCTCATCTCAAAAAAGATATATTGGAATTGGAAAAGGTTCAGAAAAGGGCAACAAAAATGATTAGGGGTATGGAACGGCTGCCATATGAGGAGAGATTAATAAGACTGGTACGTTTAGCTTGGAAAAGAGATGACTAAGGGAGGTATGATAAAGGCCTATAAAATCATGACGGGTGTGGAGAAAAGTAAATAAGGAAGTGTTATTTACTTCTTCTCATAACACAAGAACTAGGGGTCACCAGATGAAATTAATAGGCAGCAGATTTAAAACAAAAAAAGGAAGTATTTTTTCCAAACAACACACGGTCAACCTGTGGAACTCTTTGCCAAAGGATATTGTGAAGGCCAAGACTATGAAAGGGTTCAAAAAAGAACTAGATAAGTTCATGGAGGATAGGTCCATCAATGGCTGTTAGCCAGGATGGACAGGGATGATGTCCCTAGCTTCTGTTTGCCAGAAGCTGGGAATGGGCAACGGGATGGATCAGTTGATGATCACCTGTTCTGCTCATTCCCTCTGGGGCACCTGGCATTGGCCACTGTCGGAATACAGGCTACTGAGCTAGATGGACCTTTGGTCTGACCCAGTATAGCTGTTCTTATGTTCTTACCCTATTCCTGGTGATCTTCTTGGCATTTATCAACATCTTTGGGATGAAGCTTTGTCAGAATGTGACAGTTGCTCAGGAATAAGAAAGGGAAAACATAACAGGAGTTTAGAGTACTTACCAGCTGGAAGAGAGAAGAAATGCAGCAAGCAACAACAAGATGCAAAATGGCTGCTTTAGGGCTGCTGCTGTGTTAGTGGGCCTAATTTAAAGGGCCAACTCCAGAAAGGCATGCTGCATAAAAGTTTCTATCGGAGAACAACCCTAAACAGGGCAGAGAATTTGTCTACATGGGGACTTGAGTGAGAAAATTAATCCAAATTAACTAAAATTGTGAATTTAAAGTGAGTTAGTTAATTGATTAAGGCTACTTTAATTCTGAATAAGAGCATCCACAAAGAGGATTAATGCAGTTGAATTAAGCCACTTTAAATTCACACCTTCAGTTAATTGGATTAACTTTCTTGAGTGCCCTTTGGAGGCATACACTAAAGCTATGTCTACACAGTGCACCTTACAATGGCGCGACTGTGCCGCTACAGCTGCGCCATTGTAAGGTATACAGTGTAGCCGCTCTTTGTCACCAGAGAGCGCTTTCCAGAGGACAAAATAAAACCACCCCCAATGAGGGGCTGTAGCTTCATCACCAGGAGAGCATCTCCCGCTGACAAAGTGCTGCCCACATTGGTGCTTTTCGTTGTTACACTTTTGTCGTTGTTTTTTTTCACACCCCTAAGCGACAAAAGTTTTAACGATGAAAGTGCAATATAGACATAGCCTCAGAGCTTGTCTATGCAAACTTCTGGTAGGCGGCAAGCTGCGGTGTGACTCTAGTCTACACTGGCCTGCTGTGGACTAGCTGTCTGTGTGGACTCTGCTGATGTGTATTAACAGTTTGTACGTGTGTCCTGTTTGAAATGGGAGTAGATCAAAGTGCCCACGCGAACTGTTAATTTATGTCAACAGGGTCCACATGGACAGTTAGTCCGCTGCAGGCTAGTGCAGGGTTGATTCACACCCCAGCTTGCTATGAACTAAATGTTTGTGTAGACTAGCACTAGGCCCTGTTTCTGTAATTGCTCCACATAGGTGAAAACCTTTTACACAGCCTCATTGAAGGGTTCTGAGTGGGTGCAAGAGGTCTGCCTCCAGGTGTGAGGCCCAGAGAATGGATCCCTGTCACCCTGTGTACATCACATGCATGGGCTGCGGCCTTCCCTGGCACTGCCGCCAACCCGTTGCTGGACAACTGAGCCACGGTGGCTCCCCCTTTCCCCAAGACCCCTTTCCCCAAGACTCCCCCTTTCCCCAAGACCCGCCTCCTCCACTCCACCCCCCACCCTTAAGGTCCCCGCTGCTCTCTGCGTCCCTCCTCCTCAGGATGGGGGAGTGAGGAGTGAAGCGGAGAGCCAGCGGCTGGGGGAGTGAGGGGGCTCGACCAGGCGCTGCTGGGGCCAGATGGCCGGCGGTTCAGTGGTGGTGGTGGGGGGCTTCAGGGGTGAGAGGAGCTGGCATTCGGGGAGGCTGCCGGCGGCTCTCGGTCTGGCCCAACTCTGGCGGGGGGAGGGGAAAGGGTTGTCAGGGGCAGGTGGGGGGGCGGCTTGGCCCGGTGCTGTGGCTGGCGGCTCTGTCTGTTGCTGGGGCGGC
This sequence comes from Macrochelys suwanniensis, assembly GCA_033296515.1. Taxonomy (NCBI): domain Eukaryota; kingdom Metazoa; phylum Chordata; order Testudines; family Chelydridae; genus Macrochelys; species Macrochelys suwanniensis. The sequence goes on along the minus strand of CM065780.1, from coordinate 13,167,994 downwards.
GAGGTGGGGCGGGCAGAGGGGCCAGGGCTTCTCTGGTCAGGGGGGCCCCCTCCAGGATTTTCCTTTTATGGGGATGGAGGTTTGGGGCTCCGGCCTGCGGGGGGGTAGGGTGTTGGGTGGAAGGGGTGGGGCCGGCAGGCTAGCCTCCCCAAAGTGGGGGTTCACCCGCCGCTCATGATCACATGCATTAATGTTCAAGACAAGCCACACAATGTGACATAAATTCATGCCACTTAAGAATTCTAACAGTGTTCTTAATGTGAAACTATTCCAAGAAGTGATCTCCACTGCTGCATGATGCACTTCTCTAATGGAGTCTGGCCGCTAAACTCATGACTTCTTCAATATCCTCAACAGGGCTGGCGTTCTCACTAGGCGGCCCTAGGCGGTCGCGTAGGGCGCCAGGATTTGGGGGGCGGCGACTCCCGGTGGTGATTCAGCGGCCACCGAAACACCACCGAGGAGCTGCTGCCGCTGGCGGAGGTGAGCTGCCGCCATAGGCGCCGACTCCGTAGGTGCTCCGGGGCTGGAGCACCCACGGGGAAAAATTGGTGGGTGCTCAGCACCCACCGGCAGCTCCCCGCCCACCCCGGGGCCTAGCTCACCGCAGCACCGGGCGATGTTGCGGGGCCCCGCCCCCGACGCCGGGCGACATTGCGTCAGCATCGGGGGAGGGGTCCCGCAACGTCACCCGGCGTCGGGGGCGGGGCCCCGCAACATCACCTAGAGTCGGGGGCGAAGCCCCGCCCCCGACGCCGGGCGACGGCACCCACGGGCGCCGCCGAAAGTCGGCTCCTGTGGCTGCCGCCGGTGGCAGAGGTGAGCTGCCGCGTGGGGTTGGGGGATGGGATGGGGGGCCAACTTACAACACATCTATTTTTGAAAAGAGCTTTTACCTGCTACTGTTACCAGGAACATGGAAGAGTAATCTCTTTCCTTTATAGTAGAGGAGAATTATTCTCCTCCCTTTTTCATTGTCTGACAGCACTTCTCCCTACCTCCCCACTGCACGGTCCATTTCCCCTGTTGTATGTGTGGATCTTTTAAACAAAAACATGGGAGACAAAAACATTTGAAAAACAGGAGCATGTGGCTGCAAAACCACCAAAAAACGGGAACAAAGGGTAATCACCTTTTGAGATTGTATCCATTTATTTGTTTAGATTTAAATAAGAATATGTCCTATCCAAGGCGCTACGTAATTAAACAATACAACAAAAATTTAAGCAGCACTACAATGATCATTCCAACGTGAACTGAGCCAGCCTGTCCCCTACAAAAACCTCTTATCTGTCCTTTCATCGTTCTGGTAATCAGCCCTTTCCAAAGCTCCTCTCAGACAGGTGTCTTTGGCAGTGTGCCTGGGAGGACCACCAATTCAATGCAGATTAGACCAAGGAGTGGGGGGGAAGTTCTGGAGTCCTGGGGCCCTCACAGAGTGCCCTGCCACATCCGACTCTATTTTATAGGGGATCCAGCTCAGTCTCCTGTATTCACCCCAGTTCTTGTCAATATGGCCTGGGGAGAGAGGCAGTCCCTCATATAGGTTGGTCGAAAGGCCTTTAATCTGAATGGATTAAAGTCCCAATCCCAAAAATAAAAACATAGGTTTAGCCTTAAATACGTTCATTTACTTCAATAGGACAATGCATTTTCTTGAAGTTGAGCCCAAGTTTAAGCATGTGCAAGAGTGAGGCCTAGATTTCAACATGGCAGGGTCCCTTTAAAAGCTGTTGGCAGCATAGATCCTCTTTAAAGAATCCTCTTCCACCTTTCCATTGTACTGCGCCAATAAATAATAATTACTAAAATTTGAAAATGTCCCCTCCAACTCACTCTCAGGGCCTAAAAAATGTCAGAGGGGTGTCACATGTGGAGAGCATCTTGTAAAACCGGGGCACATGTGCATCTGAAAATGAAATATCTACTCCTAACAACAATCACACAGTTCTTCCATCAGGTCTGTTTTCTTTTATCTTATTTTATATTTTTTCCTTGCTTGTCAGCTAATGGCTACCTTCAGCACCTCCTAAGGCCCCAATCCTGCTATTGGAACCACGTTAGCAGCATTGAAGTCTCTCAGGGCTTGATGTCTTTTGTGGAACCAGTTGCGGAACTGGGTCTTACAATCCTCTTCAAAGTAGATGTGGATAAGAAATTTCTGCTTTCATTGTGAAAGTGAACAACAATGCAGCTAATATATTTATAGACTCACAATCATAGACTCAAGGTCAGAAGGGACCATCATGATCATCTAGTTTGACCTTCTGCACATTGCAGGCCACAGAACCTCACCCACCCACTCCTGTGATAGACCCCTAACCTCTGGCTGAGTTACTGAAGTCCTCAAATTATGATTTAAAGACTTTAAATTACAGATAATCCACCATTTACACTAGTTTAAACCCGCAAGTGACCTTTGCCCCATGTTGCAGAGGAAGGCAAAAAATCTGCAGTGTCTCTGCCAATCTGACCAGGGAAAATTCCTTCCTGACCCCAAATATGGTGATTAAATATGGACCCTGAGTATGTGGGCAAGACCCACCAGCCATACACCTGGTAACTCAGAGCCCTCCCCATCTAGTGTCCCATCATCGGCAGTTGGAGATATTTGCTGCTGCAGTTGCAGATTGGTTACATGCCATCATAGATGCCAACTTTCCTGCTTTCCCCTGGGTGCTCGACTCCCCCTCAGCCCCCGGCCCCACCCCCAATCCATCCCTTCCATGCAGCCCCACCCCTATCCCGCTCCCATTCCAACCCCTTCCCCAAAGTCCCCGCCCCAACTCCGCCCCCTCCCTGCCCCTATTCCAACCCCTTTCCCTATTCCAACCCCTTCCCCAAATCCCCACCCTGGCCCCGCCTCTTCCCTGCCTCCTCCCCTGAGTTCACCACGTTCCCACTCCTCCCCCTCCCTCCCAGCACGTTGCCAAACAGCTGTTTGGCAGTGGCTGGGGGGAAGCACTGGGAGGTAGGCGGAGGAGCGGGGACGTGGCAAGCTCAGTGGGGGAGGAGGAGGTGTGGCGGGGGAGTAGGGGAGTTTGGCTGCCAGTGGGTGCAGAGCACCCACTAATTTTTCCCCATGGGTGCTACAGCCCCAGAGCACCCATGGAGTCGGCGCCTATGCATGCCATTGTAGGCAATCTCATCATATCATCCCCTACATAAACATATCGAGCTCAGTCTGGAAGCCCGTTAGTTTTTTTGCCCCCACTGTGCCCACTTGGAAGGCTGTTCCAGAACTTCACTCCTCTGACGGTTAGAAACCTTGGTCTAATTTCAAGCCCAAACTTCTTGATGCTCTGTTTATATTCCTTTGTTCTTGTGTCCACGTTGGTGCTTTACTTAAATAACTCCTCTCCCTCCCTGGTATTTATCCCTATGATGTATTTATAGAGAGCACTCACATCTCCCCTCAGCCTTCTTTTGGTTAGGTTAGGCTAAACAAACCAAGCTCTTTGAGTCTCCTCTCATAAGATAGGTTTTCTATCCTCTGATTATCCTAGAAGCCCTTCTCTGCACCTGTTCTAGTTTTAATTCATCTTCCTTAAACATGGGATACCAGAATTGCACACAGTATTCCAGATGAGCTCTCACCAGTACCTTGTATACTGGTACTAACACTTTCCTGTCTCTACTGGAAATACCTTGCATGATAAATCTAGGACTGCATTAAACTTTTTCATGGCCACATCACATGGCAGCTCATAGTAATACTGTGATCAAACAGTACACCCAGGTCTTTCTCCTCTTCTGTCACTTCCAACTGATAAGTCCCCATTGTATAGCTAGTGTTACTGAACAAAAAAATCGGAATGGAAGTTCCTTTATTGAAAAATGGCCTTTTCGGAAGCAATTATTTCTGCAAAATATTGTCAAACGTTGCCAAAGATTTTCATTAAAAAATTATACCTTTAATTTTTGTTAATGTATTGAAAGAAAATCATTAACAATATCAAAATTTTGTGTTTCCTGGAAACCCAGTATTTGCTAAATGAATATTTTCACTAATGTTTTCAATATGCATTCTATAAAATATTTGAAATAAAAAACTCAAAGGAAATTTGCCAAATATTTTTTAAAAGTTAAAAACTGATCCATTTTGAATACTTCAAAACAAAAACTTTGAATTATTGATATTTTTCTTAACTAGAATTCTTCATTTTTTCATCAGCTCTCTATACTTCCATGCTTCCATACATTCACCCTACAGACCTCTACTCTAGGACACTGCTTCAAATCTAGTCTAGATTTGTACTTATCAGAAGTCATTCATAACTGATGGTTATTGCTGGCATTTGTCCTGGTTTGAGTCCAGTTACAAGGAGACAGATGTCCATATCACCAAAAAAAAAAAAAAAAAAATCACAGTATTAACTAGATATATTTGTAGCAGTCTCTAGTGGCTGGTTGAAAAATTTCCATTGTAACTGTTTTTGATGAAAAATTGGTTTTCAATTAAATGAAAAATTCTGGGAGAAGAGTTTGCTTTCTGTGCAAAATTTTCCATTTTTCACTGAAAAAACAAAATCTTGAAAACTTTTTGACCAAAACCTGAACATTATTTGATTTTAGACAAAACTTTTTTGGTTCTTTGAAGAAAATGTAAAATTTACATGGAAATTTTCAACAAAAATGAACATTTTCTGCTGAAAGTGTCTGCTTGCCAAAGAAAATTTTGATTTTTCAGTGAAAAACCAAAACCCCAAAGATTTTTCACTGGAAAATAGTTTTTCAAATTTTTAAGATAAAAGCAAAAACTGAAAAGTGTTTATGATGAAAAGTTAAAATATTTCATGGAACATTTTTCCCAACCAAGCCTTCTTGTGACGTACCACCTATTATGTGAATAAATACAGGAATCCTCAGCCCCCAAATCAACAGCACTAAATTCACTCAAATAGAAAACACAAAGAAAGAAGAGAACCAGTCTCATTTCTTGAACAGTAGTTAATTCAGGGAATTCTGCCAGAACCAGAAACCCAGGATAGGTAGTAATAGGAAAAAGTATGTGTATCTCGACTTTTTCTTTTATATCATGCAGCAAGCTCTACGTTACTGCAATCAGTCACTCTACCAGAATTCCCAACCAAAGAAGAGACACATTTTGAAAGGCTTTCAAATCACCACAAAATAACCATTGTTTTGATAAATGTATGTGACTATATGGAATAACCCAGCATTTAAAATAAATGAAAAAACACGGATGTGGCAAGACTGGATTGGAATTGTACTGATGATAGGCAATTAATTATTAAAATGAATTCATATTGTTTGACAATCTAAGAGAAATACTTTCCTCCCAGCTTCAAATCTATTTTAAACTTAAGAGGCTGCTGAAAGGCACCACTAATCTGCAAAAGGGAATTATTCCAAACCCATCTCTTTGCACAGAAAATATTGGATTCTTTAAAGGAAAAGCCTCACAGAGCCGTTCATATCTTCAAGACAGATTTTGCCTTAAACACACACACACACACACACACACACACACACACACACACACACACACACACACACACACACACACACACACACACACACACACACACACACACACACACACCCTTAGAACCACAGTGGAAGAAACATCCTCACCTTAAAACCCACAACTAAAACAATGTTGCAGAAATAAACAAAGAACCCCTAAAAAAACAATTTAATGCATATTTAGCCTGATGCTGCTTCAAATATTTCGCATTTAAAACACTCTGCAGAAATCGTCCTAACACTCCTGCAAGGGGCAGAGAGGTAAAGTAACTTGTCCCAGGCCACCCAGTGAGAAAAGAACAGAGCTGAGATAGAACTCACACATTCTAGAGGTTGGTGACATTTTTTGGCCAAAACTTTTTTGGGAGAAAAATACAAATTCAGCAATACCAAAACATTTCATGACTTTGTGTTAGTTTTGCCAAATTGTTCTAATTGAATACACAAATTCCAAAAAAGGCTAAATATTTTTTTGACATTTTCAAAATGAGACATTTTGATTTTTTGATTCAAAACAACTTTTTGTTTAGAAATTCCCTCCAATTTTATAAAAAAATTTCAAAAAATATTTTAAAAGCTTTAAATCAAAACTAAATGTTACTTTAACCTGAGATGATTGTTTTTTCTACTTTTTGAGTTGCTGAATATTTTTTTATAAAGTGATTATTTTTATTTTTTTTAACTGTTCGTGAACTGAAAAAAGCCATTGTTCACACAACTCTATGAGTCCCAACTCTGTGCTCATTCTTCTACACTGCTGAAGTCCATGGGAATTTTACATGGTAGGAAAAGTCTGGGCCTACTGTATTAGACACTTGCATAATTGGCTTCAAACACAAGGTAGGGGTTGACTCTTCTGCACATGGTCTGAAAATATGCCATGATTTTGAGAGGAAATTACAGGTAGAGGGCAGATTCTTTCAATGGGCATTTATTTTCTTTAGCCCGGCACAGGGTGTAAATCATAGCAGAATTAAACCTAGAATTGGACCACCACCAGGAATCACATCACCACCTAACACAGATGTATTTTTTATGGAAACCTGCCCTGAATCATGAACCACCTCCAGGAGACAATCCTCTGTCTTAAGAGACAACATGTATTCCCAAAGGTTTCAGTACATATTTGCTTGACCTTACTTTCAGAGACATGGAAAAAACAGGACCTCTGGACAGAATCTGCCAGAGTCTGCAGAGAAGCTTCATGGGTATTGATATCAAAGGCTGCTGACCAAAAACACTATCCAGAATCAGTATTGACGGTTGGCCCTTGTCTGTTGCCAGGTGGCGTTTGACTAGGAATAAGCACAGCCCCCATGCCACACTCAGGCCTAAACCCAGACTGGGAACCGAAGGATTAAAGGCATCAGAACTGTCCGTTAGACATGAATGCTGCTTCACCACTGCCTTCTAAACAACTTATCCAAAGAGGGAAGGTTAGAGACTGGGCAATAAAGAGACATCCAGTGTCATGAAACGGTTTTGTGAGGAAAAGGCCTGACTGCTTAGTATGGGAAACTGGCATCCTACCCTCCCACTAGGAGCTATTAGTCATCTCTGTCAATAATCATCCCAATTCCTGCAGCCCCTACTCTGTCTGGTAGCTTTCACAGTCGCAAAGAACAATGGCCCATCTTGCAGGTCATACGCTGTTGTTCTCTCAACATCTACAGAAGCTTCATAGACAACTCTGGCTGAAATTCAGAGGAAACTGCATTAGTGCTTTCTTGGTACAGTTAGGGTTGCCAGGTGTCCGGTTTTCAACCAGAAAGCCCGTTCGAAAAGGGACCCTGGCGACTCTGGTCAGCATTGCTGACCAGGCTGTTAAAAGTCCAGTCTGTGGCGCCAGCGACGCTGACTTCCGTCAGCGTTGCTGGGTGCTGACGCCGGGCCCCGCCCCCGCCCCCGATGCCGGGCGACGTTGTGGTGCCCTGCCCCCAACGCCGGGCACCGCCCCCGACGCCGGGTGAGGTCGCGGGGCCCTGCACCCGACGCCGACACAACATCGCCCGGCGTCGGGGGCGGGGCCCCGCAACATCGCCCAGTGCTCCGGTAAGCTAGGCGTGGGCCCCGGGGCAGGCGGGGAGCTCACCCACCAATTTTTCCCCATGGGTGCTCCAGCCCCAGAGCACCCACGGAGTCGGTGCCTATGGGTGGCGCAGTGGGGCTAAGGCAGGCTCCCTGCCTGCCTTGGCTCTGTGCAGCTCCTGGAAGCAGCAGTATGTCCCCCACTCTGGCGCCTAGGTGTAGGGACAGCCAGGGGGCTCCGCATGCTGCCCCCGCCCCAAGCGCCAGCTCCGCAGCTCCCATTGGCTGGGAACCATGGCCAATGGGATCTGCAGGGTGGTGCCTGCGGACAGAGCCGTGCGCAGAGCCACTTGGCCGCACCTCCACATAGCAGCCGGAGGGGGGGACATGCCGCTGTCTAAGGTAAGAGCCGCCCTGAGCCTGCACCTTGAGCCCCTCCCATGCCCCTGAGCCCCACCCTGAGCCCCCTCCTGTCCTCTGAACACCTTGATCCCAACCCTGAGCCCCCTTCTGCACCCCAATCTCCTCATTCCCAGCCCTACCCCAGAGCCCGCACCCCCAGCCGTAGTTCTCACCACCTCCCCCCGTGCCCCAACCCCCTACCCAAGCCCTGATCCCCCTCCCTCCAAACCCCTCGGTCCAAGCCCAGAGCACCCGGTCACTCCTAGATCCGAAACCCCTCATCCCCAGCCCCACCCCAGAGCCTGCACCCCCAGCTGGAGCTGTGCCCCATCCTGCATCCCAAGCCCCTGTCCCAGCCCAGAGCCCTCTCTGCACTCTGAACCCTTCATCCCCAGCCTGGACCCCCTCCTGCACCCCAAGCCCCTCATCCCTGGCCCCACCCCAGAGCCCGCATCCCCAGCTGGAGTCCTCATGCCTTCCCGCACCCCAAGCCACTCAACCAGCCCAGTGAAAATGAGTGAGGGAGGGAGGGTGGGAAGAGTGAGCAAAAGAGGGAGGGGGGATGAAGTGAGCAGGGGCGGGGCCTCAGAGAAGTTTCAGGGCCTCAGAAGAGAGGTGAGGCAGGGGGCAGAGCACGGGTTTTCGGGTTTGTGCAAGTATAAAGTGGGCAACCCTAGGTACAGTCCCGCACCCATGGAACTAGCTGATCTGGTCCAAACATGATGAACTTATTAGCAAAGACAACAAAAATTTTCCACAAGGAAGTAAAAGATCATCCAGCTAACCAGCACTAAGAACAATTCTGCCAGTCAAAACAGATGGAAGAAAGGAAAACTCTCTTAGTTTCTACTACAGCCACAGCACAGGACTGCAAAAATTCTTTCTGTCACAGCCTACTAGAGTGTGTTGTATATTTGCTCTTTCCATAACAATACTATATTAAAAAAAAAATCACACAGCAGAGTTCAAATAACCATGTTTAGCAATATACACAACATACAAGGCCTAGCTATATATACAAACCGCTGCTCTGGCTACTTCCTAAAAACACACAGAGCCCCACAAACTATTAATGAGAATTGGATAGCATCCCTACACACTGCAAAGTACAAGGCTCACTACCATGCCTTTGGCTGCTTACCAACTGTTTAATACATTGCTTCTCACCTTTATACAAAAATGACCTGTGAGGGTGCCACTAAGGAGTGAGTGGGAATATGGGTTTGGAGGGGAATGCCGATTACAAGACAAATATGAATCCTCTTGTTCTATCAGTGTTCAGCAGGAAGAGCCGATGGCTGAACAATACTTTTGCCCTCAGAGAATTTTGAAGTGTCACGGGGTCCAGCAACAGATGCATAAATTTAAAGGCTGGAAGGGACCATTCTGATCATCTAGTATGACTTCCTGTGTAACACAGGCCAGAGGATTCCATCCAGTGATTCCTGCATCGGACCTGTAACTCACTGTTGAGGTTGAGTGGATCTTTCAGAAAGACATCAGATCTTGATTTAAATAACTGAAGTAAGGGGGAATCCACTACTCCATAGTCTCCAGGGGCAGACCAGTGAAATAGGACCCTTCCCTGATGGAACAGTAAGTGGGCGCTCACCTCAGACAGAGTTAGTTACTTATGCCAAACTGCTTCCCCAATCCACTCTTCCTATTTCCAGCCCCAAATCAAAAATAAAATCCGAAATGCATACACCAATGGAACTCGATGTGTGTCCTGGTTGTTATGGAGAGTGTAAGTGGAACTGCTTGGAAAATTGTAATCAGAACAGTTTTCTGTCAGAAAAATGCCATTTCTATTAGAGGAAAAATATTTTTGTGAAATCGCGTTGATTTCAATGAAATGTCATTTAGAAAAAAATTCTTAAATGTCAAAATGACTCATTTCAACATTTTTTGATTGAAAAGTTTAGATTTTTCATTTCAAAATGACTTTCCCTTTCAAAAGTTACTTTATTTTATGTTTAGAAAAATAAAAAGAGTTTAAATCGAAACAAAAATTTCAAATTCATCAAAACAAAACATTTTGGTTTCTCTCTCCCGTTCTCTCACACCTCCTCCCCACCCTCATAATTTTGGCTTTTCAGCCTGATTTCGAAGTATTTTTTTGCGGGGGGAGGGGAATAACCTTTTTCACGGGGTGGAAAATCTAGGTGTGAGAACCTGAGCAGCTGTAGGCCCTACTATAATGTAAATAAAAAACCAAGAGTCCCTGCCTATACAGATAAGGAAGGTCCCCTTCAGAATTAATCTAGATGGTTCCAGGGCCATGCAAGGCAAACACTCAGACAGCTGGAACAGGAAGACTGAGGTGCAGTGAGGCAAAGCAGGCAGCTACAAAATTCCCATTTTGAACTGCACACTAGGTGGACACATTTAAATGAATTAATTTTGGGGTTGCACCTGATCTCTGATGCAAAAAGCCCAATTACTCCCCATTTCTGACCCTCTTTAGGATCACACGAATTGTGCTCCCATGTGGAGACAGCTGTGCAAATCGGCTCCCCAAACTAGGTCTTAGTAAAGCAAGCCAAGTCAGGGCCTCAACCCTTAAGAGGAACAGTAGTTAACAGGCTGCATCTTTCACAAACATCTCTCTTACAATACAGGCCACCTGCTCCCATTTTAGCATAGTCATTTGTTTCCTTTTAGTTCCCACTGATACGCTAGAAGTCCAAGAGTCATTTCACAGAAAAGTCTGAAGACTAATTTGGAATTCATTCCATTTGTGTCTCCTGCAAGTCAGAAGTAGGAAGTGTCTGATCTAATGTAGCACTGAGGTTTATCAGCAAGTGAAGGGAGGACTGAGTGAAAACAGGGAAATCCTAATTTATGAGGTTAATTTATTCCACATGGCTTCCCTAGTGTTTATGCTCAAGGAAGGATTTACAGCTTCTTCAGGCTACTTTGCCCATTTTTCCATTACTGGGATACAAACCAGAAAAATAAATAATACATTAATTCACTGGAATGGTTGTTTCCTTTCTTTTTCTTCCCAAGCCACTTTTAAACCCCTGCATTCCTTTTCAAAACCGTTGCTACACTTCTCACTGCTGGATGGTGGGAAAGCTCTAAGAAATGATCAAGTAATTGCCTCAACCTCAGGTCTCCTGCTTCCTGAGAAAAGGTAAGACAGAGGTGGTGTGTTGGACCTATTGACAGTTCGCTTTTGCCATCTGCTACCGCTTGCTGACATAGAGGGACATAAATGTTAATCTCAATCCCACTGAAGTTAATAGGAGCCTTTCTGTTAACTGAGCAGCCTCTGGATAAGGCCGATAAAGGCCAGTTTTGCCCTGCTGTCCTTGCCTTGCCAATCAGAAATGGAGAAATGAAATAGGAAGGCAATTAAAAAAATAAAAGAGAAAGAGAAGGCAATAATGAAGATAGAGATTGGCTGACTGGTAGGGCATTAAACAGGGAGTCAAAAGACCTGGGTTCTACTTCTTGCTTGACCTCTGACTTGCTATGTCACCTTAAGCATGTCACTTCACTTCTCTGGGCCCTCTCACCCTATGTTTTATCTGTAGTTGCCTTTAGTGGCTATGAGTTTAAGTGCAGAAACAGGTAAGCCATACAAAATTTGTTTGTGTGATTTTCAAGGCTGGCTTGAGAATTTTTTCTGGTCAGTGATGTTTTATAGGCTTTTCACAAGAAATAGGTGGATCTCAAAATGACCAGAGAGTCATAGGTTTGGAAAACCACCACATTTTGGATATCTCTAATCTGTCTGCAAAAGCAGATTCTGTGTGTGACGGGTTGGTATCACAGAAACCACCTTGGAGCTGCCACCTGGTGTGCCCAGGCTACTTCTGCCCCTGCTTTCCTGCCTTTTCCAGTTTGGGACTCGAGAATCCTGTCTGTTCTGAGCCAGGCCTGTTAGCCTGCTGCAAACCCAGACCCAGGTCTCTTTCTTTCACAGGCTATGGTCTTCCTAGCCTGGGTCCAGCAATCGCTCACACCCCCTAGTGTCCTTGTCCTTTGTTCCAGACTCTTTCAGGTGTGTCAGTGGGGGGTGGAGAGGCTCACTCTTTAGCCAGCTGAAGACAAGATGGAGAGGTCTTCCAGGGGTTTAAATAGATTTTCTCCCCTGGATGGACGCTCCTCCCCACTCCCTGTGTAGCATCATGTTACCCTGGAGTTTTGGGATCACATGGGCAAGTCACATGTCCATGCACCACTCAGTAACCAGTGCAGTCACATTCCTGGCCAAGCTCAGATGTGGATTGGTGTCTGCACCTCTTTTGTCTACCTGCACATTCCTTTCTCAAGACATGATCCCATGCTCTTACAAAGGCTATGTATAAAACCAGCAAATATACAACCAATATTCATAACTTCAACTACAACAATGATACATGCATACAAACAGGGGGAATAGATTCAGTAGATCATAACTTTTACAGAGATATGTTACATGGCACATGCAGCATAAAACATATTCCAGTTACATCATATATACATTTATAAGCATCTCCCCATAAAGTCTTATGGAGACACCGTCACACTGTGTATGAGTGGGCTAGAAACACTAAAAGAGACCTCTCAGTCAGGTTTTCAAATGTCTTCTCCTAGGACGAGGAAGGGCACAGGCATGTGAAATGAAGACTAACAGGGAAATGCAAGTTAACTAAAATGTTTTGAACCTCTAAAGAGGTTTGACTGGAGTTCTGGGTGAAGGTTTGGGAGTGTTTTTTATTTTATCATACCATCCATATTTATTAAAAACTTCAGAAGAGATGCTTTTAGAGATGGCTTCCCGTAGTTCTATTTGGATCTGGATTTCAAACATTCCCAAATCCCAGGAGAGTTGGTATGGCTCCTGATAATGAAAAGGGTCATTTACAAAATGCAGCTTATGGTTGAGATTTCAATCTGCCCCACGACTCTAAAGCTCAGGAGGCATTCAGACCCAGGCTTTTCCTTTGGGGCTCATCTCTCTCTAGTTTGCTAAATGTTTGCAATAATGACTTTGAAGAAAGTGGGACAATTTAGAAGACCTGGGGATTTGGAGCTGAAAATCCTCTCTTCTAGAGAGCTGTGTTACTGCAATGAACTAGAGTGTATTTGTTTTAAAGAAACTACAGCAAGAGCAAAACTCTGATGCTAATGCATCAAATTACCCCTCCCCTGATATTTATTTCATTATGGAGAACTGAGTTATTATATCAGAATGATCCCGTCGCTCAGGAGCGAATGCTCTGAGCACAAATATTGTTGCATTTCATTTAGTATGGATGAAGAATTACAATTAAGATATGGGGTAGATCCTGCCCCATCCCCTTGCAGACACACAGGGGCTCTTAGCAGCAAAACCAGGGCAGTTTTCTGCTTGTGGTGGAAAGACTGGAGAGTACACAGCCACTATATAAGGAGGAGCCTTGCTTTCTGGGGTGAGTGGGGGCAGGGCCAAAGGATCTGCTACTTGCCAGATTCTCTATTTCACAACACGCAAAGGCCGGGGGACAGGTAAGAGCCTACTCAAGTCACTGAGCTGAAGTAGCCTCCACAGCTACTGTACAACTGCAGCGGGAGATGGTGGAGGATCATCAACATCCACCTACTCCAGCCAGGCACGGGGAGAGGGGATTAGGATTTGCCCCCCCTAGCAAAGACGGAGGGTGGGTATATTTAAAACTGTAAAGTGAGCTGTTTTTAAAGGTTCCGATCAGTGGTTGAATAGAATCATTTTACAAACAATTGTAGCCAAAAACTTAGAACACCCAGGGGTGTCTGCCTGCCTGGACAGACCAGAGGTGGCATTCAGAGCCCTGTTGATGTAATTAATGGAGTTAATGTGTCACTCCAATAAACCTAGACGAATACAGCCTTTGTTTTGATTGGGTGAGAATAGCTTCCAGATAGGGAACGGATATTCTGGACAAGTCTAGTCAGGCTATGCAGCTGTTGTATGATCTCTGTGGTTTGTTGGGATGGCTGCTGCTTTTTCTTTCTTTCTTTTTCTAAAAACCAAGCTCCTCTTTTTCAGTTCAGTGTCACGAGAAAACGTCACCCTTTGATTGTCTCTGAAATTCAGCACACCTATGGGGAAGAATAGGTACACCCTACTGAATATGGCTGTGTGCAGTGTGGTCTGTGGATGGGTAATGTTGATATAAGGAGTTAGCAGAACTGCTACTGGCTCTAAACACTGTGAACATTTTGCTTTCGGTTACTTGATTGAGCTGCTGTCTGTGGCCTACAAGTACCTTGTTCAAACTTTAGCTAAGGAAATAAACTGCTGGCTATACCCCATGGTCCAGTTTCTGTTCTCAGTGATGCCACTGACGTTGGGTATACAGACAGCATGATACTTGCCTACCCATTGCAGTCCTCCCAACTAAGGGGGCTGTGTGGGTGCACCAGAGAGCTGAATTTGGCCCAGTGAATTCAGTGACAACCTAAGAAGATTTTTAAAGACTGGACAAGTATAGCACAAACTGGCTAAAATGCTTAACCCTGGGGGCCTGTGCTTTGATTATTCTGCACCCCTGTAATGCCAATAGGTGATACTGCAACAGGGATGCAAGTTAAGGCAATCCTGCCGGTAACCCCAGCTTGTGCCAGAGGTTTCACCTGGCTAGGGGAGCCACAAACAGCTTCCCCTGGCCTCTACCGCTGGCACCAGCACAGGGACAAATCTGCCCCAATGAACTGAAGCACAAAGGAGTTACAGTAACACTGTTGTCAATTCTGAATTTTGCTAGAATTGTGGCAAATTCTTGTGAGGGCCAAACTGCAAACTCTGCTGTGCAGTGTTGTTTCACTACAATATTGATATTTGTGCTAATACAAAAGGGACATATTGAAAGACAAAAGGAAAGGCAGGATGGTTTAAGGTTTGTGGCTATTTTTAAAAAAACACGACATTTCACTCTGGACAGAATTTAATTTTACTGTTATAACCAGTTACCTGTTTGAAGCCAAGCTCGTTTAGCAATAGAACTTTATTTCTCTCTCTCTCTCTCTGGCCTCATCTCAGCCAACATACTGGCAAACTGTAGGCCACTGGCCTCTAACAAAGGTCTGTCTCCATCCCGCACATAATTAAAATGGCAAACTGGAAACCAACTAAGTGTCAGGCCAGCTTGGCTGCAGTAACAATACTGAATCCCCATAGCCTGCCAGCCCTTCTAGTTCATTAACCAAAGCTGAGTTAATGGGGCATTCAGCCACCTAGTTTGCTCCCAGGGTAGTGTCTCTGGGATACTGTGTTCCAAAAGCCACCTTATTATAGAGAGCAGCTTAGTGTCAATTGCTGTTTGCCTCCTGTAAGAACCATTCATACTGTTGAACAATGCAAGGGCCTCACTGATCTTCCTCTGAGGCTGAACAAAAACAGCAAGTGCAATTGAAGGGAAGAGGAACTAACCTTCTTGCAGCAATTTTAAGGCACTGGGAGCTGTAGTACCACCCATTCCCATCTAACTGCAGCCAAAAGGACAATCTCATTAGATGCAGATTGGCCCAGATTCTCAGCTGGACCCAGTACCCATTGGGCCCAGCTGAGTAGTTTGGGAGCACAAAGGAGCCAGTTACAGCTCCCTGATCCTGAGACCAGTTCTACATTGGCTACAGCATAGTTTAGAGCACTCTAAGAAGAGAGGAATCGACATATTGGATCAGACCCAAGGTCCATTGGGTCCATAGATTCTTCAGGGGCACATGTAAGAATCCTGCAGTAAGCAGATGCGTACTAATCTGCCCCTCACATTAGGTTTCATCCAGGTCTCTACTTGCCCTTGTCTACACATGTAGCTCCACACTACAGTGAAAGCCAGGTTGTGTCCACACTGTATAGCACTAGCTACATGAGGCACTGAAAGGCTGTGGCTCGGGGGAGGCAGCAGGGAGCTGCTGGAGCCTTTCCCTGGTGGGGAAGGCAGCAGGACCCTACACTGCTAAAATAGAGAGATGTGCAGCATATATCCTCTCTACACTGTAAGTGTAGACATAGCCATAGTTAGAGATTGGCTTAAGCCCTGAAGCATGAGGTTTAATATCCCTTCCAAAACGTGGGTTAGCATTAGCTCCTGTAACTCTGGACCTTTTTGTGATCCATATAAATGTCAAACCCCCTTTTTAAATTTTGCTAAGTCCTTGGCCTCGATGACTTCCCGTGGCAATGATTTCCACAGTCTAATCACATGCTGTGTGTTCAAGTATTTCCTTTTCATTCCTCAAGAGGCTGCTCTGATGTTGGTCAGCTAGCTCTGGTTCCCAGGGCAACCAGTATGCCAGCCAAGAGTAGTGGCAGGGCAGTAGCCCTCTGGCTCCATACTCCCAAGATCACGGGACACTTGGGGAAGAGCTAGCTGAAAGAGGTTGGTGACTTTCTGGCTGCAGTGTACTGCCAAACGGGCCAAATGAAGGAAGAAGGTCGGAGGTCATAGAATCATAGAATATCAGGGTTGGAAGGGACCTTAGGAGGTCATCTAGTCCAACCCCCTGCTCAAAGCAGGACCAATCCCCAATTTTTGCCCCAGATCCCTAAATGGCCCCCTCAAGGATTGAACTCACAACCCTGGGTTTAGCAGGCCAATGCTCAAACCACTGAGCTATCCCTTTATAAGACTCCTGTTACTGCAGTATCTAACCACCTCCCAGTCTTTAGCGCAGTCTTCCCTATGTGAGGCAGGGAAATGCTCTTATCCCCATTGTACAAATGCCAAACTGGGGCACAGAAAGGCTAAGTGACTTGCCCAAGGTCACACAGGACATCTGGGGGCAAGCAGGGACTTGAATCCAGGCCTCCCAAGCTCCCACCTAGTGGCCTAACCGCTTGATCATCCACCCTTTCTATTTTGCCCAATAACTAAAGATCAGGGGCATAGCACGTTTAGGGGAACGCTATGCAATGGGTCACATGTCTGTCTGGCACATGGCCCTGTTTTGCAATCTGTGGACGATACGCTCTATGTGTGCAAAAACAGTGAGTGGAAAGCCTGGGGCTGAAAAGTGTGTGTGTGTGAGAGAGAACTACCCAGCCCAGAAACATTATTCTGTCTTCTACTCTCCTGTTAACTCCTGTTCTGCTCACATTTGTGTTCCGATCCCCCTACTCCATTCTACAGCAGCAGTGCTCCCTAAATACTGGATCCATTTTCGTACTGCTTCTTCCCATACCAAACAAATCCTCCTCCCTCTTCTGGGTACCGGGGTGGGGCAGATTCTAATTCCATCCATGGATACTTCAGTTCGTTAGGCCCTCTTGCCCTCCCACAAAGTTATTTTCCTCACACTTAACGTTTTTTAATTACTTTTACGTGATCCCAGTTTGTCGTCGGCTTCCTGCGACAAACAGCGCCGAGGTGGTTATGAATCTGAAATAATGGCTCTTTGCAGCCAACCAGCAGGGAAATACCAGGCTGATGATACAGTGCTGAGACATGGAAATCAGCTCTGTGCAGGGATGAGGCTGTAAAATGAGCTCCACTAGGAACAAAACTACCTGTGTATTATCATATAAAAATCCAATCACTTCATTCCCATCCTCCCCAGCTCCTGCCACGGATGCACAGAATGTCCATGAAAGCCAAACCAGACAGTCACCGGTACTGCTAGATAACTCCAATGAATTGGTCACCATGGAAACATGCTCCGGGAGAAGGGATAGGAGCCGCACAAATAGAGAACATCAATACTCACTCCATTGCTGGGGTGGGGCTTTCCTCCTCAGTGGCAAGTGTGTGACGGGCTGCGGTGCCGGCTCCCGCTTGGTTGCTCTTCAGTCGTTTTAGTGCAATCCTTTTTGTTGTTTGCAAGGTGGAGCTGTGAGTCTTTTTTTCTCTCTCTCTCTCTCTCCTTTCCCTTCCTGATTTCTGCCTCCCCTCTGGAGCGTGTGAAGAGTTAAGGATGTCTCAGCACAGCCTGCACATAAAAAGGGAAGCAATTGGATAATGCTCTTTCTTGGAAACTAACATCCCTAACCCTTGCTTTTTCGTGCGGGTACCTACATCAGTCTGTCAGGCACACATTGCAGTGATGCAAGGTGAGAAGAAAGAAATGCAGCACTTTAAAACCAGGATACTGAGTTGTTTTATACCCTCATGCTACATACACAGATTGGTATGCGCAAGTAGTACCTAAAGTCTACGTTTGAGCATTGCAGTATAAATGCCCATTCACATGCTTCTCTAGCTTACATACTTCTCTGACCCCCCATTACTATAGATTCTGAGAACCTCACAATCTCTAATATATTTATCTTCACAACAAGCCTGTGACGGAGGGAAGTGCTATTATTCCCATTTTAGAGATGGGGGATCTGAGGCTTAGATACACTAGACCCCAGTCCTCAAAGGTATTTAGGCACCTAACGCCTACTGAAATTAATGGGAGTTAGGCACCCAGACACATTTGAGGATCTAAGTGACTTGCCCAAGGTGGCGTAGGGAATTGAAACCAGCTCCCCCAAATACCAGGCTAGCAGCCTAACCACTGGACCTTTCTTCCTCTTTTTAACTGCATGGTTAAGCATGAACTTAAGTACATTCCTGAATCATGGCCTTGAGAATTTTGTCCTTGATTCTGATGACTTGAGTTCTCCACCTGTTATCAGTAGAAAAGGAAGGTAATGTCATTTCAGCCCCCCTCGTGTTTTCATTGTGTCTATTCTTGTCTTGTGACAAGCTCCACATGTCCCAGATCATAGTGATTACTGATTAGAGATAAGATCAAACCCCAGATCTGAACAACCCTGAACTTTGGGGAAAGTTTAAACCCAGAACCCAAATTTGGTCCCCTCTGACTTCTAAACATATGATTCTGATCTGACTGAGAAGCCACATACAATGTCTCTGGAAAATCAAGGACAGAGTTTATATTGTGGCATTAGGGATCGTGGTGACTTGAAGAAGAGACAGGATGATAGGGTTGTTTCTGGAAAGTTATTCCTATGAACACTGAGCAAATACCTAACCTACCAGCTTTGATACACTATGACTTTGCTAACTAAAGACCCTCCCATTATAAAAAAATATATTACCCTCTTGTACAGCACTTACTGCACTCTCACTATTGTATGAGGCAATGGTTTGAAGCATTTATTACAGCCTACTGAGTCCTTATTGGTGTGAAAGGGCTGGTCTGATTTTTGCTTTCTGTTGCATAAATGAGTAAAGACAGACTAACTTCTGTGAAGTCAAGGGATTTAAATGAGTGTAACCGAGCAGACTCTGACTCCCGGTTGTGACTTTTTAGAAGTCATGTTTTTCATGTCTCTTTTAGAAGTCTCTTTCTCCTGCTTGGCTTTGGGAATGGGTGAACACTGGCTTGGCAGCAGCACGGCTGAGAAGGATCTGGGAGTTGGGGTGTATCACAGCCTCAACATGAGTCAGCAATGTGATGCTGTTGCCAAAAAAGCAAATGCAATGTGTGGCAAACTCAGGACAAACAGCTACCAAGGGGGGGTAGTAACTAGTCCCAGGGGGTTAAAAGGCCTCTCCCTGTCAAGGGAGGGGAGATAACTATGGGGAAATAAGGTTCAGCTGGGAAAGGGGTTGCTAGGGAGCTAATTAGGTCCAGCTGGCGGCAACTGCTGGAGACCTTTTAAAACCCTCCCCTGTGGGAATGGGAGGGTGTGTGAGAGTTGTGTGAGAAGCAAGGAAGCTGCCAGTAGGACACCGAAGCCTTCCTGGAAGGAGGGCTGCATTTCCTCCCCAGAAGGGAAGGAAAACAAACTGAAAGGACTGACCAGGGGAAGGTATAGCCAGACCCTGTGCTACCAGTAAGGGTTTGCCCTGCCCAAGCCTGTGTCTCCAAGGCTAAGAGGGACTGAGTCTGCTGAGGAGAAAAAGGTACTTTGCCACATGTTGTGTCAGGGGTAGGATGTCCTGTGAGTGAGGCTCTGTGGCAAGCCACCGCAGGGCAGGGTAAATCACCCCCAAAAAAAAAAGGAGGACGTAGTGAAGGCGTTGGTACAGGCCACTGCGGCCCAACAGGAGGCCACCAGGGTACAGATGGCAGCCCAGCAAGAGTCAGTACACGTCCAACAGGAGACGAACCAGCTACTGATGAAGAAGGTGGCCCAAGATTGAGCCATCCTGACTGAAATAGTGAACCAGTTGAAAGCCCTGACGCACGGGCCCCAGGGGACCCGGCTGCTGCGGGCAAGCAACTATTTACAAAAGATGATGGCGTATGATGATATAGAGGCATACCTCCTCGCATTCGAGTGGACGGCACTGCGGGAGGCCTGGCCCCAAGACCTGTGTGCCGGTATCCTGGCACCATTTCTGTGCGGGGAGGCCCAGAAGGCATATTTCGACATGACCACAGAAGCAGCTATTGATTACCCCCAACTGAAGGTGGAAATCCTGGTAAGGTCAGGCGTGACGCCGGCCTTAAGGGCCCAGCGCTTCCATGAGTGGAGATACTGGGACAATAAAGAGCCAAGGTCTCAGCTATTTGACGTAATCCACCTCGCCCGGAAGTGGCTTTGCCCCGAGACCCATGGGCCGGAGAAGATAGTGGAAATCCTTGTGTTGGACAGGTACATGAGGGAGTTGCCTCCGGACATACAAGGGTGGGTCTGCCAAAATGATCCCTCCTCCTGTGACGAACTGGTTGCCCTGGTCAAGAGACACTTAGTCGCCCAAGAACTTTCTCGGACCACTGGGGAGGGAAGGCACCAGATTCGGAGGCAAGTCTCTGCACCGAGGCCCCGGTTTGCCCTAGTGCCAACCCAGACAATGGAGGGGAGGAAGGAGGCGGAAGAGCAGCCGGCGGTCCCGGAGAGATTTGAGGACTGGGGAAGGAAGACTCCGGGGATAAAACCCAGCAGTCCGAAAGATAGGGGGCTGCCCCAAGTGGGGTATCGATGTTATGCCTGTGGCGAATTGGGGCATATTGCTGCCCAATGCCCAAACCTAGAAGAGCCCATGCAGTGCAACTTAGGAGATATAGGGAGACCATGTGAACTAATAAGTCTCGTCGGGGTTGCGATGGTCCCCCATAGATACACTCGACCCGTGAAGATGAATGATATAGAGACCACCGCATTAGTAGACTCGGGAAGTGCGATCACATTGGTCTCGGGGAAGCTGGTCGGGCAGGACCAACTATCCCGGGCCAAGCGCTCAGGAATCTCCTGTGTGCACGGGGATATCAACTATTACCTGACCATCCCTGTAAAAATAGAAGTTCTCGGAAACCCCACTAAGGTGACGATGGGAGTAGTTCCAAAACTCCCCTACCCAGTCCTTATCGGACGAGACTTCCCGGGATTTGATAGCCTACTCCCTGGGGAGGAGGTAGTAGAAAATAATGACCCTGGGACCCAGGGGGTGGCCCCAACAGGTAACCCCCCTCCGGACTTCCATGAGTTTGGCCAGGATCTGTTCTCCCCACTGGGGAAGCCCCGGAAGACTCGGAGGGAATGGAGGGAGGATAAAAGAAGGGGGACGAGGATCCTGACCCAGTACCAGAAGTCTACACTTGTAGGGGAAACCAACAGTGGGTCTGGGCCGACGATTAACAACCCTGTCGCCGGACCGGGTTCCTCAGGGATTTTCCCCGAGGGGGAGACGGAGGTAGACCCCCTTGAGTTCGGACAAATGGGGACTACGCTTGGGAATTTTGGTCAGGATCAAGCCAATGATCCCATATACAACCATATACGTAAGGAAATAGTCGAGGTAAATGGGGTCCCCGTGGAGGGTAGAGTTAAGGGCCCAGGGCCATATTATGTAATTAAGAATGATCTGCTATACAGAGTAGTCCGAGTCCAGGAGCAAGTTGTAGAACAACTCTTGGTCCCACAGAAACATCAGAGGGGCGTGATGGATCTGGCCCACAGCCATCTGTTCGGAGGCCATCTAGGGGTAGACAAGACCCTTGATCGTATCCTGCAGAGGTTTTTTTGGCCCAGCATTTATGCAGCGGTCCGGCGATATTGTACATCCTGTCCGGAATGCCAGATACATGGGCCCCGACCGCACTTGAGGGCCCCTCTGATACCTCTGCCAATTATAGAGACCCCCTTTGAATGAATAGTTATGGACCTAGTAGGGCCATTGGAGAAGTCAGCCCGGGGTCATCAGTACATTCTGGTAGTACTAGATTATGCCACCTGATACCCCGAGGCCATACCCCTACGGAACGCCATGTCCAAGACCATAGCTAAAGAATTAGTCCAGATTTTTTCCAGCGTAGGGATACCGAAGGAGTTTATTCTGCAAACCGATGCCTCTGAAGTAGGGTTGGGGGCAGTACTTTTTCAAATGGTCAGGGACAACGAACACCCTGTCCTCTTCCTCAGTAGGAAGCTCCTGCCTAGAGAACGGCAGTATGCCGTAGTGGAAAAAGAATGCCTGGCAGTAAAATCGGCCATAGAAAGCCTCTGCTACTATCTACTGGGGCAGAGATTTACCCTTGTCATGGACCATGCCCCTCTGCAATGGATGTACCAAGACAAAAACGCGAGAGTGACAAGATGGTTCCTGTCGCTCCAACCCTTCCACTTCACAGTACGGCATAGGTCTGGAATCCAACATGGCAATGCAGATGGCCTGTCGAGAGTGCACTGCTTTCCGACCCAAGTAGCACAACCCCGTAGTGTTGAGCTGGAGGGCGGGGGGAGGATATGTGGCAAACCCAGGACAAACCAAGGGGGGGTAGTAACTAGTCCCAGGGGGTTAAAAGGCCTCTCCCTGTCAACGGAGGGGAGATAACTACAGGGAAATAAGGTTCAGCTGGGAAAGGGGTTGCTAGGGAGCTAATTAGGTCCAGCTGGCAGCAACTGCTGGAGACCTTTTAAAACCCTCCCCTGTGGGAATGGGAGGGTGTGTGAGAGTTGTGTGAGAAGCAAGGAAGCTGCCAGTAGGACACCGAAGCCTTCCTGGAAGGAGGGCTGCATTTCCTCCCCAGAAGGGAAGGAAAACAAACTGAAAGGACTGACCAGGGGAAGGTATAGCCAGACCCCTTACTGGTAGCACAGGTTTGCCCTGCCCAAGCCTGTGTCTCCAAGGCTAAGAGGGACTGAGTCTGCTGAGGAGAAGAAGGTACTTTG
This sequence comes from Macrochelys suwanniensis, assembly GCA_033296515.1. Taxonomy (NCBI): domain Eukaryota; kingdom Metazoa; phylum Chordata; order Testudines; family Chelydridae; genus Macrochelys; species Macrochelys suwanniensis. The sequence continues at coordinate 13,145,052 of CM065780.1, read as the reverse complement.
CCACAAATGTTAGGTTGCATTAACAGAAGCATAGCATGCAAGTCCCAGGAGGTGATAGTACCGCTCTACTCAGCACTGGTTAGGCCTCAGCTGGAGTACTGTGTCCAGTTTTGGTCACCAATGTCTAGAAAGGATGTAGAGAAATTGGAAAGGATCCAGAGGTGAGCAACAAAGATGATCAAAGGGTTGGAATGCAGCCATATGAGCAAAGGCTGAAGGAACTGAGTATGTTTAGTTTGGAAAAGAGGAGATTAAGGAGGGAACATGATAGCAATCTTCAAATAACTGAAAGGCTGCTATAAAAAGATGGAGAAAAATTGTTCTATCTTGCCACAGAGGGCAGAACAAGAGGCTGTGGGTTCAAACTACAGCATAGCAGATTTAGATTAAATCTCAGGAAAAACTTCCTAACTGCAAGAACAGTAGGACAATGGAACAGACGCCTCGGGAGATTGTGGAAATTCCTTCAATGGAAGTTTTCAAAAGGAGGCTGGATAGCCACCCATCTTGGGTGGTTTAAATACAACAAATTCTGCATATTGGCAGGGGGTTAGACTAGATGACCCTTGCGATCCCTTCTAACCCTATGATTCTACATCATATGCAGGTTTCAACCCAATGTGGATTATTAGGGTCCATGTGCGCTGTGTGTCTGCTCAGGCATGTATTTATATTGAGTTCAACACTGTGTTCTCTTTCATATGCATGCAGGACCTTCCTTTGTGTTGGGCTGGACATCCAAACGGTAGCCTGTCACTAAAGGAAACTATCATAAAGCAAAGCATGCATTTCACACTCCATTCTTTCTCATATGAAGAGAATCATTCCGTTAGCTCCCCTAAAGCTGTTGATCTTTGGCCTCTGCTGTCATTGGATTGTAGAGACCCTTGTGTCTGATGACGGGGGAAGCAGTTTCCAGCCTGTTCCCACCCTGACCCTGCAAGCTTCACAGCAGCCCCCTGGGCAGGGGCTTAGCACCCTCTTCACCCGCCCCCGCCCTGCCCTGGGTCTTGTCCCCAGGGCACACGGGGCTGCTCCATCCCCTAGGCACCCTCCCCTGCTGAGCCATCTCTCTGGCTGGGTTCACTGAAGCCCCTACAGTCAGGTTCCCTGGGCCCTGGTGCACAATGCACCCGTAGGGCTTAACCCCTTCCTGCCCATGCTGTAGCCAGAGGCAGCTGGGTTATGTCAGTGGCCATCAGCAGCCTGGAGGTGTTAGCTGCCTTTCAACACTGTGAGGGAAGGAATGGACAAGCTGCTTGGGGGGTGGGGGCGGGGGAGATGAGCTCTGCAAAGACATGGGCCAGGTCATCCCTCCCCCTCACTCCTGCAGCTGGAATATTCTTTAACCTGTTCTTTCCCTATTTTGGTATGCATTCATTTCCCCTTGTTGTTAATAGCAATTTTGTTGAGGATCTGGTCTTTTTAATAAAGACTGAAGCAAAATAGGCATTAAACACCTCAGTCTTTAGATGTCATTAATTATTAGTTCTCCTTTCCCACTAAATAGCAAACCTACACTTCCCTGTGTCTTTCTCTTGATCCTAATGTATTTAAAGAACCTCATCTTATGACCTGCGTGGCCCTCCCCAACGTGTTGCCTCGGGAAGACATGGCACCAGGTACCATGAGAGGCGGGTGCATTTGAGGGACCCAGCCAGGCATGGAGGGCAGAGAGCACAATGCAGGCAGGGTCAGGTCGGTTGGTCACCCCTTGTGTGAGAGAGGGGTACGGGAATGTATGTGTGTGTGTCACCCCCTCTGCATGTGTGTGTGTGTGGGGGGGGAGTGTGTGTCAAACCTCCCCCCCCACATGTGAACCCTAAAGCTTTAAAGGTAAGACAGTAAATAAAAAGAATCCAGCTACTCAGTATTTCTTTTTAACAGGGGCTCAGTCAACTTGATGTTAATTTCAATGTGTTTACTACATCATTCTTATTGATTGCCATTGAACTCACTGGAATAAGAGTAATTTTAGCCGGTGTCCCATATTCAGCATAGGGAAATATGGTCATCCTAGTTCTATACATGATGCAGATTACTTCTCCTGGTGCTCTGGTTCACCTATGCTGGTCAGTATGTTGGGATGGAAGAGATGCAGGAAATCTGCCTGCCCACTCCCCACTCATAGAGCAAGGGAGGGAGAGTTGCCGCCCCAACTTTGATGCCCCCCTCCCTGACCCACAGCCCCTGTGCTCAAGCCAGGGAGAAAGGAGGCTTCTCATCCCTCCTTATTCCTTTGTGCAGGTGCATGAGACAACTCATGATTAACCCCCTAAGGAGGTTATGACCAATGGTGCCTCTTTGCCACGACTTCTGCAACATTCTTTCCTATGTACCTTGCATTAAGAGGCAGTTAATCAGTGTCACTCTAAGGAAGCTTTCTGCCTTTCCAAAAAAATAACCCTACTTCAGTGGTTAGATAGTGGGTACTTAAACGAGATAGAGAGCACATTGTTCTCCAGGGCTCACACAATGACTTGTCTGATACTGAAGAGCTGTTGACTTCTTTCATAAAGTATAGGTGACTGGTGCAGATTGTCGAATCCTTGAATTGGGGGAAAAAAGTGAATGGATATCTGTGTTGGAGAGAAAGCGGGGCGGGGGGGCGGGGGTGACTAGGAAGCCAAGAGAAAGAACTGACAATATTTTGGTGCTTTAGCTGCACAGTTTCATGGGTTTGAAATCCTCCTCAGTTCCCAATACTTGTGGGTTTTAGGGAATCCAGATCAGCCCAGGGCCATCCATATGGTAACTCTGTGCCTCCACGGCCACACCTCAAACTGGCCCGTAGCTTGAGACTCTGCTGCTGTGACTCTGGGGCGGGGTGTAAACTGGAGTAATGACTCAGTGGGAAAAGAGCCACAGTCTGCAAGGGCTTTTCCTAGGCAATTCACATTCCTAATAAGAAAGTAAACTATGCTCTCTCAACCAGAAAGAAAACACAACTGCTCCCTAGCTGCAGCTCCAACCCCGACCTACTGTTTCATGCTAGGAATCAAGCCTGGCCCTACTAAAGAGGATTTCCCCACCCTGTCTAAGCATTCACTCATATCATGAGACAGAAGAGTCCACCCTTATTGAGGAGACACCAGATCGTCCCCCTTTCTCCTGCAACAGCAAAGTTCCTCCATACTAAACTTCCATGTGTGGTTTAATGAAGCACATCTACTCCCCACCGCTTCTTCCCATGCACACATCCCTGACCATCCTCAGAAGCACAGGGCCTGAGCGAAGGGACAAATTATGCTAGAGAGGGGTACTGCCTCTTTCTGCCCATACCAGAAGGGAATCCACAGGGTGTGGAGCCTTAATTTCCATGAAGAGTCTTTCTATAAAGTGAATAAGAATTTCAGGAATGGACCCCTACGCTCAGGGCCGGTGCAAGGATATTTTGCGCCCTAGGCGAAAATTCCACCTTGCGCCCCCCCCCCCCCCCCCCTCCCAGCACATCGGTTCATTGAGGGGCAAATCCCAACGAGCCTTTGTAGACCCCAGGGGCCAGCTGTGCCCAGGGGCTGCTCCCCAGACCACGTTCCCCCTCTCCGCCCCCATCCACTCCCTCCCACTTCCCACCCCATGACTGCCCCCCTCAGAACCCCCAACCCCCCCCGATCCTTGTCCCCTGACTCCCCCCTCCTGGGACCCCTGCCTCTAACTGCCCCCCAGAACCCCACCCCTACCTAAGCCTCCCTGTTCCTTGTCCCGACTGCCCCCTCCTGAGACCCCCCCAACCCTAACTGCCCCCCTAGGATCCTACCCCCTACCTGTCCCCTGACTGCCCCAACCTTCTCCACACCCCCACCCCCAACAGCCCCCCCGCCAGAACTCCTGACCCTTCCAACCCTCCCCCTGCTCCCTGACTGCCCCCCGGGACTCCCCTTGCCAGGCCCAGGCTGCTGGAGCTGCTGGCCCCACGTGGAGGCAACACGCTGCCGTGTGCACAGCCCCTCCCCTGCAGAGTGCTGAGGCAGGCGGCTCACATGCCGTCCCGGGAGCCGCAGAACCCGAGCGTGGTGAGGGGGGAGCCGGGGGGGGGGGGGGTGCCTGCCCAGGCTGTGGCCCGGCCCCCTCCCCCCCGGGGCTCCTGCAGCGGATGCAGGCGGGCGGCGGCTCCCGTGCGCCCCCTGGCTCCCCCCTTGCTGCGCTCGGGCTCTGTGGCTCCCGGGAGTGTGAGCCGCCGCCGCTGCCCCTCCCGGGGAGCCACAGAGCCTGAGCACGGGGAGGGTGGAGCCGGGGGGGCGCACGGGGGCTGGCGCCCGCATGCATCTGCTGCAGGAGTGGGGGGCGCCGGACCGCAGCCTGGGGAGGAGGGGTGGGGGGCGCAGCTGCTCCCTGCTAGCGGCGCTGCCACCTTTGCAGGGCTGCTGCCCCCCCTGCGCCGTGCCGGCTCCTCCATGGCTGGCCCCCCCAGCCGACGCTTTTTGGCGCCCCCAACCACTAGGCGCCCTAGGCAACCACCTAGTTCGCCTAGTGGGTGTACCGGCCCTGCCTACGCTGCGTGGAAAACAATATTTCAGTTGACAAAACCAGCGACCAATGTTTCATCCTCAAGTTGTTCTCGTTATAGTAGTTATGGAGGTGATTTCAACAAGTAACTGTCATTTCTACCCTCTTCCTTATCCTGTGGAAGAAACATGCAACCTCAAGCCTTTTAGGTTTTGTAGGCCTGAGCCTGAGGAAAATATAAGCCAGCACTGAAACCTTATTAGGGATCTTCTCACCTGTGGTTGTGATTGTTACCCAATATGTAAGCAATCTGATCTGTTTGGAGGCCCTTGATTCTGGTCTGCTAATGGGATGCCCAGAGAACCTGGTGGCAGATCTGGGATGGAGCTAGAGTCTTCAATAGGGTTGCCAACTTTCTAGTCACACAAAACTGAACACCCTAGCCCCGCCCATTCCCTGACGACCCACCCCTGCCCTGCACCTTCCCCGAGGCCCTGCCCCCCATTAGTACATTCCCCCTCCCTCAGTGACTCGCTTTCCCCCACCATTACTCACTTTCGCTGGGGTGCAGGAGGGGGCTCCAGGCTGGGGCCAAGGGATTTGGAGTATGGGAAGGGGCTGTGGGTTGGGTTGCAGGAGGGGGTGAGGGCTCTGGGGTGGGACTGGGGATGAGAGATTCAGGGTGTGGGAGGGAGCTCTGGGCTGGGGAAGGAGGTTGGGATGCAGGGGGGGATGAGAGCTCTGGCCTAGGGATGTGGGCTCTGGGGTGGGGCTGGGGATGAGGGGTTAAGGTTGTTGGAGGGGGCTCTGGGCTGGGGAAGAGGGTTGGGGTGCAGTGGGGGTTAGGGCTCTGGCTGGGGGTGCGGGCTCTGGGATAGGGCCAGGGATGAGGGGCTTGGGGTGCAGGAGGGGGCTCTGGGTTGGGGGGGGCTCAGGGCTGGGGCAGGGGGTTGGGACTCGGGGTTAGGGCGTGGGCTTACCTCCAGTGGCTCCTACTCAGCAGTGCAGTGGAGCTAAGGCAGGCTGCCTGTCCTGGCACCACGCTGTGCCCCGGAAGCAGCCAGCCGGTCTGGGTCCTAAACAGGGGGCCAGGAGGCTCCACGCGCCGCTCTTGCCCACAGGCACCGCTCCCCCAGTTCCTGGCCAATGGGAGTGCGGACTCGGTGCTCAAGGAGGGGATAGTGCACAGAACCCGTGGCCCCCCCACCTAGGAGCTGGACCTGTTGGCCACTTCCGAGGTGCAGCGCGGTGCCAGCCAGGACAGGTAGGGACTAGCCTGCCTTAGCCCCGCAGCACTGCCAACTGGACTTTTAATGGCCTGGTCAGCGGTGCTGACCGGAGCCACCAGGGTCCCTTTTCAACCAGGTGTTCCAGTCGAAAACCAGACACCTGGTCACCCTAGACTTAGGGTCTGAGCCAAAGCCCACTGAAGGGGTTTTGGATCAGGCCAGTAGTCAGATACATAGTTTACCATCTCCAGCAGCCAGTCATAGGAGGGAGAATTTTTAGATTGAAAATTACTTTACTAGTTTCTAAACGCTGTTGTAAATTGGATTTCAGCTCAAGTCTTGGAGCAAAATGCGACCACGTTATTTACAATTTATCCTGAACAGTTTGTCCTAGGCCAAATTATCATGAAATTGCACAAACATTTCTTATGTGTGGTTGAGAAGTGTAGAATTTAACCCAGTTCTGATTGCAGTTCGTGGTGTGCAACTAGAAAATAAAGGTGTCAAAAGGGCTACTTTTGATTCTGCAACAGAAGATCAGAGGTTCAAGTTCCACACTGGAGTTTGGACTCATACACAATTTTGACTCCTTGGTACAGGAAAGTTCTGGAATATTAAAGGTGCCGTCTTTTGAATAAGATGTTAAAACAAGATCGCAGCAGCCCATTTCTGGTACATGCCCAGATGATACCTAAGGATCTCATGCCACTTTTCAAAAAGAATAGATGGCAACTGCAGTGTTCTGGAGCACTTTCCTTCTCAACAAAACAGATCTGAATATCCCAGGCTGCTTGGGAGCACCTGTATTGTTAAGTGCATAATGGCTGATCCATTTGCCAACGGGGCCTCCACTATTAGAACTTAGCTTCCTTTCTTTGCGTATTAGCAAAGTACAAAACACTCTGTATAAAAGCTAATTCCATTCCATTCTTAACCATGGGCTCAGTTCAGCAAAGCACTTAAGCTTAGGCTTAATTTTAAAATAAAGCATGTGTTTAACTGCTTTGAATAGGGATGGTCATACATGGAGAAACTTACTATAATTTTTTGAATCTGTAGAGTCTCTGCTCCAGGAGTCTAGTCAGCATGGCAATATTTATCTCAGCAACATTTTACATGGAGAAACATTTTTGTTTGTTATACTTACACAATATGTGCATTATTCTCCTCTTTCAGTCTTAGATTCGCTGCTTCTCTCTTTTTCAGTGCTTTTTAATGGAGATTAAAATGGCTTCACTAAAACCTCCCTAAGCAAAGTTAATTTTTTAAAAAAAAATATATTGCAAACTCATATTGTTTTATGGGAAAGTGCATCTCTTCTCAAACAGCAGATTTCTGCCCAAATCCTGCTAGCACTTTATGCACATACTTAATTTTACTCATGTGAATAGTCTCATTGACTTTAATGGGACAACTCCTAAGACTAAATCTCAGCATACAGAATTATAGAAATGTAGGGGCTAGAAGGAACCATCCTTCTAGGCTGAGGTCATTTAGTCCATCCTCCTATGCTGAGGCAGGACCAAGTGTACCTAGACCATCCCTGACAGGTGGTTATCTAACCTGTTCTTAAAACCCTCCAATGATGGGGACTTCATATGTTTCCTAGGTAGCCCGTTCCACTATGTAACTATCCTTTATAGCTAAAAAGTTTTTCCTAGTATCTAACCTAAATCTCTCTTGCATCCCTTTGCTGGATCAGACCATTGCAGAGTACTTGACGTAGATTTTAAGGGGAAGCTCTCCAGCTGATATAAAATGTCATAGTTCCACCTAACTGAGGGTCAGCATTCTATCAGCCTAGGTACTTATCTAATCCTCATTACTGTAGTGTCCAAGCACCTTATCTTACTGTAAAAATGTAATTAAAAGGAGACAAACATTATTCTGTATTTTACTTGCCGGCTTCACAATGAGCAACACCAAGATCTCATTTATTTTTGTCTGTTGAGCAAGGAACACATAGCGTAAAGCAATCCAGCAAAACTAAATCTATTAATTTGCCTGTTTTTAAGGGCACAGGCATTTGTCATCTAGATAAGCAATAGGATGTATGTTGTGGCTTCAATAGACACCACCAGAGAACATCTGTGCCATCCTTCCAGAAGAGAAGCAAGGCCGTTTTGTTTCATTTCAGTCGATGCTGTGTGAGGGAATAATAGGGAAGCTTGGTACCAGCAACCAGGAACCACTGGAGCTGTTTTATTTGCTGTGTGTTTGGGAAGTGGATAGTGGGGTGGATTCTGGCTTTTATTTTCTGCTCCTGCACAGATATGCATTTATTTTGTCATGTTGCTCTTGGTTTTATTAAGGGCTTCTTTTTCCCCCCAGAGCTACGCCTGACTCCCAAATCTCCACCCCACTTTCCCTGAACCATAGATCCCTCTCCAAACTGCATTCCAGGCACATCTCTAGTTTTGTTAGCATTTGTTGCTAGTATTACAAACAACTACAGTGTCCAAAAGCAACAGTCAGGATTGGGGTCTCGTTGTGCTGGGCACTGTATATACATATAGAAACAGAGCCTCCCTGCCCCAAATATTTGACAGTCTAGATGCATAACTACATATACCCCCACTGTGGCACCTCCACGCTGGGTAAAAGGGCCAGATCAGCATAATGGAGGAGTCCCTTGGCGCAGACACCGTGGACGCAGCTATAAGGTTGTTCTCCATGGTACCCCCAAGCCCTGGTGTAAGGAACGTGCTGGGATGGGGCCACAGCGCACATTGCTGTGGAGAGTCGGGGAAGTGCTGCAGACCATATGGCAGCTGGGGAGACTGCTGTAACTTACAGGCCCCCGGGTCTATTGAAATTACGCTGGAGGTCTCTCCAACCCCCAGAGCAGGGAGGTGCAAGGGACATTTAAAGACACCTCATCTGCCTCCCCACCCCCAGGCTGAGAGCTCTGTGCTGCACCTCCTGATCCATAGGCGCAAGGAGGCCGAATTATGATGGGGTCTTTAAATCGGTGAATCTCTCAACTTAAAAAAAAGTTGAAAAAATGATATTGTCAAAACATTTCGTTCGGGTACTTCACAAATGAAAAATGCCAGTTTTTTTAATTCAAAATGAATTTTATAGACATTTAAGTCAATTAGACTAAAAAAAGTTACAAAAAAGAAAAAAAGCTGAAATCAAAATGAAACACCTGGGTTGACCTGAACAACAACTAATACCAGTTTTTCAAGTTTCTAAATATTTGAGATTTTGACTTTTCTTCCTGATTTGAGATGGGAACAAATTTTGAATGCCCAAAAATATTTGAGGGACCCTTTCCCACCCAGCTCTATGCTGGAGAATTGGACTCTATCTCTGCCTCTGCCACATACATTATATGTGATGTTGGGCAAGTCACTTAAACAAAGCCTTTCACAGGTGGCCACTAATCGTATGTTCCAAATTTTCTGGGTGCCCAATGTGAGACATCTGGGGCCAGGTTTGTAGATATACTGAGAGTATGTCTACACTGCAATTAAAAACCCACAGTTGGCCTGTGCCTCGGGCTAAGGGGCTGTTTTACTGTGGTGTAGACATTTTGGCTCAGGCTGCAGCCCAAGCTCTGCACCCTCTCACCTCGTAGTTTTAAATTGCTGTGTAGACATACTCTGAGTGTTCACAGGTGCAATTGAAATTGACTGGAGTTGTATTACAAAGAATTACATTGTTTCGATTGAGTGAAACCAATATTCAGTAACATGCTACAACGTTCTATAAAAATGCCCGTGGCCACACACTGAATGAGGAGGATAAGAAGAAATACGGAACAACTACCCATTCACTGAAGAAGGCAGGGGTCCCATGGAGAAGATCATCAGGGATCCTTGTTTTCTGTGATACCCCCTGCCCCCCCTCTCAAATCTCTGATTTAAAAAAAAGCATAAAAATCTATGTTTTTCCAAGATTAAAATGAAATCTGACAGCGGGAGCCCTGCCACTGCTGACAGCATCAATTTCCCATATTCCTGTGTGTGTGCTGGTGGCACAGGTGTCCACTGTATGTTTTTATTTTTTCACAAAATGTAAAAACTAAAGATTCTCTGTCAAAACGCAAATTCTGCATTTTTCCACAGCAAATGGATTTCTAGGATCGCTGGTGATCATGTAATAAAAGACTGTATCATAATGCATATCCACAAAGGAGCTGAATTAAGGTTGCATGGGCATTTCAAAGAGAAACAAATTTTCATTTTGTTCTGTTTCAAAACTGATTTATTTTTGTTTCAATTTTTGAAAAACATTTTTGCTCCCCTTCCCAGACTCCCCCACTTTTTTTCCCTGTTTTATTCTCTTCTGCTCCACTCCCATTTTTTCCAGTGGGAGAAAGAGGGGAAAAAACAAAAAGTGTTTGCGTGTGGGGGAAATAAAAAGAAGAGAAGGGGGGGAATTTCTCCATTTTATCTAACTTTTCTAGCTTTTCCCAGTGGAAAAAAAAGGGAGGGAGAAAAAAATGGGAGAAGGGAGTCAAATCCAAAAACTGAAAATCAAAATCCATTTTTTTTTCAAAACCGGAATGAAACAAAAAGTGTGATTTGCAAAGAAATGAACCACCTGCTTGTTGCATTTAGAATTTCCAGTTGAAAAACCACCCCAAAGTTTTTCAATGAAAAACATTTTGTTTGAAAGTTTTCACTGGGAAAAAAGTGGATTTTCCAACCCACTCTACGAAAGAAGGAAATCATTCAGCCTGACGTTGAGTGACATTTGGAATAAAGATGCTATGACCCTAAGAACCCCGCAATGCCAACTGTCAACCAGCCAACTGTTCTGTAACAGCAACTACTAACAGGCCTGAGAAACTCACTGCACCTAGCACACTGCTTTCATCGTATTTATCCATAAATGATGTCATGTGAGATCTCTAATAAAAGCTTATGTCATACTGATCCTCATAATTGTTCTGAGATGTATGTACAGGAGTGCTAGGCAGAAGGAGGAGTGTTAGGCAGAGACGGGCTCCACCTAACGAAGAGAGGGAAGAGCATCTTTGCAAGCAGGCTGGCTAACCTAGTGAGGAGGGCTTTAAACTAGGTTCACTGGGGGAAGGAGACCAAAGCCCCGAGGTAAGTGGGGAAGTGGGATACCGGGAGGAAGCACAAGTAGGTGAGTGCAAGAGGGGAGGGCTCCTGCCCCATACTGGGACAGCAGGACGATCAGTGAGTTATCTTAAATGCCTATACACAAATGCAAGAAGCCTGGGGAACAAGCAGGGAGAACTGGAAGTCCTGGCACAGTCAAGGAATTATGATGTAACTGGAATAACAGAGACTTGGTGGGATAACTCACATGATTGGAGTACTGTCATGGATGGATATAAACTGTTCAGGAAGGATAGGCAGGGCAGAAAAGGTGGGGGAGTTGCGTTGTATGTAAGAGAGCAGTATGATTGCTCAGTGCTCCAGTATGAAACTGCAGAAAAACCTGAGAGTCTCTGGATTAAATTTAGAAGTGTGAGCAACAAGGGTAATGTCGTGGTGGGAGTCTGCTACAGACCACCAGACCAGGGGGATGAGGTGGACGAGGCTTTCTTCCAGCAACTAACAGAAGTTACTAGATCACAGGCCCTGGTTCTCATGGGTGACTTTAATCACCCCGATATCTGCTGGGAGAACAATACAGTGGTGCACAGACAATCCAGGAAGTTTTTGGAAAGGGTAGGGGACAATTTCCTGGTGCAAGTCCTGGAGGAACCAACTAGGGGAAAAGCTCTTCTTGACCTGCTGCTCACAAACAGGGAAGAAATAGTACAGGAAGCAACAGTGGATGGGAACCTGGGAGGCAGTGACCATGAGATGGTCAAGTTCAGGATCCTGACACAAGGAAGAAAGGAGAGCAGTAGAACAGAGACTCTGGACTTCAGAAAAGCAGACTTTGACTCCCTCAGGGAACTGATGGACAAGGTCCCCTGGGAGAATAACATGAGCGGGAAAGGAGTCGAGGAAATCTGGCTGTATTTTAAAGAATCCTTATTGAGGTTGCAAGAACAAACCATCCCGATGTGTAGAAAGAAAAGTAAATATGGCAGGTGACCAGCTTGGCTTAACAGTGAAATCCTTGCTCGTCTTAAACACAAAAAAGCAGCTTACAAGAAGTGGAAGATTGGACAAAAGACCAGGGAGGAGTATATAAATATTGTTCAGGCATGCAGGAGTGAAATTAGGAAGGCCAAATCACACTTGGAGTTGCAGCTAGCCGGAGATGTTAGGAGTACAACAAGAAGGGTTTCTTCAGGTATGTTAGCAACAAGAAGAAAGTCAAGGAAAGTGTGGGCCCATTGCTGAATGAGGGAGGGAACCTAGTGACAGAGGATGTGGAGAAAGCTAGTGTACTCAATGCTTTTTTTGCCTCTGTCTTCACAGACAAGGTCAGCTCCCAGACGGCTGCACTCCGCAGCACGGTATGGGGAGGAGGTGACCAGCCCTCTGTGGAGAAAGAAGTAGTTCGGGACTATTTAGAAAAGCTGGAAGAGCACAAGTCCATGGGGCCGGATACACTGCATCCAAGGGTGCTAAAGGAGTTGGCCGATGTGATTGCAGAGCCATTGGCCATTATCTTTGACAAATCATAGCAATCGGGGGAGGTCCCGGATGACTGGAAAAAAAGCTAATGTAGTGCCCATCTTTAAAAAAGGGAAGAAGGAAGATCCGTGGAACTACAGGCCAGTCAGTCTCACCTCAGTCCCTGGAAAAATCATGGAACAGGTCCTCAAGGAATCAATTCTGAACCACTTAAAGGAGAGGAAAGTGATCAGGAACAGTCCGCATGGATTCACCAAGGGCAAGTCATGCCTGACTAACCTAATTGCCTTCTATGATGAGATACCTGGCTCTGTGGATGAGGGTAAAGCAGTGGATGTGCTATTTCTTGACTTTAGCAAAGCTTTTGATACAGTCTCCCACAGTATTCTTGCCAGCAAGTTAAAGAAGTATGGGCTGGATGAATGGACGGTAAGGTGGATAGAAAACTGGCTAGATGGTCGGGCTCAACGGGTAGTGATCAATGGTTCCATGTCTAGTTGGCAGCCGGTATCAAGTAGAGTGCCCCAAGGGTCAGTGCTGGGGCCAGTTTTGTTCAATATCTTCATTAACGATCTCGAGGATGGTGTGGACTACACCCTTAGCAAGTTTGCAGATGACACTAAACTGGGAGGAGTGGTTGATACGCTGGAGGGTAGGGATAGGGTACAGAGGGACCTAGACAAATTAGAGGATTGGGCCAAAAGAAATATGATGAGGTTCAACAAGGACAAGTGCAGAGTCCTGCACTTAGGACGGAAGAATCCCATGCACTGCTACAGACTAGGGACCGAATGGCTGGGCAGCAGTTCTGCAGAAAAGGACCTAGGGGTTACGGTGGACGAAAAGCTGGATATGAGTCAACAGTGTGCCCTTGTTGCCAAGAAGGCTAACGGCATTTTGGGCTGTATAAGTTGGGGCATTTCCAGCAGATCGAGGGACGTGATCATTCCCCTCTATTCGGCACCTCATTTGGAGTACTGTGTCCAGTTTTGGGCCCCACACTACAAGAAGGATGTGGATAAATTGGAAAGAGTCCAGCGGAGGGCAACAAAAATAATTAGGGGGCTGGAGCACATGACTTCTGAGGAGAGGCTGAGGGAACTAGGATTGTTTAGCCTGCAGAAGAGAAGAATGAGGGGGGATTTGATAGCTGCTTTCAACTACCTGAAAGGGGGTTCCAAAGAGGACGGGTCTAGACTGTTCTCAGTGGTAGAAGATGACAGAACAAGGAGTAATGGTCTCAAGTTGCAGAGGGGGAGGTTTAGGTTGGATATTAGGAAAAACTTTTTCACTAGTAGGGTGGTGAAGCACTGGAATGGGTTACCTAGGGAAGTGGTGGAATCTCCGTCCTTAGAGGTTTTGAAGGTCAGGCTTGACAAAGCCCTGGCTGGGATGATTTAGTTGGGGTTGGTCCTGCTTTGAGCAGGGGGTTGGACTAGATGACCTCCTGAGGTCCCTTCCAACCCTGAGATTCTATGATTCTATAATTCTGATACAGATTATATTTAAGGAGCTGTATATACGTACTGAAAATACAATTTAAAGTTTTTTCAAAAAGAAAAACGGGTTTCTTCCAGAAGGATTAGATAAGACATGTATCTCAGTAGAAATGTAAATTAAGCACTGTAAAACAACAGAATAGAACCCCATTTACACACGAGTCAACAGGAAAGAAACTTACTGGAGAATGAGACAGGGCAACCCTCTGTGGTTCAGAGGGTAGACAATGACTTTGGGGAATACAAAAGGAAGGAAAAGAGATATCCTTTCTATACGACATGTAGGAAGTAATTGGGAGGTGTGATTACATTCATGAAAACAGGATCTCAATTTAGGCTTGGTTGAAAAATGCTGCAAAAAGTATTTGTGGTGAGATAAACTTCTTTACACAGAAGGTTAGGTTGCTAGGTTAAGTTTATTCTCTAGCAAGCATGTTATGATTTTGTTTTATATGTAACCTGTTTCCATTACCCATACTCACCCTCTCTTAAATCCTAATCTTTGATCAAAAACTTATTATTGTTTTCACTATAAATATAACTCAGTGCTGTGCTGTTATACAGGAACTGATCCAGGGTTCAAGCTAGTGTGTACATTGTTCCCTTGGGGACAGCAATCCTGGTATAACTGAGTGTTCAGTGGATAAGGGGCTGAACACTCCAGGGGAATGCTTCAAAAGGGGGTTGGGGATTGGAGTACATCTACTGTTAAGCTGCAAGGCAAAGATTGTTTGGGTGGCTAACTATCCTGGAGGTGTCAGGGAGCTGACACCCAGTTAAGCATAAATAAGTTCTCCTGTCACTGGAGGCAAAGGGGTAACAAGGAGACTCACAGTCCTGGGTACGCTGAGAAAGTGTCAGGGATGCGTTAATATTTATAAAACAAATACGTCTAATGCAGAACTCATCGCAGAAACAATCTATAGTGCTATTTTTGTAGAGCCACTTTTCAGCAGAGAGGTGAACTTTCATGGCTTCCAGCTACATTCCATGGTGATTGATAGAGCAGAACCTCTCCATTCATAGTTACTGGACAGTACAACCAACAAAAACACCCTCTTCAGTGTTATCAGACAGTTACAGAGGAATCTTCAGTAGCAGGCTCTCACACTCTGATCTGCTTCTTTTACCATACTGGGCTATCAGCGACAGCATTAGCTTTCTAAAATTCTGCAGCGGGTTATCTGTCATCTTCTGTGACTCCATAGGTCTCTTCTGGCACTACTGTTGTTATTGTGTGTCACTCACTGACTACCTCTGCTAGCCTGTGTTTGCTCCTTAACAAATTCAATGAAAAGGTAAGACCTCCAAGTCTCTGGTTAGTTCATTTAGGAAGCATACACTCAGTTTTACTTTTACTTTGGTTCTTGTGTGCAGCTTATTATCAGACAACCACCACTGAACCACAGTGCGAAAGGAGGGTTTTACTCACAAATATAAATCATTTTGTTTCCTCTTTACACCTGCCTGGCTACTGCAAAGTGCTCACTCTATGAGCCACCTGGCCATCTTCCCATGACTGCAGAGTCATGAGAGCATTTAATTTTGTGTCCCACCTGTGACACTGGTAAACCAGATGGCAGGTCTTGCCAAAGCTGTAGGCATCAGCTGAGCACTGACAAATTTATAGCTGGAAACCAGACCAGCTCACTTGTCTGTTAATATTGTTCAAGAAAGGTGTTAAGACTTGTAAAGATATGTTTAGTTTCTATAAATTGCTTGTAAGTTGCTGCATGCACTAATCTTATTTGTAATGCCTGTATCCCATGCTAGAAGGCAATATGTGAGTTTTGCTTTATAATTGTAAAAATGCCTGCTCTGAACTTGCAAACCTAGGCTGGAAGAGAGGTTCCCCTGCCCATCAAGAAGGGCTATCGAGAGTAAATGGGCCATTGTAGGACAAAAAACTTTGTTGATTGCCCCATCCACCCTTGAAGAAGTTATGTGCATGAGCCCTCGTCCCAATGGTTTTAACACTGGGGGAAGGGCATATAAAGATTCTCCCAAGAAGAAATGGTTCTCTTTGCTGTTTGAATTCGCATAGGGCTGGAACTAGGAAACAAAAACAGAGATTCCCCAAGGTCAGCCTGGGTTAACCCTAACAGACATTCAGTGCTGACAGGTTACTACATCTCTGTCACCTTTTGGAATCAAGGATTATGCTTACATGTTGCCTGCTTTAACCTGTAAATAACTCTCTCATTTCTTCAATAAATCCTTACTTAGTGTACTATAGGATTGGCTATCAGCATTGTCTTTGGAGTGAGATCTAAGGTACAAACTGATCTGGGGTAAGTGACTGGTCTGTTGGGACTGGAATCAACCTGAATATTTTGTGATCTTTGGTGTATATCAACCAACTATCACATAGTCCAGCTTTTCTGGGTGGCAAGATAGATTGGAATGCCCAAGGGGACTGTCTGTGACTCCATGGTAAGACTGGTACAGGGATCCAGGAGTTCACATTTGTTTCTGGTTTGATGAAATGTAATTAAAGAACACATCACCACACTGGCATGTCTGCCATGCTTTTTGACAGTCTTCTCTGAGGCATTCCTGGTCATGAGCCACTGTAGACAGCATAACACCTCCCTTCCCACAGTCCCACCGCAAAAACTGAAATCAGACTCAAGCAAGCAAAAGTGTACTAATGGAAATGATCATGATTTAAACTATGCATGTAATCACCCTACCTTGTCTCGCTAATATCCTGGGACTGACATGGTTACAACTATACTGCATACAAAATGGAAGATATTGAATTTAGCTGTCTGAAATGGAAACTCCACAACATGAAGAGAAAGGAAGCAAAACTTAATAGCAACATTTACTTCCTGAGCCCGTTCAAGAAACAAAACATCATCCACAGAGGTCTCACCAACTGTAACCCTCTGACCACCACATACAACTCCAACAGTAGTTGGTCCAATAAAAGATATTACCTCACTCACCTCAAGATTTAAATGGAAAGAGAACCTATTTTGTGCCAAGGAAAATGCCACAATTGTTTGCTTATATCCAGCCACCAAATTAATAAATGGTCAGAGAGTAATTAAAAAAATGGCCCTGCTTGCATTTCACTTCTTCTGCTCCAAACTATGCTACTGGGAGTTGGGCGATTAATGTTTAGAAGTAGGCATATGCCATTCTCATGACTGGCAAAGCCATGACATCTGAACGCTACCACTGCTGCTAATTAAATATATTCAAATGTCTCCTTGGAAAGTTTCACGGAGTCCTACAGCGTAGTACCCTATCTCAGTCATCATCATCATCATCCCGTTCCTATTACGCCTTTGGTGTTTAGGGCAGTGATGAAGCTCCTCCACCCCTGTTTGTTTCTGTCAAGTCTTTCAATGGTTCCTCAGCTGTGCCCCAAGCTTTTCAGCTTGGCTTCCACAGCTCTTTGCCATGTTATCTCAGAATGCCTAACTCAAATTGCAGCTGTTTTCCTTCCTTCTTAACACCAATCACTTGCTAATCTGATTTCACAACAAGGGGAACATTCTGAAATCAAAATGAATCCTTTGCTTCTACCTTAGGTTTTTCTATATTAGTGATAAGATACTATCTCCCACGTCAACTGCACAAACACAATCTGCCATTGATTCCTTTTTCAAATATTCAAGTGCTCCTTTCAGCTTACAGCGTGGATATTTTTGGTTTTACTGTTTTGCTGCATGAGACCTCAGCTGAAATATGGCATCAACCCATACTTGATGAGCACCTCATCCTGAAAAAAATCTTTTCTGAACCCCCACTTCTGGCCTTCAAACAACCTTCCAACCTCTCCAAGCTCATCATCAGAAGCAAACTCTCCACAGACAAGGACACACCAACTCAAAGTACACCAGACCCTGCCAAAACAACAGATGCAAAACCTGCAAACATATCTCCACTGCTACAATGATCAACACTCCCCACAACACACCTTTCAAGATCTATGGATCCTACACATGTGGTGTACCTCATTCAGTGTACTAAATGCCCCAATTATGTGGGTAAAACCAGATAATCACTACGTTTTGAAATGAACTCACACAGGAAAATTATAAAAGACAAAAATACCACATCAACTGTGGGTGAACTCTTCTCACAGAGTGATTGCTCTATAACCCTCACCTTCAAAGGAATTCTGTACAACACTTTCAAAAGATGAGCTGAGAGTTTAAATTCATTACTCTGCAAGACACCAAAAATCATGGACCAAATAGAGACACTGGATTTATGGTTTATTACAACAATCTGTAACCCACTAACACACCCCCCCCCCCCGGGTTTTGTCCTTTGACTTCAGATGTGTTAATGGGCCACTCTACCTTGAATGGTCCCTTACAATATGTGCTAACTGCATGCTAAACAATCTGTTCCACCTTGCATTTTGCTGTGACACTGGCTGTTCCTTTCCCAGACCCGAAGAAGAGTTGTTCTGGTTTGAAAGCTTGTCTTTCTCATCAACAGAAGTTGGTCCAGTAAAAGATATTACCTCACCTTTTCTCTCTTATACTAATACTGTATATCCATTATTCACAGTTGTTCAATGTATAGCTTGTGGACAAATTTAAGCCTATGTTTTTTGCTCACTTTGACTTTTCTAATAGGCCTCAATCCAATTCCCATGGAAGTGAATTTGAATATTTCCATTCATTATTTGTCCTGTGTGGTATGTGATTGTGCTCTTTCTGTGGGAATGTCATTATTTCTGCTCACTGAAATGTCTTAGATATGAATTAAAAATAGCGAATGAAGAATACTCTTGTTTATACATGAATAACCTTATTTACATGCAAATAGAGATATCTGTATGAAGTACAGCTATTCTCCATCATTAGTGTGAACAAAAACCCATTTGAACCAATGTTCAAGTCTGTCAGATAAAAAGAATCATGAGCATGGTCAAACTGAGCGCCACTTCAGCACTCATGAACATTCTTAAACACCTCTTAGCAGTATTCTGCCAGCACTGGTTGTGATAAAACCATAAGAGCAGGCACTTGCACAATTAACGCAGAAATATACCATTATACATCTCAAACACCTAACCTAAAGTGGGAATTACCTTATCTTTCTCTGCTTTTTTCACCTCATTGCGACAAAGCCTTGGAGAGACATTCTTGCTTTATTCATGATTATTTTTCTTAATTAGCATCACAGAGCCTTGAAGTTATTTACAAGTGGGAATGGCTGCCATTTAAATACAGGCACAATGTATCAAGGGCTTAATGTCTCACATGCTATCTAATGGCAGGTCTACACTACCCGCCGGATCAGATTGGCAGGTAGCGATCGATCTCTCAGGGGTCGATTTATCGCATCTAGTCTAGACGCGATAAATCGATCCCTGAGTGCTCTCCTCATTGACTCCGGAACTCCACCACCATGAGAGGCGGAAGCGGATTTGATGGGGGAGCAGCAGCGGTCGACTCGTCGCCATGAGGACACCAAGATAAGTTGACCTAAGATGCATCGACTTCAGCTACACTATTCCCGTAGCTGAAGTTGCATCTCTTGGATCGATCCCCTCCCCACCCCACACCCCCAGTGTAGACCAGGGCTAAGTTAAAGCTGTTCTTGTACTATTGTATCCATCTCAACATTTGGTATTTTCATTGGCTCATTTTCCTGGGTATTTTCATTTCTCAGCTATATATTCTGCACCCTGCAGGGAACCAGTGTTATAATAAGATGCTCAAAATGCAGAATACCAAAGGAGCCAAGGCAGTACCTCATATTATTGCATTTCAAATGCTTACACTCTTTTAGTGTCAAAGCCTGCCCTCACCGAAGTGAATGGAAATAGCATCCATGTAAATGAAAATAGACTCATTTTTAACCACTTATAACCACTTATAAAAGGGCCAGGGCAATGTTTCAGGAGTCAAGAGGGTGAGGCAGAAGCAGAGGAGGAGGGACAAGATCTGGTGTGGGCTGCTGGATAGGAGCAAAGTGAAAGAGGGCAGGAACTGGGGACTTTGATAGGAGCAGGGGACTAAGGGGGCAGGGGTCTGACAATGGAAGCTGGATAGGAGGGGAAGGGGATTGAAAAAGGTTGAGGTCAGAGGAGCAGAACAATTTGACTACTAGAAATGCTCCTCTTCAGAATCTGGAATTGAACCCAAGACTCCTGAGACTCTACATCCCTCTGCTGTCAGCAAATTGCTGTGAACCCTACTGGCAAAGTGTGTGTCTCATCCCCCTACAGTGGGTGGTCCACATAGAGGATAAAAGCCTACTACTGCTACTAGTTACTCCGTTAGCTCAAGGGTAAAGGACTGTGCTGTGGATCTAAAGAGCCAAACTCGGCTGATGACAATATGGGTCTGTATGATAGAATTAAAATTAGGAAAATACAGTAAAAGAATGTCAAGGCTGCAAAGTCAAGCACTCGGAAGTTGGGAAATACCTGAATTAAGGTTGCCGGTGCAACTTAATTCAGCTCCCGTGTGCTTATGCATAATGTCAGAGTCTTTTATTACATAGTTACATACTATTTTTTCCTCGGGTTCCTTGCCTCACTCGGTACAGAGGACAGACAATGCTCCAGGGATGGATCAGGGCTGTGGAGGAAATGAGGCTATTGTCCCTGCCTTGTTTCTTTCAGATGCTGGAAGGTGTGTGGTGAATGAAGCAGGGGACTGCAGGAAGAGAAAGGATACTTTCATGGGTGAAGAAGATGAATGCCTCCTTGGAGAACTGGGTTCTACCCCTGCCTTTGCCACAGACTTCCAAGGCAATGCTGAGTTTAACCACTTCAGTCAAAAGCTTATACCAAGTTGACCACTAGTTGTGTGTGTATCACACAGGAGCAGAATAGAAGTTGCTTGGGCAACATTCCTAACTTCAGAGTGCTTGACTTTGCCCTCTTGATGGTTTTTTAAGATCATTTTTGGATGCAAGAGAAATGTATGTATACATTCTTCAGCTTTACACCAGTGAGAGTCTGTGTAAGCAGACTCTTGACCCAGCAAGACATCAGATCTCCCCAGTTGACTTCAGTGAGAGTTAATGGCACTCAGCAACTCACAGGATTAGACTTAAAGGAGACAAAGGCCAATATTTTCAAAATTGGGTTCCTAAAGCTAGGTTCCTAATTCTATAGTCACCTTAATAAGTGACCTAATATTCATAAATGCTGAATACCCAGCAGCTCTGACTGGAGTCAAAGGGATCAGTGAGTGCTCATCACTTCTGAAAATCAGGCTACTTTAATAGATACCTAACTATGGATTTAGGAGCCTAAATTTAGGCTCCCGTTTTTGCAGAACTGGAGGGGTAAGAGTGCCGATTGGTTCAAATGAGCAAGACTGGGAATGGGCAGATAGGCCCTCAGTGCCCTTACATAGAAATGAACAATGGGTTCTGTCTAGACCAGTGGTTCTCAACCAGGTGTTCGGGGCCTCCTGGGGGGCCGTGAGCAGGTTTCAGGGGATCCACCAAGCAGGGCCAGCATTTGACTTGCTGGGGCCCAGGGCAGAAAGCTGAAGCCCCACCACATGAAAGCTGAAGCCCAGGGCATGAAAGCTGAAGCCTAAGTAACTTAGCTTCATTGGCCCCTCTGTGGCATGGGGCCCCAGGCAGCTGCCCTGCTTGTTAGCCCCTAACGCTAGTCTTGGCTTTTATATGCAGAAAAACAGTTGTTGTGGCACAAGGGGGCCGTGGAGTTTTGATAGGATGTTGGCGGGGGGAGGGCTCAGAAAGAAAAAGTTTGAGAACCCCTGGTCTAGACGACCATGAAGAAGAGGAATCAAGTAGGGAAAAGGGGCAGAAGCATGCATGACCAAAAAGGGAAGAACTGTCAGTCATGCCACTGATATCAGATGCAGAGACAATGAGAGCTTTGTGAAAATCCCAGCTAGAGCTTTAGAGTCTCTTGCTTTTAGGAATGCTTGAGTAACAAGGGCTATACAAAAGAGGAAAGGGATACAGAACAACAGACAGAGATTTCTCCCTCCAGAGTTAGGTAGTGTCTCTCATTGCTCATCTTGTATGTGCCTATGTGGCAGAGAGGGAGGGCTCCCCTTTTTCTGCCCTTCACTGTTTGCTCCTCTCCCTCATTCTTTCAGATCTGTGTTGTGAAAAAAAATACAATTCTTGCCATTACTTTGGAGTTAATGAGGGGAGAGAGAGAGTGCACAGTGTCTAACTGAGTGTGTGAAGAAGGAGGTATACTGAGGACAGGCTTCATTATATGCTGCTCTCTGAGGCTTTTCATTAACACACCAGACTACCCTACAGATAGGGCCTTGAAAGAGTACTCTGTTAATTTCTCTTTAACGAATATTGTCCCTGCTCACCTCAGACACACACTTTATTGCCAGAAAGATATTGTACACCGTTTATCAGTAGGGCTGGTCAAAAACATTTCCATCAAAACCTTTTTTTTTTTCTTTGTTTGTTTTGGATGGGAAATGGCTTTTCAACAAAATGGAAATGTTCGCAAGAAAAAATTCCATTTTCACCTGAAAAATTTGGGTTTTTTAATCAAATATCCCCCAAAACTTAATTTTTTGAGGATTTTAAAGATCCCACCACACCTGAAAAATGTAGACAAAAAAAAATCATTTTTGTCCAATTTTTTTTTGCCCGGGTGGGTGGAAACATTTTCTGACTAGTTTCAGTTCACAGGTAGGCTTCATGAATTTATGATACATACAAACTGGCAGATACAATCTTTATTCTGCTCACCAACTCAGGAAAGAATGATTATGATGGAAGATTGTAAGGTGATGTGGCTCATAGCATGGATCCTCAACCAGGGGGCACAAACAGGTGCCAGGGAGTCACACAACCACTTTGTCCTTCCCACATTGCTGAGTGGGAGGGAGACTACAGTATAGAGAGGACTGGAAAACACCGGGGTACAGTACCAACAGGATGCTGATGGTGTCCTACACTGCACATTCTTTTATCATGCCCAGATACTGCCATTTCTCTGCTTTCTTAGCTTGGTTGAGAGAAAAATGGCTTTTTATAAAACCAGACAAGATTGAAATGATGCTGATCAGCAGGGAAAGTGTCCAGAGACTTGAAGATGCTGGGGTTGTAATACATGTATTACATGTAATACGTGTAAATGTAAAATATTTTGGATCCAGTTTGGTTGTTGCCTGCAAAAAGGAACAAAAATGAGTGAATCTACTTGTGTAATCTCACGGATGGAAAGAAAGCTAAAAGTACAAACGGAAGAGGCTTTGGACCTACAATCTTTGGCGTGTAAAACACAATCCTTACCCACTATGTCATAGAGCCTTCTATTAACAGAGGAATTATACTATCCACTGGATATCTTCCACATTTCCAATACTGCAATAAAAATATATTGAAAAGAAAAAGAAATACAGTACTACGTTAAAAACTTGAATATAAAGGCTATAAAGTTCAAACTATGATTGACAGTCCATACCAAGATCTCAATGCCAGAAAAAAAAATTAGATTCAGACTTAATAGATAATATTATGTTTACTTATTCAATAAAAAAGTGAAAATATTTTGGTTAAAAGCTCGGAGAGTCTAACTAGTTACACAGCAGGCTCTCATTTAATAGGAGACATAAGTTAAAGGCAGCAGCTACTGTGCTGATTTTAAGTTTTTGGAAAACTCATCTTGGCTGAAAATTCTGCCCTCATTGACACCTGTGCAGCTTGTTGGCCCACTGTTATTTGAAAAGACGTTCTACTCATGTAAGTTTCACTATGTAGAATTCTCCATAGAAGGCTTTGGGGGACTCATTCTTATCTCACACTGTAATCAAGAGCAATTCTATTGAAGCCAATGGAGTTTCAACAGAGGGAAACTGTTTTAAGTGGGATCAGAATCAGGACCTCAGTTTTACAAGTTAAACTAGATAAGCGCTTGCCTACGAGACACAATTTCATGCAATTTTTTTGGCTCTTTGCTTTAACTTCAAAGGCTACTATATACCTTCATATATGAGAGATGCTCATTTCAGTGCTTGATCCAAATCCCATTGAAATCAATGGAAAGATTCCCATTGACTTCAGTGGGCTTTGGATCAGGTCCTAGATGAAACTCCCATGTTATGAGATGTTTGCCTTCTTCCCGTGTTTTAACAACATTGCACCTTGGAAATGCTGTAGGAACCATATTTTGCATTCCTTATGCATTGATTTCAGTGGGAATTTTGGGCATGCAGGGAATGCTGTATCAGGCAAGAGAGGAACTGAGTGGAGCAGCTGTTATCTAAGAATGTGGGAGATGGCTGCAGAGACCAAAGACCTCCATCTTGGAAGGCAGAGCCCTGGATTGCAGGGGGAAATCAGGCACGAGCAAGCTGCAGTTTACAGCTCAGTGATGTTCCAGCATGTTAAAATAACAATAATTTAAAAATGTGAAACACAAGATTGCATTACTTTAATGCAAAGAGCAACATAGGAACTCCCCCCCCCCCCCCGAAAGCTCATTCTGTTGAATGACTGCAGCATATGCAGAGAGAAAGCACCGTTCTGTTTTGTCCTTCACTGCCTTGTTGTGCATCACTGTGAAATCTGACAGCACTGATCAGGTGCAAATTTGAAAATCAGTAAATATAATTTAAAAGCCTTAATACCTTAACATGAACCCAATGGTTCACTTTATAATGCATATGCATTCCATTTTCTGGTGTTTATAACACCAGCACACAAACTATGTGAGCCTCAGCATGAATTATGTCTACAATAACATACCACAGCAATCTGTTTCATTGCTTGTCACACAATACTAGACAGGGGCCTGCTTGCCAGTTACCTTATGAGATACATCATTACTTGAAAATGCCAAAATTAGTTCATACTATTTTTGTCTCCCTGTGACAGGAAGTTTATTATTTTTCCACAAGTCCCAAGAATCTGCCAACATAAATAGCTGGTTTCCACCACTTGATTCTGTATGATCCCTAAAAAACCCCTGGTATGGAAGTTTTGCGTCTGAGCACTAGTAATTCCACTGAGTGCACAAGTAAACGGAACATGGATCTTCTCTAATTGATTAAGTAGATTTGAGCACAGACTGTTACTTGGGACCACAGAGATTGCCATGGAATCTCCTCCATCTTCATGTGCAACAGACGCTGAAGAATAATTTGAAAGGACCGTAACTCACTTCAGCAGTCTGTTTTGACAGATGCAATATGTCCCGGTTCCAGACAGTGGCTTGGAAAACAGTGGATAGACTCTTGCTTCAGACTCTGCTGATGCTGCTGACGAATGGGACTGTTTTTCTCTTTACAGATCTTCTCAGAGGTTAAATCTCTCTTATGCCAGGTGTTGTTTAATGGGTGGAAGAGTCCTGTGGTTCTTTGTTTGAAGATTTTTTAACCAATAAATTTAAATTTTTCTAAATCAAATTATAGTGCTAGTGAAAGGAGACAGCCCTTAAGATCCAAGTCTCCAACCTTCCTACAGGTACATGAGCAGTTCAGCTTCACCAGTCAGTTAGTGCACTGCTCTGAGGGGGACCCTCAAACATGGGGTGAGTTTCACATGCATGTCCTCAACTAACATCTGGATTTTTATGATGCTGACAACTCTATGGACTAGACTGTATGGACTGGACTAAAAATCACCTGTTTGTAGGAAACCAAAGCATCACAAGAGGGTTTGCAATTGTGCAGGATATACCTATTATATATATATATATATATAATTTCCTTCAATTGAACCAAAGTGTTCTGCAGCTTCAGCAAGTCATCAAATTGTAGTTTATTTTACTACAAAACCCACTCTGATTTGATTAACACATTAACCTATTGCTCACCTTTTGGCAAAAACAGCTCCCTTTGAACTTCGCAATTGTTGCCTATAAATCACAAGTCTATTCTCCTTCTTAAAATCAAATCAGCTGCATCTTGAGCCACTAACAGCTGCTGCTAAATTTCCAATTTTCTAACAGTTGCTATGCAGCCTTCCTTGCCTTGGCTGGAAAATTAAACTGATCCTTGCCTTTCTGGCAAAAGTACCTGCCCTTTGAACAACCTGACTGTAGCGGAAAAGTCCAGCTCAGCCTCACCCCCAAACACCACCCACCTCTGATCAGAACGTTAACAGGCAACACCTTCATACTGGGATAGAGCTGAGAAGTGTCTTTCTCTCCAGTCCACCCCCTTCTCCCAAAGCACTACTTGTATGTCTGCCCTCAACTTGGTCCAGTCTCCTCCCCTTTGATTGACAGCTCATTTCTGTAGCTCTGCTCTGAGTGCCCCTTCCTTCCACCCACTCCATTCTGACTTGCGCTTCTGTTCCATCGCTCTGCTCAGCCCCTTCCGCAGGCCATTTCTCTCTGCTCCAGTCTCATTCAGCCACACCCCTTTGCCTGACATCTCAGTGCTCATTGCCCTTGGCAGGTGAGACAGAAAGCTGCAACATTTTCTTACCCAGGTAGTATTTCTATTTGTCCAGGGGTTCTGGACAAGAGGATTTTTATCAAGCCTGTAACTGTGGTTGGGCTGTAACGGAAAAGACATTTTCAGTTATAGTGTCATGCCAAACTTGGGCTTTTGGGTTCTGGTTTCAGCTTCCCTCTAAGGGTTCGAGACCCAAACTTTTGTGTAGGCATATGTAGGGGTTTCTTGCCCCTTTCTGGGGCGGCTGGGGACCAGACCGCCTCGCTACTCTATTGTCGTTTGGGGAATAAGCGCAGTTCACTGCTCTGGCCCTTAAGCAGGGGCTGAGCAATCAATAGTTAATAGGCCCGGGCCCTTGGTCAGGGCGGGGCAAGGAGCAGTTTCAGCTCAGGCCCTTAAGCAGGGGCTGAGCAGTTAGGGAGTCAATAGGCCCCGGGCCCTTGGTCGGGGCGGGGCAAGGAGCAGTTTCCAGCTCAGGCCCTTAAGCAGGGGCTGAGCAGTGAGGAAGTCAATAGGCCCCGGGCCCTTGGTCAGGGCGGGGCAAGGAGCAGTTTCCAGCTCAGGCCCTTAAGCAGGGGCTGAGCAGTTAGGAAGTCAATAGGCCCTGGCCCTTGGTCAGGGCGGGGCAAGGAGCAGTTTCCAGCTCAGGTCCTGGCTCTGGCGAACCTGGGAGAGGGGGAGACTGCCACCCACAGGTTGGGTGGCAGGGGGGGACGCAGGCCCACCCACTCCACTGCGTCCCAGCCCGGGGCCCTAGCAGCGGCAGAAAAGCCCGCTGCTGAGTCAGTGGGGATCCTGGCCGCAACACACTGACCTGGGCTCTGGCAGTGCTGCAGCCAGACTAGAGTCGGCTGCCCCCGGGCTACTTCCACCTTCCCCCTCTCCGGGTACCTGGACCAGGGGGGCGTCCTCCAGGAGGTCGCAGACCATTGGCACCTCGGCGTCGTCCGCGGGCGGCAGGCTCGTCGGCTCCTCGGGGTAGCGGGCCGGCGGCAGGCTCGTCGGCTCCTCGGGGTAGCGGGCCGGCGGCAGGCCTGGCAGCTCCTCGGGGTAGCGGGCCAACGGCAGTCCTGGCAGCTCCTCGGGGTAGCGGGCCAACGGCAGTCTTGGCAGCTCCTCGGGGTAGCGGGCCAACGGCAGGCCTGGCAGCTCGTCGGGGTAGCGGGCCGGCGGCAGGCCTGGCAGCTCGTCGGGGTAGCGGGCCGGCGGCAGGCCTGGCAGCTCGTCGGGGTAGCGGGCCGGCGGCAGGCCTGGCAGCTCGTCGGGGTAGCGGGCCGGCGGCAGGCCTGGCAGCTCGTCGGGGTAGCGGGCCGGCGGCAGGCCTGGCAGCTCGTCGGGGTAGCGGGCCGGCGGCAGGCCTGGCAGCTCCTCGGGGTAGCGGGCCGGCGGCAGGCCTGGCAGCTCCTCGGGGTAGCGGGCCGGCGGCAGGCCTGGCAGCTCCTCGGGGTAGCGGGCCGGCGGCAGGCCTGGCAGCTCCTCGGGGTAGCGGGCCGGCGGCAGGCCTGGCAGCTCCTCGGGGTAGCGGGCCGGCGGCAGGCCTGGCAGCTCGTCGGGGTAGCGGGCCGGCGGCAGGCCTGGCAGCTCCTCGGGGTAGCGGGCCGGCGGCAGGCCTGGCAGCTCCTCGGGGTAGCGGGCCGGCGGCAGGCCTGGCAGCTCCTCGGGGTAGCGGGCCGGCGGCGGGCCTGGCAGCTCGTCGGGGTAGCGGGCCGGCGGCGGGCCTGGCAGCTCGTCGGGGTAGCGGGCCGGCGGCGGGCCTGGCAGCTCGTCGGGGTAGCGGGCCGGCGGCGGGCCTGGCAGCTCCTCGGGGTAGCGGGCCGGCGGCGGGCCTGGCAGCTCGTCGGGGTAGCGGGCCGGCGGCGGGCCTGGCGGCTCGTCGGGGTAGCGGGCCGGCGGCGGGCCTGGCGGCTCGTCGGGGTAGCGGGCCGGCGGCGGGCCTGGCGGCTCGTCGGGGTAGCCGGCCGGCGGCGGGCCTGGCGGCTCGTCGGGGTAGCGGGCCGGCGGCGGGCCTGGCGGCTCGTCGGGGTAGCGGGCCGGCGGCGGGCCTGGCGGCTCGTCGGGGTAGCGGGCCGGCGGCGGGCCTGGCGGCTCGTCGGGGTAGCGGCTAGGCGCCGGGGCCTCCCGGCGGGGAGCTGGACCTCGGGCGTCCGGCCTCTCCAGTGGCTGCCGCCCAACTGCGGTCTGAGGGCCGGCTTTTCTACTTCCTGTGCCGCCCCCTGGTCCTTGAGGGGCGGGGACAGGATTCTCTGGCTCCGCCCACTTAGGCGTCCAGGAAGGTTCCTGGTCTTTCTCTGGGGCGGCTGGGGACCAGACCGCCTCTCTACAGCATAACACCAACAGACCCTGGTCGATGGCGGGTAGATTGAACTTGGGACCTCTGGAGCTTAGTGCATGAGCCTCTACCGCATGAGCTAAGAGCCATATGGCTGTTAGCTAAGGCTGTAGAGCAGACTCATTTTATCTCTCTTTCTCTCTCTAAGTGGTCTCGGTGCCACTAGATGGGACAGAACACCACACCCAGGAGGTGTTTGGGTTACATAAGTGCATGAACTAAGGGAATATTTGTCCTCTCGAAGATAAAACCAGTGGTACTAAGGGAAATTGCAGTCCTCCAGTTTCCATTTTCCTGAAAAGTAAAATAAGGAAAACATCTCTCTCTAGTTGGGATCCCGTCACCCAATTTCATCACTCAGGGAATGTTTAAGATTGAGGTAGGAATTCCTGAAAATAGGAAAATTTAATGCGGCCAAAGTAGAGCCACACTGTCAATGAAAAAGTGCTGCTAAAAATATCACATACTGTAAAGTGATACAACAGAAGCAACATGACTTTCTCATTATGGGATGAGACCCAACATAAATGGAAGGGAAAGAAATGTTTCTGGGGTTGCCATAGTTACCTACTGGCTAGGAATTGAAAGAAGAATTGATGGCTTTGGGGAATTTTAGTGTAAAGTCATTTTCAATCAGAGGCTGATATAGTAACGTAAGATTTGCCGTGACGGAACTAGAGATAAGCCCAGGATACAAAGTTCTGTTCCGGGCTGGAACTTTCTCAAACTTTCGCAGCGTTCAGCTCTGGGGGTTTCATTCCGGCCCACCTCTAATTCGAACAGACCAATTGTAGTTGTGCAGCCAAGTTCCCTGCCTCTGACACTAACCAATTCAGGATTCAACAACAGAAGGTGAAAACCCCTTCGTTTAACTGTGCAATGCTATAACACCGGGGACATATTTTTCTGACCACAATACACTCAGTTTGCATCCTGTAATATGAGGCTAGAAAAACTATGTATTTTATACCAGTTGTGTAAAAGGGGATACAGAGACCGATTCTCATGACACCCAGGGGCCTCTTAAAGCACTCTGGCAATATGACAATAGTACCCAGATCTTATATATAAAGGAGTTTTAGAGTGGAAGCAAATTTATATTGCCAGAGTGCTGCAAAGGGGCCTTAGAGTGTAAATGAGAATCAGGCCCACTGTTCTTAGTCATATATAAATCTTATGAATAATATCCCAAACGTGAGTTTCATGCGTGAGTTTCATGGTCTAATTACACTCTAAGTAAGGAAGCGTTTCCCCTTTCATTGTAAACCCATTACCTTTTAATTTTACAGCATGTCCTTGATTCTTGTATTATAGGAAAGGATAAAGAGGAATGCCCTACTGGCCTTCAGTTTACCAGTCCTCATTTAATAGATAGTACTTCTACCATATATCATACTCTTCATTCCAGTCAAGGGTCTGAGTCTGTTTAATCTCTCACCAGCGAGGGTCATCTATATAATTGCCTAGCATTAACTGGTAGTACACTCCATTTTCTTTGTATTTACATTGTAAAAAAATCTGTAGTCACCTAGGACTTCACAGCTTTGTCTTGAAATGAATTGAGATATGTTCATTTACTCAACAGCTCCTTAGATTTGAGTAAATCCAAGTATGAGAAACCACGTATTCCCATCAGAGTAAAAAAGAGAGGAAAATAAAGTACAGACTGGCTATAGAATTGTGTAAAATTTGGTAATGGTACTTTACTTTAAACTATTTCAACTATTTAAAATCAGGGAGAATAGATTTTGTCCTAAAGTTATCCTCAAATCCATCTAAGATTGCATTGCTCAGCCTCTCCTCATAATTCAGTTGTGTGATGAGAAAAGTTTGTGCGTCATCATAATAGCAAAAATAAATAAATAAATCCATTATTCCCAACTTCAAACCATTTGAGCTTATGAGGAAATATTGGGATGCAGTTATGTTAACAGATATCAACACTGGTTTGATTATCCAAAAAACAAATTTGCTATGGAAGTGACGATTAAAGTACAGTGTAAAACAACACATTTAGAAGTCAAATTGAGGGGAGTAAATTTAGTGTGTTCCAAAATGCTCTATAAATCTGCAAAGAAGACTCAGTTTCCCCCCTAATATAAGTACCAAAAATACAGAAGGCTTGTTATAAAAATTTGAAACACAGAAATGCTCTCATGAACCCAATATCCTGATGCTACAAGATTTAATATTATTTTCAAAGATCTTTAGATTTCTATGAAGCATAGTGTTATCTTTTATCAGTGCACTCATGCAGGTTTTAGAGCTGTCAGATTGTATTTTCAATTCACTGGGGTTTTCACTTTAACTTCTAAAATATTTATTCCAAAGGAGTTGTCTGAAATCTAACTAAGGCCTGGTCTACACTAAGAGTTTATGCCGAATTTAGCAGCGTTAAATTGAATTCACCCTGCACCCATCCACACAATGAAGCCATTTATTTCGACATAAAGGGCTCTTAAAATCAATTTCTGTACTCCTCCTCGACGAGGGGATTAGCACTAAAATCGATATTGCCATGTCGAATTAGGGTTAGTGTGGACACAATTCGACGGTATTGCTCTCCGGAAGCTATCCCACAGTGCACCACTGTGACCTCTCTGGACAGCAGAGATGCCCTGACGCTGGCATACACACAATTCCTAGTCTGGTTTTTCACACTTTTGTGGCTGCAGCGCTAGGCTCCCCCTTCCTACATGACGTCATGAATCCCAAGCCCCAGTGAGCCTCCATTGTCTATCCTCCATTCATTTATGTCAGCTAGAACCCAAAATAAAGCCGAGACTGTTCCAGACCCCAGCATTGCTACTGGAATAACCTGACTCATAGTCACAGAATTCAAGGCCAGAAGGACCACCAGGTCATCTAGTCTGACCTCCTGTATAGCATGGGCCAACGCCACCACCCAGCACCCACACACTAACCCCAACAACTGAAATTAGACCATAGTATTACAGCCCACAGGATATCAAACTCCTATGTGCCACAGGCAGAGAATAGGACGGCCCAAGGAGCATCAATGCCCATGGCCCCTGCAATGCCCTGAGTTCCAATGGAAGTTGGAAAATGAAGGCAAAATGGGGCATGGCAGACACTGCTTGGCAAACCTAAGGCCTTAACTGGTCCATTTGCCCCAAAAGATTGTGACTCACTGATTTACAAAACATCTGTGGTGTACTGTCTGTGTACGATGTTTGTCTTAATGAATAGGAATTATGGTCCCTAGTGGAACCCTCTGCAATGGATAGTCACCTGTTCACAGTATAAAGCCACTGTGCTTTTATCCCAGGGTAAACCTGTTATATACTGTAACAACCCCTTTGCTCCTCCGTCTTGCACACCTGGTATCTCACCATAGCATCAGGTGGCTTGTGACTGCATAAACGACAGCCACCAATCTCATGGTTCAGAACAATGCTCCCTGGGTAATGAGCAAATTGTTCTATGAAACCAAGCTGCAATGCAAACCTCACAAGTCGGTGAAATCTAATATTCCTGTGTGATCTAAACTCATAGCTGAGCCAAAGTAATTTACTAAATTTAGGGGTTGGGAATTGGGAGCAGGATCTTTGAGACTGAATTGTGTATTCATAAGAGCAATCAAACACGCAGCGCAAGTGATTGATTTGCTGGTAATACACACGTCCAAAATGTTATTTACTTTTAACTTTGCCAATCCAAACACAATTTACATTCACATTGTATATTTACTAGCATAGTGGTGATGGTATGTTCTTTGAATTTAACAGGAAAAAATAAATTTAAAGCCCTGCTTGAGTATTGTGCTTATCTGATACACCATTTTTGCACCAATAAACCTATTCTACATAAGGTTTCATTTTTTCTTAGTGACAGAGACTACAATTTCAAACCTCTATTATTCATTATTATTAGTATTTCAGTAGTGCTATGGCAACCAGCCCATTGTGCTAGGAGCTGTACAAACACATAACAAAAAGAAGGTCCTTGCCCCAAAATGGCTGCAATCTAAGTAGAAAAATCCTAAACATAAACCTCTGCATAGCATGTCATGCAACAGAGGATACTTGAAATATCTTTACCATGTGAAACAGGGTAGCTAGAGAACTCTTATCTACAAAACCACAAAGGTTGGGAATTTTCCGGTAACACTTTCCGCCCCCCCCCCCCCCATCTGAAAATGCTGATTCATTGAAACCAAAACTTTGCACAGGAAAGGGATCGTTTTGATGAATTTCCCAGTCTTAAAAAGTTTTGAAACAACAGTCTCGACATTGTCAAACCATCCCATTTCAACATTTTCAGAATGAAAAATTCCTTTCTTCAGTTTGAACCTTTTTTGTTTCAAAGCTATTGAAATGGTTGACATTGAAACAAAACATTTCAAAATTATGAGAATGAAATGTTTCAATTGACCCAATCTGATTTTTTCCCCGGACTTTTGGTTCCCAATTTCTTTTCAGGATTTTGACTTTTCATCCCAGCTCACGATGGGAAATTTTTGGAAATCTCAAAAATTGTCCCAGGACAGGAAAACCCAGCTCTAATAATAATACTGACTTTGTCTATCCTCTCTGTTTAGATCATAAGCTCTGTCTCTTACTATGCATACATACAGTGCCTAGCACGATGGAGCTTCAGTGGCCCACAAACAATAATAATTTTTCTAAAAAAATCTGTATTTTGGGCATGTTATGGCTGATTCACATGCCTACCTGCACAAGGAATAGAAGGTTACCCATTTATCTGTAGGTGTCACTAACATACCAACTGGTAACAAGATATTTTCACATTAAATGAAAATTCTTTGCACAGCTGCATCCTCATGGGCTGTAATTACAGATCTCCTCCTCGTTGCAGTCACAAGGAAATTATAACAACATTCGAACGCAGGAGGAGAGCATTGACTAGATGGCATTCTTTCACCATGTGTTCTCTTTCACTCTCAGGTCTGTCAGAGATTACACCTAATTAAAACATCTTGCAAGCCCCAATGCTTCAAGAAAATTCCCTAATTATTAGTGATTTTCGGTTGTGTTGATTATTCTATTTCCCCCCACCCCCTCCTATAGATTTCACATGGATGCTGCTGATCTGATACATTTAGTTTTTCTTTAATACATTTTCTCGTATTTTCACTGTGGGCTTGTCTATACGGGGTATTAAATCCAGACTAACTTGAGTTAGTCCAGTCTGAAAAAGCCTGCAATACACAACACAACTCATGAGAGTGCACTAACTCCATATTTTCCACAAACTCTGGAGTCCTCTTTCAAAGGGTACTGAGTTTGATGTGCATTGAGTTAGTGTGGTTCATTGTTCATGTGGACACAATGGTGCTGCACACTAGTTTAGCAGTCCTCCAACTGCTACCCCACAATGTTTTGCAGGTGTCTATACTGACCTGTCTGTTTACCTGAGTGCCCTCCCCTGCTCTGGAGTCAAGTTGACTGTCTATCATAGAATCATAGAATATCAGGGTTGGAAGGGACCTTAGGAGCCAACCCCCTGCTCAAAGCAGGACCAATCCCCAATTTTTGCCCCAGATCCCTAAATGGCCCCCTCAAGGACTGAACTCACAACCCTGCGTTTAGCAGGCCAATGCTCAAACCACTGAGCTGTCCCCTCCCCTGTTTGAAAGTTAGCACAATTTCAGGATTGGCCCATTTGCTCTTGGATTCCAATATATTGGCTTGCAGAGATATTACTCCAGCAGCCTTTACAGTGTGCCTGGAGCAGCCGCTTGGAGCCACGCTGAGACCCTAGATCTCACTGACATCTGGGGAGAAGCATTGGTACAAGAAGCTCTTGTGACCAACCACTGGAATGAAGATGTGTTTGTGGACATTGCTAGGCAGAAGTCCACAAAGTGCCACAACCGGGACACCAGCCAGTGCTGGATAAAGATCAAACCGTTCAGAAGGACTTATATCAAAACCAGAGATGCCAGCAAACAGTCTGGATTTGGAAATGTAGCCTGCCCATTTTTTGAGGAGCGGGACAGGATTTTGAGCAATGACACCACTAACAACCACAAGGAGGTTGTGGACCCTGTGGCTCTCCCTGTGGGCTCCCCTCCCAGAGGATAATCAGCAAAAGTCATCTGAGAAAGGCAGTGGAGAGTTCTCCCTGGAAAGCCAGGATCTCTTTGGGACTAAGGATGCTGGCAGTGGCCATGTAAGAGGTCAGCCTGGTTCCCTGCCAGAAACCTGGCCTAGGACTGAGGAAGCAGTTCCTGTGGTGGGACCCACAGCTGTAAGTATCTATCTTTACCGTTTACTATTATTGTGCTAGCTTCTGTTCCATGTGCCCTGCAGTCTCAGCCTTTCTGAGTCTGTAGCCCCTGCCTCCCGACTGCTTCTCTCAGCCCATGCTGCCCATTTAGGCCCTCTACGCACATTTTCAAAATGGCGGCGGCTCCAAGCTGGCTAGAGCCATAACCATCAACTGCTTGCAGGCCTATGCCACAGACAGTACATACCCAGCTACCTATTTTCTTTTCTTCCCCGTATCTGTCCTGCCCGGTGAATGTCCCCTCCCCCAAGCCCTGTTCAACTGCTCAAAATCATGGCAGAAGCATTTTCACAGCCACAACCTCTACCCACCTCTCCTCCCCTCCCCTTCTGCATAAGGGCCACTCTAGCTACAGGCAAACTAGGCAGTTGCTAGGGCTGCAGATTCTACCTAGGGTGGCAGGGACAGCCAGGCCACAGCTGAGAGAGTGGTGCTGCGACCTGGCACTTGGTCTCCTTCCTCCCCCACTTCTACCATAACCACTGAACCATCAGAAGGCTCACCGTGCCCCCACAACAGTTTGATGCACCCCTTCCCATTGAAAACCTCTGTTCTCAGGGGTTGGGGGGGGGCATGGCACACTGAAGTTTTGCCTAGGGTCTGCAGAACAATCTTTTCCCATCAGTTAACACTGGTTTTCCGAGCCCAGAAATGGCTCTGCATGGTGTGAAGCTGCTCCAGGAACAGCACCTGTAGTACCAGTTGTTCCATGTCAGACTCTTCTTCATTTTCATCCTCCTTCCTCCACCGCTGCTGAAGCGGCTGGTGGAGGAACCACTTCTGCAGCTACATCATCTGCTCAGTGGTGCGGTGAGAGAAGTCAAAACCAAAGACACCTGGCTCAAGTAAAGCCAAAGCAGCCTCTGCCTATTTGCAGTAGCCAGCACAGCCGTGTGGAGCGTTGTTGGGTCCATGCTGGGCAACAATTTGAAAATGACGCTAGCCCACCCAGAAAGAGAGGAAGCATGGGACGGAGAGAGCAGAATCATGGGATTTTTTCCTTTTGACCCCAAATCCCAGAATTCCATTGGCTTCCGCTATGCATCCCACAATGCACAGTGAGAAAGAAGCAAAGGACCATGGGATACTCTCCCAGAATATCACATGCTTAGTATGCAGCAAGCCACCATCATATGTACACAATGATGAGAACTGAAAGAGGACACAGCTCTCTTGTGTGCAGGCTATTAGTATGGCTTACATATAGCATACCAAACTGGGCACATCGGCGAACTAACTCCCCCATGTAGACAAGGCCTGTGTGTTTACTTTATATTCTTGAGAAGCAGAGAGTGGCATCTTTTCCCATAGAGTGGGCCTTATGCTCCCCTCTGCTGAATAGAAAATGGAAATTCCATTTTGCAAAGGATTCTGAGATTTTTGAAATTTGGTTTCGTTCCAATTTCAAAATTATCTGCAAAAGAAAATTGTGAAATATTTTTATTTCGGATCAGTCAAAATGGGGTTTTTTTTGACAGAATCGTTTCATTTAGACTTTTTTGTGATATTATAATATATATATATATAATACAATACAATATAATGTGATATAATACAACATTTAAAAAACAAAGGAAAAATCAAAATGTTTCATTCTGAAAAATGTTCATTCCAAAACTATACATTTTACCCAGCTCCATCCACATCTACTGATCCCTCAGTCCCGTGCTTTAACCACTAGCTGCCGAAGATTCAGGAGCTGGATCATTCCAGAATATATGTATGTGCACAAATCCCATTCTGATTTATACATTGGGGCCCAGATGCTCAATTCAAAGCTTTTTTAAAATCTCTTGGATTTGCAAAGCAGAGCAAAAAAGTCCCAGGAAAACAGGCTCTCTCTTATGTTTGTGGTCTAGAATGAAACCTAAATACTCTAAGGCATATGAGAACAAAAGGAGAAAGTTCTCTGAACAATCCCGAACTTCAAAGCAGGTTCAGCGAGTGTTTGGTTCTGATGCTGGGACAAAATTAAGGGGGCTTTTATTTTATCCAAACTAATTCTCCCATCCTCTTTCAGCTCCCCATGATACTTCTTTTGAATCTCAGTGTCTCAGAGACACAGCTAGAAAGAGAAAACATTTACAATGAGATTGACATGAGTTTGCTTCTGGAATTACCTCTTAGTATACTAGGTGCCACGATGACATGATAACAGTGAAGTGACCTGAGCTAGCTGAGTTGACACATGCCACCTCACTACAGTACGTTGCTGAGCTTATGAAACCATGGAGCACAAACAAGCCATTTGTCTGGCCATGCTGTCTCCAAATCAACATCAGTGATAATATGGATAATGTCTATAACCACGTATGTCTTGTATATATCCGTGTCTCTATTCTTGTGTCTCTTATATGAGTAATTGAGCACCGTTAAGTCCACCAGAGACAATCAGGGAAACTAATTTAACAGATGCAAGCCTAAGAAAAAGACCATCTCTATTACAATGTAACATTCAGGATGCTCAACTCATGGGATGAAACTGAAATGATAATTAACCAGACATCTGCAAAAGAGCACATAGCATGTTGCCGTGGTTCACTACCACAGTCTTGCCCATTGTTGAAAATATAATTAGAAATGTTAACTCACTGCACCCTCTTGTGAGAATTCTAAATAACTACACAACTTTAATCCACAGGAAACATGCACTAGGGGTAATGGCTAAGAGCCTGCAATATTTGTTTTTCTTTTATCGGAACATCCTAGCATTTCAGGTTTAAATTTCCAAGACATGGTGCTACCTGCAACTGTCACACGTGAATGTTCATAGAAAGAGCATAGAATTTAGAGATGGGAATCATTTAGTCCATCCTCTACTAGCCCAGCCCTTTCTCAAATAGCAACATAGGGCCCCTTAACTTATTCAAAAGGGAAACAAAATCAGCCTACGCATACAATTTCCCCCAAAGGGGGTGGTAGTGGAATGGAGAGGGACCAGATTGGCTAGACATTAGTCATTTGTTTACTTTCTTGATTCTGGAAAGCACTCACATGCCACACTGGTGAGTGGAGTCTAAGAACTTACATGGAACAGAATAGTGGAGAAACGTTCTTATTGTATGTCACCCTGTGATTTGTACAGTCTAGACATGAATTCTACCACTGACAACAGTCTAATAGAACTCACAGTCAGGAAGCTTTCTCTGATATCATCAATTGATCTAGTCTTAATTTTTGTCCTTTTACTTCTACTTACGCCGCTTTTCACCACTCTAAATAACTCCTCTCCACCTTTGATGGTTATACCCTTCAAAGTAGACAGTCATATTCTCTCCTTTCCCCAGTTGTTGCTTGGTTAAACTAAGTATATTTTGCTCTTTTAAACTTTCCTCCTAAGTCAGATCTTCTAGCACTGTAATAATTCTCATTGTTCATCTCTGAACTGCCTCCTCTCTAAGGCCAGATTCACTGCTGGCCCTACTCCATTGAAGCCATTTGGGTTTTCTTCTGCAACTTTAGGCTACTGAGATGCCTAGAAATGAATGCAGTACAGTGGTCTCCTCTGGAGGAGACCATTGTACTGTGGCAATAGATCATACGTCCCAATATGCTTGTCTTTCAAGTGGAACTGCTTTGTGGAAATGACTGAGGAACTGCCCTCTTAAAAACCAGAGTGATTTGACAGTGGGTTTGACTAACGTGGAATGGGGTGGATTAGAAAGTGTGGGATGTAAAGTGAAACATAAGAATGTGGACTTTCCACAGGAATCTTGAAGATACTTTTTTACCGGTCCAGATCTGAGAGATTTCCCCAGTGAAAAAGCTGGATATTTAACAAAAACTAAGCTGGTGTGTCACACACTGATCAGGACACATGGCTAGGAGGTACCCCTCATATCCTCAAATGTATCTTCTTAAATAGTAGACTGGCCTATAGGCTGCACTAGAGCTAATCCACTCATCCAACTTCAGAGTTACTCACCTTGGGCAGTAACTGAGGTTCTTCAAGATGTGTGTAAACTTCACAATCTTTGTGGCCACAGAAGGTGGAATGAGAAACAGCTTAAGGGCAGGAATCTGTGGAACATGGGGAGTTCATTCATATGGCTTCTCTTTCTTTGGCTATGTCTACACTGTACTGCAGTATGGACTACAGGGGTATGAGTTGCAGTGCACACTAAAGTGCTGCTGTATAGGTGCCATGTGGGGATGCTGCTGGTGTGAACTAAAAGGTACCTAGTTCGCATTAATGGAAGTCCTTCTCACACAGGACCACATTAATGTGAACCAGGTATGAGGAAGTTACTCACCTTGTGCAGTAACTGAGGTTCTTTGAGATGTGTGCCCCTATGTGTGCTCCACTGTAGGTGTATGTGCGCCCCAGCGACTCTAATCAGAGATTTTTGGGAGCAGTGTCTGCTCTCCCTCCCCCGTGGTCTGCCTCGAGGCTATCTAGCACTGCACGGGCGAATGTCCCTCTCTTCCTTCTCCACTACACAGCCCCATAGAGAACTCCGAAGTAGAGGGGAGGAGGGCGGGTTGTGGAGCACCCATAGAGACACACATCTTAAAGAACCTCAGTTACTGCACAAGGTGAGTAACTTCCTCTTCTTCTTTGAGTAGTGTCCCTATGGGTGCTCCACTGTAGGTGACTCCCAAGCAGTACCCACCATTG
The DNA here is from genome assembly GCA_033296515.1 of Macrochelys suwanniensis. Lineage (NCBI taxonomy): Eukaryota > Metazoa > Chordata > Testudines > Chelydridae > Macrochelys > Macrochelys suwanniensis. The sequence goes on along the minus strand of CM065780.1, from coordinate 13,105,796 downwards.
GAGGCTGGGACTTCGGAGTGGAGTCTGTTACTACAGAGAGTACTGTGGAGTTGAAGATGGGCCAACTCTTCAGTGATCACATAATGTTCTGCGAAAGTATGGGCAGAGGCCCAAGTCACTGCTCTACAGATTACTGAGATAGGGATATCTTTAAGGAATGTGACCGAGGTAGAAATTGACTTTGTGGAGTGCGTCTGGACTCTGGACGGAAGCAGGTTGCACCCTTGATAATAGTGATTAATGCAACCAGAGACCCACCAGAACTTTTGGATCTTTCTGTGGACAAAAGGGAGAGTTTAGGGGATTTCCTAAATTCCTTAGTCCTGTCCAAGTAGAATGCTAGTGTCCTTCTAACATCTCTAGCATATGCTGAATCGTCTCCCTGTTGTCACAATGTGGTTTTGGGGAAAAAACAGAGAGATGGATCTGTTGATTCATATGGGAAGTGCAGAGAAAGTAGGGAGAAACTTGGGATATGGCCTTAGAGTTACTTTGTCTTTAAAAAAGGCTGTGAATGGTGTGACATCAGGGCTGCTATTTCTCCTATGTGCCTAGCTGAGGTGATGGCAATTAGCAATGCTGTCTTCATGGACAGGTGTAAGAGAGAGCAAGTTGCCATGGACTCAAAGGGAGGTCTAGTCAAAGCCCTGAGAACTAGGTTAAGATCCCAGACTGGAGCGGGTGGTGTCACATGCAGGAAGTAATTCCCAATGCCCTTAAGGAATCTACGCGTCACTGAGCGAACACTGAGTATCTGTCTACCTGGCAATGGAAAGCCGTTTTCACCATGAGATGTACCTTAAGGGAGCTGAGTGAGAGTTTTGACCTCTTGAGATCGAAAATGTAGTGTAAAATCAGAGGGAGGGAAGATGAGGTTTGGTCTATGTGTTTAGCATGACAACAAACTCAGAATCGTTTCCATTTTGTAGGTAAGTATGTCAAATGATCAACTTTTGGCTGTGTAGCAACACGCCTTTCAACTGGTCAGAGAATTCTGCTGTTAAGTCTTGGAACTAAGAAGGAGTCACACTTGGAGATGGAGGACTCACAGGTTGGTGTGAAGGATCAGCTCATTGTTTTGAGAGAGCAGGTGAGGAATGGGCTGAAGAGGAACAGGAGGGCATATTGCCATCTGTGTCAGGTAAGGGAGCCAGACTCATGATGGCCAGGAGGGGCAATCAGAATAACTCTCGCTTTGACTCGCTGAATTTTCAACAGAACTATAGATAGAAGAGGAAACTGGGAAAAGGTATACAAGAGGTCCCTATCCCATGGGAGGATGAGGCATCTCCCAGTGAATGTTTCCCGAGGCAGGCCCTGGAGCAGTAATGAGGACATTTCTTGTTCTGGTAAGTAGTGAAGAGATCCATAGTGAGGGTTCCCCAAAGGGCGGATATAACTTGAAGCACCTCTGAGTTCAGTACCCACTCATGGTCATGACAAAGATTCCAACTGATACTGTTGGATGTCATGTTCTGTATCCCTGGTAGATAGACAGCTGAGATTAGCACATTGTGATGGATGTACCAATTCTATAGTCTGAGTGCTTCCTTGCAGGGGGAGGGAGATCTGGCACCCCCTTGGCGATTTATGTAAAACATACAGGTCATATTAAGTTCCTCGTGACTTTTGTGTGGGTGTTCTTGATGAAAAGCAGAAAGTGTGCACAGGCATTTCTGACAGCCCGTAGCTCTAAAAGAGTGATATGGAAGGTTACTTCTGTGAAAGGCCATTTGCCCTGAACCTTGTGGTTGTGTATGTGAGCTCCCCAGCCTATTAGGGAGGCATCCGTCCCAGAGTGGTCAGGCTGTGTAGTGGGAGGAATGCTCTCACTTGTACTGCATCAAGATTGGTGCTAATAAACTCCAGTCGCTGTACCGGGTTAGTGCACTGCTACAATGAAGAGAACCTTGGAGAATACCCTGGGCGGAGCAGTCTGTACTGATAATAGTCCTGCCCAAAGGTAAATCATAAGAAATATCCTGTACGGTGGTTGTATTGAGATATGGAAGTAGACATCTTATAGGTCAAGGGCTGGAAATCAATCTCCTTGCTCTAGAGCTGGAATAATGGCTGCTAATGTGACCATCTTGAACATCTGTGCCTTCCCGTATTTTTTTTAATGCCCTTAGATCTAGAATGGGCCTCCAACCTCCCTTCACCTTGGGGATGAGGAAATAATGAGAGTAAAACCCCTTGCTCTTGAGTTGCACTGGGTCTGATTCAATAGCCTCTAGGCATAACAAACTATCTATTTCCTGATGAAGTAGGTTCTCATGAGAAGGGTCCCTGAAGGGGGATGGGGAAGGAGGATTGGAATGGGGGATGGACATTAATTGAATGGTGTAACTCTTCGAAATAATCTCCAGGAACCATCTGTCAGAGGTGATATTCTCCCAGCTGCTGTGAAGTAGGGCTGGGCGACTTCTGAAGGGGTGTGACAGGTGTGTAGGTGGCAGCTGATGTTGCAAGGTATAATTGTTCAGGCCCTCGACCAACCCATCAAAAGTGCTTAGAAGAGGCGGTTTAAGAGGTCGCGGACTGGGGTGCGGACTGCTTCTGAGCTCTGGTCCTCTTACACTTTGGCTCGTAACAGCACTGAGATGGTGGATATTGAGGAGATTGTGACCTGTGGTGTGGCTGAGAGGTATATTTTCTCTTCTGTACTGCAATGTAGATTCCTAGGGAGTGTAATGTGGTCCAGGAATCCTTCTGGACGTGGAGAGAACAATCTGTCTTCTCTGCAAAGAGTTTGGGCCCTTCAAACTGGGAGTCATCTGCAGCTCTTTGGGCAATCCAGAAAAGTGTAGCCATGAAGCTTGCTTCAGTACCACTGTCATGGAGACCAGGTGGGCCACTGTATCAGCTACCTCCAGTGCTGTCTCTAGCACCAGTCTGGCTATTAACTGACCTTCTCTAAGAATGGCCTGAAACTGCTCCTTTTGTGTCTCCAGTAAATGTTCCAGAAATGCACTGAGTTTCCCATAATTAATAAAATTGTATTTGGCCATGACAGTTTGGTAATTCATGACTCTAAATGGTAATGTCACCAACAAATATGCCCGACAAATATGGAGTCAATTTGGCATTATGTTGCTTGCTTCATGCATTAACCATATCCACTATGATGGAGTTGGGTTGTGGATGTTGAAACAGGAAGTCTGCCTCTTTGGGAGGGATGTAGGATTGTTTTTGTTTTAATTATTTTTATTTTTGGCTCTGTTGCTGGTTGGTGTAATGGAGGCTGGTGTCTGCTGGATGACTTTGGTAGAATCTAGAATCGCCTCATTAACTGGGAGAGCAAGTCTAGATGAGGAGGCGGTGTCCAGAATATCCACCAACTTGAGATGTGTATCTGCCACCTCCTGTAGGGGAATCTGCAGCTCACCTGCCACCCTCTTGGTAAGATCCAGAAAGTTCTTAAAATCTTCACCTAATGATGGGGGAGGGGAAGGCAGTACAGCCTCATCTGGTGGAGATGAGGAGAAGTTTTCTGGAGGGTTAGCTTCCCCTTCGAGTCCTTCTTCCTGTTCTGAAAAAGCTTCCTCCTCCCCTGGCTCAGGGACTCTGAACAGCCAGGCTGTAGGAGACTATCTGGTGGACTCCCTCTGAGAGACACTGGACGGCTGCGACATGTGTGTGTAAGGGCTGGTCTACACTAGCCCCGAAGTTCGAAGTAAGATACGCGACTTCAGCTACGTAAATAACGTAGCTGAAGTCGAAGTATCTTATTTCGAACTTCAAAGTACTCACTAGACAAGACGCGATAAATCGAACCCAGAAGATCGATCCGACGCGTCCGACAGCTGGTAAGTGTAGACATCCAAGTCATCCAAGGATTGGCCCTTACGGGAATCGACTCCTTGCAGGAGAGCCAGGCATGCCCCTGGGCTATCATCCTGAAGCAGTGGGGAATGCAGAAAAAGGTCTTTACTCCTCTTCTTCTTTTCCTTTTTTTTAAAACTGAAAAAATGTAGAGTCTACTAAACGCCAGGGGGAGGGGGGAGAATGCCCGCAGTGTCCACCCAGGAAGTTACAGTGTAGTACTTTGGTGCACACAGCTATTCACACCGCCATAGTCTGCATTGTGGGGCCCTGGAAACAAGCCTTTAGTCTCTCTCCCAGCGGCTCTTCCACTCTCTCCGTTGCTCTGGAGGTAAGGCGTCCACATCAGGCTGATCTTTACCTCAATTTGTTCTGTCAGTATACCAGTCCTGACTGTGCAGGCCCTAAAAACGTGACCAAGATTTGCAAAAATGATAGTAACTTTAGATGACTCTGTTTGGGAAAGATACCTTAAGGGGACTGATTTCCAAAAATCACTGAGTTCTCGCTCTCTGAAAACCAGCTGCCTTTTAAGGTGCCTCAAACTAGGCACCCAAAATCACTAGTTACTTTTGAAAATCTTGGTTCTTAAGTGATCAAATGTAGATGCAATTAAAAGCTGAGCATCATGAATTACTGAACAGAATGGCTGGTGCATCTGCTCTGTCCCCCAGGTAAGAAGTTTAATATGGGGATCATAGCATTTGGCCTACTACCCAGATAACTCAGTGTCCCGAACTCAGAAGATTTATACTCCAGGAGTGTGTTATTCCTTGGCTGGGGGAAGATGAGTAATCACAGGATGCTGTACCAGAGTCTACTTTATTTACAGTGGGTACATGCTTAAACAGTGTTATTCAATGGCAAGAATAAAGTGTATTTATAACTCACCAGATTGCACAACAGTTTCAAAATTCCAGAAAACCCATTTTTATCACAGCTCCAAGCTAGGATATTTCTTTCACAAACCACTGTTCCCAACTTCTTTGTATCTCACTGTTTAATCTCTCTCTGAACATGAAATTCTTTCTTATGATCCTGTACCTTGTCCTGTCCCTCAGAATTACTACTCCCAACTACCTTATCTAGGTATCAGTCCAAACCACATTGCAGCCAGGGGACTGAAGAATCTGAGGGGTGGATGCAAATGATGGAAAAGACGGTGGGTTGGACTGACCACCACATTTAACACGTGCTATAACTCCATCGGAGTAACACAATTCAGGCCTACACTTTCTAAGGAACTAAGGGCCTGTTACAAAGTACTCTGAAACCATTTTGAGTCTTTCCACTGACTTCAGTGGGCTTTGGATCAGGGACTACGTCATGGAGAGATTATAGCTGTCGCATGATACAGATAAATAAAACAATCATGAAAGTTCTGACAGGGGCACTAAGAGGGGCAATGACTTTGCATTGGTCCCAACAGATGGTGAAGTTGTTCAGAATTCTGAAAAAAGTTTGCTCTGGTGAAGTGCGGAACTGAACAGATACCAGGCCAACTTGTGACCAGCGTTTACACCCATGTCAATCAAGAGTAACTCCATTGTCTTCAAAAGGGTTGCTCCAGATTGATACCAGCACAAACAGAGTATAGACTTCAGCCTTCCCATTGTAACGATTTAAAGCAGTAACGATAAGAACTGACTGTGATTTTGGATTACCTCCACAAGTAAGGACACTTTATATTGTTATAGTGTTCATTTTATTGTAGTTTGCTCACAAAATGTGTAGTTAAAAATGACATGTTATACTTTTGCAGTGCAGGACCCTTGTTTGTGCAAATCTACAATGTATCTGAATGAATTACATGTCCTGTTCCTCTTACCTTAATATAACGGAGGCACTGATTAATAGATATTCCACATACAGTATAAAAAAAAGTTACTTGTAGGTCACCTTGCCTGAGTGGTTTAAAGTGTTGTGTTAAAGTTGCTATCTCCCTTTTGATGTGGGTTCAATTCCTGTCCCTGACATACCTTTTAAGTTGCTCAGATGACGAGGACATCATAAATAAATAGATATTATAAATGAAAATTCTTCATAAATTACTGAAAAGTGTCACCTGGCAGCTTGGAAACCATACGAGATATCACAAATAGCCTTTTATATCTGGTGAAGTAGAGTGCCACATTTTGCAAAAGAAGAGAAACAGACTGGAAAGCTGGAAAGCTGATAAACTGACATGAGAATAAAGAACCTCTAGTATGGAACTTGGTCTATGTCTCGTGTTCTAAGCAGCACATCAACAACCAGCCTCAAAGAAAGAGATAAACTAAACTTTGATAATAAATGTCGCTCATGTGAGTCAAAGGCCAGTCCTATTAATTCTAGACTTTTGCCTTTAGTTTAAGATTTCTGTGTAGCAAGGGTGACATCCAGTGGCTAAATAGGCTCTTTGTATCCATAAACACATCTCCAAGATAATCTGCAAGCAGCAGCCATAATTCAAGTTGAATTCTACTCTCTTTAGATTACATTGGCACATCTATAGTTAAGAGTTCAGTGAAAACTGCCTAGGAGGAGATTTGGAGGAACATTTGTCAGATGGTAGACTAAGCTTGGAAAAGCACAATGATCAGAGGAAATGGGACTGTAACAAACATTGTAGAGAGAAGATGGAGAAGGTACTATGATGCGAGAACTTTTCTGCCTCTAGTTGGCTCTCAGTCACACTGATGTAAATCCAGAATATCTCCATTGACTTCAGTGCTGCTACTTCTGAATTTACATGAATGGAAATGAATTTTCATTTAGTGAGAAATTCTGATATTTCAAAATTTGTTTTCATTCCAAAAGTGAATGAAATTTCAAAATTGCCTGTGAAAATAAAATTTTAAAAAAAGAATTGGGCGGATCGATCAAAACATTTTGTTTAGATAACATTGAAATGTTTCATTTCAATTTGACTTTTTTAAAAAAAATGTTATATTCCTATTTATAATATAAAATAACATTTTGAAATAAAATGTCATTTCAAAACCAAAATTGATAAAGTCTAAATGGGATATTTCAACCTTATGACAATGCTTTATTTTGATTTGGTTTTGTACATGAAATTTCATTGAAATTGATATGTTCCCATGGAATAATTCGATTTCAACTAAACACATGTATTTATTTTAACCCTGCCATTATTTATATTATAAAACCCCACTGCTTGTAACTAAGGGTCTCATCCTGCAAATTGCTGAGCATCCTCCTATGCCCGTTGAAATCAACGGAAGAGGAGAACACTTGTCAGTTCCCAATTCTGATATTATCATTTAATAAAAATCAAATTAATTAAAAATCAAAACGAAAAATTTGAAGTGGTGTAAGTGGTACAGTAGGTATTTTGTTTACATGTAACATACCTGTTCAAAGCTGTCAGCGTGACTAAATTATCATTATACTAGCTCATTTATTATTGCATAATGAAAATCAATTGCCCTGTGTTGCAAGAGCACAGGTTCTGAGCTCCATGTCGTCAAGAAATGTTGGAATCATGATCTTCCTCTGTAGCAATCTAGCCAAAGAATAATCCCAGTCAAAACCACAGCAAAAATTAAGTCTCTACATTTGATTTATATTTTACTGCAAATGTAAAAGTCACATTTTAAAGAAGAGTGATTAATTCTCAGTGAAAGTAAATTAAGAGTGGCCTGAAACATCGACCCCACTTGCTAAGAGCAGGAAATATACATAAAGAAGAACTGGAAAGCTTTTTTCATGGTTAAAAACCCTTTTTTATCTAAGGGATATACTACAGCTGCTAGAGTGGCACAGCTACAGCGGTGTAGTGTGGAGCTTCCTACATCAAAGGAAGGGTTTTTTCCATTGATATAGATAATCCACCTCTTCGAGAGGTGGTAGCTAGGTCGATGGAAGAATTCCTAGCTGCGTCTACACTGGGAGTTAGTGCACTATGGCGTGGAATTTTGAGCGATGTAGCTAAATCAACCTAATTTTTAAGTGTAGACCAGGCCTAATTTTGTACCCGGCACTGTGGTATCTCAGCCCTAAGGATCTGATCCTGTAAATGGATCTGCCCTCATGTCTACATGAAGAACCAATGATTTCAGCTGCACGCTATGCAAGAAGAATCCTTTGCAGGATCAGGAACAAAATCACTAACAGACTATAAAGCAGGAAGGAGGAAAACCTCAAAAGGCTCAGAGTTAGGTACTGGTTCAGATCCATTATGCATCCCAAACTCATCTCAACTATGCAAATCTTTGAAGGTCTGCCACAAACCATGGCCCTGTCTTCCATAGCCACAGATCTCATTCCCAACTAGACCCTCACTTCCCTTTGTCATCTTTCTAAGGAAGGAAGACACCAGCATTCTACCCTCCCTGCCATTCTTCCCCCACCAATCCCCTATCTGCTCCCCACCTGCTGTTTAGGCACCATCCTTTCCTAATCCAAGGGGTGGGTATTTTCTAGGCAGCAGATGCCCTGCCCTCATCATTCTTTGGTAGTGGGGCCAGGAACCCCAAACACTTATTCATCAGGGGGATCAGAGCAAGTACTCTTGTTTGGAGGTTTTTATATGATGTAGCCAATGCAAACTTATTAAACATACAGGGATGACAATTATATATAATAAGGGGGAAGGGATAGCTCAGTGGTTTGAGCGTTGGCCTGCTAAACCTAGGGCTGTGAGTTCAATCCTTGAGGGGGCCATTTAGGGATCTGGGGCAAAAATCTGACAGGGGACAGTACTTGGTCCTGCTAGTGAAGGCAGGGGACTTGACTTGACTTGACTCAATGACCTTCAAGGTCCTTCCAGCTCTATGAGATAGGCATCTCTCTCGCTCTCTCTCTATATATATATATAAGGGCCCTGGCAGCCTGGTGATAGCACATGATAGCTAGATTAGATGGGACCTTTAATCCCAACACTTCACAAACATTAACTTTCACTATGCCCCTGTGAGGTAAATAAGGATCATTTTAGAGATGGGGATACTGAGCTGTACTGTGACATTCTCTACATTGGGGGAGCATACTGTAACCCCCATATTCTCATCTTCATATAATTGTGATCTTACATGTAAAGCATACCTTGTAAGATAGGATACAGAGGGACCTAGACAAATTAGAGGATTGGGCCAAAAGAAATATGATGAGGTTCAACAAGGACAAGTGCAGAGTCCTGCACTTAGGATGGAAGAATCCCATGCACTGCTACAGACTAGGGACCAAATGGCTGGGCAGCAGTTCTGCAGAAAAGGACCTAGGGGTTACAGTGGACGAAAAGCTGAATATGAGTCAACAATGTGCCCTTGTTGCCAAGAAGGCTAACGGTATTTTGGGCTGTATAAGTAGGGGCATTTCCAGCAGATCGAGGGACGTGATCATTCCCCTCTATTCGGCACTGGTGAGGCCTCATTTGGAGTACTGTGTCCAGTTTTGGGCCCCACACTACAAGAAGGATGTGGATAAATTGGAAAGAGTCCAGTGGAGGGCAACAAAAGTGATTAGGGGGCTGGAGCACATGACTTATGAGGAGAGGCTGAGGGAACTGGGCTTATTTAGTCCGCAGAAGAGAAGAGTGAGGGGGGATTTTATAGCAGCCTTCAACTACCTGAAGATGGGGTTCCAAAGACGAGGGAGCTTGACTGTTCTCACTGGTGGCAGATGACAGAACAAGAAGCAATGGTCTCAAGTTGCAGCGGGGGAGGTCTAGGTTGGATATTAGGAAACACTATTTCATGAGGAGGGTGGTGAAGCACTGGAATGGGTTACCTAGGGAGGTGGTGGAATCTCCATCCTTAGAGGTTTTTAAGGCCTGGCTTGACAAAGCCCTGGCTGGGATGATTTAGTTGGGGTTGGTCCTGCTTTGAGCAGGGGGTTGGACTAGATGACCTCCTGAGGTCCCTTCCAACCCTGAGATTCTATGATTCTATGATATCAGGGGAAAGGTTATGATCTGCTGAAAGTCATTTCTCTATCCATATATGTGTATCATTGATGCATATGAAGTTATGAGAATTGTGTAGTACGGTTGTCACTAAAACATGCTGTAAGTTGGGGAATCAGCCAAGTATTAGCTCCCCAGAGGCAACAGAAAGGAAAGTAACCAACGCCCGGGCGGGGTGTCACACAATCCATCAACAGCCATTGTCCAGCAAGGGAGCTACGATGCAATGACTCACCTGGATGAGGCCACACCAGGGGAATTGCTCAACCTTGTCTAGAGACTCAGCAATGCCCCCCAGACATGCCTGGACTTGTGTTCTACAAGCACATGGACTGAGGGTATAAAACAGACAGAGTGGACACATACTGGGCCCTTCTCCTGCCCCCACCTTCGCAGCAAGCAACTAGACTCCAACAGAGGATACTGGCCCAGGTTTAAGGAACAAACCTGTATACTAAGGACTGCAATATACAGTGGGGTGAGAAAAACTGCTTAATCTAGATCAGGGGTTGGCAACCTATGGCACGCGTGCCAAAGGTGGTACGCGAGCCAATTTTTAATGGCACGCTGCTGCCAGCCGAGTTCCCGGCCACTGGCCCTGCTCAGCCTGCTAACAGCCTGGGTGAACGCAACCCCAGACCGGCAGCGGGCTGAGCGGGGCCGGCGGCTCAGACCCCGGCTGGCAGGAGCCGGCGGCCGGAACCCCAGACCAGCAGTGGGCTGAGACACTCAGCCCGCCGCCGCTCTGGGGTCCCTGCCACCAGCCCCGCTCAGCCCGCTGCAGGTCTGGGGTTCTGGCCGCTGGCCCCGCTCAGCCCGCTGCCAGTCTGGGGTTCCATCCGCAGGCCCATGTAAATGTAAAATATATTATTGGCATGCAAAACCTTAAAATAATGAAGACTTGGCACACCACAGATCCCTGATCTAGATGTTGCTCAGTCTAATAGGGTTGAGAGTTTAGACTGCATGATTATATTTTATTTTATTTTGGTAACCACTCTGACTTTTTGCCTAGCACTTAATATCATTTAAAATCTACCTTTTATAGTCAATACATTTATTTAATTATTTATCTTTACCAGTGAGTTTGTATGAAGCGTGGGGCAAATCTGCCCAGGTTTGCAAAGGCTGGTGTATATCCACTTTCCATTGATGAAGTGGTGAAACAATTAATAAATTTGCACTGCCCATCTTGAGCAGTGCAAGAGGGTACAGTGGGGTACAGTGCTGGGAACTGGAGGGATTTGGCTGATGTCTTTCTCTGTGTGATTCATGAGTGGCTCTGGGAGCATTCATGCAATCCAGCTTGGGGGTGGGGGCTTCACATGTGGTTGTGCTGAGTGATCACAGTGCCTGGAGGGCCTTGCTGCTGGTCACTAGGAAGGCATTGTGAGAGACAGCCCAGGCTGGAGACAGTTAAGGGGGCACAGCGGTCCCATAGTCCCAGGCTGTACCCCGGGGATCCTGTCACATGTACCCTAACTGTCTGACTACAATGGTAGCATTGCAAATAATACCTAACACAGAGAGACAGCTGTGCACACACCAACGTTGTGACGGGAACTAGAATGTGGCATTTCTCTTTAATGTTTGCTACTGAGCAACGTTACACTGAGTATGGACAAAGACAGGAATTGCCATATGGACCAGATCAGCTTTCCTCCTGTTCCAATATCCTACCTGTAGTAGTGGTCCATACTTGATACTTCCAAGCGCTTACAGGGGCCTCTTTTAGCAAACTCCTGCTCCATTGGGGAAGCAGCGATTTCAAATATAGTACTGGAAATTATGAATTTGGGTCCCAGCTAAGCTTTTGTCCCCTGGTAGAGAAACAGTCCCTCCTGTGGCCCTCCAAGAAGATGCAGTAATCAGGACTGACTAGCTCTGAACAGGACATCTACAGCTACCCTGTCTCCCCCTTAGAGGGGAGGTTGAGCAGAGGCAGAGCTTTAAAGGGAACATGGAAGAATAAATAGGGAAATTGAAGAGATCCATGGGGATTTGATAGATATTTGGAACTCTCTGGCTGCTCAAAAACAAAATACGTGATAAATGATGAAGAAAAATGCTTATTTTTGTTCTCCCTGGTGTATAGCCAGATCTAAGCACATTGGTTATGAATGAGCATCCCACCACCATTCAATAAGGAGAGCGGACTGTTGACATCTGAATCATTTTGTTGCAAAACATATCTAGGAATTGGAGATGGGAGAAGGTTGGTGATATTTTACTCCATTTCTCAGTGTTAACAATCCTCTTGAGTGTTATCCTCATAAGAAAGTAAAAATAGTAGCTGAAGGCCAGCAGATGGCAGTAAAGAGCATGTGTGTGACTAAGGTAATATTTCAAGGAGGGGTCTATGAATAGAACGTACAATTGCAGATTGGTTCCAGCCCTTGTAAAAAACATCAAGAAAATTCACTGGTAAATTACACTGGTGATTTTTCATACCTTCTTTATCCATGAATGGGTCTGGTAAAGGTCTGTCAGTGTTTCCCTTACCAACCCAGTTTTTAAGAAACCTACAATTTGCTGTGAAAATTTCTAGTATCCAGGGCTGTCAAAACAATATAGCACCTAAATAAAAGAGAGAAGATAATTTTGCTGATTTTCAGCCACTGGAGTGGGGTTTTTTTTTAAATGATGGTTTATTCTCTTTTAAGTGGATGCTGTGTTCCTGGACCATGCAGCATCGCCAGTCCTGGGAACTGTAGTAATCTTCATCCACCAGATACATAAAACACTTTTAGACCAGTGGACTCTTTCCCACACCATCTCATCAAAGTGCTTGAATCCTCTTCTGATAGGACCATCTGGAAGGTTGGGGAGGTAGCACAATCTTCATAGCCATTCATTTTATGGCTTCTTTTTTGGGGCAATACATGTGCCAACAGAATTCCATTTACTTCAGTGGAGTTGCACCAATGAAGAATGGGACCCTATGGCTGTGCATTTGGATTCTGAAACATAATAGTGTGACCCTAAGAGCCCCTCAGTACCCACAGGCAGAAGGTCCCCCCCATACTGTACCTCACATCAGGCCTGACACACTCACCACCCCCAACGCACTGTTGTCATAATGTGTATCCAAAAGATATCTTATAAGGTATCATATATAAACTGGTGATGTGCTGGTCAGGAATATCCATTGCATGATGTACATATGGGGTTATGTATAAAAATTATGTAGGTGTGCTGAAAATATGTTTTTAAAATGTATTTGGGAGGCAGTCAAAAATGAAGTCTACCCTAGACAAAGGAATGTGGATTTAACTGTCTGACAGGCTTGCTTGAAGGCAGAGGACAATGAAAGTACATTTACATATAAGGTAAACAAAGCCATCAAGTTAACAATCAATCGACAGAGAAAACAGTTTAATGAGTTAAGTGAGAGACAGAGTCTTCACGCCAGGAAGTCTTCCTACCTCTTGAGGCAGAGACAATGGACTTTGGGAAATATAAAGGGAGCAAAAATACAGTCTAGTTATCCATTACTTAGGGAACAGCACCCTGTGAATAGTGGGTCACCTCAGTTGGAAGGTTAGGGATGCTGGTTACTTGACGTAAGAAAATTGCTTAGGCAAAGATTGAAACTTGCTAAAATTACGGTTTAGGCACTAGAAAGTGTGTTTGTTTTCTTTTATTTGTAACTATACCGGTCTCAGTTTTCTCTTGCTTAGTATCACTTAAATCTCTGTTCTTTGTTAATAGAATTATTCACAGTTTGTACTATAAATCATGTCAGTGCTGTTATGCTGAAGTGTGAGTCCTTAGCTGACATGTGCTCTGTCTCTTTGGAAAAGTGAACTGAATAATTTCTGAGAGCGTCCAGTGAGAGGGACTTGGCACTGCACAGAGACGTCTCTGGGGAACTGGGGTTCACTGATTGTTAGGTTAAGAAGGTTGAGGAGTTTTGCTGGTGAGGCAGACAGATTGGTGTGGCAGGGAGCTGACACAGTCTAGTCTCCAGCAAAGCTCACTCTTGCTGAGGCAGAGAGGGAACACAGTGGCTTGTGGTTCTCAGCGTACTGAGGAGAGTGTCACAAATAGTAAACCTCAATAAAGCTGAACAGCCTGGAATTTGTATTTGTTCATGTTTCACTGGAGTTTTTAAATATTGCATTTAAAGGGCCTTCCATCATACAGAATCAGAATACATCTGAGAAGACCAGATCTAACCTGAGCTTGCCTCATATCTCTAGCTTCATTTGCCTTCCCAGCATTGCTTCTTGGTTCTTTGTCTTCCCTCCACTGCAGTAGACCAGCACGGCTAGCCACTGCTTGGCATTGTGTATACACAGAGCTTACAGACAGAGAAAAGTAGTATCATCCCTATTTGACAGATGGGGAACAGAGGCACAGATATACTCATGGTCACACAGCAAGTCTGTAGCAGAATAGAGACTGAGCCTAGGTCTCCTGCCTCCCAGTGGTTATGGCTGTACAAAGGCATCTTATCTCTCTCTTGGGATGTGCACTGGGAAGGGGCCAGCATTCAGCACCCTGGATTTAGCCCCATCCACACCGACAATTCTCTAAACTGCTTCCATTTCTGGTTCAATAGGTGCAGCTCCGCTTTTTCAGGAACACTGTCTGCCTTCCTTGTGCACTTTGCAAAGAAGAGGGAGGAGAGAGCCCAAAGATTTTCTTTTTTGCATGATGTCAGAAGGTTGCTGTCCCTTTAAGGGGAGTCAGAACCCAGTCTATCCATGAGCAGCTAATTTAAAGGGAAGGAGCCCATCTTGGAAGGTCATTGACTAAAGAGCACCTGGGCTGTATAAAAGGCCAGCAGGGCACAGGTGGAGGAAGGTGCTCCTAGAGAGGAGTTTTCCTAAGGCACTGCCACAATTGATCCCAGTTACTGTCTCCAAGCTGATGGGTAAAGGGGAGGGAGTAGAAAGGGGCTAACTGGGGGAGAAGCTGATTGAGGGCTACAGCTGGCCTGAAGCATAACCCAGCTGCATGAAGGCTGGGGACTCCTGGCTCAAGGATAGAGACAGTGAATTATAACCAAGCTCCAACAACAAGGGCCACGGGCCTCCTGTGCCCAGGAGGGTAAAGCTGTCAGGAAAGCTTCTCCTCCCCAAGACAGAGGGCTGGGAAGAAATCTGAAGGGGAGTTCTTCTAGGGAAAGCTGATGGAACTAAACGAACTAGATCTCTGGAGAAAGGGAACGTTCAAAGACTCTGGGTGTGAATGGCTTATTTCTCAACTCCAAGGGAGCTGAAAGCAAGGCGCCTCTGAGCAACGCTGTGCCAAGAGGGGTTGTGATTTGGGATGGTCCTCTCTTAAAACTAGTCAGAAACTTACTGTATAGTCTTAGCTTGTGAGGGTTCCCCCCCCCCAAGAGAATATTTTTGACTCAAAGGCTTCAGTGAACTCTATGATGCATTAATGAGGAGAGTCAAGTCCCTCAGTGCCCAGTAAGTGACACATCACTTCTTGAAGTAGAAGGCAATTACTTTGTAAATGGACATAACAGTCTCAGAAGTGGCCAGCTGAGTGGGTGTGGAGGCAGGTCAATAAGCATGCATAGTTTACAGAGAATAAAAGTCTCCACAACAGTTTAAACATAATGTCTCTCTGGTACCTGAATGATGTTCCCTAATATTCACTTTATGCTCATGAAAGATGAAAATGCCTCCACTCTCGGAAGGAGAGCACTCAGGCCAACTTACTCCATTCAAAATAGGAGATGCAATAGCTGGAAATGGAAGTGAATGGGAGGATGTGAGAAACCCAAGGGATGACTGATACCTTGTCTACACCTAAAGCACGGCAGTGGTGGTAGCTACAGTGGTAGCTATGGTGACAGGGGAAGCCCTCCCGTCGACACAGCACTGTCTACACCGGGAGTTCAGTCAGTATAACGGTGTCGCTGAGGGGTGTCAATTTTCCACACCCCTGAGACAGTTATACTGACATAAGTTCATAGTATAGACCAGAGCCAAGTCCTACCTAATTAAATGGAAAGACTGCCATTCATTCAATGGGTGTTGAACGGGGCCCTAAAAGTGTAGAAATCAGCAAAAAAAGCCTCTTCTTTAATAAACCAAACATGCTTGAGAAGTTAGAAGAGCGAAGAGGGGATGAGTCCAGTTACCGTTATAGCCAATTCATTTTCATCCTGCCTCCTTAACACTATCCTAACATTGCAAGCCCTGTCATTGCCATTGGGACGGGGTGGGATTGGCACAAAGAGGTTGGGAGGGAGGCGTCTACAACTGCACCTCTAGCTTAAGAACCGGACCTTTAAGAAAACCATTTCCAAACCAGTCAGCTATTGCCTGCCTCGGTGAGTCAGCAAAAACATGGAACAGTTCTGCAAACCTGGTCCTTCAGCTGAGCATAGGCTGGAAATTGCAGTTCATTCTTCAATGCGGATTAGTCATCTGCTGGAAAGGCTGCAATTTTGGTAGTGCATTTCCCTGGGTGTAATTAATGATGCTTTCATTGAAGTCACTGTGCTGCAAAGCTCTGAGAAACAGATATTTAATTTGGAAAACATTTGTGATATCTATTATAAAAATGTAAAAGCAAAGGATGGTTTTTCCCTTATTATAGCTCAGTTTCATTTAGCAAGGCATTTAAGCACATGAATATTACTTCTTACATTCTTCAAGTTAAGCACATGATTAAGTGCTTTGCTGGAATTTCTTCAGACTTCTGCTTTACAATAACAATATCTACCTCTTCTATAGCACTCTTTAGCTGTAGATCTCATAGCACTTTACAAGGAGGTGCCATCAGACAAATGGAGAAACCGAGGCAGAGAAAGGAAAAGTGACTTGTTCAAGCGACAAAGGGTCCTGTGGCACCTTATAGACTAACAGAGGTATTGGAGCATAAGCTTTCGTGGGTGAATACCCACTTCTTCGGATGCCACCCACGAAAGCTTATGCTCCAATACCTCTGTTAGTCTAGAAGGTGCCACAGGACCCTTTGTCGCTTCTACAGATCCAGACTAACATGGCTACCCCTCTGATACTTGTGACTTGTTCAAGGTCACCCAGCAGGCCAGTTGCAGAACTGTGAATAGAACCTGAGTCCAAATCCAATTCTCTATCCACTAGGCCACACTGCTTCCCATATACCGTTCTGGTCAATCTTCCTGCTCTTTGTAATGTGTCTAGACATTTAAGGGTTTCAAGGATTTGTTTTCTACACTCAGCTGTTTCAGAGTATACTTTTCATTGTTTTATGTATATACAACATTTCCTTTCTCCTTGTTATTTTGGATTGCCATTATATATGCCTGAGGGGAAGTTCTTGAGTAAAATACAGCCTGTCTATAATTTTATCACACAGTCCTGGAAGTCTAGCTACCACATGTTTTGACTTCTGTTTTACTGAATATGTTTAATTGATTTGTATGCAATAGAGTTTCAAATAAAAACACATTGTGTTCTCAGTGCATAAAAAGCATTGTAAAACACAAAAGTGCTGTATAAACAATGTAGGAGTATAAAAATAGGGTCTAATTCATTACTTTGACAGAGTTACAGCAGCAAACAGAGTTACAAGATGGATTAAATTGGGCCCAACTTGTCAAGGCATAGTGGAAATTATATAGGTGTAATTAGCTCTTTTTAAAAAAAAAAATTTAAGAAAACTTGATAAACAACAACCCAAAATGGAACTAGCTTCAACTACTGCCTCCAATTATTATTACTGTTTGTATAACAGTAGTGTCAAGAGACCCCAGCAGGGATCTGGGCCCCATTGAGCTAGGCATTGAATAAACACAAAGGGAGAGGAAGACCCTGCCCTAAAGAGCTTATAGTCTAAATAGACACAGGCTGAGTGGGGAAATAGACACAAAAAGAGGCAAAGGGATTTGCCAACTCACCCAGTGGCAGGTCAGTAGCAGAGCTGGGAATAGAGGCCCTACCTAAGGTTGCCAACTTTCTAATTGCACAAAATCGAACACCCCTGTCCCGCCCCTTCCCTGAGACCCCTCCCTGCCCTGCCCCTTCTGAGGCCCCGCCCCCACCCACTCCATCCTCCCTCCCTCTCTCTCCCCCACCCTCAGTCACTTTCAGCAGGCTGAGGCAGGGAGTTGGGGTTGGGGTGGGGGAAGGTGGTGAGGGCTCAGGCGGGGGGTGCAGGCTCTGGAGTGGGGCCAGGGATGAGGGGTTTGGCATGTGGGAAAGGGCTCCAGGATGGGGCAGGGGGTTGAGATGAGGGGGGTATGGGCTCTGGGCTGGGGGTGTGGGCTACAGGTGGGGACAGAAATGAGGGGTTCAGGGTGCGGGAGAGGGCTCTGGGCTGGGGAAGGGGGTTGATGTGTGTGTGTGTGGGGGTGAGCACTTTGGGAGTGCAGGCTCTGGGGTAGAGCCAGGGATGAGGGGTTTGGAGAGGAGGGGGCTGAGGCAGTGAATTGGGGTGTGTGGGTGGGGTTGTGGGGTGTGGGCTCTGGGAGGCAGTTTGGGTGTGGGAGGGGATTCCAGGCTGGGGCAGGGGGTTCAGGTGCAGAGTCCCAGCAGCACTTACCAAGACTCCCAGGAAGCGCCCGCCAGGTCCCTGCAGCCTCTAGACAAATGGGTGGCCAGGGAGGCTCCATGTGCTGCTCTCACACCTGGAGGCGCCACCCCTGCAGCTTCCATTGGTCATGATTCCTGGTCAATAGGAGCTGCTTAGTTGGGCCTCAGGGTGGGGGCAGCACACTGAGCCTCCCTGGCCCCCCATGCGTCTAGGGGCTGCAGGGATCTGGGGGCCACTTCCAGGAGCCACATGAAACCAGGGCAGGTCGGGAGCCTGCCTTAGTCTGGGAGCCCCTGCTGCGCCACTGACCGGACTTTTAATGGCCCGGCGGTGCCAACCGGAGCCACCACGGTCACTTTTTGACCAGGCGTTCCGGTCAAAAAACAGATGCCTGGCAACCCTACCTAGGGCTCTAGACCGCCCCACCCTAGCGTGATGCTCTGTCTGTGGGATCATGCTGCTCCTTACCACACGTGACCGGGTCTAGTGGGCCCACCAGGTGACTGAGGGACAAGAACCCCTGAATTCTATTCCCAGCTCTGACACTGTCTCCCCATCTGCTTACAGCATGGCTGTCACAAGGAATAATTTGTCCATGGCTCAAATCATGACAGCCCATGGGAGGGACTAGAAAACTCCCTATCATTCTATGGAAGGGTGAGCAGAGGATCTGGCCCCTCAAACTTCTGGCTGTCCCCAAGTTTCAGGGCCTCTTCAGTCATTCAGTATGCTAGAAGGGATATCCAGTGTATCTACGCTATGCCCTGATCCCTTATGGCAGCTGGGCTCCCTCAGGAGCCCTGTTTTCATTGGCTCCTTGCCCTGTTGTGGGTGGAGTCTGTTGTACAGTTTAGAAAGCGTGCCAGTGTAGGTTCACGATCATCAAGGTCACCTTACACAGGGAAAACCCCATATGTTTGGAAGTGGACAATACTCCAGAACGGAGCTCTCCCCTGAACTTCACCCTACACGTGCAGCTAGGCCGCCTTGAACATGCAGGGAGCCAAATAAATGGAGATCATGCTTATGGGGCTTCTGCCCAGCAGAGGGAATGGGGGATGATGATAGGCTCGCTCCAACCTCCTCTAATTAAATGTGGATCAAAGGAGTAGGTATTCTGCTGTGTATGCGCTCTCCCATGGGGAGAATGAATGAAGGGGATGATGTGGCCCACTGTTTGTACTGACCTTCAGGAACATGAAGTGCTGCATAAATGTCTTGATCAAAATTTGCCCATAAGCAATGGTGGTGTTATTACATCTCCCTGATTTGAGTAGAGAAATGTACCTATGGGAAATAATAGCCGGCAGCAGGCTGTTTTCCTACCCAAGGTGGCTTTTATGCTTTGACCATCTTACATGTGATTGGTTTTTTTCTGCCTGTGTTTTCTGTTCCATAATAATATAAACTTGATTAACAGGCTAAGCATGAGCGTAAGCAAAGTTGTATAAGATTGTCAGAGGGGATAAGCAAGATTGCACTGTTAATGCGCCCAGAAGCCAGGAAATGCCAAAGTGAACGCTGCACAAGTAAACCTTGTTGCGTGTGTATTACAAAGCAGGTGTCAATTAGACCATCACATAGTTGTATCTCATCCAACCCAATCTAATGTCAGACGGTGCAGCTGGAGCCTTCAGCCTGTAATTTTGCAATGTTTATTCGTTATATTAAACTCCACAATTCGCAACTGTTTAGGTAGTCGCAACGAGAGCAGTGTACGCTACACGCTATACAAGGGCAGCTGGAGGCAGCGCCTCTCCTCCATGCATTTTGAAAGCTACTCTACCACAGGCCAGGGGAGCTCAGCTACAGAACTTTCTCCTTAAAAGACGGGAAGCGAATAAGGCATGGAATTCTGCAGTGTCCTTGTCTCATTTACCGTACATCTTCGATGCCGTTTTCATTGTGCATCTGTGCCAGCCATGCACAATGTGGCCGTCCATAGCTGGGCAATTTCTCATGATATCAGCCAGCCTATGAAAAAAGTTAGACCGGGGGCTCTCAAAGGAACCCTAAGCCTCTCTAGAGTACACACTGTATAGTTACTGGTGCATTTCTTGGGCAGCTGAGGTCATTCAGCTTTTGCCTTCATGTCTCACACAGCACATCCCTGGCATGCACCAATATCCTACTAATGCACAGAATCATGACATTTTGCTGTGGGACCTATTAATACCATCAACCACTGAAGTCAATAGAAGGACTCCCGTTGACTTCAATATACTAAACCACTTAAGCATATGCTTAACTTTCAGCTCATTAGTAGTCCCATTGAAGTAATAGAATCTGACCTCATTAATATCCTTTAATACCCCTTTAGCAATGTAAAGCAGATGTAAATGTAATTTACACCCACTTTAAGGCCCTTTATGCTGCCAGATGGTACCTAGGGGCCACATTGTAAAAGAAAATAAGATCCACATCCTTTATCAGTTTAGTTTGTATGATCTAGACCTTTCATAAGAATAGTTTTCACTTTTTTCATTCCAAAGACATTGTTGTACAGAAAGGTGAAATCACTAAATTCCACCCAAGCCTTCTGTTATTGTTGTTCAAAAATATATCCCACACTTTAAGAGCATGCTCAGATTTTGCTAAATTATGACCCATTCAAGTTTTCCCAAGAACACCCAATGGCATGTCTCCAATGAAGGTTAGAATTTTCAGCTTTCTGCACTCAGCTGTTTCATAGCTGTAGGGAAAGTGTGTGTGGGGAGGGGGGAGAAGGTTGCAAGACATTAATGTTTTAGTAATGCGGAAAGTGTATTTGTTCCCTGATCCCCTCAACCTCAAAAATGAATTAACTCTATTTCTTCAAACTTTCAAAAAGTATTATATATTTGGGCAGGGACCGTACTAGCAAAATTTCAGCCCAGAAGAAAAAATCTTCAGAAAGTTATCAATGACTGAAAATAGGGAGAGAGAATGAAACTTCTTTGCAACCTTAGCCATAGCTGTCACTCCCAGCCCTATCATATAGCACAGTACACTGAAACACAGCTCTGCTTTTGATGCTGCAATCTTCACAAAAGAATTGTGTTATGTTGAGGACAAGAAATTCAAAAAAGAAATATGCATTAGTGAGCAATAGGCACAAACATTGCAGATCAACTAGCATTGAAATTTAATGAGCCAGATTCTCAGCTAGTGTAAATGAGTATAAATTGTTTGACTGAAGTGGAGTTGCAATAGCTGGGGGATCCAGCCTATAATTTGATATAGCATGTTAAGAGAGAGTAGAATTTAAGCAATGTACAGTGACATTGTTAGTGATCCTTTTATGCTGTGAACAGTCGGTTATGATGCAGAGTTTAAATAAATTGAAAATCTCTCTGGTATTATCCTTCATGTTCTGCAAGTTGAACTTGTATAGTAAATCTATTAGACTAAATTATCTGACATTTGAATAGACGGATAACGATTTCATTCGTAAAATAAATGGAGTTTGCAGGCTAATGTGTTTATGAACAGATTGTCTAATCTGCCCAAACTTGAGTTTCCCTAAAAGCCGGTGACTATTAGGAAGGGGAGATACTGCAAACTGATGTTAGATTTATCCCTGGTCTGAAGCTGAATTAGAGCGCTTGGATGGCCATTATTATTATTTACTATTTATATTACAGTAGCACCAACGTGAGCACAAGGCCCCACTCCGCCGGGCACCGTCCAAACCACACCGACTGCCCCAAAGAGCTTACAATCTAATGAGATAAATGGTTGCCTAAAGGAAGCGCTATTATCCCCATTTCACGGGGGGGAACCGATGCACAAAGACACTCACCCAAGGCCACACTCAGGAAATCTGCAGCAGAGTTCAAAATTGAACCATGCTATCCTGATTTTCAGGCCAGTGCCTTAAAAACAAAACCATACTTTCTCCCCTCTTTTAAAATTTCCAGTCAGAGTCCCACCGCAGGGTATTTTAAGAAGCACCATTAGTCATCTGGAATGGCCCTGACTTAGAGAGTATTGAACTCAGTGGAAAGCGTCATACTGAATCAATAGACTTGGGATCAGAGCCATAATGAATTATCTGAAATAAGAAATATTAAATATTTTATATCACAATAGAGATACGGAGCAGGAGCCCGATCCATTGAGGCCAATTAAAAGACTCCCATTGATTTCATAAGGTAATTGAATCAGGCCCTAAATTAACAGAATTTTTTTCAGTGCTAATGTATTTTTGATCCTATATTAATCGTCCTAAAATGAGATGTGCATATTTTTCCTGATGTATGTGCTTTAATTAAGATTTCCCTCTGCTTTATTAAATCTAGTTCTCAAAGTTCATTGTGAACCTTGGGCTTCCTTGGGATGAGAAATACAATTATATTTCCCTCTATAGTATCATATACTTTGAAGTAGAAAGTAAAGCACTATTAAAGTAAAGCATAAGAATCATTAACATCTCTTCACAACAGTCTCCATTAACAACTCAGTTTTTGCCAGCAGTTACCACACCGTGGTATCTGAGCTGCAGGACCACATTTTCTACTGATGTAAATGGGCACAGTTGTAATGACTTCAATGGAATTGTGCCCATTGACAGCAGTAGATAATTTGCCCCATAATAGTTCTTTACATTTAGAATTGTAACTACTGAGGGGTAAATATTCATATTTCAATGGCAACCTCTGTTTTTAATTATTGCCCTTTAGTGCAATTTAGCACATTGTATCAGTTTGAGTGAAAAGTGAAATTCAGTGTTGGTTTTTCTTCTGTTACACAGAAGCTTCACTGATGGCAGGGCATGGGATCACTGCATACTTGTTTATCATGACTTGCTAATTACATTTGCTAAACTGTCAAGCTGTTTTGGCATTAAACACTAGCACGTGTGGGTATGAAATCCTATCTTCTGTCTATGGGTGTGACAATGGTGCTGGCAGGGAACTGGATCAGATAATTGTCAGCTTTTTAGAATGAAAGGAGAGTGACATGATTCGGGTAAAAGAGTCTGGGTCTGAGGCTTGGATATCTACGCAGCCAAAGGCTGAGAACCAGATTCCCTTTCTTCCTTCTTGATCTTCACAGAATCATAGAAGATCAGGGTTGGAAGAGACCTCAGGAGGTCATCTAGTCCAACCCCCTGCTCAATGCTTTGGGACCAACCCCAACTAAATCATCCCAGCCAGGGCTTTGTCAAGCCAGGCCTTAAAAACCTCTAAGGATGGAGATTCCACCACCTCCCTAGGTAACCCATTCCAGTGCTTCACCATCCTCCTAGTGAAATAGTGTTTCCTAAGATCCAACCTAGACCTCTCCCACGGCAAAGTGAGACCATTGCTTCTTGTTCTGTCATCTTCAAGTCCTTCACCTTGCCCTCCATTTTCTTCCTGATCCCCTCATTTTTGCATTTTCCTGTGATATTAGCCAGAGTCCTGTGCCCTGCACCCTTTACCCTGAGGCTTTTTTATCCCCAGCCTACCAAGAATTTTCCTCACTCTGAGTTTTCTCTTCTCACCCTACCTCATTTCACCAAAACTTCTCTCCTCCCCTGGGTCTTCTTGTTCATTCTTAAATCCTCCCTTTCCGAGTCTTCATTGTTCCCATCTTCAAAACAACCCTAAGATGGTCACTAGTGAGAGCACTTCATGGAACAGGGCTTTATAAAGCAGTGAGCAAGCGACCAGGGAGCTTTGCGAACAGGGCTGCAAACAGGGGAGTTTGAGAGGAATTGCTCCAGGTAAAGCAGGAGCAAATACAGGACCCTTGGGGTAAGTGGCTGTCTGTAGTGTGTGTTTGGGGGTACTTGTGTCTGTCTGTCTGTTCATTCGTTTGTTTGTTTGCAGGACCGTGTGCTGTGGCTGGCAGTTGGAAGCTGTGAGCTTCTACACCAGGGGGCGGGGCTAATCAATCAGGCAGGCCAGGGCTTTATAAAGCAGTGAGCAAGCGACCAGGGAGCTTTGCGAACAGGGCTGCAAACAGGGGAGTTTGAGAGGGAGTTGGGAAGGGGAGTGCGAAGGGGGCAAGGTACTCTTGCCATTCCTAACTCCTTTAACCCAAACTAAGGGCAGAGGCAGGGCTACCAAGGGGCTGCAGACGGGGGAGTGAGTATCTGTTGTGGGGACAGATTGGCAGTTTGACCGTGTTTGATTTCCTGTTTGAATAGTGTGATTTGGGAGTGCTTTGTTCCAGGCTCTTCTAAGAGGACAGTCAGTCAGCTGTGAACCAGCTGAGTGAGGAAACTCTTCAAAGGAAGGGACTATGGATGCTGAGCGATCCGCTGTTGTGACCTGCACAGGATGTGCCATGTTTGTCTTTCTTCCACAGGATAGAAGCGACTTTGTCTGTACAAAGTGCAAGCTGATCTCCATATTGGAAGAGAAGATTCACGGTCTGGAGAAACGAGTATCAACCCTGCGTTCCATAAAAGAAAATGAGGAGTTCCTGGATAGACGTCAGGATCGGCTTCAGTGGGTACACTGTTCTGAGGATTCAGAGCAGGCTACGCAGCGGGGACAGAAGGCCAGTGAGGACCATTGGCGGCATGTGACCTCCAGAAGAGGAAAGAGTATGAGACAAGTCCATGTACCAGAAACGCATATTCAGATGAGCAACCGTTTTCATGTTCTCTCCACAGGTACTAGTGCAGAGAGTGGAGTGAATGATACATCTGAGGGAACAGAGCAGAAGGAGACTCCACTAACTGGAAGGCATGAGATGCACAGTCCTAGAGATGGGGGTTCCACGACCACCACTCCCAAGAGGAGGAGGAGGGTGGTGGTGGTCGGGGACTCTCTCCTCAGGGGGACTGAGTCATCTATCTGCCGCCCTGACCGGGAAAACCGAGAGGTGTGCTGCTTGCCAGGGGCTAGGATTCGTGATGTGACGGAGAGACTGCCGAGACTCATCAAACCCTCGGATCGCTACCCCTTCCTGCTTCTCCACGTGGGCACCAATGATACTGCCAAGAATGACCTTGAGCGTATTACTGCAGACTACGTGGCTCTGGGAAGAAGGATAAAGGAGTTTGAGGCGCAAGTGGTGTTCTCGTCCATTCTCCCTGTGGCAGGAAAAGGCCGGGGTAGAGACCGTCGAATCGTGGAAGTCAACGAATGGCTACGCAGATGGTGTCGGAGAGAAGGGTTCGGATTCTTTGACCATGGGATGGTGTTCCAAGAAGGAGTGCTAGGCAGAGATGGGCTCCACCTGACGAAGAGAGGGAAGAGCATCTTTGGAAGCAGGCTGGCTAACCTAGTGAGGAGGGCTTTAAACTAGGTTCACCGGGGGAAGGAGACCAAAGCCCCGAGGTAAGTGGGGAAGTGGGATACCGGGAGGAAGCACAAGTAGGTGAGTGCAAGAGGGGAGGGCTCCTGCCCCACACTGGGACAGCAGGACGATCGGTGAGTTATCTTAAATGCCTATACACAAATGCAAGAAGCCTGGGGAACAAGCAGGGAGAACTGGAAGTCCTGGCACAGTCAAGGAATTATGATGTAATTGGAATAACAGAGACTTGGTGGGATAACTCACATGATTGGAGTACTGTCATGGATGGATATAAACTGTTCAGGAAGGATAGGCAGGGCAGAAAAGGTGGGGGAGTTGCGTTGTATGTAAGAGAGCAGTATGACTGCTCAGAGCTCCAGTATGAAACTGCAGAAAAACCTGAGAGTCTCTGGATTAAATTTAGAAGTGTGAGCAACAAGGGTAATGTCGTGGTGGGAGTCTGCTACAGACCACCAGACCAGGGGGATGAGGTGGACGAGGCTTTCTTCCAGCAACTAACAGAAGTTACTAGATCACAGGCCCTGGTTCTCATGGGTGACTTTAATCACCCCGATATCTGCTGGGAGAGCAATACAGCGGTCCACAGACAATCCAGGAAGTTTTTGGAAAGTGTAGGGGACAATTTCCTGGTGCAAGTGCTGGAGGAACCAACTAGGGGAAAAGCTCTTCTTGACCTGCTGCTCACAAACAGGGAGGAAATAGTAGAGGAAGCAATAGTGGATGGGAACCTGGGAGGCAGTGACCATGAGATGGTTGAGTTCAGGATCCTGACACAAGGAAGAAAGGAGAGCAGTAGAACAGAGACCCTGGACTTCAGAAAAGCAGACTGACTCCCTCAGGGAACTGATGGGCAAGGTCCCCTGGGAGAATAACATGAGGGGGAAAGGAGTCGAGGAAAGCTGGCTGTATTTTAAAGAATCCTTATTGAGGTTGCAGGAACAAACCATCCCGATGTGTAGAAAGAAAAGTAAATATGGCAGGCGACCAGCTTGGCTTAACAGTGAAATCCTTGCTCGTCTTAAACACAAAAAAGCAGCTTACAAGAAGTGGAAGATTGGACAAATGACCAGGGAGGAGTATATAAATATTGTTCAGGCATGCAGGAGTGAAATTAGGAAGGCCAAATCACACTTGGAGTTGCAGCTAGCCGGAGATGTTAGGAGTAACAAGAAGGGTTTCTTCAGGTATGTGAGCAAGAAGAAGAAAGTCAAGGAAAGTGTGGGCCCCTTGCTGAATGAGGGAGGGAACCTAGTGACAGAGGATGTGGAGAAAGCTAGTGTACTCAATGCTTTTTTTGCCTCTGTCTTCACAGACAAGGTCAGCTCCCAGGCGGCTGCACTCCGCAGCACGGTATGGGGAGGAGGTGACCAGCCCTCTGTGGAGAAAGAAGTAGTTCGGGACTATTTAGAAAAGCTGGACGAACACAAGTCCATGGGGCCGGATGCACTGCATCCGAGGGTGCTAAAGGAGTTGGCCGATGTGATTGCAGAGCCATTGGCCATTATCTTTGACAAATCATGGCAATCGGGGGAGGTCCCGGATGACTGGAAAAAAGCTAATGTAGTGCCCATCTTTAAAAAAGGGAAGAAGGAAGATCCGGGGAACTACAGGCCAGTCAGTCTCACCTCAGTCCCTGGAAAAATCATGGAACAGGTCCTCAAGGAATCAATTCTGAACCACTTAAAGGAGGGGAAAGTGATCAGGAACAGTCAGCATGGATTCACCAAGGGCAAGTCATGCCTGACTAACCTAATTGCCTTCTATGATGAGATAACTGGCTCTGTGGATGAGGGGAAAGCAGTGGATGTGCTATTTCTTGACTTTAGCAAAGCTTTTGATACAGTCTCCCACAGTGTTCTTGCCAGCAAGTTAAGGAAGTATGGGCTGGATGAATGGACGGTAAGGTGGATAGAAAACTGGCTGGATGGTCGTGCTCAACGGGTAGTGATCAATGGCTCCATGTCTAGTTGGCAGCCGGTATCAAGTGGAGTGCCCCAAGGGTCGGTGCTGGGGCCGGTTTTGTTCAATATCTTCATCAACGATCTGGAGGATGGTGTGGACTGCACCCTTAGCAAGTTTGCAGATGACACTAAACTGGGAGGAGTGGTTGATACGCTGGAGGGTAGGGACAGGATACAGAGGGACCTAGACAAATTAGAGGATTGGGCCAAAAGAAATCTGATGAGGTTCAACAAGGACAAGTGCAGAGTCCTGCACTTAGGACGGAAGAATCCCATGCACTGCTACAGACTAGGGACCGAATGGCTGGGCAGCAGTTCTGCAGAAAAGGACCTAGGGGTTACGGTGGACGAAAAGCTGAATATGAGTCAACAGTGTGCCCTTGTTGCCAAGAAGGCTAACGGCATTTTGGGCTGTATAAGTAGGGGCATTTCCAGCAGATCGAGGGACGTGATTATTCCCCTCTATTCGCCACTGGTGAGGCCTCATTTGGAGTACTGTGTCCAGTTTTGGGCCCCACGCTACAAGAAGGATGTGGATAAATTGGAAAGAGTCCAACGGAGGGCAACAAAAATGATTAGGGGGCTGGAGCACATGACTTATGAGGAGAGGCTGAGGGAACTGGGATTGTTTAGCCTGCAGAAGAGAAGAATGAGGGGGGATTTGATAGCTGCTTTCAACTACCTGAAAGGGGGTTCCAAAGAGGATGGATCTAGACTGTTCTCAGTGGTAGAAGATGACAGAACAAGGAGTAATGGTCTCAAGTTGCAGAGGGGGAGTTTAGGTTGGATATTAGGAAAAACTTTTTCACTAGTAGGGTGGTGAAGCACTGGAATGGGTTACCTAGGGAGGTGGTGGAATCTCCTTCCTTAGAGGTTTTTAAGGTCAGGCTTGACAAAGCCCTGGCTGGGATGATCTAATTGGGTTTGGTCCTGCTTTGAGCAGGGGGTTGGACTAGATGACCTCCTGAGGTCCCTTCCAACCCTGAGATTCTATGATTCTATGAACAGATGTGGCTTGAATAATAAATAATATAATAAATACCTAGCGGTTATATGGTACTTCTTATCAGAAGATTTCAAGGTGCTTTACAAAAGAGGTCAGGGAAACTGAGGCAGGGAGGAGAAGTGACTTGCCTATGGTTACCCAGCAGGTCAGTGGCAGAGTCGGAAACAGAATCCAGATCTCCTTGAAATGAAACATGGCTATGAAGAAAAGATTTAAAGCATGACAGCCAAGTAACAGAGCAAACAGTCTTGTAGTCCCATAAATGAACATATGCTGAATTCACATTCAGAGACAAAGGCCCACTCTCGCTCATGTTCAGTAGCATTTGACTCCACAAGGAGTCCCAATGCAACCAATGGGAACATGCACAGAATAAGTTACCATTCAAGGTGAGTATGACTGGCAATATCTGGCTCAACATTTTTATAAAGTTCACAGATTCATAGACTGTAAAGCTAGAAGGGAGTATTATGGTAATCTAATCTGACCTTCTGCAGAACATAAATTAGGACCCATTTACATCTATGCACCCTATTACTGGGCTTGCATATGCAAATCAGGAATTCAAATATGCAAGTTGACATTTAGGTGTCTTAATGACTATCTGCACTTGCAAATAGCAAATTTGCACATACAAATATTGGCAAGCAACTGAGTCTCCACTTTCTTTAAGTGTGGCTGTATTGTTATTGACATGATTAAATGTAACTATTAAAAAACAATTCAAACTTATTTTTGAATGTGAACTGAATAGCAGAAAGGAAACACAATTGAGTGCAAGATATATCAGAAAAAAGATCATCATTAGATACAATGAACTGTCTTCATCAGCAAAGAGAAGCAATACCAGCCCTAACATGGATTGTATCCATGTACTTTACAAACCTTATTGTTTCATTTAACTGTTCTACTGCTCCCTAAAATTGCATTTTCCAGTTTCAGAAATCTGTATAATCATAGCAATGACAGGTTGTAGAATCCTACTGGCCAAATAAACCCACTGACTTCAATGGAGTTACTCCATGGATTCATCTGGCCCTTTAAAAAAATTAATTTTAACTGATGCTATCTGTAATTACAGTCTTAGTGAACTGTGTCACCATCTACAGGGGTTTTCCTTTAACCTTATGTACACAGGTATAAGGTGTACTGTATTCTACATATCATCTTCAACTCTTTTGCAATGACTGATGTTAACACAGATAGCACCAAAGCACAGCCAGCGCCATGTTCCACATCTCTATCTCAGAATGCCTTTCTTCCACCGAGACTTCTGATCCAGATTTGAGGTTTCAGTTTATTCTCAAATTTCCCACACACTTAGTTGGCTTCCCTCTGACTACTGGGGAAAAAACAACTTATTTTTCCCCTGCAGAAAAAGGGATAACATTAGTGTTTTGATAGGGGGTTAATATTAGAACAGATCATAACCTCAGTGTAACTGACATGTTTCCTGGATAGTTCTATGGGATGGCTAGTTAGCTCTTTGAAGAGGGAGATGACAACAGGGTACTATTTACCATGAAATAGCAGGAAGATGCTACTAAAATCTTTGCCTCCAGATACATTATTAGGGCCCAATTAGTCTGGAATTTTCAAGGGAGCCCGTAGCGAGGCGATGATTCAATGGTGCAGCGCCTCCTGCTGGTTGTCTGGGAATTGGCTCTTTTCCAGGATACGGCGCGCCCTCTGCAGGCTGGTGTCTCGCCTGCCACTGGCCCTGTGTCCCTCCCAGACCCCAGTGCCTCTTTATCTCAGGGTTCTGCCCCCAGCAGTACCCCCACTCTCTCTGGGTCTCCCCTCCTAAGAGAACCCCCAACCCTCTAACCCACCTTACCTCAGTGGCTACTGCCAGTCATCATCTAGCCCCCGCTCACTGGGGCAGACTGCAGTCTGTAATGGCCACTCATCATTGGCAAAGGGTTAGGACCTGCTGCCTTTGCCTATCCTCAGGCTGCCCCTCTGTAGCCCCAGTACCTTTTCCTAGGCCTTCATCAAGGCCTGCAGCCTGGGGTTTTACCAAGATGGAGCTCCCCAGCTCCCTTTGCCCTTCCCCAGCACTGCTCTGCTTCAGTACCTTGCTCCCAGGCAGCTAGGTCCTCTCCTTCCAGGGCAGGAGTGAGACTCCGTCAGCTCCTGGCCCCCAGCCCTCTTATAAGGACCAGCTGGGCCCTGATTGAGCTGGCCACACTGCGGCTGCTTCCCCAATCAGCCTATCTTGGCTGCTTTTAACCCCTGCCTATCGGAGTGGGGCAGCTGCCACACTACAGGGCCCGAGGAAGTTAAGCATCCAGCCCTATATTACAGTGGCACCCAGAGGCCCCAGTCAACATCAAAACTCCATTGTGGCAGGTTTTGAACAAACACATACAAAATCACAGTGCAAAATCCTGATCCTGCGGAAGTCAATGGCAATACTCCACGGACTTTCATGAGCTGGAATGTCACCCACAGTTCTCTTTTCTGAAGAATTTAAAAGCTAAGGCCCTGATCTTGCCAACACTGATGCATGTGAGTCATGTCATTGGCTTCAATCACTGTCATGTCCATGAAATAAAGTGTGCAAGATTTTAAGCCACGGATCATGGGCTATGCTTCTCTCCTTTATGCCAGGATAATGCCTGAGTTATTCTGAGTTATTCTCAGCTGAGTTATTCCTGACTTACACTGGTGTAAATGAGAAGAGAATGGGACCCACTCTCTTTAAAGACTAAGGGGAAAGTCCTTGTTGAAAGGTTTTTCCCCAACTGTCATCTGAAATGTTCCCATGGTTATAAATCCCTTGGTAGTGTTTGCTGCTTCTGTTAAATATTTGGGCTGCTCACTCTTTAAGATTTACACAGAAGAAAAATGTCTTCAGAGATATTAGATGGGACGACGATCCCTGGTTGACTGGGATACCGAACAATGAGTGTAACCGGTTTCCACAAGGGGTTAGGCTGGATGGGAAAGGCTTTGTGTCTGTTTTTACTCCAGGGGGGCCCACTCCTCATACAGATTTCCATGGAAAGGGAATTTTAATCCTTTTCAACAAATCAATTATTTTGTGATGTTGGAAGATTTCAATCTCCTTCATAAATCTGCCGGTGGGACTACTGACAGCTAGGATTACAGCCCATCAGGAGTAAATACAGAGAGACTAAATTAGGGTGTGTGGACATAGATGGCTATTTGTAATGCTTGTGATTTCTTTTTAAAATTAAAATAATCACTAGTGTCTAGATTCTGATACCCTCACTGACTAATACCGTTCTTTTTGAGTATTCCCATTCATATCAGTGAGCTGACTTGCTGAGTAGCGTGCTACTTAACATGAGTAAGGGTATGAGAACCTTGCTTCCAAAGAATAAAGATTAAATCCTGCTTACTGATATCCAGGTGTAAATCCAGGAGAATCTCACTGTAGTCACTGGAAGTAACAGCAGAATTTGGCCCCCTGTACATACATCATGATCCTGAATTCCTGGCACACTTAAAATTCCCATTAACTTCAAGTCAGAGTTTGGGGTGCTGAAGGAAAGCAGGATTGAGCCTTAGGTCAATAGAAATTTTACTATAAGAGGGTAGACGTTGCTCTTTCAGCTTAATGTTATAAATGTTACTGAGCTTACTACTAACAGTGAATGAACCCTCAAGGCTCTTAGAAGAATCCAACAATTTGGCTGTCTCTGAACATTCTCATTGGGGAAAGCAGGCTGGATATCTCATGAGAAATAGTCTGTCTTGCAAGAATTATCCATACTACCTGGTCAGAAGTCTCTGGATGGCACCCTAGCAGCCAGAATAGCTTTTCAAAGTGGCCACTTTTTCAAGGCCACTTTTCACATTTCTTTGATTCCCCAATGTAAGCCCGCAAAGTCTCCATGAAGTTCACAAGATTTCCAAGACCAGAGCTGCTCTTTCTATGCTGAACTACCATCAGCCTGCTTAGCACAGAGCTGCAGGGTCATCTTTGAAGCTGTACCAAAGGATCGGATGGTTGTTATTACTGGATTAGTTGCAATGGCAGCCATTAGGATGTATCCTGGTGTTCCTCTTTGATGTGTTTGTTAATTCTATATTTGGTACTGTCACTGATACCGTTTTAAATATTCTAAACGTCTGGCCAGTGAGATATCACTGTGGAGCCTGAGAGTCTCAAAAACCAGTTTCTCAGATGTTAGAGACCAGGCCTGGGAATGATGGATGCATTTTAGCTGCAACAGCCTAGTTGGAAATTGGATTTTTCATTTCAAGGGTGCCCTATGGGACACTTTAGAATTAAGATAGTGAATATTTCTGACTGATATTTTGAGGTTAATTTTTGTGATATAATAATAATACTTTTCAGTTAAATATCAGCCTTGAAAAATTGTCAGGAAAATTTACTATCTCAAGGAAAAAAAAGTCACTAACCCGCTTTATCGTGATGATAAAGTTAATGGGAAAACAAACGATAGCTAAAAATTATTCTCCTCAGGTAAGAGAGTGAATAGAATTTTGCAAGGCTGATTTATTTAGTGCTTTTTATCTGAAGACCTCACAACATTTTATAACCTGTAAGTTAGTAAGAACGCTCCTATGAGATTATTACTAGAGCCACTTTACAGAAATTTAAGTGAGGCACAGTGAAGAAACATCCATGGTCAGAAAGGGTAATCAGTTGTATATCCAGCAATAGAATCTAGGAATTATTATCTGATAACGCCTAGAGGCCCCAGTCAAGGTCAAGACCCCATTGTGCTGGGTGCTGTTCAAGCCCTGAGAAGCATACAAGCTTAATACACAAGACAGTCAAAAGAGGAGAGAGAAAACTGTGGCACAGAAAGGTAAAGTGACTTTCCCAAGGTCACTCAGCAGGCAAATGGTAGAACTAGGATTAGAACCCAGAGCTCCTAACTAGCAGGTCAGTGCATTATCCACTAGACTACATTGCCTCCCATGGCTAGCTGACCTCTGCTCTAACCACTAGACATGCTGCCCTCCATAATATGTTAGCCATCATCGGCCAAATGTATCCTTGGTGGAACTCCACTGACCTCCTGATTGACACTGGTGAGAGCAGAGTGCCTGAGAAATTTCCCTATTATGGCATGTAATATGTAATACGGTATGTAAGTGCCTCGTGTTAAAGGAGGATATTGACATAATAGGCACCACAGAAACATGGTGGAGTGAGGACAATCAATGGGACACAATCATTCCGGGGTATAAAATATATCGGAAAGACAGAACAGGTCGGGGGGCGGGGGGACGGCACTATATGTGAAAGAAAATGTAGAATCAAATGAAGTAAAGATCTTAAATGAATCCACATGTTCCATAGAATCTCTATGGATAGTAATTTCATGTTCTAATAAGAATATAACAATAGGGATCTATTATCGGCCACCTGATCAGGACAATGATAGTGATGATGAAATGCTAAGGGAGATTAGAGAGGCTATCAAAATCAAGAACTCAATAATAGTGGGAGATTTCAATTATCCCCATATTGACTGGGTACATGTTACCTCAGGACGAAATGCGGAGACAAAATTCCTCGATACTTTAAATGACTGCTTCTTGGAGCAGCTGGTACAGGAACCTACAAGGGGAGAGTCAATAATGGAGCAAGTAATTAAGGAAATCATCTGCAAACACTTGGAAGGTGGTAAGGTGATAGGGAATAACCAGCATGGATTTGTAAAGAACAAATCATGTCAAACCAATCTGATAGCTTTCTTTGATAGGATAATGAGTCTTGTGGATAAGGGAGAAGCGGTGGATGTGGTATACCTAGTCTTTAGTAAGGCATTTGATACGGTCTCGCATGATATTCTTATCAATAAACTAGGGAAATACAACTTAGATGGGGCTACTATAAGGTGGGTGCACAACTGGCTGGATAACCATACTCAGAGAGTAGTTATTAATGGTTCCCAATCCTGCTGGAAAGGTATAACGAGTGGGGTTCCGCAAGGGTCTGTTTTGGGACCGGCTCTGTTCAATATCTTCATCAACGACTTGGATATTGGCATAGAAAGTACGCTTATTAAGTTTGCAGATGATACCAAACTGGGAGGGATTGCAACTGCTTTGGAGGATAGGGTCATAATTCAAAATGATCTGGACAAATTGGAGAAATGGTCAGAGGTAAACAGGATGAAGTTTAATAAGGACAAATGCAAAGTGCTCCACTTAGGTAGGAACAATCAGTTTCACACATACAGAATGGGAGGAGACTGTCTAGGAAGCAGTACAGCAGAAAGGGATCTAGGGGTTATAGTGGACCACAAGCTAAATATGATTCATCAGTGTGATGCTGTTGCAAAAAAAGCAAACTTGATTCTGGGCTGCGTTAACAGGTGTGTTGTGAGCAAGACACGAGAAGTCATTCTTCCGCTCTACTCTGCGCTGGTTAGGCCTCAACTGGAGTATTGTGTCCAGTTCTGGGCACTGCATTTCAAGAAAGATGTGGAGAAATTGGAGAGGGTCCAGAGAAGAGCAACAAGAATGATTAAGGGTCTAGAGAACATGACCTGTGAAGGAAGGCTGAAGGAATTGGGTTTGTTTAGTTTGGAAAAGAGAAGACTGAGAGGGGACATGACAGCGGTCTTCAGGTATCTAAAAGGGTGTCATAAGGAGGAGGGAGAAAACGTGTTCATCTTAGCCTCTAAGGACAGAACAAGAAGCAATGGGCTTAAACTGCAGCAAGGGAGGTTTAGGTTGGACACTAGGAAAAAGTTCCTAACTGTCAGGGTGGTTAAACACTGGAATAAACTGCCCAGGGAGGTTGTGGAATCTCCATCTCTGGAGATATTTAAGAGTAGGTTAGATCAATGTCTATCAGGGATGGTCTAGACAGTATTTGGTCCTGCCATGAGGGCAGGGGGCTGGACTCGATGACCTCTCGAGGTCCCTTCCAGCCCTAGAATCTATGAATCTATGAATCTATGACTCTATGAATCTTGATTTAGTCCTGTGTGGAGCGCAGGATCTGGTCCAAGAGGTAACTATAACAGGACCGCTTGGAAATAGTGACCATTTTATAATAACATTTAACATTCCTGTGGTGCGAAGAACACATCAACACAGTGACATTTAATTTCAGAAAGGGCAACTATGCAAAAATAAGGGGGTTAGTTAAGCAGAAATTAAAAGGTAAAGTGACTAAAGTGAAATCCCTGCAAGCTGCATGGACACTTTTCAAAGACACCATAATAGAGGCCCAACTTAAATGTATACCCCAAATTAAAAAAGTCAAAGAACTAAAAAAGAGCCACTGTGGCTTAACAACCATGTAAAAGAAGCAATGAGAGATAAAAAGGCATCTTTTAAAAAGTGAAAGTCAAATCCTAGTGAGGTAACTAGAGAGGAGCATAAACACTGCCAAATTAAGTGTAAAAATGTAATCAGAAAAGCCAAAATGGAGTTTGAAGAACAGCTAGCCAAAAACTCAAAAGGTAATAACAAAATGTTTTTCAAATATGTCAGAAGCAGGAAGCCTGCTAAACAACCAGAGGACGATAGAGATACAAAAGGAGCACTTAAAGATGATAAAGTCATTGCGGAGAAACTAAATGAATTCTTTGCTTCGGTCTTCACGGCTGAGGACGTTAGGGAGATTCCCAAACCTGAGCCGTCTTTTGTAGGTGACAAATCTGAGGAATTGTCACAGATTGAAGTGTCACTAGAGGAGATTTTGGAACTAATTGATAAACTTAACTGTAACAAGTCACCGGGACCAGATGGCATTCACCCAAGAGTTCTGAAAGAACTCAAATGTGAAATTGCGGAACTATTAACTAGGGTTTGTAACCTGTCCTTTAAATTGGCTTCTGTACCCAATGACTGGAAGATAGCTAATGTAACACCAATATTTAAAAAGGGCTCTAGAGGTGATCCCGGCAATTACAGACTGGTAAGTCTAACATCCATACCGGGCAAATTAGTTGAAACAATAGTAAAGAATAAAATTGTCAGGCACATAGAAGAACATAAATTGTTGGGCAAAAGTCAACATGGATTCTGTAAAGGGAAATCATGTCTTACTAATCTATTAGAGTTCTTTGAAGGATTCAACAAACATGTGGACAAGGGCAATCCAGTAGACATAGTGTACTTAGATTTCCAGAAAGCCTTTGACAAGGTCCCTCACCAAAGGCTCTTACGTAAATTAAGTTGCCATGGGATAAGAGGGAAGATCCTTTCATGGATTGAGAACTGGTTAAAAGACAGGGAACAAAGGGTAGGAATAAATGGTAAATTTTCAGAATGGAGAGGGGTAACTAGTGGTGTTCTCCAAGAGTCAGTCCTAGGACCAATCCTATTCAACTTATTCATAAATGATTTGGAAGAAGGGGTAAACAGTGAGGTGGCAAAGTTTGCAAATGATACTAAACTGCTCAAGATAGTTAAGACCAAAGCAGACTGCAAAGAACTTCAAAAAGATCTCATAAAACTAAATGATTGGGCAACAAAATGGCAAATGAAATTTAATGTGGATAAATGTAAAGTAATGCACATAGGAAAAAATAACCCCAACTATACATACAATATAATGGGGGCTAATTTAGCTACAACTAATCCGGAAAAAAGATCTTGGAGTCATCATGGATAGTTCTCTGAAGACGTCCATGGAGTGTGCAGCGGCAGTCAAAAAAGCAAACAGGATGTTAGGAATAATTTAAAAAGGGATAGAGAATAAGACAGAGAATATCTTATTGCCCTTATACAAATCCATAGTGCGCCCACATCTTGAATACTGCGTACAAATGTGGTCTCCTCATTTCAAAAAGGATATACTGGCATTAGAAAAGGTTCAAAGAAGGGCAACTAAAATGATTAGGGGTCTGGAACGGGTCCCATATGAGGAGAGATTAAAGAGGCTAGGACTTTTTAGCTTGGAAAAGAGGAGACTAAGGGGGGATATGATAGAGGTATATAAAATTATGAGTGGTGTGGAGGAAGTGAATAAGGAAAAGTTATTTACTTGTTCCCGTAATAGAAGAACTAGGGGCCACCCAATGAAATTAGTGGGCAGCAGGTTTAAAACAAATAAAAGGAAGTTCTTCTTCACACAGCGCACAGTCAACCTGTGAAACTCTTTGCCTGAGGAGGCTGTGAAGGCTAGGACTATAACAGGGTTTAAAAGAGAACTGGATAAATTCAGGGAGATGAAGTCCATTAATGACTATTAACCAGGATGGGTAAGGAATGGTGTCCTTAGCCTCTGTTTGTCAGAGGGGGGTGATGGATGGCAGGAGAGAGATCACTTGATCATTACCTGTTAGGTCCACTCACTCCGGGGCACTTGGCATTGGCCACTGTCGGTGGACAGGATACTGGGCTGGATGGACCTTTGGTCTGACCCAGTATGGCCATTCTTATGTTCTTATGTACTGGACCCTCAGGATTCAGACAACCCATATGAGCCAAAAATGCCCATCTCCCATTCCTCGGAACGTACTGCATGGATAGCGGTTAGGGAAATTGGGTTTGTCTGGCAGATGGTACTTTTTCTCCTGCTTCTTAACCCAACAGGAGGTGTATAACCTATTGAAGAGGGCAGGGAGAGCAGAGACAAAGTCCAGATAGCCAACAGGCCCCCAAAAGCTGGGGGCTGACAACCCAAATAGAATGGGCTCAATTCTTTAGTCCTGAACTTTGGGACACTGGCAGGGGTGGGGGGCAGACTGATCTAATTCAGCTTTGTGTTCCCTTTATTCTCAGGCCAGGCAGGAGATTGTCCAGGTCTCAGAGCTGCTCAAACTCACAGCATGCTTTCCATGGGTGCACAATAGTCTGCATATGCCCCTGATTCCCCAGCTAAAGAAGGGTTGGGAGCAGAGCAGATAGAGAGCTCTTCTTCCACCAGCTCTGCATTGCTCAGGGAGGGGTCCCTGAACAGAGATTGTTTTCAAGGAGCCATTTCTGCTCACTTTAAGCCCCTAGAGTGGGGTAAAAGGGCCAAAGTTTAACTGAGAATCGGGTCCAGAGCATTTGATACCTGCTTGTACAGAAGGGAAAATCTTGGCTGATTACATTTGCCAGTTTAAGAAAAACATCAGAATAAGTTGAATAAACTTACAATGTTTGCTGAAAACGTTGATTTTCTGACTGGCAGTCCTTGCGAACTTCAATGGAAACAGCTTGATGACATGGTGCACCACCTTTGATCCCTGCAACAGTGCCTGAAATGCACATATTTATCTTAACACTAAACAAAAAATGAGGATCTCTTGGAAACTGGTGGAATTCAGCCATCCAAGAATGATCAGACTTGAGCTACTCTTGAGCTGCCCACTTCTACTCATCCCGTGCTGAACAGGAATCACTAGACCTTGCACGTCAAGGGATTTGTCAATTGCTGCCCGATGGCTGCCATAGTCAAAAGAAGGCTGCTGAAGATTTTTGACATCTACTTTTTCTCACTCAGTTGGAGGACTGAATGGCTAGGAAAAAAACTGGTTTTGAAAAGTGAAGCTCAAGACTTAATGC
Organism: Macrochelys suwanniensis; assembly: GCA_033296515.1. Lineage (NCBI taxonomy): Eukaryota > Metazoa > Chordata > Testudines > Chelydridae > Macrochelys > Macrochelys suwanniensis. The sequence goes on along the minus strand of CM065780.1, from coordinate 13,066,915 downwards.
TAAAGAGATGGAAGGTCAAATATTATGGAAGTTCAAATATTAAAATGGTGCCATATTAAGCACTTATACAGAGTGAAACTTGTCTCGCATGGCTCCTGCTGACTGCCTAAGAAGTGTAATATTGCAGTATCTTAAAATATGCATGAAAAAACAATTCATTCTATTAAGTTCCACATTCAAATTATTGATAAGCAGAATTCAGAGACAAATATTACAATAGCATCAGAAAACCGCAGGCTCATCACTAAATATCAATACTCATACTCCTAGTTTTATCTTCAAAGTGTTCTAAAACATTATCTAATTGATAATCACAGCACTGGTAGATAGGTGAGTACTGAGGTCATTTTGCACATGGGGAAACTGAGGCCGCAAAGCTAAGGTGCACATTTTCAGTTGTGTCAAAACATGGCTTTGTCCCCAGAGGAACAAATAAACTCAAGTCTAAAAACCAAGTACAGTTTATTCAGCTAGTGTTCAGAGAGCCAGAGTTTGAATTCCTTAGGCAGCTGTCATGTTTTAGTATGATACATAGTATCTTTTCAAACATTAGTTAACCAGCAGTACATTAATTATGCAATTCAACAAGAGTGACAAAGCTAGAATTGATGACAGACACATTCATGCCCCCATTGGTTCTGCAAAGCAAGATATAAGCTGGATTTTATTCCATCCTGTGCATCTTTAATAGAATTGTTTACTGGGTTCCAGAGTAAGCCCACTAAGGGCAAATGGGGTTGAAATATGTAACATAATTTGGCCTCTGGAACCTTTATTATCAGTGAGGAGTGAGAAGGGAAGAACCTAGTTTGACCTTCCAGGGTGGATCCTCAGCTGAAGTACACTGTGGTATAGCGTCATTACTATATTGGCATAGCTACACTGACTAGCTGAGGATCGGGCCATCAAGAGCTCAAGTGGAAGTAGGAAAACTGGCTTAAAAAAACAAACTAAGGCTATGTCTACACTACCGCGGTAAGTTGACCTACGCTACCCAACTCCAGCTACGTGGCTACCGTGGGGTCGACACTGCGGGGGGTGGGGGGGGAGTGGAATCGACGGGAGAAACTCTCCAGTCAACTAACCTTACTCTTCTCATCGGGGGTTGAGTACGGGGTCAACTGGAGATCAATCTGCTGTCAATTTGGCGGGTCTTCGGTAGACCCGCTAAACTGACCACCAGTGGATCAATCTCAGAGCATCGATCCCGGCTGTAGTGTAGGCATAGACTTACTAGCATGCTACCTGTCAAATGCTCTGAGTTTACATGAGTTTTCAAGCTGTGCAGAGATTTTGTAACAGTATGGTTACAAATTCAAAACTAGACCTATGTTTAAAATAAAAATGTGAGCGAGCCCAGGACCAAACTTTGAGTGAATCCCCTCCTATCCACATGCATGCTTGGAGTGATATATGCAAAAATCTCATTGTGTTAGAACAGTTTCCCCAAAAAACCAAGAGTACTTAGCTCTGGTTGAAATATGTGTTAATGCCTCTGGTTCATTCAAACTCAGTGAAACATTTAAGAGAAGCATTGAAACCGAGCAAAGAGCCCATTTAAAGCACTCCACTGACTTAGCATTTACTGAACTCTTTGTAAGCATGTTCCTTAGCAGTTATTTACAGAGGGCAACACAATTATTAAGCATTTCCACCAGCAGTTATACAGACATTCTAAACGGAACTGATGAGGAAATTATATTGTATTTCCTTGTGAAAAATTTTGAGGAAAGCATCAACACCAAATCATTTTCATCAAAACATGTTTGTAGAGGAGTGGGATTGACAACTAAATAACCTCCTTATCAAACTGAAAATCTTTTGGTTTTCCAATAACATTAAAACAGAATCTTTGCTGTGTCAAAAAGCCATTTTCCAAACAAACCAACAAATATCCTTTCATCTAAACCATTTTGACCAGCTCTAGGTCTAAGCAGTTGTGCCACTGCTTAAAGGAACTGTGGCATCAGTTTTATCCACCTGGAATTCAAACCTCATTGCTGATGAAGTGTCTACCGCCCGACTCACCTTTCCCATCTTCAAACTTGAGAATCCATTGTCCTTAGCCAGTTTCAAATTCCTCTCCAAGATAAAATTTAGCTGGAGTTAATTCTTGTGGAACTACCAGTTCATCTAGTCTGACCTTCTGCATAGCACAGGACACCACCACCACCCAGCATCTGCACACTAACCCAACAACTAAAATAAGGCCAAACTATGACAGCCAACAGGAGACTAGGCTATCATGTGTCACAAGCAGAGAATAGGAGGGTCCAAGGTACACCAGTGCTCAAGGCCCCTGCAATGGCAGGGAATCAAGTGAGATATACCCAGATAATCCTGGCAAGTCACCCACACACTGCAGAGGAAGTAAAAAAATACCCCCCAAACGCTAGGTCACTGCCAATTAGACTTGGGGGAAAATTCCTGCCTGACCACACAGATGGTGATCAGTTAGACCCTGAGCATGTGAGCAAGAACCGGACAGCCAAGCATCTGAGAGAGAGAATGCTCAATGCTATCACAGAGACCTGTCCCTCCCCATCCAATGTCCCATCTCCAGCTGAGGACAGCCCTGATGTTTCAGAGGAAGTAGATAAAAAGAACCCAGAATACACTGGAGGGAAGGGGAAAACTCTTCCTCACCCTTGCTGGTGGTTGGCTGAACCACAGAGCTAAAAAGTTTGAAGAACCCTATGTAAACTGCAACTGTCTCATTTTCCATAGCTGTAATTTCAACCTCTAGTGATCCCTTTGATGGTCTGGAACGCCAGCTACGAGGCTAATTCTCTATATTCAATCTCCTCCCTGCCCTAACTATTATGGTTAGGACAATACTGAAATCCATAGTTTCCCATCACCGCTACATTGCTTTACCTAAGATGCATTGAGCCTTGAGTGGAAATCAGGAGCCAATCACATGTTAAGAACGTTCTGCATTTAGAGAGTCAATCTTTTGGAGAAGATAGTTCAAGATGAGTCAGCATATTTCATTACTGGAGAACAGCTACTGAAATGCAGATAGTCATTTGAAACTCTGGAAGATAGAGCTGTTTCCAAAAGACTCTCACAAGGGAGCCCTCAATATAAGAAACACAATGAATCCTGATTTTTTTTCTTCCAAACTTTAAGCTTATTGCCTGGCAATTTTAAAAAGGACAACTGTAATTCCTGCTATTCAGTATAACCCATAGGAATACTTTACAATGATTTCCCAGGGGGAAATCTCAGTGTAAGCAGGAGTACTTCCGAGTGCAACAACATCCTTTGGGTCTTTGTTTAAAGGAGCAATATGCTCTCTCTCTCTACTCTTCCCTATCTATATACTTATCTCCCGAGCTGATTCTCCTTTCTGATAAATCCAAAGCTGCTTCTGATTCCTGAAAATTGTTCCCTTATCACTGAAAAGGCTGCAAAAGTTACAGATGGCTTGAAAAGATGATTTAGCCTTTCAGGAATCCAAACCCAGCATTCTGTGATGCTGGGCCTGGCAAGTGTTTAAGATTTTTGAAATAATTCCTTGCAGGCGTAACCATGTTCAGAACAATAATAATTGTAGCCATTGTCCTCATCTTCACCTTGTCCCATCAGGGGTGGGGGTGTGGGGGGTGTTGGTGACTCTTGTTCTTTGTTTTCCAAGCATTCTTGTCAAGCGCCTCTTCCAAGCTGACACCAATCTCCTTGAACCACCTTCCTCATGGGCTCTGTCCTGTAATTACTACCTCTTGTATCCTCTGGCCAACATATCCCACATCTCGTCGTCTCACGTGGCCCAGCCATCTCATTTGATAGTCCTGTCACAGGAAAGCTGAGGGAGTAACTGCATCATGGCTGGTACCATTTCATTGCATAGCCTCTCAGCTCTCTTCTTCTCCAGTGTCCACCTGAGCACTCTCATTTCAGCAGTATGAAGTAGTTTGTTCTTCTCTCTACCTGGCTGGCCAGCATTCCAACCCATACATCATGGCTGGCCTTATATACTTTGCTTTTGTTTACTTGGGACATACTTCTTGCAGAGAATTCCCATCCAATTCCTTTATTTCAAGCAAGTGCTCTTCATGAGGCTCCTAACATCCACATTCCAGTCATGGCTCAACACTGAACAGAGGTGTTTAAATTGTCGCACCCACTTCATATCATCCAGTTTTTCTGACCGTGTAGCCATAGTTTATGGAAAGAAAATGCTATGGGCCCATTTCTGCTCTTAGTGACCCAGGTGTAAATCCAAAGTGATGCCACTGAAATCAATTGAATTAAAGGCAGTTTACACTGGTGTTGCTGAGAGCAGAATTTGGCCCTATGTTCTTTTAGCGTACATGCCAATGCATCTTGGGTGGGATTTTCAGAAGGCTGCAGCATAAGCCTAGCTCTGCTCCTAGAGAAGTTAATGGAATTAAGCCCATTTTCACCAGCTAGGAATCTGGGCTAGCTAAATATTTATCTAGTTCATCACAGTGGCAAGCCAATTAGTCTCTTCAGTAAAGGCTTATTAGCATCCCCACTGTAAACTTATTTTTAGATTTAATATTATGGGCCATTTAAAATTGCATCAGGTTATATTTGGACATATGCATTATCAGCCAGTTTTTTATTGCTCCTGAGAATCAATGGCACCATGCCACATTCTGGTGTTTTTATAACAACTGAGCAGCAGGAAGCATTTTTGCAACCGATGTAGCTAAAAGGCTTCATTTGGGAAAACATATTTCTTGTATGGAGTTAGGCATGCACCCTACTATTATTATAATGCCAACTGAGATCAGGGCTCCATTGAATCAGGTGCCATACACACATGCAAGGAGAGAAAAGTCCCTGCCATGAAGAGCAGACAAAGAGCAGGAGGGAAAACAAAGGCACAGAAAGGTGACTTGCCTAAGGTCACACACCAGATCCTGAAGGAGTTTGTAGGTAGGGCCCCACTGATTTCAGTGGGGCTCTGCATAGGCTAATAAAAGCCACTCATGGAGGCCCAGATCCTCAACGGTATTGATCTGGGCTTCAGTCTTTTAAACATCCAAGTAATTTATTGGGTTGGAAAGCAGCTCAGCTGCTGTCCTGAACACAGATTTCTGTTGCACCAGGGAAATATTTTGAATCTGGTGTTCACACTCCAATGAGACTCAAGCACCCCAATCCAGCTCTTAGAGCAGGAATAGAGAGAAGTACCTGTGACACTCAGAATGTAATTCAAACGAAGGCTGCCCTCTCCGTTTGAATGTCCAGGAAGCGAATATCACTGAGCTGTAACAATGTGTCTAAATAATTTATTTGGGTAAGGTTTCTTTGAATTCTGTTTTTGTGACAGTTCCACTTCTGGGTCACAGGTTTTTTTCAGTGATTTGAAAGAGAAAAAAACCTAGGGAAAACAAAACAAAACACTCTATTCTTTGCTAGTTCCAATCAGTCACTGCTATGCTTTATGATTCTCTTCTCCTTCAGTATTCATGGGGCTTGGATTAGTTTATTAATTTCTGTAATTATTTATTTGTATTCTCATAGTGACTAGGGACCTTGGCCATAGACCAGAACCCCACTGTGCTAGGTCCTGTACAAACAAAACACAAAGAGTGTTCAATCTAAGTAACTCTAAAATGACTTTACTCAGGTTGACCACCACCAGATCTGACGAATGTTCAGTGGGATCACTTGTGCTACTCAATATGAGTATGGCTATCAGAATTTGGCCCTAAAATTTTTTGTTAGGCTTGTACCATTGAAGGCTCAACTTGACTTTTAATCCTTTATATTATGCTTTGCCGCACTGTGTGACCCTGAGGCAACATCTCAGTGGGTGTGACTTTTTTGGATTTACAGGCAATTTTCCCTTCTCACTAATTTGTCCTTGTGGTGGGGCTTGTACCTCAATGGACCCTTAAGTCAAGGGGGCAGTAGGTAACCCAGCCTCTCTACGCTCAAGTCCGTGTTCTAAACCCCTCTGTAGTTAGCAAAATGTGGCCCAATGGCCAGAGTTCACCTAGTTCCCCTTCCCTAGTGGGGTAATGTGGCCTAGTGGCCGGGGTCCATACGATGCGCCCCAGAGCAGTGCGTTCCAATGGCCAGAGTTCACCTAATTCCCCTCTGGTGGGGTAATGTGGCCTGGCAGCCGAAGTCCAACCAACTCATTGTGTGGGGCCACCCCCTTTCAAAGGTGGGTATGAGGGGTAGGGGGACCCGTTCCCGCCCCCTGCCCCGGGTCCTGACCCAGGGCCCTGTTAGTAGTGCATTCTCCTCACCACTGTCCAGCGGGGATCTTCCCAAAACATGCCAGCCTGAACCGTCTTCACACTCTTCCCCTTTAAGGACTCCGTGGGTCACTTCCTACCCCTTCCTCAGATTCAACCAGATCTGCGGCGTCCTCTGCTTCCCCTCTGCAGCACGTCTGGGCGTGTCTGGCCTCTGCATCCTGGTCTGTGGGCCACTCTTCTGCTGGAGAGAGTGATGAGCCTCCTCCCCCTCTAGTGGTCGGCCCTGACTGAGCAGCTCTGCAGGTTTTTATATCTGACTTCCAGGTGGAGCATGCCCAGCAGAGCCTCAGAGGTGGGGCTTCTTCTGCTAGGAGGGAAGGATTAACCCCCACCGTGCCAGTGCGGGGCCGATCTGCCCCGTAACAGTCACATTGTAGTTAAGATAAAGAAGAGTGTTTGGAACTTGAGCCAGCAAATAGAAGATCCTATATTGGGCTTGTTCACTTGTGTAAAACCCATAATTTTCCCCTTAAGCAAAGTGGAACGCCCACTTTGCAGAATGTGGGGTGTGCCTTCATTTATGCAGAAAGGAAATAAGTGAACTCAGGGAAAAATATCTTTGTTTTATTGTTAAAAAATAAAAAAATATGCTTAAAGGCTTCTTCCCTAGGGCCTGATCTAACACATTAATCTCAAGAAGATAGTGGTGCATAAAGACGAGTGAAGAAAAATAAAAATGGCATTGAGCAGGACAATAAAACAGTTTAGAAAACTGCACGGGAAATCCAGAGATAACCCTCACACACAACGGCCTGGGAAGCTTGCAAAAATTGATTACTGCTGAATGAACATCTTCCATTATTTGGAGATTGTTAATCAACAGGGAAAAGGGCAAAATCTGCAGATGTGCTGCGAAAAGCTCCTGACTACTTTGCCCAATTTAGTTTGGCTTTAACATGGAAACTCAATTTGTTTTATCAGGGAGAACTGTGTGAGAATTATTTTGAAAGGCTTGATTGTGGGAAGCACTGAGAGCACTTGCAATGTCCAGAAAGCACTAAAGTCCCATTGATTTCATTGTGCCTTGTGTTGGTGAACATGGCTATATACTATTACAAACAGGATGAAGTGTTCATTTTTGCACATATCGTACAATATCTGTTCTCTAGCAACGTTCAGCAATACAGTATCTAGACCTTTAAATGTAAATTCCCAGCATCCTTTAGTGGCAAACTATTCTGGGAAGTCTGTCAGGAAGAGGCAGACGCTTCAAGGAAGCGACTAGCTGATGAAAATGATCTTGCTTTACAGTGTGGAACCATTTGTTGTTGATACACCCTCTTGGAGCACATGATCAGGAGACACGTTGTTAGCTCTCCTTGGACTTAAGTGAACACAGTGACTTGAACAACCTCAGTGGCCTATAGAGCACCAGGATGCTAAAGTACAATAAGTAGATGGGCTAAATTGTGCTCTCAGTTATGCAAAATGTGGCCCACCGGTACTACAAGGGACTCGATGGAGATATGTTTTGATTACCAATCAACATTAATTTCTGAATCAACTTTAGCTGATTAGTTATTAGGAAAAATAGGGCAAGTTGGGTGAAATTGCATAGGTAGAAATAAGAGGCTGTGTGCATGTAGTTGGCAAATGAAGACTATCACATCATAATTCACCTAAGAGAATTCATGAAGAGGGACCAGAAGGAGGAAACAAGGACATATTTTCCTGTCTAGAAGAACCTGGAGAGAATCAGTCTGCAAGTAACCAGGCATTGATGAGACAAACAGGAAGAGGTTAGTGGCTTGGCTGTTCTCAGAGAGGAGAGGGTGTGATACACAGTTGGGCATCAACGTAAAACATGTAACTGATAAACTACAAAGCCAAACAGCAGAAAGGAAGAGAGATGGATAGTAGGAGGCAAATGTATGGAGGAATGGGGAAATCATTCACCAGCCCTCCCCCATTTCCTGGCGGCCTCTTGGGTACTGGCTATTAGGCCCCGCTGCCCTGCACCCAAGGGCCGCTCTATTGAATCTGGCTGCTGGGCCCTGCTGCCCTGGGCACCTGGGTTATTACCTTTGCTCTGGTCCTTAGACCTTGGGGTGGCGAGGTCGGAGACAGACAAGCAGACTTAATGATGGTGTCCATGTACTCCCTGCACCCCTCTTTCAGGATGGGGTGTGCATACACCGCCACAACCACCTTAATTCCATTGTTTCCTAACTTCTCATAGACTCTAAGGTCAGAAGGGACCATTATGATAGTTTAGTCTGACCTCCTGCACAATGCAGGCCACAGAATCTCACCCACCCACTCCTGTAATAAACCCCTAACCTATGTCTGAGCTATTAAAGTCCTCAAATCATGGTTTAAAGACTTCAAGGTACAGAGAATCCTCCAGCAAGTGAACCGTGCCCCATGCTGCAGAGGAAGGTGAAAAAACTCCGAGGGCCTCTGCCAATCTGCCCTGGAGGAAAATTCCTTCCCGACCCCAAATATGGCGATCAGCTAAACCCTGAGCATGTGGGCAAGATTCACCAGCCAGACACCCAGGAAAGAATTCTCTGTAGTAACTCAGATCCCACCCCATCTAACATCCCGTCACAGGCCATTGGGCATATTTACCGCTAATAGTCAAAGATGAATTAAGTGCCAAAATTAGGCTATCCCTAACTTCTGCCTCTGCATCATTGGTAAATTCTTTTAATGCAGCTTTTTGCATGTGATAGGATTGAAGAAGGACAAGAAAAAACACAGGATTCCCTTTACAATTCAGTCGGATACAGGAGCATCTTTGGTATTGGGACTGCAAATGTGCAAAAACTGATAACGTTTACTAAGGCCAGGTCTACACTACCCACCGGATCGGTGGGTAGTGATCGATCTATTGGGGATCGATTTATCGCATCTAGTGTAGACGCGATAAATCGATCCTTGAGCGCTCTCCCGTTGACTCCGGAACTCCACCGCCATGAGAGGCGGAAGCGGAGTTGACAGGGGAGTGGCAGCGGTCAACTCACTGCCATGAGGACGGTGAGGTAGGTAAGTCAGCTATTCATGTAGCGGAAGTTGCGTATCTTAGGTCGACCCCCACCCCCTAGTGTAGACCTGGCCTAAGGCTGCTCCCACTACGACTCCAGAGCTAAGACAGAGGAGGAGAAGATTAAGATCTGTACTTAACACCACAGAGGCGCGCACTCTTGTCCCCTGTGAGCCTGTGCAATTATGACTATTAACTGAAAATAGAAAGACCCTGCATTCCTCTAGCTATGCACTAAGAATACCTACTATAGCAGAAAGGAATTTCACACTCTTGCGAGTGCCACTTCTTGGCTATGGATGAGAATAGTAAAGCTTGCTGGAGAGCCAATTAAAACCTGGTGGAGCTGACTTGACATTCAAATGCCTAGCTCAACTTGCTCTAATCTTGCAAGATGGAGATGTTGCCTCAGTGTGAAACCTCAGCTGAGGGTGAGGTGTTACAATACTGTAATAACTTATCTCCATAGAAACTGGGGGACTCTCTTCAAAATGGTAATTTCCTAATATACTTTAACAAATGCAGCTGAGAAAGGTGCAGGGAAGACATGAGAGGACTGTCACTTACTCTGATTTCCAGGATAATGAGGATGATAGGAACTGCCACACTAGATCCAAGCTATGATCCATCTAGTTCAGTATCCTGTCCCTGACAACAGGGCTGGCTTTAGCAGGTGCAGGGCCCCACGCAAAGAATGACGGTGGGGCCCCGCACCCTCCCGATTCGTTCGGCCGAGCCAAAAAAACCCCAAAACCCTCCTGCCGGAGCAGGGCCCCCTGGGGCGCGGTGGAATCGGCTTAAAGCCGGCCCTGCCTGACAACGGGCAGTACCAGATGCTTCAAAAGAAGGTGAGAAACACCCTTTTAGGTATAATTATGCAATAATCCAACCAGGGAGCCACATACTGCCTTTTATCATCATAAATGAGTTTACATTTACTTCTTTTGAATTTCATTGGCCATCGCCTTGTTGTGGTATGCAGTGTAAATAGGAGTGTTCAACTGGCTTTCTTTATACCGTTCCTTATTTTATATGCCTTTATCATGTCTCCTTTTATTAATCTCAGACAACATTTTCCAAAGCACCTAAGTGACTTAGGAGCCTAAATCTCATTGCTGATGGGAATTAGGCCCTTAAGGTGCTTTGGTAAACCTACAGCAGTTACTTGGAGGGCTTTGAAGAAGAATACTGAAACCTTGAGTGTGAGGCAGTATTCAGGGGGAGGAAATGGGGAGAGGGGGGAGCTAGTGTGATGGATTTCACTGTCCAATTTAAAAAGTCCAGTATGATGGGGCCCAGACTCCAGGAGTGTTTCAGTTCATGGCTCTGTGAGTACCCCGGAGCAGCAAGGAGTGTAGGAGAACCCGCAGGCTACATTTAATGATCTGAGGGCTGATGCCCTCCATGAAGGTTGATGTTACAAATGTGGCGAGTTCTTCAAAGTGCTTCCCCCTCCACACTAGCATCACGTCAGCCTTTTCCTGGAGTCACATTCAGCCATCTGATCTTCATCCAAATGCTGCTTCCAACAGAAGGAGCTGGGAGATAGTAGTCCTTGATTTTCATGAGAAGGTGCCATAGAGCTGGCTGTTGTCCACATCCTGTTGTCATTTTAGTCCAGGATGGCTCATCCCTGAGGCAGGATGGCAATATACTGTACTAACTTGAATCAAATGCTGCAAACAGGTCGAGCAGAACATAAAGACACACATAAAGAGACAGTGATCCCACAGTAGCCAATAAGTGATGTTCTTGCAAAGGCAAGAAGGCAAAAAACAACCCTATATTGCACATGGGTCAAATATTCATAACGCAGTTAAAATTCTTTCCTGACCCATGCAGACAATCTACCTATGCTCAGAAGCATAAGGGCATGAATTACTATTGTCACAGTTTTAGCTTTCATGGCTATACATTTCATTCTTATGGAGTCTTTTAACTCTGCCCAGCACCTATTTTAAAGGTTTTGGAGGGGTGGTGGTGGTGGTGAGAGTCACTCGTCCTGGGAAAGCCTCGTTTCCCTTTCCAGAGACACTCTCCTAGCACTTGAGATATTTTTTATGAAGTCAATGTGAAATTTTGGAAAGGTTAATGCTAAAACTCATGATGACAGTAGAGCTACCCCCAAATCTCTCATTGCCCCAACACCATGAAAGTAGCTCAGTGATGGAGAGAGAATGGGGAAATGAAGTTTTCCTAACATGGGCAAGCAAAAGTTCACCTATCTCATTTTGAGTGGCACCATGCTAACACCCTGTGGCATCAGGCTCGAAGTAGTTTGCAGTAATTTCTGGGCAGCACCCTGTGTCCAGTCAAGCCCTGCCTGAGCCTTAAACCAGGGGATCTTGGGCATATGGTGTTGCTCTAGAAATGAGTTAAGAAAGTGCCTCTCATTGAGCTGCTTTTGTGGCTTGTGACTTCCAGAAAGTGTCAGGTGAGCACACAGATCACCAGAATTGTTTTTCAGACAGAGGAGGCAGCGGCATGACACCACGGAAGGCATGATACCTTATCCAACAGGACCACACTGCGTGGGGAAAAGACTCAGAATCTTTCAAAGGGGATGCTCTATTTTCCTTCCAGGAGATCTCTCTCTTTAAGAAGTCCTGTTATTACGATCTGCTTTGAAGAAACATCATGCTCTTGACAATGCGTACCTGGTATGGAACACGGCTAGTAGTGTATAGTTTAGCACCCCAATTTTGTGGTGGCCCCACTCTTCTTCAAAGGGTAATTAACCCAGTTCTCCTCCTCCTGTCTCACCTCATTCACCACCAAATTGTAGACTGCAGATACATTGGTAATTGAGGAAAGAGAAATTTTCACTAGAGATGGATTTAAGTTGTTCAAAACCCAAATTAGGGTAGTTCAGATTTAGCTCTCTTTATATAACCCCACCCTTTTGGACAGGGATAGGTGTGCGGAGCTAAAAGATTACAGGTTTGGCCCAGCTCTAGTTTTCAGACACCTCATTTCTGTGTCTATCATTCTGTTACCACAACCACACTTGAAAAATGGAGACGTAACCCCCCTGGATTTAATATTTAGCAACAAATATGGCACCCAAAAGATCTAAGAATCATAATTGCTCAGCTCCTGTGAAGGGTAACAAATTAATTTTGCTGTGAATACTATCAGCACCGCTGAAGAACAGAGGGGATGGGCATCATAATTTCCCCCCCTCCATTTCCCTCCACCCTGACTATATTTCAAGGAAGGTCCTTTTTTGTTTAATTTAGCCTTCATCTGCCTTTGAGATAACATCAGGCAGACAGAAGAGTTCTCATTTTATTATTTAATTATTTTTCATTTTGTTGCCTCGGGGGGGAAATGTTTTAATTGCCAATTCCAGAGTTGGAGGGGGAGGTGGGGAAGGAGAACATGAAAACATTTGCATGACTACTGAATTAATCTAATTTTCAAAGGATAGTCTTGTCATCCCTCCCTATTAGAATTTAGAACAAAGTGACATCTGGAAAACCACAGAATTGGAAAAGGAGAAGCACCTCATCTAAGGGTAGTCATTGTGGGGGCACGAGGTCTCCACTTCTGTGGTGATACACAGGAGCCAACCAGGCAGGAATTGTTGAAACCTGCAATAAGACTTGGTGCTAAGGTTTTGCCTGTTATGCTTCAGGAGGATAGGATGCTAAGTAGCAATCCTCCTTGAGATGCTGGCAGGTGCCAGCTCATGGCCAAAGTCCCTGTGTCTCAACTGAACACTGACAAATGCATATCTGGGATTAGTCTGGCTCACCTGTGTGTTAGTGTTGTTAAAACAGGGATTAGAATTATAAGAATGTGTTTAGACTTTATTGAATGCTTGTGAGTTGCTGAATGCATTAAGCTCGCCTATGACATCCATATCCCATATTGTAAGGTAGTATCTGAGTGGTTGCATTGTGTGTCTCTGTCTGGTGATTTACACAGTCACAGAGAGACATTAAATAGTGTGAAATGCTGATTTTCAACAAAAAGTGTTACATCCTGCCTAACAGGAAATGTGCAGCAACACCAGATGGACTATTGTGGGATGTGACAGAGGACAAAAGCCATTTGTTGTTCTGTTCCCTTCTCTCCACCTGTGAAGATGGATTCCTCCCAGAAGCAGAGCTTGTAGCTCAAAGCACAAGGCAGGAGGGGGATAAAAACCCCTAAAAAGAAGGAACAGATTATTTCTATGCTGCTTGGATTCTGGGGCAAGGAATTTCTAGGCATGAGCAAGTGATCCCCAGCTGCTTAGCCTGAATTAGCTCTAAAGGACATATAAAGCTTGATGGTTATAGATGCTTCTATTACCTTTTGAAACTTAAGTCTGTAACACATACGTGTATATATGTTTACCTGTTTTAACCTAGTAAATAACTCTACTTTTACTTTTCCAATTTAATAAATATTTATATAGTTTATTATAAGAGTGTCTGCAAGCGCTTCCTGTGGTGTGAGCGCTAAAGTGCAATTGACCTGCGGTAAGTGACTGGGAATAACCTGAATATTGCTATGATTCTTGGTGTAAGGGATCATCGGTCAAGCTGGGTAGCATAATAGAGTGGAGTATGCCAGGGGACAGTCTGTGAATCCCTGCTTAGGCTGTTACAGTCCCTGAGGAGTTTATACCTGATAACTGGTTGGTGAAATCTAAGTATAAAATTGACAGCCAATTTGGGGTTTGTGCCCTGCTTCCTAACAGTCTGCCCTGAGGTTGGTACTCATGTTCTTGAGTCACTGCAGGCAGCATTACACCCATGTTTAGGTTAATTTCAGTTCAGTAAGTAATAAGATAACCATCTATCGCTTGATAAGTCTGAGCCTCACCATATCTCTTCAGAACGGCATGTTGGCAGGTCAGAATCATAGAATCATAGAATTTCAGGGTTGGAAGGGACCTCAGGAGGTCATCTAGTCCAACCCCCTGCTCAAAGCAGGACCAACCCCCTGCTCAAAGCAGGACCAACCCCAACTAAATCATCCCACCCAGGGCTTTGTCAAGCCTGACCTTAAAAACCTCCAAGGAAGGAGATTCCACCACCTCCCTAGGTAACCCATTCCAGTTCTTCACCACCCTACTAGTGAAAAAGTTTTTCCTAATATCCAACCTAAACCTCCCCCTCTGAAACTTGAGACCATTACTCCTTGTTCTGTCATCTTCTACCACTGAGAACAGTCTAGATCCATCCTCTTTGGAACCCCCTTTCAGGTAGTTGAAAGCAGCTATCAAATCCCCCCTCATTCTTCTCTTCTGCAGGCTAAACAATCCCAGTTCCCTCAGCCTCTCCTCATAAGTCATGTGCTCCAGCCCCCTAATCATTTTTGTTGCCCTCCGCTGGACTCTTTCCAATGTATCCACATCCTTCTTGTAGTGTGGGGCCCAAAACTGGACACAGTACTCCAAATGAGGCCTCACCAGTGCCGAATAGAGGGGAATGATCACGTCCTTTGATCTGCTGGAAATGCCCCTACTTATACAACCCAAAATGCCATTAGCCTTCTTGACAACAAGGGCACACTGTTGACTCATATTCAGCTTTTCATCCACTGTAACCTGGAGCCTGAACCCCTGGAGCGAGGCAGAAGTTGGTCCTGTGGTTATGGCAGGCTACGTCTAACTAGCACATTTGTTGGTATAACTTACGTCACACAGAGGTGTGAAAAAACATCCCCCTGAGCAACATAAATTACACTGACAGAAGTGCCGGAGTGGACAGCACTATATCAGTGGGAGACACTCTCCTGACGACATAGGTACTGCCCCTTGTTGGGGGAGGTTTAATTATGTTGATGGGAGAGCTCTCTCCCATTGGCACGGAGTGGCTACATGGGAGATCTTACAGCGACACAGCTGTACCGATGCAAGGCTTCTAGTGTAGACATGGCCTTCATTACCTCTGAGGTGGATGGGGAGTCAGAACGAGACCCCCCGTCTTTACTTAATGCTGATTAATGAGAGATCAGTGTTTAGTAATGTATTGACCAACCATCCACAATGTAATTAAGGATGAACCTCCCAGTTTTGCAGTCACAGAATCATAGGGTTAAAAGGAACCGCAAGGGTCATCTAGTCTAGTGCTTGGATGACCCCCGCAGGACCAGTTCTGAAACAGTTAACTCTGTCTCAATGCTTGGGGCAGTATGAAGTGGGATCGATGCAGGGTGGGATGGGAATGTGACCACATTTGTAACATCCAAGCAAAAGGGTAGGATATCTCCTGCCACCAAACCAGTCTCTAGACCAGGGATAGGCAACCTATGGTACGGGTGCCAAAGGTGGCACATGGGCTGATTTTCAGTGGCACTCACACTACCTGGGGGGCTTTCCATTTTAATTTAATTTTAAGTGAAGCTTCTTAAACATTTAAAAAACCTTATTTACTTTACATACAACAATAGTTTAGTTATATATTAAAGACTTATAGAAAGAGACCTTCTAAAAACATTAAAATGTATTACTGGCACGCGAAACCTTAAATTAGAGTGAATAAATGAAGACTCGGCACACCACTTCTGAAAGGTTGCCAACCCCTGCTCTAGACAGAGTGCCCAGGATGTAGTTTGGGGTGATCATCTGCCCTTCTTTTAGTGGCTCCACCTTGTCACCCATGCTGTTTGATGTGCATATGGCACTGTTGGGATGGTTACTGAGTATGGTGGGACTATCCGGTCCCCACCAGCAGCAGAGTCCTGGTTGGAGCAGTGATGCACAGTGGTAAATGACAGCACTGTATTGTTGCTAGCCAGCTGACTGAACTGGAAAACTAGCATTGTCTAGAAGGCTGAGAGGTCCACTTAAGGGTGGGTAGCTTCAAAAGAATCTCTTTGGAGGAGCGGAGGGGAGGACTTGTACTGGAGCGGTCAGTCAGTTCCAGGAGTTTTGGGGTAGGAGTGGGGTTAGGATGCAAGTGAAGGGAAGCCTGACATTTTTATGCATGTGCGCCACAGTTAACCTAAAATTATTCCACTATTTTTCCTTTATCCATTTCCTTTAGTAATAGCTTGAACCAAATCCAAACAGCCTTCTACTGTGGGGAAAGTCAAATCTAGATTTAAATGTGGATCCAAACGTTGAACCTTATGCTCATCTCTATTTAATTAATGGGTTCGTTGAGCTGTTCAAGGACTGCATTTTAGGAGCGCGAAGAAGCCAAAAAAGCAACACTTTCACCTGGAATTGATCAGCTGAGAGAGCAACAGACTAGAAAGCATCTGCAATGCTCATGAGACCCCTTGGAGCAGATCTAAGAGTCAGATTTCCATACCCTATTTGGAGAGAGGCTGAAATTGTATTGGTGTGTTTTGTCTTGACTTACTGATTCTGCAGGCTCTTTAAGGCAGGGCCAGTAATCTGTATTCTGTAAAAATAGTGTGCATAATTGTAGTGCTAGAAAAAGGATTTATAATAATACTTAACACTTTTCCCCATTGTGAGATTCTGAGATAAAAGACAATGTGTATACTGAGTGCACGTCAAAGGGTCTTTTAGATTTCCGCTTTGCTTAAGTGGCTAGCTATTATAACACAGCATAATATAACCAGGTCTAATCTAGGTCTTTAGTATTTCCTTTGGAAATGTGCCAAATTTCCTCATTACCAATATTTGGCTCCTAAAAACAAAAGGGGAAGGGAAATGCCGTTGGACAAATAAAGAAGATGATTAATATGAAAATCAGCTTGTCCCATGTGTAAAAACATCTCATTTGCATTCAGGTTCTGTTACCCCTGCCTACTCTTTTGTTTCCAAAGTGACAAATGGTCTTCCTCTCCCCCACCCTCTTCCAGAATCTCATTAAGAGGTGTAGAAACGAGGCTTGAACAGCTCTGTGACCTTCCTTCCTTGGGGGGGTCACATGCAGAACACAATTCAATCTGTCAAGCTGGTATATTTTATCAAGAGCCAGCTCATCAGACGAGGATATGCCCAGCACAGAGTGACCCAGAATGCTACTGCTACAATACACACAGAGATACACACGCCATCACTGCCAGCTAGGGTGACCAGATGTCCCAATTTTATAGGGACAGTCCTGATTTTTGGGTCTTTTTTTTATATAGGCTCCTATTACCCCCCACCCCCATCCCGATTTTTCACACTTGCTGTCTGGTCACCCTACTGCCAGCAATATATCCAGATTGCACACAGATTGCTGTATAATGGGATTTTCCATCAATGAAAGGGAGTTTGAACAATAAAAGGGCTCCGTCACAACCATGAGTGCCACATATTGTGTTTTGAGAAATGAGCTCTCCCCACTGGCCCAAAGTTGTCATTTGCAGCACACTCTTTTCCCCTCTAACAACAATAGACAGGCTTGTTTATTTCTGGTTTGCTTTACTCCTATTTTTATGTAAAACGATGGGGAAGAACAGCATGTCATTCAAAGTGATTACATACTAAGTAAGGTTGAGAGAGACATGCAGTTGTTCATAACAGTCATGGAAATTGCATTTGAGAGACGGAGAATTGCATAAAAGTGAATGGATGAGAGCCAGGATCATTATAATAAATTGTGCTCCATATATATTTTAAGTATTATTGTAGCTGAAATCTGGCAGAGAATGGGTCTGTTTCAAAATCGCATTCTCAAAGCCTCACAAGTTCTCAACATTGTCTTAATTTAGTGAAACATTCAGGAATTGTCAATGAGGTGTGTCCAGGACAGATGCACACCATTTGGTGTAATTATTTCTTAAATATTTCAGGAATTCCATGATGGGCTTCTTCACAGAAATAAAATAATAGCTGCTCTTTTTTATGTAACAGGAAAACCAAAGCAATGAACTAGTCTAATAACCTCTTGCTGCATCAGAAAGAAAATAAAGGATAACTGGTATTGACTGGGTTGCCACCAGTTTTCTGCCATAGTCTGTTCCTTTCCTCCCCTCACAACCTATATCCTCATTCTCCTTGGACACAGACAGGGAACAATGGATCAGATCCTCAGTTGGTGTAAACTGGCTTTGTTCTATAGAACTGACATCAGCTGAGGATCTGAGTTACATGTTTTAGTGACAAGTCATTTCTAATCCCCCTAAACATTTTATAATGCTTAAAAACATTTTAGATCTGTTTACAGACCAACTGTAAATTTAGGGAAATTATTACTAACACTGTGTCAACACCTTGCTGTTATGAGGTATCTGAATTTAACTTGGCATGGAATATCAATCTATCTGTATAAATTAATCCTGCACTCACTGTTCTAATCCAACGTAGGGATGCCTCTGTCAACCCCTCCCTGCCCTGCTTTCCCTCCCTCCCCCGGAAATGCAAACCTTAGGGAAAACAGACATTTAATCAATCCCAGTTAAGAGGCTAGTTGCATACTCTGAGTATAGGAGATATTCCTTCCATTCAGTGGTTATGATTTGCACTTACTACACTGGCTATCTGAGATGCCTATTCTAAATATAAAGTAATACTGTGGTCTCATATCTGATATGGTAACTACAGGTAAACAAAGAGTTAAAATTACCATTGTGTGTTAAGTATGTGTGTGTATGCATCCATATATTTGTGTAATGCTTCGATACAGATTTGTGCAATGCACCGATCCCGGCCTATAATTCTGCAAATACTTATGCATGTGGTTGTTTTCATGCAAGTGAGTCATGCTGTAGAACTAAATGGGCTACTCACATGCCTAAAGTTACGCATGCGTGCAAACTAATTACAAAACAATTTTACAAAAAAATATTGATACACAGAACTCCCAGTCAAGTCAGGTGTATGTTCATAGATTACATAAGGAGAAACACAGAATTGCTACAACTCCAAAAAACCCTCAAACACTGCCCTGTGGATGTAAGTGTCAAATTAAAACATGCACATATGTAACTTATAGAAAATGACTGGCAGCTACTAATCACAAAGCAGAGGGGAAAAAGAAAAATATGGGTCTAGCAAATTATTTAGCAGTGCTGAACAGCATGTATTACCCCATATACTGGTGTAATAAGCCATTATCTCTGTCAGGAGAAACTTATTACTTTTGACCTACAAGAGATGTTTCCTATTACAATATCATTACAGTTAGAGATATCTATAAGTCCATTGTTTTCCACCTTTTAATAGGCAATAAAATTAAAGGGTGCATTTAGCTAATAATGATTACTTTCATTTGATTCACAGTTTGTTCTTTGGACATCCATTTGGGTACTTGGTCTAGGTCAGGGGTCTCAAACACGCTGCCCGTGGGCCACATGCAGCCCGCGGGATTTCCTGCGGCCCGCCATAGGTGCCGACTCCACTGGCAGCCAAGCCCCAACATTACTGAGTGTTTATATTTGATTAAAACCCCTCTTTGCATTACAGTTTTTAAAAAGTGAATACATTGACTTTTAATAGAATACTATATTACTCTTCATTTTTTTCATTTTTGACAATACTTTTGTATCATTGTATGAAAAGATTTCAGTGATGCGGCCCTCGGGCCATTTTACTATTTCTCATGTGGCCCTCATGGTGATTTGAGTTTGAGATCCCTGGTCTAGGTGAAGGTGTTTCTGTGAAGAAGTATTTAAAGGGCAGGCTATTTGTTTTCTGATGTGAAAGTGAAATTATGCATTCATCTTGACTGATGAAGCAATTTTTGTAAGCCATCTGTCTATAAGTTAGTATGCAAATTACATACCGTACACAATGGAAGAAAGCATAGTGAAGTGATTCTTTTTCAGAGAATCACTTCACCATGGACAAAATTCTCCTCGCCATGATTTCATCTCTGAAACTTGCTCTGCCTTCACAGAACTCCTATTAACGACCAGAGGAATTCTATGCATGTTGGAAGAGCAGAATATTGGAAACAAGATCTACTGAGCAAGTCTGAGGTTTGCTCTCATTGAAAATACAATCCGCACAGTCACTCAGAGGCTATAGTGGGAGAAGTGGGCCACCCTAGTACCTAGACAGATACACATCACATTGAAATAAGTTGGGACTTCCATTCCACTTCATTACTAAATGGAATTTCATTATATCTGAATTCACCATGGACCAATGAGTCTTTAGTATCAGTCTGGACTGAGTAAGGATGATCTGTTAAGTTCATGATGGCCTTAAAATTCAATGAATGGGCCATATAGTAAGTGCCTGATATATAGCGCATGCCTATATGCTAAGAGCCATTTTGTTACACTAGTCCATCCTATTCAGTTTCTGCTACCACATCCAGCACCATGACACCTGGTATCCTGACACAAACAGTGCCTCCATAGTGGCAATGAACTTGAAATCTTGATAGCGCCACATTCACATATTGCACATGTGCATTTATTAATGCTCCCTTCCTTGTGCATCGACGCACCGTAGTATTTCTCCTAAAGCAGAGAACTACTATGGCATGTTTGCAGATACCCTAATGCAGTGAAAAACAGGCACATCTGACCACCTCCTCCCCATCAAACGTCACAGCCCAAATTGTCATACTTGGATGCCTAAAGTGAGGTTCCTAAATCCATATTTGGGCACCCAATGAAAAGTGACTTGATTTTCAGCGGAACTGATCTCCAGAACTCCCACTGAGAGCCCCTAGGTTTGAACATTTAGGCTCCTCCCCTTCTGTATTTTGCAGCAAGACCAGTGGAGCCCAGCTTTTCCCTCTCATGCCACTCACATGAAGCTTTTATTTTAAAAAAAACCCACACACACCGAAAAACCAACCACCCCACCTCTGGAAATTCAACAGTTTTAATTTCGATTAACATAACGTGTCTTTCACAAGAGGCTGCCAATCAGATCATTTTCAGCCTAAACCTTTTATGATTCCTTGCCACACAGTTCATTTAGAAATGCCGTTACACCTGATAAAGTGCCAGTGTTGCACAAACAAATGTATGTTATCTATAATAAGAGACATTTTCAAATGGCAGTAAAGCAAACACAGGGGAATCTAGTTGCCGTGATTACAAATATTCAGCTACATATGGTGCCCTGCCAGAACTCAAGATTTAGCACAATGTTTTTTGGCTTATGAGTTTCTCTCTCTCTCTCTTTTTATGTCATCTTAGGGACAAAGACCCCTATCCAAAATCAATGAGAGTCTTCTCAATTTCAATGGGCTTTCAATCAGGCCTCAAGTTTGCTGAGGGCGGGTAGTTTGACAAAGAATTGACATCATTTTTCAGCTCAACAACAAATAATGCACTTCCCGAGAGCGAGGCATTGTTTGTCTTTGAGAAATATTGGACTGTTTTTTCTCCCTATAAGAGAGAACACTGCCACCCTCAGAATACTAAATGAAAACTCCCTTTGTAGGAGACAGAGGCCAGCGAAGTAATGGAAGACCATTGCTTGGGAATTCCACATGTTTCTGAGCAGCAGGATAATTTGGATGGCATCTGCGGTGCAGCTGAAAGCCCAACAGAGAAGGGAATGGATCAGAAACCAGCTTGACTCTGATATGGCTCACTCTTTTCAGGCTGAAGTATTCTGAAGTCTAGTCATGACCTGCTGTGCTGTTCTCATGGAGGTATGATGACGTTTGATGTCTCATGTTTGATGGCCTTATTCACAGCTGTACAAATTCTTAGCTGGTGCAATGGCTAACAACATAAGCAAAGTAAAAGGCATTGAGGACCATATTGGGGATTTTGCCTTCCTGCAACACAATCTATCCTTGATCTCTAGGAAGCACAGGGGAAAGTCAGTATTTAAGTTACCCTAGGGTATAGCTCAGCCATCAGAGATTTCAGTAAGGGTGCAATGATCCGGTACATCATCTAGTTCTATAGCACCATACTCTTTCTGAGCTGCATTCGCTGCCTGTAGAGCATCTGGTAGAGGAGCGATTGTGGGTGCTTTGTAGCACTGCATAGTTAAGATGGGCTTTCCACCACCGGCAGTCCTCCATCAAAGTGTGCACCAGCCAACCCTTAGAATGAATAATTGCTCCCTACATTTTATCTGGAAGGCAGTTTGGTATCGTAACCGCAGTTACGCCCAGGCTGGGGAAACTAATGATCCAACCAGTGGACCAAATTTGGTGATGAATCTTGGTCATGTGTCTCCTGAGGCATGTTGCATGTATGCTAAGAAGACCCTGCTTATTATTTGTATTACAGTGGCACTCAGAGGTCCCTCAATCAAGCTCAAGTCCCCGTTGCTCTAGGAGCCGTATACATACATCGTACGAGACAGCCCCTGCTTCTGACATATAATGGCTACACCCACTGTACAGGTGTGTAAACCGAGCCTTGGCGTGATAAAGTGAAAGGTCCATGGTCAAGAGGAGATTTGGGTCAACGCTCAGCAATAGAATCCAGGAGTCATTATTATTAATTGCGTCACAGCAATGCCTATAGGCCCCAGACTAGATCAGGGCTCCACTGTGCTAGGTACTATACAAACACACACACTGAGGGCAGGTCTTCACTACCCGCCGGATCGGCGGGTAGCAATCGATCTACCGGGGATCGATTTTTCGCGTCTCGTTAAGACGCGATTAATCGATCCCCGATCGCACTCCCCGTCGGCGCCGGCAATCCACCGCATCGAAAGGCGGAAGCGGAGTCGACGGGGGAGCTGCAGCGATCGACTCGCCGCCGTCCTCATCCCCAGGTAAGCCGATTACGATACGCCGACTTCAGCTACGCTATTCCCGTAGCTGAAGTTGCGTATCGTAGATCGACCCCCTCCCCTAGTGTAGCCCTGGGCTGAGTGAATGTCCGTGGCAGAGCTAGAAATAAAATCCAGGTCTCCTGACTCCCTGTCCAGTGCCCTGTTCACTAGACCGCACTAGATCCAGTTACATTCTCTTTCCCTATAAAATAAACTGATTGAATGACTCCCCTCTTTCTCTTACATTTCAAGAAACTCTGACCCTTCACATTGGTCCAGTTCAACAAAGCACATAAGGATGTGCCTAGCTTTAAACACATGAATAACCCAATTGAAAATAATGGGGCTACTCATGTGCTTAGAGTTAAGTTAGAGTTAACTGATTTGCAGAAATTGGGGCCTTATTGAATACATAGCCCCTGAATATTTAGAGAAGGAACAGCAGTGGGAAATAGTGGTATTTTGGAAACCATTGTGTGTAAGTGTGAATAAATGTTGACTTATTCAACAGTGGGTCATTTTACATACATGTAAATGTGGATATTATAACTTAAGGGTCAGGCTAGACCAACAGCTGCACTTAGAAGATCAGGAAGCAGTGGTGGTCAAGAAGGTATTTTATCATCTATGCCTGGCCAGAAGAAGGGTTCTCATTATCGTCATGTATGTTTTTGGTCACTTCAACATCAGACTAGTGCAATTTGCTCTTTGTAGGACTCCAGCCTCAATCAATTTGGGAGCTGGAACTGGTATACAGGTAGAGAAGGCAGCCACCCACTTGGAAAGCAAGGTGTCTTATAGAGCTCACATGGTACCTATACTCTGAAGCTACATGGATTACCATTAGTTTTTTTAAAGCCTTTGAGGCTCTGGCTCTGACCTGTGAAGTCCTACATGGTATGAGACCACCTCTCACCTTGTGACACGCTGCCACGGTTGCAGTTAGTGAAGGACCTTGTGCTAGAACTCTTTCAATATAATAGAGAGGAGGCTGCTGGCCCAGCTGTCTCCATCAGGGAGCTGGGATGCCCTCCTGGGATGTCGTCCTACCTACAAAGCCTGGGTTTGTCAGCTTCCAAGGAAAGGTGCCAGGACTCATTTGCTCTACCTGGCCTTTGAATGGGACTTAGAGGGGCTGGAGGTAGGGTTGTCAGGGGTCCAGTTTTCAACCGAAATGCCCGGTTGAAAAGGGACCCTGGCAACTCCAGTCAGCACCGCTGACCGGGCTGTTAAAAGTCCAGCCGGCGGCACAGTGGGGCTAAGGCAGGCTCCCTGCCTGCCGTCATTCTGTGTGGCTCCCAAAAGCAGCAGCATGTCCCCCCTCCGGCTCCTACGCATAGGGGCAGCCAGCGAGCTCCTCATGCTGCCCCCTGCCCCAAGAGCCGGCTCCACAGCTCCCATTGGCCGGGAACTGTGGCCAATGGGAGCTGCGAGGATGGTGCCTGTGGACGGGGCAGCGCACAGAGCCGCTTGGCCACGCCTATGTGTAGGAGCTGGAAGGGGGACATGTCGCTGCTTCTGGGAGCCACTTGAGGTAAATGCTGCACGGAGCCTGCACCTCCTGATCCCCTCCTGCACCCCAACCCCTTGTCCCAGCCTGGAGCCCCCTCCCACCCTCTGAACCCCTCAGTCCCAGTCCAGAGCCTCCTCCTGTACCCCAAATCCCTCATCCCTGGCCCCACACCAGAGCCCACAGCCCCAGCCGGAGCCCTCCTCCCCTCCCCAACCCCCTGCCCTAGCCCAGAGCCCCCTCCCGCACCCTGAACCCTTCATTTCTAGCCCCACCCCAGAACCCGCACTCCCAGCCCAGAGCCCATACCGCCTCCCAAACTCCATACCCCTGCCTCAGCCCCATCCCATACTCTGAACCCCTCAGCTCCATCTCCCAGCCCGGTGCACTCTCCTGCACCCAAAGCCCCTCATCCCTGGCCCCACCCCACAGACCACACCCCCAGCTAGAGCCCTCACCCCCTCCCACATCCCAACTCACTGTCTCAGCCCAGAGACTCCTCCCGCACCATAAACTCCTCATTTCTAGTCCCACCCCAGAGCCCACACTCCCAGACGGAGCCCTCACCCCCTCCCACACCCCACCCCCTGAGCCAACCCAGTGAAAATGAGTGAATGAGTGAGGGTGGGGAGAGCAAGCGACAGAGGGAGGGGGGAATGGAGTGAGTGGGGGAGGGGCCTCAGAGAATGGGCAGGGCAGGGGTGGGGCCTTGGAGGTGGGGTGGGGCAGGGACGGGGCAGTAGTGTTCGGTTTTGTGTGAAGAGAAAGTTGGCAACCCTAGTTGGAGGTCCTGTCCAATATATTGGGCTATTAGCATTTAATATCAAGAGGTGCTTCTCTTTAGAAGGCCTGAGGCTGACTGAGATGTATACTTTGGTTTTTTAAAGATTGTAAATAACTGACAGGACAGAGCACTCCGGTATAGGTGCTTTTGTTTTGACTGTTAAAATTTGAAATAAAAAACAAGTATAATTCGTTGGCTTGTGTAGACAATATTTCCAAAGAGAAGATCAATGGATCCATATAATAACTCTCGCTGCTGGATATTTTATCTGAGTTTGCTGAAAGAGACCCGAAAGCTTGGCCTACGCACCGATTTTGTACCAGGACAGCTATTTATGTTAGTGGTGTGACTTTCCTGAAATAGCAATACTGGTAAAACGCCCTTTTAGAGCTGGACAGCTGTCCTGCAAGAGTTTGAGTTTCTGAAATATTTTCCTGCCCTGAAATGGGACCAAAAGTCAAAGTCTCAAAAAAAACCTTGTGACCTGATCATCCAATTTTATTTTCAGATCAAAACATTTCATTGCAATTTAGACCTTTTAACATTTTTAGTCTTATTTTAGTAACCAAAATTTGAAATGAAAAGTCATTTCCAATGGAAAAAAAATGAGTTTTCATTTTGACAATGTCTAAATGAGACATTTTGATCATGTCAAAACTTTTTCTTCACATTTTTTCCAACTCAGGAGGTTCGCTGAAACTGACCCTTTTCTTGCAAACAGTTTCCATTTTGACAAAGCTATAGTTTTTTAATGGAAAAAATTTTACACTGGAAAGTTCCTGACTAGCTCCAGTACCAGTGCCTCAACGTACAGAAACTCCACTCCTCTGGTCATGCTGGGTGCTATGCCAGAGAACACAGGCAGCCAAGCTGGAGAGAGCAGGTTACATTGGTACTGAGGAACTAAGCTCCTTTGCCCGCTACACTTTCTGCTCAACCATGGCTCCATCTCAAACTGCCTGCATACAAACCTCTTCCCCCTGCCAAACCTCCCACACCCCTCTTACCTTGAACACCACTACTAAACCTACCATCTCTCTCCAACCACCTACTGATGCTGCCTCCTTTCCTGCCCCCAGTCGGCACATCCTGAGGGCCTCCTCTCTCCTGCATAGCCCCTGCTGCTCACCTGTCTCCCCAGGTTATCTGTAATGGGCAGAGTGAGTCAGAGATACTGGAAAACCTGAATGTAGCTGATGGAACATGATGGCTGCTGGCATAACTGAAATTGGTGATCCCAGTGGGGGAACAGTATTACGTGTGGGCGATGTGTGAGATATTATAAGACAGGGAGAGAGAGAAAAGTTTGGAGTTGATGCACACTGTAGCTGTTTAACTGGAGGAACTCAGTAAGATGGGATAGTTCAGTTTTCAGAAAGGGTGCATTAATAAAATGTTTCTTACAGATCAGTTAAATATTTTATTTTCAAAATATTACTGAGATAATTCATTTGTTCTTTCAAGAGTTATTGTGCCCAGATTTGGAAACAAAATGCAATAGTGTGACACAGAGAGCTTTTACTTCTGCTTAAAGTCGAACTCTCCACCCAGCCTTACCTATGAAGTGGTTGTCTCCATAAAACACTGTACATGTACAGAAAGAGTGTGGGGCTTACACACTAGCACCGTGCACTTTGTGCAGTCATTTACTCGTGTGAAAAGTAGATGTGAAATGTCACCCTTCTGATCTGCTAATTTTTAGGCTCATTTTGCATGGGTGTAAATGGCTGTCCAAAGTAATGGAGAATCAGGTCAAATCTTTATAACTCCATCTTCCCTTATTTCTGCCTAAAATAGTCAAAATGTATTGCAGTATGTTGCCCTGATTCCTTATAATGAAGAAACTGGGGTGCAACCCAGGTCTTATTTTGGGTACGCTGCAAATCTAAGCAGTGTACAAACTGAAGTAAATGATGAGGTGGAATGACCCCTGACAATGATGCTGTGCTTTATTGCAATTCTTTTTTCATGTTTTCACTTTTTCCAAACTAGCTTCAGGGAGAATTCAAGTAGCACAGAACCATCCACACCTTATCAATTCCAGCACTGCTTATAAAGCTTTTCAGAGAGAGCTAGAGTATAGCTACTAACTTCCCAGCAGAGCTGTCTGAAAGTCAGAATCTCTGCTCCATTGCAAATTCCGATCTTTGAAATATGTTTTTGTTCCAAACAAAAAAATTCTAAATTTCCTGCCAAACAAAATTTTTGAAAGAAATTAGTTTCAAGTCAATCAAAACCTTTTGTTCTGATAAAATCAAAGCATGGTATTTTATAATTTTTGCAACAAAATGTTTTGAAACAGACAAAAACATAAAACCATTTTAATAAAGTTCACTAACACATTGGCCTTATCAAAATGCCTCTTTTCAATTCTTTTTAAAATTGACACATTCCTGTGGAAAGTTTCGATTGTGAGGGAATGGCATTTTCCAAATGAAACATTTTCAACCAGCTCTTCTCAGCCCACTGGAGTACTTGGAGATTTCTCTCTCTCGACCTCAAAGATTTCAAAATCTTTTGGCTACTCCTTTTCACCCGTAAATTCTTATCAGACACAGATTTACAGTAAACTAAGCACCTCGAAATCACATTCTTTCCCTGTATCACCATTTACTCTCAAGGCCTCTCTTATTGTTTCAACCTGGAACCAGGGCCGGCTCCAGGCACCAGCCGATCAAGCACATGCTTGGGGCGGCACTTTCTAAGGGGCAGCCAATTTGGGGCGGCGCTCGGGGTTTGGTTTGTTTTTTTTTTTAAACTTTTGTGGGGCGGCGCTACGGGGGGTTGTTTTGATGGGGCGGCACTCAGTTGGGGTTTTTGCTGGGGGGGGCGGTGCTTGGTTTCGGGTTTTTGTTTTTTGTTTTTTGCTTGGGGCGGCAAAAAAGTTAGAGCCGGCCCTGCCTGGAACCCTGCATTTGGCAGGGCCTAGGAAATACTGTACAGTGACTATCCTTTTGTTCAGTTCTCACACACTGGATGATTGTACCTGGTCCCCTAGAAACCTTCTTGTGAAGCTTTCCACTGCTCAGTCTCAAGGGTGTAAAGGTTGTCAGAGTTATAAATCATCTGCATTTTACAGAGTGTCAGACATCAGGGAAGCAATTTCCAGCAGACACAGGCGGGTCTATGTTCATTTTTCAAAACCTTGCAGTGGAAAATATAAATGGGTTTCCATTCTATCACATATTAGGAAAAAAAGCCTTTATAGCAGTATGTCGCGCATTCAGATTAGTGCAAAATCTGTCATTAACTGTTGTAGGGAATGACTGATTTTTCAATACAGCTGCTGTGGCTATTATTTTTAATTACATTCCTGCTGCTGTAAACTGATTGTGGTTTATAACCACAGTAGTTTAAAACAGAAGGTGAGGCATGGAATGTGTAGGGGAGCCTGGAAGATACAAAGACATTGATTTTGATGTGAAATAAAACCACCGCAACAAGCGACGAGGTACTTTAAAAAAAGCAAAACAGCGAGTGAAAACAACACTAAACACAGGCTAAATTAAACACTAAATTATGTATGATGCATGGTAATGCACGATGCGATAGCTGCCCATTTCCACTAGCCTGAGGACCAGAGCTCACTTAGAGCCCGGAGAACGGGGGTAATACATCCTGTACCCATTGTATATGTGTCTGTTTGGGGCATGGTTGTAATATCTATGTTCCTGGACAATGGTTCTTTTTGGATCTTAGTTTTAATAAGAGGTTTGCTCCTATGTTTTGTAGCTATTTTTAAATGCACCTTTTAAGCAGAGAGTAGGAAAGCTGCCTAGGAGATTTGGATGCCTGATTCTCATTAGAAATTAATGGAAACTGGGTGTCCAGATCCCCTAAGGCAGCTTTGAAATGCTCAGCCTGAGCAGCTAAATCTTTTAGAAGTGTATGCTTAAACACTCTTTTCCCACCGTGACTCTGATGTATATGCCTGCTTGTCATGCTCTCACTTTTCATGTTTTCATTCAGAAAGTCATTAGGTAGGACTGGGCAATGATGGAATATCTCTGGAAACACTCTTCCGCTGCCACCCCAAAGATGCTCTTTACTTTTGCAGAGCCACTTTGATACCTGCTCTTTGGTCAGATGTGAGCTAAGTGCTCTAGCCTGTTTTGGAAGGTGAGCCAGCAAGCAAGATCGCTCCATGAGCCATATAGCAGGAGGAACCTGGGAAGCAAGCAGTCTCTCATCAGCCGCCCCAACTCTCAAATGTCGCAGCTCTGCAATGGGTCTATATTCCACTGGCCTATAATGCAAGGGAAGGTCCTGAGACATTAGGTCTTTGGGGGGAGTGGTTTTACAACAGAGACCAGCCTGCACTGAACCCTGGTGCTGAACTCCCACACACTTTGGGTTATTTTGGATACAAATCTCAATGTCATGGCTAGCATGTTTGAATGGTCAAACCAAAACCCCAGCTCCAAATATGCCTGAACCATTGGACCATTTGAATTTGGATCAGAACTTTGCAGTTCATGCCCATCTCTCTACTTTAGGGAAGATATTTTATACAGTATAATAGATATGCACCGAATGAAAAATATGATGAGTGCACTTCCTGATCTACTGCAGTCCTCCTATTCATAAATCCTACTGCTGTATGCTGGAAGGGCCATGCTGGCTAAAGTACGTATCTGGTATTTTTCAGTACTAACGTCTGTATCTGGTAATAACAATTTGTCTTCCAGCACTAGCAGAAATATTAGTCCAGATCCTCAGCCGGTATAAATCAGCAGAGCTCCATTGAATCCAATGTAGCTGCCTGGATATACACCAGCTCAGGGTCTATCCTGTTGTTCATATGTAAGAAACTACCTACCTTTGGGACCTACAGCCCTCAATAGCATTCAAAAATCATTTAGCGCACTCAGGTTAAGAACCTGCCAAATTCCCATAACAAAAGAACAAACAGACTAAGGAAGAACCAACAAAAAGAAAGTCAGGGATCTTGTTAAATCAAGAGTATGTTAACTTGGAAAGCATTATGCTTCTTTTGTCTGGCTTTTGCACCATTATGGTGATAAAAATTCCCTTGACAATTTTTCCATCTCTCTTTGCTTCAGTTAACAGTAATTGAATCTGATCAGTAATTGTAACTGACTTCACTACCAGGCATTTATTATAATTTATTATATGTATTTACAGTAACAATTAACCAAAACCCTACATCTGAACACCCCAGAACTGGGGGAAAGTTTAGATTTGACCCAAACTTTGGTGCTTGGGACTGCATCTAATCAACACAAGTCAGCACAAATTGTCCTGCATTTATCTGACAAACGAGTGGCCACTCTACAGGGAGGTATTTCAAACCTGAAGTACCTTTCCCAGACCTGAAGAAGAACTCTGTGTAAGTCTGAAAGCTTGTCTCTATCACTGACAGAAGTTGGTCCAATCAAAGGTATTACCTCACCCACCTTCTCTACATGGTGTTTTACAGCTGGTAAGAGAATTAAATGAAATCCCTGCCCAAAAAAGTTTAAAATTTCTAGCCTGAGGCCTACAGAGTTTGATGTAAACTGTTTTACTTTCCATTTGTCAATAAATCAAAATAGTTTTAGTAAGGGGTAGGGGGGAAAGAAGCAGATTTAGGGGGAAACTTATCACTAAATTTGGTTTTTGTCTGGTTGTTTGGTTTTTGTTTTTTATGAAGAGAAACTATTTTCTAAACGGTCTTAATTTCCTCTAACAGTTAATTAACAATTATTTATTATTTGCACTGGATTACGGTCAATGGTCTCAGCCGCACATTCTGCATGTTACATGCATGTTACAGTGCATTTTTTCAGTGTCAGTAGTGCATCAGAATGGTGATTAGAGGTTTTTTGGGTCAGAAAATGACGATTTGTTGAAACCAACCCTTTTGCAGAAAAGGGTTGGTTTCCACTAAGTTTTCAACATGAAAAAAAACTGAAAAAAGTTTTGAAGTTGTCAAAATGTTTTGTTTTGACGTTTTCAAAAAAGAAAATCTGGTTTTCCATTTCAAAACAACTTTTAATTTCAAAATATAAGCTAATTGTAAAATAGAATTAAAAGTGGTCAAAATCAAAACAGATCACTTCAAAATTATCAAAATAAAATATTTCGATTGACCCAGACGGAATTTCTTTTACTCCAGATTTTTGGTTCACAAAAATGTTTGAGATTTTGACTTTGGCCTGATTCAGGATGGAAAAATTTTTCATATCTCAAAAATTTCCATAGGATGAGACAACCATTCCCCAACCAGCTCTAATGGTGGCGCTTCAAAAGGTGAAGGATGTGGGTCAGTCAGTTTATGCACCACAGTCACTGCTAATGAAATCCTCCGGTTCATTTGATTTTAGAGACCACTTCTCTCTCTAGAGAGCCAGTCAGGTGGAATGACTCTATGTAGGCAGCACGGCATTCTTGGTTAAGAAGTCTTGGTGGCTGAGTAACGCATTCCCTCTTCTCTGTGGGCTGGGTGGTGGTATTAGAGCAGGTAATGGTTTGTAGAAGACCTGATACGGCAAGGTGCTGACTTTCCTCATCATCCTGTGAGGAGCCATAAATCTACACTATCTTCTGTAACCAGACTAGCCAATCATATAGAGCTAGTTAAAAAAAACCTGAGGAAATGTAATCAAAAGTCTTCCCCATACCATTCATTTTGTTTACTTTTAAAAAAAAATCTACCAACTCTATCAACATTTGAAAAAAAAAATTTTGGGGGGGGGGGAGGGGATATTTTAGGCAGCTTTCGGAAATGGAATTAGGGTGACATGCCCATTCTTTATTTTAAGGGACAATCTTTATTTAGTGCTGAATCTCCTGTGTCACATATCAAGACAATAGACCACATGCTCTTCTCTGTTTCACCAAGCCCTATGAATAATCATAGTCTACGATACCAGTGTATGGTTTTTATACCAGAAATAAAAACGTTGTAATGTTTTCCCTTGAAAACAAAGCATTTTTCTGTGTTTTTCTTATAATTGTCCTGTATTTATTTGACAAACGAGTGGCCACTCTACAGGGAGGGTATTTCCAACCTGAAGTACCTTTCCCAGACCGGAAAAAGAGCTCTGTGTAAGTTTGAAAGCTTGTCTCTGTCACTGACAGAAGTTGGTCCAATCAAAGGTATTACCTCTCCCACCTTCTCTCTCTAATAAACCTGAAATCTGGCACAGTAAATCTAACCAGCACAGAAATAAAGGAGATGGGGAGACACAGGAAGTAGACTTTGATTGTGCTTTATAACACAAAATGTGGAAAAGTTGTATGTTGCATTCTTTAAATACTGACCTTGGGGTGAAGGTGATTTTAGCATCCTCAAATCATGACATTTTTATAGTGAAATTTCACTGAAAAGTATGAGGAATATAATTCTGTGGCCATTTTGCACAAGAAATTTAGATTTTGTCATGTAAAAATAATATTTTACAGCACAGCTGGTTTCACATTGAAACTTGCAAAACTTCAAATTGTTTTGCATGTTTGGTATGCACAATAATCACTGCCAACACAAAATGTTCTAATTCGCATAGACTTCGGTGTTTGTAGTCCCATAGACTAGTTTGTAGTCAAATAGTCTTCAGTGTTTGTACAGTGTCTTGCAGAACGGGATTTCATTCTCATTTGCAACTTCTAAGTGCTATTGTATTATAAATAGAGATATGCAAAAGCCTAATCTTCATTCCTTGTTTATTTTATTTCAATGAAGTCAATAGAAGTACTCAAGGAAATGCAGGATTGGGCCTCTAAACAATCAGCCTAAACATGATGTCCTATAATTAGAATGGATAAGTAACATAAAGACATTTCAGTCCTAAGTGACATCAGAAATAGACCATCCCCAATTATTTCCTAAAGAGGGACCAGGAGGAAGAAGGAGTTCCCCAGCCAGTGCTAATGAAAGCAACAAAAACAGAAGGAAACACAAAAGATGCACAGAGATAAATAAAACAAAGGTCACAAAACATCTAAATATGGTTACATGGCAGCTATTAATTACTTAGTTAGAAGAGAAGCAGCTGAGAAACGTGAACAAGGCTTGGTCCCAGAGGTACTAATGGCAGTAGAAATAGTTGCCATGGAGATCACCAAGAAAAGACGACCAAAGGAATTACTAATACATATGAGTCTAACTGTGTCTGACATTGAATAATGTAAGTTGATTCCATGACAGTCCAAACACTATTTTTGAACCCAAAGGAGTGTAAGAACACTTAACACATGCAGTTTTATTCACTTTGTTGCAACCCGCAGACACGTGTTTTGTTACATGTGCTTGTATATAAAAAAACGGCTCCCATTCACCTATGCTCGAGCACTAATACCGTTGATGTTATTGGGTAGTGCTGAGACATCCATGAATCACAGATATCAATTGCAATGCAAGGTAAGGGGGAGAAAGAAAACAGATAATGCTTGGTCATTAGAAAGCTAAACCCATTAGGAACACAAGGAAGATTCCTGTTCTCACTAAAGCTTATATTGCTCCTCCCTACACATCTGCTTCCCTACCCCCACAATCAGTCATGAAGTCACATTGTGGGCTGAATCGTCAACTGGTGTAAATCACAATTGCTCCAGAGAGACAATGGAATCATTCTAGCTATTATTTTGGATCACAAGTGGTTCCATCAATAATAATTGCAATGAATATATCTATATATATATATATATCCCCCTCACGTACAGCAGGAAAAACAATGCCAGTACAAGCTGTAAAAATGACAATTTTATATTGCTCCCCTTATAAATTATCATTTTCATCCTGAAAGAGAAATGGAGGGATTGTCTAAATCTCACATAATAGCATTCCCTGTTTCATAAGTGCAATGAGACTGTTGGCTCAATGTGTCTGTGTCAATGTTTTATTGCACTGCTGTTAATGGAAGTGTTTGCGCTGATGGGAGCACTTTTAAGATGTCTGTTTGTTAATCATTTGTACACCCAGTAAAACTAACAGAAGGGCAGCTGTCGAAGCTGCTATTCTCATATGTGGAATGGAATGCTGTCCCACAGCTGTTGCTTTGAGGGATCTCATCTTGCAGTCTTTGGGCAAAGTTCTCAGTGGCTTCAACAGGAATTTCACTTGAATAAGGACTGTAGGACTGGCCCAAGTATTTTAACTTCTCTGATGATAATCCTAACTATGCATCAGAGGGGTAGCCGTGTTAGTCTGGATCTGTAGAAGCGACAAAGGGTCCTGTGGCACCTTATAGACTAACAGAGGTATTGAAGCATAAGCTTTCGTGGATGAATACCCACTTCTTCGGATGCAAGCAGTGGAAATGTCCAGAGGCAGATATAAATGTGCAGGGAAGATACAGGCTAGGGATAACGAGGTAAGCTTAATCAGGGAGGGTGAGGCCCTCTTCTAGCAGTTGAGGTGTGTCAACTAACTAACTATGCAGTTCTTCATCAAGGCAAAAAACAACCAACCCGAAAACCTGCTATATACACCTCATCTATAAAACCAAATGGTTTTGCGCCTTGCAAAAGTGTGAACAAAAGTTGGTTTTAGTATCTGATATGTCAAGAAATCTGTGTTTTATCAGATTTATAAAGACTTCTGCTTCGTTCTTGCTTCCTATCCCAATCTCTCGTGTGTTCTGCAGTGCTCACTGCAATGTCAAGGAGACCTGGGTAGAGTGGGGATTAATCATTGGCTTTGAGAAAAATTAATATGGAGAATAGTCTGCTTCAGGGACCTGATTCAGCAAAGGACTTAAGCCCTGTTGACTTCAATAGGAGGTAAACATGAACTTAAGTGATTTGCTGAACATTTAAGTTCTTTACTGTATAATCATATCTGAAGAACTGTAACTGGTCCCATGTCATTAATTCTTTCAGATTAACGGAGTTTACCTCTGGTACTGAGAGATTATCAGAAGCCATTTTGGTTCATTTCTCTCAGCAGAAGTGGATGCACTTTGTGGGCTTCCTGAGCCAATGGGCGAGTGCAGAATGGCGACGGCAACAAAGAATGGCACCGTACCATCCAGACTGGACTTTATGTTCTAGAGAGCATTCCCATCATGCCTCACTCAAAGTGCACTCAGACTTATCCTGATTGACTTCACTCAGGCTTCTGCTATGGCAGACCACCACAGAATGGAAGTAGGATGGCCAGTGTACTTTGTAGACACAGAAAAAGAAGTGGTAGTGCCTGCAACTCCAGAACAAATTAAATGCTGAAAGCCAGGTACTCTATCAAGAAAAAGCCTACTGGGCTCACTAGCCAAAACTGAGACCAGTTTTATTAGTGAAATAATTCCTTTCCTTCATCAACAGAAAGTTTACAAGAGTTCTTCTGAGTCACCATATCACTTTGCAGTACATTTTTTTCTCAAATGTTTCTAAAGGTTTATATTGCACGTAGAATAGTTCTAACCACTGAACTGCATGACAGACTAGAACTACAGGGAGGCCTTCTGCAGGGGCAGGGTAAATGGAGGAAGTGGCCAAATGTCTCTCTTCCATCTCTAATATCTGTGATTCTGTGCTTTTTATGAAAAGCTTTAAAGAAAATGTTAATAGTTTACTACATATAATGCACCATTGATGTGTGAGCTAATGAATAAATACAATACCTCACTGTGCTGTTTCTATATATACACACTACATAATAATACATGTAACAAAAATTCCTGAAATAATTCCCCATCCAGCTCCTTTCTGCGGACCACAGTAGTTCTGAAAGAATTAATCCATCTTTTGTGTACATAATGTGCAAGATAAAAACTGCCTAAGACTTTGCTGTGGAGAATTTTGAAGCAATTCTTGTTCCTGATTAAATAAATACATATATACATACACACGTGTGTTTTAATGTATACTTTGGTGCAAATGCATTGCTCATGAGAAATGCTCACAACTGAAGCCCTGCAGGCTGTAGCTCTCAATTCTGGAGTTCTGGGATCTTTTCCTGGCTCTGTTACTGCCAATACCCTGTGTGACCTGGAAAAACTACTACTGGCCAGTCCTGCAAGATAGGTAGCCCAGCACTTCACTGAAGATATCCCTCACCTCACCAGATAGGACCATTAATGTCTCAATGTATCTGTCAGTAAAATGCAAAAGGTAGTTTACCCTCAAAAGGAGTTTGTAGAAAGCTTTATAGATGCACTGAACATAGCTACTACATAGTAAGCATAAAGTATTATTAATCTCAAAATAACAATGCTATGATTTCTGACACGTAAAGGCTGAAATTATATTGCGGTAATGAAGCACACAATTCTTTATTCAGGCAAAGTGAGTTGGCTGCCTTAAGAATTAATATACTCCATAAAGTGTCTATTAATAAAGGACCAATATGTTTTTTCTAGGTTTAGATAGTTATAGAGGAAACATAGCAATTTTTGTTGAAAATAACAAAAGGAAATTCAGAAAAGAATGAATGAGTTAATCAATAATGACACTGCTTATTCAAATATTTATTGAAATTAGTTACTTGATTCAGTTTCAATGAAAGGTCAGCAGGCTCTTTTGCTGAAATACAGTAATTCCTTAGCTCGAAGGCTCAGGTATTCTGTTGCTTTTTAAAATCTAAGAATAAAGAATCATCAGACTGCTCATTTATGGACTATGTATTTAAAATTGTTTTGTCAGGACTTCCCTTTGGCTATACAGAAATATACATTTAAAGCTGACCTTTAAGAACACGTCTGATAATTAATTATCAAAACCTTATAAATTAAAAATGCACCTTCCCTACTTCCTGTGTCCTTCAAAGGATCTGATTAAGCAAGTGCACTGACAAGAAACTAAGGGACAGATTTTTAAGGTTATTTAGGTGCTTAACTGTCAATTGGAGTAAGGCTTACAAATCTGGCCTTGAGTAAAGATCTTTTGTAGAAGTCTAGTCAAACACAGCCGTCATCCCTTTCTGTTTTGGACCTAGTGTGGCAAAACACTTACTCTACATCTTTGTGACTGCTGGCAGGTGTTGGTTTTTTCAAGAGGACCAGACTGGAATCTTTCCAGAATTAGAAAGTTTCTTGACTACAGATCCAACAAATAATTCAATGCTCAGAATTATCTTTTCATAATTTAATTACAGCATCTCACTCCAGACATTAAAATAGAAATTTCAGAAGTACAATCAATCTAGTAAACTTTTTGAATCCCAAACTCTCATGTAGCTGCCGATGGCAGCCAACTTGCAAAATGAATTATTGTTCAAACATAGTCTGAGGAAGAAAGTTTCTGAAAGCAGAAGAGCTCTGAAGCAGACAAGAGTTGAAAGGCTTATGCTTCTACCCCCAAAGGAAGCTGTCTCTTTGTGGCAGAAAGACATTAGAAAAGTCTCAGACTTTTATATAGTCTCAGACACTCTATATAAGACTCTTTTATAAGAGTCTCAGACACTCTATATAAGTCATGTTCCTTTCAGATAGAATCCCTTGGTGATGATATGTTTGAATGCAGTCACCAACGTGTAATGTACCAATGGGAAGTTTTTGGATCTTTAGTTGAGGTAGAATATTAAGCACACAATGTATTTATGCTACCACAGATTATATTTAATTAAGAAACAAAACACAATAGAAAGAAACTAAATCAAACAGAGACTTGGTGGGGTAACTCACATGTTTGGAGCACTGTCATGCACGGGTACAAACTGTTCAGGAAGGACAGGCAGGGGAGAAAAGGTGGAGGAGTTGCACTGTATGTAAGGGAGCAGTATAATTGCTCAGAGCTCCAGTATGAAACTGGAGAAAAGCCTCTTGAGAGTCTTTGGGTTAAGTTTAGAGGTGATGTCGTGGTGGGCATCTGCTATAGACCATTTCGACATAAAGTGCTCATTAAATCGATTTTTGTACTCCTCCCCGACGAGGGGAGTAGCGCTAAATTCGACATGGTCATGTCGAATTAGGGTTAGTGTGGACGGAATTCGACGCTAATAGCTCCAGGAGCTATCTCACAGTGCACCACTCTGTGGACACTCTGGACAGCAGTCCGAGCTCGGATGCTCTGCCCAGCCACACAGGAAAAGACCCGGGAAAATTTGAATTCCTTTTCCGGTTTGGCCAGTTTGAATTTCATTTCCTGTTTGGACATCGTGGCGAGCTCAGCAGCTCTGGCAACGATGCAGAGCTCTCCTGCAGAGGTGACCATGCAGTCCCAGAATCGAAAGAGGGCTCCAGCATGGACTGATCGGGAAGTGTTGAATCTGATCGCTGTATGGGGAGATGAGTCCGTGCTTTCAGAGCTGCGATTGAAAAGACGGAATGCGAAGATCTACGAGAAGATCTCCAAGGCCATGATGGAGAGAGGATACAGCAGGGATGCAACGCAGTGCCGCATGAAAATCAAGGAGCTGAGACAAGCGTACCAGAAGACCAAGGAGTCCAACAGACGCTCTGGGTCTCAGCCCCAGACATGCTGTTTCTACGCCGTGCAGCATGCTATCCTGGGGGGGCCGCCACCACTACCCCACCCCTGTCCATGGACTCCGACGATGGGGTATTATCAACGGCTGCTTCCTCAGAGGTTTTCGCGGACGGGGAAGATGATGAAGGAGCTGAGGAGGATGAGGCAGTCGACAGCACTTTCAACGCTGATTTCCCCGACAGCCAGGATCTCTTCATCACCCTGATGGAGATCCCCTACCAACCCTCCCAAGGCGGTAACCCGGACCATGAATCAGGGGAAGGATCAGTGGGTGAGTGTCTTAAACATTTCTTTTGAATAGAATAGACATGGTATTAAAGCAATGGGTTTTTAATGATTACTTTGC
Organism: Macrochelys suwanniensis; assembly: GCA_033296515.1. Classification (NCBI taxonomy): domain Eukaryota; kingdom Metazoa; phylum Chordata; order Testudines; family Chelydridae; genus Macrochelys; species Macrochelys suwanniensis. Next base: position 13,028,127 of record CM065780.1, on the reverse strand, counting down.
CCTAGGCGCTTTAGCTGCATTCATGGCCAGTGCAGCTACTGGAAAAGTATTTTAACATGTGTGGGGATAGGGCAGAAATCCTCCTGGGACATCTCCATGAAGCTCTCCTGGAGGTACTGTGAAAGCCTTTGCAGAAGGTTTCTGGGGAGAGCGGCCTTATTGCGTCCTCCATGGTAGGAGACTTTACCGCGCCAGGCCAGTAGCAGGTATTCCGGTATCATTGCCTGACAAAGTATGGCGGCATATGGCCCCGGTGTTTGCTGGCATTCACGCAGCATCCGTTCTTTCTCTGTCTGCGTAACCCTCATCAGAGTGATATCAGTCATGGTGACCTGGTTGGAATTACGTGAATTTTAGTATGGGGACTGGTTGCCTGTGCCTTTTAAACAAATGTACCCGGCGGTTTCTAGCCACGCGGTGGGGGCGAGGAGGGGGAACGTTCCTGCTTGGCAGTTCACTGGCAGCATGCAGTGATCGTTCCTGGGAACAGCCAATCGGTGGGGGGGACAGGGGGAGGGTTCTTGCTGGCCGGATCGCTGGCAGCATGCGGGGACCGTTACCGTGGACAGCCATGCGGTGGGAGGGACAGGGGGAGAGTTCTTGCTGGCCGGATCGCCAGCAGCATGTGGGAACCGTTCCCGGGGACAGCCACGCGGTGGGGGGGGGGGACAGGGGGAGAGTTCTTGCTGGCCGGATCGCCGGTAGCATGCGGGGACCGTTACCATGGACAGCCACGCGGTGCAGGGGGACAGGGGGAAAGTTCTTGCTGGTCGGATCGCCGGTAGCATGCGGGGACCGTTACCATGGACAGCCACGCGGTGCGGGGGGACAGGGGGAGAGTGCTTGCTGGCTGGATCGCCGGCAGCATGCGGGAACCGTTCCTGGGGACAGCCACGCAGTGGGGGGGACAGGGGGAGAGTTCTTGCTGGCCGGATCGCCGGCAGCAGGAACTGGCCAACGCTAGGAGCTGTGCTTGGAATGTGAAAGGAGGGCGCTGCTGTAAATTAAGCTTTCAGCAGCCAAAAGTCTACGGCTTACCATGGCCGGCTGCTAGCCAAATTCCGTTGTCCGGCCCTGCTTGTGTGATCTGTACACCAAGACCCCAGGCACTCTATATAAAGATTGAAAATTCGACCTTGTACTGAGTGCACATGTGATAGGTAGTGTGCATGCTCTTGTTCGGAGGGAAAGACTATATTCATTGTTAATGAAAATGTATCTTTGTGAGGAATTCATTCCCTTTTTTCCATCCCACAGCTCCGAGTATCTCCCGGGCTACCCCGGCATCTCCCTCCCAGAGGCTGGCACAAATCAGGCGGCGAAAAAAAAGAACGCGGGACGAGATGTTCTCCGAACTTATGGTCTGTTCCCGAACTGAGGCGGCACAGCAGACCCAGTGGAGAGAGGACATGTCTCAATACCGGCGAGCATCCAGCGAACGGGAGGAGAGGACGCAAGCTCGTGAGGACAGGTGGCGGCAGGAAGACCAGCAGGCAACTCAGACGCTGCTTGGGCTAATGCGGGAGCAAACGGACGCACTCCGGCGCCTTGTAAATGTTTTGCAGGACCGGAGGCAGGAGGACAGAGCCCCGCTGCATCAGATCTCTAACTGCCCTCCCCCGCCACAAAGTCCCATACCCCCCTCACCCAAAGTCCCAAGAAGGAGGGTCGGCAGGGGCCGTGGAAACAATCAGTCCACCCCTGTGGACTGCTCAAGTAGCAGAAGGCTCTCATTCCCCAAGATTTGATGCTTTCTTTACTTCCCTCCAACCGCACCACACCCTAGCCCCCATCCAAGTTTAATCCCATAACTGTTAAGTCCTTAATAAAAAATATGTTTCTGTTAATTACTGTTTCCTTCATTTTCTTTTAAAGGATGGTGCGTTTGAAGGGGTCCAAAGTAACATACCCTGAAATCCTTACTAAAACAGACGGTTTTCTTGAACAATGTTTCCTTTATTTTCTTTTTAAAGGTGTGTTTGGAGGGGGGATGGGGTTGGTAATTGGAGAGGATAGGCAATATTAACAGTGTAAACAAACGGGGGCAGGTTCACCTTCTGTTTAAACAAACGTAATAGTCACTGCTAAGCCTGGTCAGTCTGGAAGCTAGCTGTCAAAGCTTCCTGGATGCGCATCGCGTCCCGCTGGGCTCTTCTAATCTCCCAGGTGTCTGGCTGCACGTAATCAGCAGCCAGGCGGTTTGCCTCAACCTCCCACCCCGCCACAAACATCTCCCCCTTGCTCTCACAGAGATTGTGGAGCACACAGCAAGCTGCAATAACAATGGGGATATTGGTTTTGCTGAGATCAGAGCGAGTCAGTAAGCTTCTCCATCTGCCCTTCAAGCGTCCGAAAGCACACTCCACCACCATTCTGCACTTGCTCAGACGGTAGTTGAAGAGCTCCTTTTCACTGTCCAGGGCGCCTGTGTACGGCTTCATGAGCCAGGGCACTAGCGGGTAGGCTGGGTCCCCGAGGATCATTATAGGCATCTCCACATCCCCAACAGTTATTTTCTGGCCCGGGAAGTAAATACCTTCCTGCAGCCGTCTAAACAGACCAGAGTTCCTTAAAACGTGAGCGTCATGAACCTTGCCCGGCCCTCCGACGTTGATGTTGGTAAAACGTCCCTTATGATCCACCAGTGCTTGCAGCACCATTGAAAAGTAGCCCTTTCGGTTAATGTACTGGCTGCCCTGGTGGTCCGGTCCCAGGATAGGGATGTGCGTTCCATCTATAGCCCCATGGCAGTTTGGGAATCCCATCGCAGCGAAGCCATCTATTATCACCTGCACGTTTCCCAGGGTCACTACCTTTGAGAGCAGCAGCTCAATGATTGCGTTGGCTACTTGCATCACAGCAACCCCCACGGTAGATTTGCCCACTCCAAATTGATTCACGACTGACCGGTAGCTGTCTGGCGTTGCAAGCTTCCAGAGGGCTATGGCCACTCGCTTCTGGACTGTCAGGGCTGCTCACATCCTGGTGTCCTGGCGCTTCAGGGCAGGGGACAGCAAGTCACACAGTTCCAGGAACGTGCTCTTATGCATTCGAAAGTTTCGCAGCCACTGGGATTCATCCCAGACCTGCAGCACTATGCGGTCCCACCAGTCCGTGCTTGTTTCTCAGGCCCAGAATCGCCATTCCACTACATCAACGTGACCCAGTGCCACCATGATGTCCAAGGTGCGGGGTCCCGTGCTTTGTGAGAGGTCTGTGCCCCTCTCAGAGTCGATGTCCTCACCGCGCTGCTGTAGCCTCCTCGCCCAATTTCTCAGCATCTGCCTCTGAAAAAGGTGGACGATAAGGCGAGAGGTGTTGACAACGGCCATAACTGCAGTGATGATTGCAGCGGGCTCCATGCTCGCGGTGCTGTGGCGTCCACGCTGTCAATCACTAGAAAAGGGCGTGAAATGATTGACTGCCGCAGCTTTCACGGAGGGAGGGCGGGAGTGAGGGTTGAATGATGACAGTTACCCAAAACCACCCACGACACATTTTTTGCCCCAGCAGGCATTGGGGGCTTGACCCAGAATTCCAATGGGCAGCGGGGACTGCGGGAACTGTGGGATAGCTACCCACAGTGCACCGCTTGCAATGTCGACGCTTGCCCCGTTACTGTGGACTCACAAAGTCGAATTACTCTCCTTAGTGTGGATACACACGTTCAACTTTGTAATATCAGTTTCAGAAATTCGGTTTAAGTAAAATCGAACTACTATCATAGTGTAGACATACCTTTGGAGTGGCAGGTATGCTGGGCCTTGCGGAATCGTGCCCAAAGTGAACACAAAAGGGATCTAAAACACACCCAAACTGAATTAAGAATTTTCCTTCAAATTCAGCGCTGTTGTAATTGTGTGTGTGTGTGTGTGTGTGTGTGTGTGTGTGTGTGTGTGTGTGTGTGTGTATGTGTGTGTGTGTGTGTGTGTGTGTGTGTGTATTGAGGGATTCACTGTGTTCTTCCTAAAAGCATTTGGGTCAGGAAAATCAACGATCAAAATAATCCACTTTGGAAAATTAGGCTTTATTTACACACAAAAATTACAATCCTGCTAGTGCAGCCACCGTTCTACCAGCATAAGTGTGCTTATAATAATACCTAGATCTTACATAGTTCTTTCATCAACAGAGTGAAAGACAATTCACAAAGGAAGTTAGTATCATTATCCCCAGTTTTCAGATGGGAAAACCCTCAGGCACAGGGAGATGAAGCCACTTGCCCACGGTCACCATGGCAGGACTAGAATCCCCGTTCCTGAAGTCCCAGTACAGAGCACTAGCTATGAGGCCACACCAGATCCCTTTCTAAACACCTATAACTTTTCCAGTACAGGGGAATAAGCGTTACTGGTTTAAGCACATTTATGGTGCTATAATTGTGGTCCACATTAGGATTCTATTGGTATAAACATTATTGGTTTTTAAAAAATCACCCTCCCACTCCCTGCTAGAAAAATGGTATGTGGACCAGGCATTAGATGAAAGCAAGAATTTATGTCTTTTGCCCCAGTAAATGAACATCTTTGAATCTGGTTAAACAAAGATGATAGAAATACCGTAGAGCTGGCATTATAGGGCACTGAGCCGGAACAATAGCTGAGTATTGCAGAAAGCACCTTGTAGTTTAATTTTTGTGCCTCAGTATTTCATGCTTTATTTATAAAGCTGAAGTAGTTGAAATGGCAAGGGTTTTTTTTTCAAAAGGAAAAGCATCTCCCCTCAGAAGCACAGCTCCGGAGAGCACCAGAGTCTCAGATCCAATAGGAAGTCAAATGGAACTCTGATTACACCAGGGGATTAAGCATAGAAGGTTATTCTCGTCTTTAAATAGAAATGCACCGAGTAAAAGTTCAGATGTCACAAGCAGCGGGAGAGGAGCTAATGGCTTTGACTGACAGGCAAGTGACAGGGTCAGGTTGAAGTGTGGGGAGAAGCAAGAGGGACTACGCTTGGACACTGGGATCCCTCACTTCGGTTGAAAATGGATGCCACAGTCATCAGCTGTTAATAGAAGAGGGTGGTAGCAGTGGAGTGACTTTGTATGCTAAGGGCAGTGGTAATGCAATGACTGCTGTTCGGGAGAGCCCAATTTTAGCACCACCAGCTGAGAATGAAATGATCACAACATCAGGAGAGATTCTTCAATTCGATGAAGCAATTTTGAAAAGAAGCTCCCCCTAGGGGGAAAAGGGGAGCGGGGTTGGCAAGAAAAGCTGAGAATAATTTAAGTCATCTAGGGGGTTGTTGTCACCACTGATAAGATTGTTATGGAGCAGCAGATTGTAGGGTAGAAGAGAGAAAACAATTCAAGGTTAAATTAATCAGAGGGTCCCCCCCATAACATCTTTCTGTGTGTGGAATATGAACACACTATTTTCACTCCCTAGTGTAGTCCCTAACCTCCCATACCTGTTATAGCTACTACAGAACACCACTCCCACCTCAGCCAGCTGCACTGAACTAAGTATTGGCATTGTAAGCTCTCAACCATCAGCCAAGTTATTTCATTTATCTCCCCCCACCTCAATGTGTAATATTTGTTGGGCAGGCAGGACATAAAGTTAATAGGATATTTGGAGTGGGCAGGAGGGGAAGAAATCAATGAGAAAAATAATCTGGTTCCACATCGACTCTTCCCGGGAGATCGGCGTGTCTGGAAATAAATTGTTCCCAAGGGAAATGGAAATGGATTTATCTGTTTGTAGAGGAGAAAGTTTAAAAAAAAATCAATTGCATGGCAAAGTCACATGAAAAAACAGATAACAAAGATGGTAGCTCATATGGAAATGTTGGTACTAATCCCCCTTCCTCCTAAACTACAGTAGACTGCACATTAAAAAGAGTATCAAGTATCAGAGGGGTAGCCGTGTTAGTCTGGATCTGTAGAAGCGACAAAGGGTCCTGTGGCACCTTACAGACTAACAGAGGTATTGGAGCATAAGCTTTTGTGGGTGAATACCCACTTCTTCGGATGCAAGCAGTGGAAATGTCCAGGGGCAGATATAAATGTTCAGGGGAGAGTCTAGCTAGAGATAATGAGGTAAGCTAAATCAGGGAGGGTGAGGCCCTCTTCTAGCAGTTGAGGTGTGAACACCAAGGGAGGAGAAACTGCTTTTGTAGTTGGCTAGCCATTCATAGTCTTTGTTTAGTCCTGAGCTGATGGTGTCAAATTTGCAAATGAACTGAAGCTCTACAGTTTCTCTTTGGAGCCTGGTCCTGAAGTTTTTTTGCTCCAGGATGGCTACCTTTAAGTCTGCTTTGTGTGTCCAGGGAGGTTGAAGTGTTCTCCTACAGGCTTGTGTATATTGCCATTCCTTATATCTGATTTGTGTCCATTTATCTTTTTGAGTAAGGACTGTCCAGTTTGGCCAATGTACATAGCAGAGGGGCATCGCTGACACATTATGGCGTATATTACATTGGTGGATGTGCAGGTGAATGAACCGGTGATGGTGTGGCTGATCTGGTTAGGTCCTATGATGGTGTCCCTGGTGCAGATATGTGGGCAAAGTTGGCATCGAGGTTTGTTGCATGGATTGGTTTCTGAGTTAGAGTTATTATGGTGCGGTGTGTAGTTGCTGGTGAGAATATGCTTCAGGTTGGCAGGTTGTCTGTGGGCGAGGACTGGCCCACAGATAACCTGCCAACTTAAAAAGAGTATGTCCATAAAGGCCCATTTTCCTTCTGAACTCCCTATTATTCATGTTCTAGGGTTGTTCAAGTCTTTCCTTTCAATACACAAAGAAATGAAAAGAAACTTCTCTGACAAGCTCCCTTTTCTTGGTGTGAATCAGAGTTAGACTGTAGCTTTAGCAGCCATCCTCGGTGAGGTGAGGAGGGGCAATTCGACAATGAGCTGATCTAAAGCCCATTGAAGTCAATGGAAAGACTCACACTGACTTCAATGAGCATTGAACCAGCAGCAGCAGCCAAAAGCATTCGTGCCAGCAAAGGGCAGAGACAGACAATACCTCCACAGGCATTCTGGGAGTGCACATGGGAGTAACTATTTCTGTACCCCTTAAAAGCATGCAACTCATACTTCCCTTGTACTGAACCACCAACTGGTATGAAAAGGGAGGACTCGCCCATCCCCACCTCCTTGTGGGTGTTTATAAACACCCCTCTGCATTATGTTCAGGAGGGTGAGCAGCAGGATCCTGGCTATGCATCTGCCCACGTGAGCAATGAGGGCTGGGTGGGTGTGAAGATGGATTCTCGCTATACCCTCTCTCCCCCACTCCCCACTTTCACACATATGCAGGAACAGCCACATGCTGGTCCACAGAGATTTCTAGAAGCAGAGAACCAGCTCACATCTTGCCCATCTAAATCCAGTTTCCTTTTAATGATAATTTGTATGGGTGACAACTGAGAAATTCTGTGGGGTAAAAGTGTCAAACATGCTAAGTACTATTATCTTCATTATACAGGAAGTTACGTATTGAGACACAGGGAGAAATCCTGGGCCCAAGTCAGTGTCCAAACTCCCATCAACTTCAGTGGGAGCAGGATTTCACCTTCATAGTTTAGAGGAGGCACAATAGAATCGGCATATCATTTTTGTATTGTACCTTCACTGGACTGGGTTGATCCTGCTTACTTTGAAGTTCATGGCAATGCTCCCACGAACTTCAACCGGGGCCCTGTTTAGCACTTCCACTTCTGATACCGGCCAGAAACAAGGGGCGGGCCACAAGAGGTATTTCTGGCCTACCCAGAAGGAAGCCCTGAAATTTATTTTAAGTTGAAAGCCCACTCCTGTGAGTTCCAGCTCAGTTTAGTAGATGAAAAAGCCTAGAATTGTTCTCAGACATAACTACATTGACTTTAGTGGCACTAGATAGAGAATCAGTTTGGTTCAAGGGGTTATGATGAGTCTCTCTCTTTAGCTGTCTATCCAAGTTACATACCATAGTTAATGAATATGCTCCGAGAGCTTATGCTTTTGGCTAAGAATCCAAATTCTGGGATTTTATATAAAGAATAGTGAACCAATCCTATGAAGCTTTTGATGTACTCATCACTAATTTTAAACTGTTATCTTTTAATCGGCGCTGTATATAATTTTTAAGACGCATACTTTATTATGCATATTGAATTGCACACTAAAAATCTAGAAGAAAAGTAGTAATGCTCATGAGCAGTAGCCACTAAAAAATAGCAGAGAGCAGATTTCTAGCTTTTGGGTTTTCTTTCAAAAGACATCAACAGCAGTTTTAGATCATTTTATGAACTAGTTGTGTTAATTATTCATATTTGATATATATTTTTTAAACTCCATGCTACATTTTTGATCCAATGATAGTACTGAGTGAATACCTCTAAAAACTGTCCCTGAGTATTTGCTTGGATAAAAAAAATTAATTCCCTTCAGCTGTGTTTGCCATCCTCACCCTCACTCATTTTGTGTTTTGTTTTCCAACACTATTCTAGTGATCTTTCATTAGCCGGTGATCTTTAAACAAATAAAGAATATTCACACAAAATGAATTTTGAACTGTGAAATGTGAGAATTTACACTGTAAACCTGATTCTAAAATTCACTTTCATACAGTCATAGAACTCAACATTCTACAGGATCTAGGTCCAATCAAAATGAACCAAAACCAGCCAGGATACTAAATACTCACATTAAACTGCTCATGAAAAATGTGCAGAAATCATTCATCACAATTTTGAACAACTAAATATGAAAAAGCCATGATCTACTTGCAGGTAGCTTGCAAAGACTAAGACATGGGATAGTGTTTTTATTCACTATTTCTGTGAGTGTATCACTCAGCTTGAGGACCAATAAATATAAACTCCCCTTTTTAATGCTTCCATCTCTCAGACATGGCTGTGTGAATATTATTTTTTATTTCCATTTGAAAAAGAAAAAGCTCCGCCCCAGAGTAAGATTTTTTTTTTAACGTCAGGTTCCAGCTGAGCAAATTTCTCTGGTTAGAGTATGACCCCTGAAAAATAGCATTTATAAAAGGAAACCCTGACATAATTTTCATGTATCCTTCAATTTGTCTCCATAACAAATATACTCTCAGAGGGAAGAGCCTCTTTGAAATAAAAATATCCACTTTAGAGGAGCTATGTGAAGCTCAAAAGCTCATCTCTCTTACAAACAGAAGTTGGTCCAATAAAAGATATCACCTCACCCATCTTGTCTCTCTCATATCTACTTAGTCACTCATCTGTTTAATTCAATAGTCGGTCCTGGTGACTTAAGTTTGTCAGAGATGCTATCAACTGGTGTTTCAAAGTACAAAGCTCTAGGAGACGGATCTGAATTCCTTTGATACCCCACTCCTTCTGACTTCCATTGGAGTTTTGGGTGCAAAAGAAAGGAGGACTGTGGATGTGTTACAATTTATCACCACCAGATATTCTTGATACAAGTTTAGTATTTTAGATCTCCCTGAGGGCGGAGGCAGCGCGCAGAGCTGGCTGGCCGCATCTCTGCCTAAGAGCTGAGGGACACATCGCTGATTGCGGGGAGCCACCTGAGGTGAGTCTGGATCCGGCACCCTGAAATCCCTCCCACACCCTAACCCCCTGCCCCAAGCCCATGCCCATGCCCATGCCCCAACCCCCAGCCCTGAGCTCCCATGCAGTGCGATGGGGTAATCTGCCCATCCCTAGTGGTCAGCCCTTCTTGTTACATAGTGTGACCCTTTAAGATTTTGAAAAAAGTCTGGCACACACACACACCTAGGAAGTATCGATAGAGAGGACCCACCCTCTGGCCACTGGTGTCACCAAGATAGTTCTGGGTGCTAAGCACCCTTCAAAATCTGTTTTTTATTAAGATGCCTAAAGGGGAAGTTTTAAGAGAATTGATCCCAATACTGGGTGCTGAACACTTGAAAATCTGACCCTAGATTCACAAAGTCAGGAAGACATTTCCACTGTCAGCATATTATTGCAAACTATCCCTTTGGAATGGCTCATACAGTCCAGCATTTCTGGTCACTGTCGGAGCCAGGAAACCAGATTAGACTGACAGTAGATCTGATATGGCAATTCCTATGACTGGACTCTAAAACTCGCCCCACCCCGCATCATATTACAATAAAAGCTTTCTTATCCAGAATGTTGGGGTAATGGGGGTACCGGTTAGTCAAAAATTCTGGTTAACTAAGAGTTATACTTACCAATGGAGGTAGGGAGTTTGGGTGCAGGAGGGGGCTCAGGGCTGGGGGTTGGGGCATGGGCTCTGGGAGGGAGTTTGGGTGCGGGCTCAGGGCAGGGGGTTAGGGCGTGGGAGGGATTTCAGGGTGCCGGATCCAGACTCACCTCAGGTGGCTCCCCGCAATCAGCGATGTGTCCCTCGGCTCTTAGGCGGAGATGCGGCCAGCCAGCTCTGCGCGCTGCCTCCGCCCACAGGGACTGCCCCCGCAGCTCCCATTGGCCACAGTTCCCGGCCAATGGAAGCTGCTGAGTTAGCACTCAGGGCAGGGTGGGGGCAGCACATGGAGCCCCCGTGGCCATTCCTCTGCCTAGGAGCAATCGGGACATCTGGCAATCCTATTGAAGATTTGTACACAGACACACACACACACACACTTCTTTCTGCTGTAGGATAACTGTTTTTTATTGCAAATTTAGGGTCTGAGTGCTCTCAACCCACATGGACTTCAAGAGAAATTGAATGCACTCAGTACCTTGCAGGATTGGGTCATTCAGTACATTGTTAGGCAGTATCTGTACCATGAGACATCTCTGGTTCTTTGTAAGCAATTATTGTAAGTCCTGGTAGTTATTAGTTATACTTAGTGATCCTGTCTGGAAATGCCTAAACAAGCTAAAAATTCCTCTCATTATCTCTGCTTCTACTCCCGTAGAGTTGGCTGTTGACATGCAGCACTGAAACACTTGAACTGATAGTCACTGTCCATTAAAATTATTAATAGTAACATGGATCACTATTATTCATTCAGTGTGGCCATGGGTGACCAGCTTTATTAGGCCAAAGAATGAGTCAGGAAGAAAATAAGGGTTATATGCCCATAGAAATGAAAATGTATTAGGGGTAGGAAAAAAGGGAATTTCTTTTCTGGAATCTGATTTTTTGAATGCTAGGATGAACTACTCACTGATAGCTTTCTATGCAGAATAAGGACGGATTGAAGGAAAACACTTCAAGTCTTTTTATTAACCTTGGATTTCCCCCTCAAGGGAAAGGGCATAATTAACTAACCTGAGGACTGGCTGACCTGACAGACTCTTGCACTGGCAGGCACCAGGACTACACTAGTAAAAGGGAAATAGGCTCCTGTCTGGAGATACTTAACATTCACGATATTTCTTTCTGTAAAGCAATAGGCATCACAATTTATTGGACAATCTTAATAAGCAAATATACTCCTGAATTGCTAGGACGGTGCTAATATAAATGGTGTACTGGGGTCAAATTATCTGATGGTGTAAATGACAAAAGCTCCACTGAAGTCAAAGGCGCTATGTTGATTTCCACCAGCCAAGGACCTGGCTTACAGACCACAGACTAGAGAATAATGACCATTTGGTGTTGGATTGTCTAGGACAATCATTGATTAGAAGTACCACGTTACAGTCAGTATCTGCCTCCAATGGCTAGTCCTAGGACTAGTTTTAACAAAAGACCAGCTGTGACTTGACATTTTCTGGGAGAACAGTTCCCCATCTGCCCTTCCTCCCAAATTTTGTGAACCAAAGAGCACTTCAAGATAGACCACTCCTGATTTGGAAAAGAAAGAAAAACTACAACACTGTACTCTTCACATCACTTAGGGTTGTCTTCTAAGATTTCACTAACTCAATACAATCGGGCTGGGTCTGGACTTGGATGGAAGAGCTCCTGGGAAAGAAACCTGGAGAAGACTGGAATCTGGTGCTGGTGATTCAGTAGGTGGCACTCTTCCTCTGTGTTAGTAGTACACAGTAGTAGTAGCAGTAGAACACACACACACAGAGTACAACTCTTGTTCTCTGTGGCGGGCTTTGCACCTTGTCACCCCTTTGAGTCCAGGGGGGGACGAGGTTAATCCCGCCTCCCTGCTCTTATGGCAGTTCTACTACCTCCCTGGTAGTCAGGGCTGTAGGGACCAATGGTCAAAGTCCTTCTAAATCCTCTCCCACCCCCCCGGGGGATAGCGCGGCCTAGCGGCCAGAGTCTGTCTCTCTCCTTTGAGGTAAGAGAGGGGTTGGTGAACTAGGTCTGGGGTTTAGAGACCCCCAGTAGGGGAGCCCGGGCCCACCCACCTTCACTGGGCTCCAACCCAGGGCCCTGTCCTTGACAGCATGATCCGCCACGGGTCAGCGGGGAATCCTACCGCAACACGCTGCCCTCAGAGTGGTGGGAGATATCACTTCCTTCCCTTCCCTGGGTCACTTCCTACCCCTTCTCCAAATGTAGCAGTCCCTGTGGCATCCGGGTCTTCAGGTTCCTCAGCCCCCAGCACTCCCTGGGGTTCCGACAGCTGCCAGTCTCTGGTCCTACTTCCTGGTCCCTCAGTTCCCTCCTGTATGAGGCACCACTGCTCCTGGGCTGGAGTTTCTGCTGGGCATCCTCCTCCCTCAGCCGCCAGCCCTGACTGAGCAGCTCTACAGGCATTTATACTTGGCTCCTTATTGGAGCATGCCCAGCAGAGCCTCAGGGGTGTGGCTTCCTCTGCCAGCAAAGAAGGGTTAACCCTCTCAATGCCAGTGCGGGGCCAGTCTGCCCCCTCACACTCTCCATTTAAAAAGAAAAAAGCAGGCCTCTACTGTTTGAGCTAAGGGAGACCCCTCCTATAGCTTTGTAGTAGTAGTAGGCCACTTATCCTCTCTGAAGGCAGGCCACTAGAGAGTGGAATCATGCACACATGCAACCATAATGTTACACTAGTGGAACCAATAACCTAGTATACGGTTAGGAGACAATGCTCTTTGGATACTGAGTTAGCTCCTCGGCTATTGTGAACACATACAACTGTGCTGACTTCAGTGGAACTACCCCAATTGACACCAGCTCAAGATCAGACCCACCTTCTTTTGAATGACATTTACAAGTAAGGTTATGACAACTTGAGGCCATTAAAGATCCCTTAGCACATTTTGCAAGAGTTGAGCCATTAATCCTGATGTCCTGGCCCAATTTCAACTTGGAGAATTACATCTGCCTACCTAGTTTCTCACATTTCTAGTTTCTTACTGGAAGCTTGCCTAAACTGTTGTGTAGCTGGTGCTACTATTGGAGCAGTTGTGTCCTGTTCCAAAGGTGGTTGATTTCAGAGGGGAAGCCGTGTTAGTCTGTATCAGCAAAAACAACGAGGAGTCCTTGTGGCACCTTAGAGACTAACAAATTAGGTTCTAGCCCATGAAAGCTTATGCCCAAATAAATTTGCTAGTCTCTAAGGTGCCACAAGGACTCCTCGTTGTTTTTCCAAAGGTGGTTGTATCTTAGAGATGGGTCAATGTATATATTTAGTAATTCTGCACAGCACCCTTGATGGTTCTGAAAGGTGCTGTGTAAGTCAAGAATTAGTGCTGGGGCCAAATCCTCAGCTGCTGTATGTTCTCATAGCTCCATTGACACTAATGGAGCTGCACAGCCAATGCAATTATGCCAGTTACCCCCACTGAAGATATGGGCCTTATTGTGTTAGGTATTGCTTAGTTTTGCTCAATTTACACAGCTAATGTGTTTTTTCCCCCATCATAGTTACTATTTTTAGCATTGGGCTTTAATTTCTCACAGTAGATTTAAGGAATAGAAGAGCAATTTAGTAAAAACCTCTGCATTTCTAAAATAATTCTGTAACATTTTCCCCTTTCACCTATATTAGTGAATATGGGTGAATTTGGTGTTCAAAAAATAAGGGACTTTTTGTGTACTGAAAAATCACAAACCCCTGTGACAGTTCTCAGGGCATCTAGCACTGGGAGTCACCTTGTGGCCCCCCCACCCCCCAGCTCCAGGAGAGGGGGATCTTTTTGGTGGTAGCTGGGTGTCAGCTCCCTTCTATTACTCCCCACCCCCTGTCCCAATTTTTCACACTTGCTTTCTGGTCACCCTAATTGGACTATGCTTTAGTGACCTTTCTCCAGAAACTATATTTGTGACTGGGAAACTTATATAAATATATGTTTCCTAGTAGGCCAAGATTTTAGCAGGCATTTAGCCATTCAAGCACTCTCCTCTGGGCTATGCCAGCCCTGACTTCACCTTGCAGATTAACAATAGGTGCACCCCAAACCCCTAGTCCCTTTGAATCATTCTCCTGATAGCCTGCCCCTGACACTGGCTACTCTCAGAAATTCCAGATCCTCTGCCCCCAAAGGTGCAATGTACCCCAGTTTACCAGTTTCTCCTTAAATTCCCACTCCTGTAAACCACACAGCACTTGTGAGCACTTATAATAAAACTAGCATAGGTTCATTTAGGAAAGAAAACAGATTTAACTAGAAACAAGAGTGGTGGAAAGAGATGGTTACGATACAAAATAAAGTCTGGGTCTGTACTCACAGTTACCTATCCCATATAATAAAATAGGCTTCACCCCACCCAAACTTCAGTCCCTTGCAGAGATGGCTGGTTTCACAAGAACCAGGATCCAAAATGTTCATGAAATCTCTCTCTCTCTCTCTCTCTCTCACACACACACCCCTGCCGCTTCTTCAGGAGTTTTTGTCAATGAATGGATGCACAGTAAGTTTTCTTATACTGTGTCAGTCTGAAAACAGACTTTTGTTACTGTTCACAGCCAGGGCAAACCTCTGTCTGTTGCAAAGTTTCTTTTCTACCTTTCAGTGGTTTTGATTGTCATTGTCTTTGATGGTTTTCCTTTGGCTCTGTCAAGGGTAGATAATAGAACCCTGCATTATCTTGCTGGATGACTAGAGAGGGGTAACAACTCCTCCTTGTTTGAATGAGTCAGCACGGAGAACCCTCCTCCGGTCAGTGATTTTTACTCCCAGTCCATAAAATGTACTGTCAGTATAAATGCATTATTCCATAAATATTGCCTGTACATTCATCCCTCAATGGTTGTGGGTCTTGACAAGATATGAGCCTTTCTGTAGATACCCTGCATGTTACTCTTCATGGATAAATACCTTGCAAGGCGTGAATGATGCAGTGAGTTTGTCAGGTCTAAGGTGAGAGGCATTTGCAAAGAACAGAGGACCTTAGGCCCCAGGGTCTCTGTGTCACAGCCCCCACTTGAATTTTTAACAAAATCTTTAACTTTTATTAAAACAAAAAAAAAAAGTTTTCCAAGGAGTTAAAGAGTTCAGAACAGCTGCCTAACTATTTTAGAAGCTAGTATCCTTCTCAGAGCTTTTTAAAATAGACTAAATTAAACACAATTGCAGGCTATAACATTAGTTGCAACAGTATATCACATTTTACCATTTTCAGGCCTTGGAAACACAGCAACTCACATGGATTCAAGCACCCATTACCAGATACTTTAGAGGAATTTGCAAGAAGTGCTGCAATGGACAATTATGAGCAAGTTGTCCCAAAGGGGAATTCTTTTTTCTAACCCCAAGCAGTAAATGTTGTGGCTTTTGCACTGGTTTTATCACCTTTTAAAATTGTGTATCCATTCTATTTAATGTAACTGCGGAAGTTCTCAGTAGTCACGTATATATTTCTCTTTTTTTAATCCTAATATCATGGCCTGCACGATATCTTGTGACAGTGAGCAGAGCCGTAACTAGGCATTTTAGCACCCTGGGTGAGCAAGCATATTTGCACTCCCTACTGTTGGTTTTTTTTTAAGATGATCTGAGTTAGGATATTATAGATCAGGCCTGCACAACTCGTGAAGCGGCGAGGGCCATATTACTCCAAAGGAAAGAGCTGAGGGCCGAAACCCCCTGGCCCCACAGAAACACCCCGCCCCCCAGCGCCGCTCGCCCTGCGGAAACAACCCCTCCTTCCCCAGCGCTGGGGTGTGGAAGCCTGTAGAGGAGGCACAGGCGCCGCCTTCCGGTGGCGCCAGTGGGTGCAGTCACCCAGCGTCAGGGGCGGGGCCCCACCCCCAACGCCGGGCGACATTGCGGGTCCCCGCCCCCGATGCCGACGCAACATCGCCCGGCATCGGGGGCGGAGCCCCGCAACATCGCCCGGTGCTGAGGTGAGCTGGGCGTGGGCCCCGGGGCTGGTGGGGAGCTGCCGGTGGGTGCTGAAGCTCTACAGTTAAACTTTGGTGTCAAATTTGCAAATGAACTGAAGCTCTACAGTTAAACTGTAGAGCTTCAGTTCATTTGCAAATTTGACACCATCAGCTCAGGACTAAACAAAGACTATGAATGGCTAGCCAACTACAAAAGCAGTTTCTCCTCCCTTGGTGTTCACACCTCAACTGCTAGAAGAGGGCCTCACCCTCCCTGATTAAGCTATCCTCGTTATCTCTAGCTTGACTCTTCCCTGCACATTTATATCTGCCCCTGGACATTTCCACTGCTTGCATCCAAAGAAGTGGGTATTCACCCACGAAAGCTTATGCTTCAATACCTCTGTTAGTCTATAAGGTGCCACAGGACCCTTTGTCGCTTCTACTGGTTTCTTAATCACCTTAACTGCTGCTAAAATTGTTAATTGTTTCTGCCTCTGATTCCCCATCTGTAAAATGGAGATTATTATGCTACTTACTTAGTTCCTGGGTGTGCTGTGCAGATTAATCAGCAAATGCTGGTAAAGTGCTTTGAAGATGCAAAGCACTATAAATAAGAGCTAAGTCTTATCAATTCCCTAGATATCATGTACTAACATTAGCATGATGCGACCTTTCAATATTCATGTGAATGTATTATGTGAATCCAGAAGAACTGCATTGTAACTTAAGGCTTAATTAATATTCACTTAATATAACCCCCAAGGCTGCACTTGCAGACTGGCTAGTTGATGTTGAGGAGGGAAAGAGTACTGTCTATGTAGTTTTTAATTAAGCAAGTCTCGGGGATTCATTTTTGTGTTCTGTTATGACAAACGCTGTGCTCTCAGGAGAGCAGCTCTTAAAAAAAGACAGTTCACTTTCTTCAATGAAGAATATCTAGTAAAATAACTGGGATTTGCATGTGTGTGAAGCGGACTCTTTGAATCAAATTGAATTATATGAGCTTTTAGTTAAGGCTTTCTGAAAACTTTGGTTTAAATATAGAAGTGGCCACTTGATTGAGGCTTGAGATACCTTAGGCCACATTTTCAAAAGAGCTGAGCAACCACCATTCAAGTTACAAAGGAATGAGAACTGTGGGGGCTCAGTGTCACTGAAAATTTAGTCCCAAAGCATCTTAAATTGGGCTTCTAAAAAAATGAAGCATCCCAAAACTCTGTGGCCAATTTTGAAAACTTAGCCCCCAATGGCTAAGTTCTCTGTGTGTCAAGCTTCGACGTTTCCAAGGTCACAAGCTTGGTCTCAAGAAGCCAGGGGTGGGGAACATCACAAGTACAAAGAACATTAACTTACCACCTAGGTTATGGTCCGCATCAGGGGGAGTTCCTCAAATCAGGACCCGGCCTGGTCTGCACTAGGTGGGGGATTGATCTAAGTTAGGCAACTTCAGCTACGTGAATAACATAACTGAAGTCGACTGCTGCCGCTCCCCCATCGACTCTGCCTGCGCCTCTCATGGCGGTGGAGTAGAGGAGTCAACGGGAGAGCGCTCGGGGGGTCGATTTATCGCGTCTAGACTAGACACGATAAATCGACCCCCGCCGGATCAATCGCTGCCCGCCAATCCAGCAGGTAGTATAGACATACCCGGAGATTCAGTAGTGAGTTCCATGACTCTAAAGCTGCATGGATTTCGTCTACACCATGAATATTCACACAGTACTGCCTAATGCTTCCTCCCAGAATGCACTGGGTTCAGTGTGAAACCTGGGAACTGCTACGGTTGTTCAAAATTGTTGGTCAGAATCCACAGAGGATACCTCCCGAACATTCCACTTTACTGCAGGGGATTTTTAAAATCTCATAGGGTGAATTCTATTAAGTTCCTAAAAAAGTGACACTCACTCTCTTCCTGCAGAACACATGGAATTTTAAAGCTACAGAAGAGTCTGTTTTAAATTCTGACTAGTGGACAGTGATCACACTGCATCACTATGCATATAGCATCGGCAGGGTGCCACCATTCAGCATGACTAATATCCTCTCTTCTACCCCAGGGAACACCTAACCCAATTCCTCCACCCGTTGAAATGTTCACATCACCTCCCATTCACGTGCTGCATTCCATGCTGCCTTCAATAGTTATTCCATCTTCCTAAGGCTGAACTCAACACATTTCTGGAGGGATCGAAAAGCAAGATCTCTTCCCAGCTGCCACAATCCACTCGGTTTCTTTACAGAAACACTGAAAACAAAAATCTAGATGAGGAAATTCACATTCTCCTTGGCAGCGGGCCTGTTCCTGCTCTTTGTAAAGCCCATCGTAAAATTCCCTTTGACTTCAATGGGAATCGGATTCTGCATAGCGGGTGAAATCCTGGCTCTGCAGCACTAAGTGGAAAAACGTCCACTGTAATTCAGTGAGGCCAGGCTTTTATCCAGTGTTTTTAACATATGGTTATTTTCTGCTTTTAGTGAGTGTGCCATAAGGGACTATGTGCAGGGAAGAAAGTTATGTCTACCAGGGAAATTACTTTACATCAGGCTATTACCGTGCATCATCTCATCCCCAGAATTACTCATCCTCCTCACTGAGTTCTGCTCACACAGTGATTTATCACAGAATGATGAATGAAGAATAGAAAATAAAAGATCAAAAATCACTGAAGCTCATTCACAACAGATCTGTTCTAGTCAAAAGCCAGGTTCTATTCCCCAAGTAAATAAAATACACCAGCTGCTGGCTCAGAAACCATTCTGAAGGTGACTGAAAATCCCTCCATTTTCCAAGGCACTTCAAACGTTAAGCTTTTGAATTGCTGCAGGTGAAAGCAAAGATGTCTGGTATAAGTCTGTCTATAATGCAAACATGATCATGATATCAGATGCTGAGAATGGGACCTCTCCAAGACATTTCATTTATAATTTGATTTATAAAACCATGGCCCCATTGCCTAAGCCACTGAGTGCATTTTCATTAGTAAAAATTGAAGTGTGTGTACGTGTAAAACAAACAAACAAACATACAGCTTCCAACAGTGAGCTGCTACAAAAGCACTACTTGGATTTACAATTTACATCTCTCACCTCCATAACAAAAATGGACACAAAAACCTCAGTAAACAAATGAGTTTTCATCCTGTCTTGAAGGGTAACACATTGGGAGATCTGTTGGACCGAGGGTGGGTGGGGAGAGTGAACTCCAGCTGTCAGGACTCTTCCCTGTGACTTTGATGGAGACAGGATTTTAACTCTAATGTCATGGCAAAACTCCCAATTGATTTCAATGGGGCCAGGATTTCCCCTCTACATGTTTAGATCTAGGGAGCCTTAAGTGAGATTGCTTTGCTCATCACAACTGCTGTAATGTTGCACAGGAAAAAGAAATAATCTCTCATGTAGCGAGGGCCTCAGCCATGAAGAATTTCAAAGATCAAAGTTACAGCTGATTTGAAATTCAAGAAAAATCTCTTTCTTTAATTTAACTTTCTATTTTTGGCAAAAGAAACTAAAACAAAATGTTGATGACATTGCCAAACTAAAAACAAACAAACAAAATAAAACCAGAAATATCTTTCAGGAATTTTCATACCCTCCCCGCTCACTGGTTTTTCAGTCTGGCTCCAATATAAATCCGCTTGCCATCATTTCAGCAACTGTAGGTTTCAAAAGGCATTTCCTGACCTCCCGGAAAAATCAAGTTCCTGAATCATCTCAAAATGGTGGGAATATCCCTTCAAATAATGGACAACAACGCCTCCGCCACCCTATCATTGCTCCAGCCAAGCATCTCCTTCTTCTTATTTGGCATAAGCTTTTCATTCAATGCAGAGACAAGCCTTTAGAGTCTGTGGCTGCTGTAGTAGAGGAGGCTGGATGGAGAGTTCCCCTTGATTATGGGAATCTGTTAAGTTTGGAGGACCCTCACTGATTCTCCCCCAAATCCTAAATCCCTGTCTCGGCAGGAACGTAAGGAAAAGTAAGGACACTGTGTCATCCAGGTTAGATGAAAATCAGATACAGCTTCACGTGAGATACTTACGGCCAGGAATACAGCCCAGATCGCCTCTCACAGTGGCTTCATATGCAATAGAAATGATGGCAGAATGTAACCAGACCAGGGGGCCTTAGAGGTGAATGAGCAATTGCCCAACACCACCCTCTGAGATCCCTGAGAGGAAAGAATAGAAATCACGCAAAGCCCTGACAGCGATGGCTAGAGACTGCCCTCTAGTCAGCTCATGGTCACTCACCAGCAACAAAGATGGCTGACGGATCTAAGAATCAGCAGGGACACTTTGCCCATCAGAGGGAAGAGATCATCAGCTGTGACTAGGGTAGCCTCTGTTTCATATCCACACTGGAAGCCAGCCTGGCAGGCACTTAAGAAAGACACGGACTCTAGAAAAATCACAACCTCCATCTTCTCAAGAGCATTTGCCCCAAAAAAGCAGATTAAAAGCCAAGGTGGACCTAGGGAGATTTTGAATAGTCAAGAGATGGTTTGCCCTTAATGCCTGCTTCTTTAAGTGATGCTTGCGGACATCCTACTTTACTTTGAAGTGGTGTTTATAAACCAGCAATGGACTCTCTTCTTGCCCCACTAGATTTTACTAGCCATTGGGGGTGCAAATTCATTTCACAGATAACAGCTCAGAGCTCCGCCGGCAGAGCTTTAGAAACTCAGAGTGAAAATGACTGAAGTTCAAGCAGAGATGATGTGGCATATGTCTTCTCTGGACATGGATCTGTCTGTACATGTGCAGCGTGACTCCAAACAGTCTGAATACTACAAGATGTTTTGGTCCACTGGTTCCCTGGCATGCTGATTATTCAGGAGCATGTTAGAAATGGAGCACACGGGGACTTACATATTGTTTTACTTTTTTGTTTATAACACTCTCTGCGACTCTCAGATACTGGGATGACTGATCATTCTACTAAAATCGAAGCAAAACTTTAAAAATCAATGTAACTTATTGTGGAACTTCCGCACGGTGAACTCTCATATAGTGAGATGCCATTGGCAGTGTAGTAAAATGAAAGAATGATGTAGTGCAAATTCTAGTGACAGTGACCCTCTGCTTATAGTTTCTGGACCTGACTTTCCCATCTGCAAAATGGGCTGGTGGTACTGACCTCCATTGTAAAGTGTGCTGAGAGCTACTGAAGGGCAAGGTAGTATTATTATGGAAAAAAAATAACTATTTCATGATCAGAGGGTTCAACTCTAATTAAATAATTAAAAACAAGTCCCTCTCAAACAGGGTGCTCCAACAGCAATAGTTCCCATTGATGAGAGGTTTAATGGACTGGATTTTAACCTCAGTCATGCCACTGAAGTCAGTGAAGTCACTGAGATCTCAATCTAGCCTAGTTATTCTCAGAATAAATGTTCATAACAGCTCAGCACCCAAACAGCTCCCATTTAGGTACCTGATTTTCAAAAGCGCTCAATTCCCAGTGAGAGCTGCTGTGTGCTCTCTCCACTCCATTTAGGTGCCTAAGCTGATGTCAAGCTCATTTGAAAATCCATCCCCAGATATGAGTACTGGCCCATATTCTTGTAGGAATCCTGTTATCGCTGAAATCAGCAACAAAACTTGCATTTAAGTCATAGACTTATAGACTTTAAGGTCAGAAGGGACCATTTTGATCATCTAGTCTGACCTCCTGCACAGTGCAGGTCACAGAATCTCACCCACCCACTCCTGGAATAATCCTCTCACCTATGTCTCAGCTACTGAAGTCCTCAAATCATGGTTTAAAGACTTCAAGATGCAGAGAATCCTCCAGCAAGTGACCCGTGCCCCATGCTGCAGAGCAAGGCGAAAAAACCCCAGGGCCTCTGCCAATCTGCCCTGGAGGAAAATTCCTTCCCGACCTCAAATATGGCGATCAGCTGAACCCTGAGCATGTGGGCAAGACTCACCAACCAGACACCCAGGAAAAAAATTCTCTGTAGTAGCTTCTAACATCCCGCCATTGGGGCTATTTACCACTGGTAGTCAAAGGTCAATTAATTGCCAAGAACATGTTATCCCATCAAACCATCCCCTCCATAAACTCATCTATCTTAATCTTGAAGCCAGATAGGTCTTTTGCCCCCACTGCTTCCCTTGGAAGGCTGTTCCAGAACTTCACACCTCTGATAGTTAGAAACCTTCGTCTAATTTCAAGTCTAACCTTCCTGATGTCCAGTTTATATCCATTTGTTCTGGTGTCCACATGTGTAATGAGCTTAAATAATTCCTCTCCCTCCCTGGTATTTATCCCTCTGATATATTTAAAGAGAGCAATCATATCTCCCCTCAGCCTTCTTTTGGTTAAGGTAAACAAGCCAAGCTTCTTGAGTCTCCTTTCATAAGACAGGTTTTCCATTCCTCAGATCATCCTAGTGGCCCTTCTCTGTACCTGCTCCAGTTTGAATTCATCCTTCTTAAACATGGGAGACCAGAACTGCACACAGTATTCCAAATGAGGTCTCACCAGTGCCTTGTATAACGGTACTAACACCTCCTTATCTCTACTGGAAATACCTCGCCTGATGCATCCCAAGACCGCATTAGCTTTTTTCACAGCCATATCACAATGGTGGCTCATAGTCATCCTGTGATCAACCAGGACTCCGAGGTCCTTCTCCTCTTCCATTACTTCCAACTGATGCGTCCCCAGCTTATAACTAAAATTTTTGTTATTAATCCCTAAATGCATAACCTTACACTTCTCACTATTAAATTTCATCCTATTACTATTACTCCAGTTTACAAGGTCATCCAGATCTTCCTGTATGATATCCCGGTCCTTTTCTGAATTGCAACCAGTGAAGTTAATGGAAGCAAGATCGGGGCCAGCTTTATTACCCGAGCTCACATTTGGCTCGGAATGTCTAAATTCACAGCACAGTCCATCGTCTCCTGGTAGAGTACTCCAAAGGAGCCATTCCTTATATAAAGGATTCTGGGTCTGAAAATATGAAGGGCTAATAGCTGGGGATGAACAGTTCAACCTCTTAGTATTCTTCTGATCACCTTTAAATGATTAGGAACCTTCAAAGACTGTCTAATGAGCTCTTCCAAGATGAAAAAAGCAGCAACATATCTACAATGTCCAAGTTAAGATTGAAGAAAAATGTCCAAGTTAAGATTGAAGCAGAAGACCAGCCATGACACAAATGCTGCTGGGTAGGTAGCAACTGATTTTCCACCCTCCAAAGTAATGGTGTGAACTTTATTTCAGTTTATCCAGCAACTGGAGCTTACACCAAAGTAGACTGATTTTCAGTGCAAGACTGAATGTGAGTTCCTTGTAGATTTCATCTTTAAAAATGGCATGAAAAGAGGAAAGGGCTTTACTTCAAATATCAAGAACAGATATTGATGTTCAAGACAGAGAACAGCATTTAAAAAAAAGTGACCAACGTTTTGCTGAGTACATAAAACAACCACCCTGAGGAGCACTCACTGCAAGGACCTAGCAAACAGGGTGATATCAATCGTTCTAATTTATCACAAGAAACTGGCAAGTTCCTGCACAACAAGGCATGTTTTCAATGCACCAGCTCTATGATTAATCTGCAACCAGTGAAGCTGAATGCAGGTTAAGTTGAACAAGTGGAACTTTACTAAACCCTGCGGACATGTCTGTCCATGTGTCAGAGTGCTTCCAGCCGAATGCTCCCTGTTCCCCTGGTGCCTTCTTAACAATATGCCCTTAAGGGAACACGGGCCCTCTGACTCCAGTTCCACTGATCATGATGCACTCTATTTGAAAAGCCCGGTGAGTTATAGAAAGGTGGATAGCACAGCTTTGGCTGGGCTAGAGGGGCCTGTTGCCTCAGCTGAAAGAGCTGCTGCTGTATGTAGTCTGTGGACTGCAGAGGATCCTGGTACAAGTCTCCTTGTGGTAACATGCAGGGTACAGATATCGCAGGTGTGTACACGAAGTCAGGAAACCCACCAAGTGACTATGATTGCCTGAAGCGGTTTGAGGCATAACTTATCTTTGCAATGCTTTAATAAGCCCACGTAGCATCCATAGACAATACAGCTTGCAAGGGCAGTCTTACCAGTGCAGCATGTGTCAGTGCCCAGCACCTTTGCTGACAGCAGTGGCTTTGGGGTAATTTCCAAATGTGAAATATTGCTCTGTGGCACTGGGTGAGGAAGGCCTAATGAAATGGTGCAGTTGGAGCACTTATGGTTTCCTGTTCATCATGCTAGATTCAATTCATTCAGCCATACCTGATCCAGGGTACAACATTTGGACTCCAAATCCCATTCTATTTAGGCTTATAAATAAGGAGAAACTCCACTGAAGTTCATGGGTTTACACCAGTATAAAATTGGTGTGAGGAGAATCAGGGCCACAGTCAGGGATAGCTTAAGCTTTTCTGCTGTGCTGGGACAAAACTAAATATGTAGCCCCCAGCCTGTTCCACCAGAGGTCAGAAGTAAACTTCTTAAGATCTTCCAGGGTCAAAATATTGGTACTAAATTCAGCAAACAGGCATAAGAATGCACTGGATAGAGTTTATTGAAAAAATAGAAAAAAAATTCAGGAAACATTTTGGAGTTGTTTCTGATTTGCAAGGTACAAAATAGAACAAGTTTCAAAACCTTTTCATGAAATATTTTGAAAAATTTCATTTTTTTCAATATTTGTTTTATTCCCCTCTTTGCCACTCCCTCTCCCCCATTTTGCTGTTGAGTGCAATAAAATGAATTAGGTCCAGGGCTGGAGGAGAAAATTTACAGTGGAAAAAAGAGAAAAACAAAAAACCCCACACATCATTCATTTGTTCATTCAATTGCATTCAGTGGCAATACAGGAAAACAGGAGGAGTAAAGAAACAAATATGAAATTTAAAACATTCAAATTGAACATTTTGGTTTTCAAAAATTAAAAATGGAACAAATTTCAAATGAAAATGAAATCAAGTAAAGTTTGGTTTTGAAATTTCAGGTTGAAAAATTGAACAAGTTAGTCAAGTAATGCTTTGACACGAAAAACACCAACACTTCATTTCTCAACAAAAACCCACTCTGGGAGGAATAATTTAAAAAAAAATTGATCCGCTCTGGGACTGGTCACATACAAATTATACCGAGCACATTGGAGACACTGGTCATTTGGACTCTATTTTCCAGTGCGTCCAGAAAACCAGGAAATAACAAAACACATGACTAAGTAAACCAATGAAAACATTTTCTGAGAACAAAAGCCAGTGTAGCCCTTGTTTCTCTTTTCTTTGACTGCTGGAGGGTGCCATTCATTTGCTGTTCCTGAGTCATGGCTCATGGATAAATCTGGTGCTGGACACATCATCATCTCTGGGTGAAATCCTAGCTCTGCTGAAGTTAATAGGAGTTTTGCCACTGACTTCAACAGAGTGAGTATTTCATCTTCTACCTGTGTGATTTTAGTAGAAAAATGCCAAACAGCCTGTGGAAGATGCAGGTAAATCAGACCATGGAGATATCCCTTGACCGGGAAGAGAAATAGAAAATAGGGCACCAGTTCTGTTATAAATAGTGATAATATAAATTAAGATTGGGGGAAATATGCATTTTTAACAGAAACTCCACAGACAGAGATAAAACCCCCTGGAGAGGTATGTCAAATCCTGGGCATTAAAGTCAGGAACAGGAAAACCTCGGAGGTTTTGTGAATACCTCGAGCTATTTTGGAAGATTTGCAATGTTCAAAAAATACCACTAAGACTACAGCTCCTCAGAAATCTCCTGGCACAGAGATCTCCCACTGCTTTGATCTCTCCAAATTACAGTACATCGGCTTTGCTGCTCATTCCACACCATAGGCAACCCGTTTAAGCAGCTTTGGTGGCAGCTGGAGTCAGGGCCGGTGCAAGGAAGTTTCACGCCCAAGGCGAAACTTCCTTGCACCAGCCCTGTGCCCCCCCCCCGCAATGCCGCCCCCCCCCCCGCCAGCCAACTCCCGCGGGAGCTCAGCCTCCCCCCCTCCGCAATGCCGCCCCTCCCCAGCGAGCTCCCCCGCCCACGGGAACTCAGCCCCCACCACCACCCGTGACCCGTGGGCCGCGGGAGCTGAGTGGGGAGCCCGGGGCAGGGGGATGGCTCATGGTGGCTGCCCCGCGGCTCCCCGCTTAGGTGCTAAACGTGGTGGGAGGCGGGCGGCTCGCGGCAGCTGCCCCACGGCTCCCCGCTCAGGCGCTGAGCGGAGGGGCAGCAGGGCGGCTCGCTGGTGGCTGCCCCACAGCTCCCCACTCAGCGGCTGAGTGGGGAGCTGGGAGGCAGCCACCCACCGCCCCCCAAATCTTGGCACGCTAGGCGACCGCCTAGGGTCACCTGGTGGGCGCGCCGGCCCTGGCTGGAGTCCACAAACCTTAATTTTTTTCTGTAACTAAAACCCTTTTTTCACCCCCAAGGCTGATTCAGTTAAGAATTAGACCTGCTTTTTTCCCAGCTAATGGGAAGCCTGCTTTGTGTACTAGGATTAGAAACCTGGGCTGCATAACCAGTGCCCTTTGCACAAAACACAAACTGTGATTCTCATTTACACTAAAGCCCCCTCTCACCTCTCAGATAATCATAGAATTGTAGGACTGGAAGGGACCTCGAAAGGTCACCTAGTCCAGTCCCCTGCACTCATGGCAGGACTAAGTATTATCTAGACCATCCCTGATGGGTGTTTGTCCAACCTGCTCTTAAAAATCTCCAATGATGGAGATTCCACCACCTCCCTGGGCAATTTATTCCAGTGCTTAATGTTACCGGGGGCTAATGTAAAGGAGAATCAGGCCCTGTATCTCTCTTTTCCTTGGTAGTATTCTCAGCTCTTTTTTTTAGTCTCTCTGTATTTGTTCTTCATTCCGACCATCTTCTGCCCCTCTCTGGCCCTCCCGACCCCGCCCAAGTCATTTCCAAGCGAATGAGGAATCCAGTAATGTTCAGGAAGGCGCAGAACTTCACCACCTGCAATGATGAAACGGGGAAATGGGATCATCTGTCCCCTGATGAAAAGCAAACATGGGGCTCAGCAGCAAAGATTCGGTCTAGATTCAAACATCTCCAGAATTCAGTAGTGGATGGAGCCAAGAAGATTCTGGCATGGGCCCATGCCCAAGTAATCTAAGATGGCTCCCTTCTCTGTACTAATTCAAACCCCTACAATAAAATATTTCAGAACTTTCCCAGAGGGAAGGATCAGCAGCTGCGGACCAGTATCTGTCTTCACTACCTCAGGGCAATTTACAAGGGTGGGCTTGATTCACACCTAACGGCAAGGGGATTGCCATTGCACATCTGAGCCTGTGTGGTTTGCCATGTCCCTTCGGGGATTCACTCCAGGGAATGCCAAGCTTCACTTGGTGTCCCAGGGAGACGTTGTTCTGTATGCTTGGGCCTTTAAATTGTGGTTGGAGGTGATCCTGGCTACACACATTGCTCATGGACCAGAATTGTCCCCTCAATGGGCTAGATAGGTCAGCTACAGTTTCCCTCGAACCCACCACAACCTATCCTCAGGGTAGATTGGATGCTACCAGGGTCCCTCTGCTCCAAGTTATGATGGCATAATCCAGGGGTAAATCTAGCCCTGCATGAGTACCCTTGTGCATGGTGTTCCAACGGATACACAGATACATGACAAAGCATGTCACTACTCCAGATTTTAAAGTTACTGGCCTGGTCCTGGTCCTCTATTAGTTTATATGTGGATCTTTCAGGCGTAAGAGAAACAGAATAAATCAATGGTGAGAAACTGTGCCTGGTAGAGCAGGAAGGGGAAAATATCTGAGTAACACATCAAGAAAAATGGCAAAGAGGTCACCTTATTGATCACTGCACAGCGGAAGCCAACCTTATATTCTCATCAGGACCAGCTGGAGGCCATGATAAGCACTGGATTGCTGAAGTGGGGCACAAAGGAAGGTCATGGGAGCACATAGGGGGCCAGGTGCAGGAGGTTAGTAATTAGGTGCAAAAAGGGGAGGGGTCATTAGCCTCACTGCCAGAGAGAAGTTAGGGATAGATGACCTCAAACCATTGAGGCAGTTTAGTTTCTATAACCCAGGCTCCTGGTTTTTCCAGCCAAGTCTGCTGTAATTTCTTTTGGGAACTATATTCACAAAGTTAATCATGGGGTGTCAGATTTCAAACCCATTAAAGAATGTATTCATGCCATTAAAGAAACAGCGGTAATATTCTAGGGGTTCTTGTTGACCCAGTCACAGTTAAAGATCTAACATGAATTTCAGATCCACTTCCTATTCTTTCATTTCTCTTCCCCAGGTTTATGCTCCAGGCAGCTCTTTGATTTGGTGAGCTATTTAAAGATGATCATGTAAAGGTTTATATACGAAGGATGATGTAACAGGACTAGCGTATACCTGAACATCTCAGGTTTTCTTTGCAAGTTCACTCCATCTAAACCTGACTGTTCCTTAATTACAAAGTATTGCCATAGTTAATTTTCAGCTGTGAGAATGTGACATTTTTACCCTGGGTCAAATGAGGATTTCACATAGATCCCTTTCCTCTTTCCCAAGACACTTTTATTTTCAACCTTCTCTCTTTTAAATGGGGGAACTTGAAGATGCCTGAACGGAAGTGGAAGACAAAAGGGAAGCCTGAGGTTTTTGTGCTTTGTACATTTATCCGCTTTATTTTTAGGTCTTTTTCTCTGGGCCTTTTACTTTCTCCTGTTCCTTGGGTCTCTTGGACGGTTTGCTTTTTAGCCCTACACATCAAAGTGTTGTTGTTTTTTAGCTCAAAGAATTAGATTCTGTTACATCAAAGCAAATCCACTATCTTCAGATGAGTTACTCCAGATGTTCATAGCCATAACTGAGATCCGTGTCTGGCTCTAAATATGGAAGTGGAGCCAATTTGATATATTCCTTTCATATCAAGCTACATTTAGAGGTAGGACAAATCCTTGATTACTGCATCAATATTTGAATGTTTTCATTATGAGATTGTGCAAAACCTATTATCAAATAAGAGTCAAACACCATTTCTAATGGACTATGATCCAGTATATTGTGGAAATAGACCACTGTAGGTTTGTTTGGAATATTTACCAGCATACTTTACAGCTACAGACCAAGTAGATGAATCTATTTTTAAGTTTCCAGTTAAAGGATTTGTTAACAAAAATAATCTATGGGAGCATTATGTAAAATCTGACTAAACTTTTCAAATTTGGCTAGAATGAATAAACAATTACTAACAAAAAGCCTGAAACTGTAGAATGACATAAGTAAGCTCTGCTCATCAAATTCTTCCATGTGGGTGCAGACTGCCTAAGATTTTCATAAAAGTGACTAGTAATTTTGGCCGTCTAACTTGACACACTTTAGAAGGGCCTGATTTTCAGAAAGTGCTGAGTGCCCACGCTCTGAAAATTTGGTCTGCAGTCTGTTGCAAGGCAGACTCAAATTGTGCACTCTCTCCTGAAGCCGGTACTTTTGTTCTTTCTTATTTTGTTCTTTACCTCAGTGTAGATTAAAAAGCCAATCAGACAAACTCAGATCTTAAAAAATCCAAAATGTGGTGCTGAGTTTACATGGTAGCTAGTGAACAGGAGCGGCTAACAGGGGAGTTTCACGAGGGTGTTCTCCAGGTGAAGGAGGAGCAATTACGTGATCCTGGGGATAAGTCTGCTGTCTGTAGTGTGTGTTTGTGGTGTTCTTGCTGCTTGACTGAAATATACCGTGAGGTCTGTTTGTTTGGGGGACTGTGTGCTGACTGTGTGTCTGCTGAGCCTGGCGGCTAACACGGGAGTTTCGTGAGGGAGTTTACAGGGGGGGGGGCGGGGACTAGATATAATTAATATTCTTTAAACATAAAGCCAAACACCCCCTGATAAAAACAAAACAACAACAAAGGAAAGAGCTTCAGGAGTAAAAAGATAATGCAGGCAGAAGTCCAGCAACAGAGTGAGGGCTATTCAGTGTATTGCACCCAATGCAGCATGTATGATTACCTGCCCTATGGGCAGTTGGCATATGTGTGCATTTGGTGCAAGGAGATCCTGGCCCTCAGAGACTATGTACAGGCTTTGGAGACCAGAGTGGCTGAACTGGAGGAGCTAAGGGAGACAGAGAGGTGTATATATAGATGAGACTTTCCGGGACACAATAGAATGGTCCCACCCCTGGTCTGGCATCCTCTGTGTTGTTGAGGAGGATGAAAGTTTCAGGGAAGGAGAACATCCAACTGGAGCAGAGGGAAATGATCCCATGGTTGGGACCCTCCTTCCAGATGATGTCGTGGTATCCTCTTGCACTGAGGATACCTCTCTGGGGTAGGGAACTCCAGTTATTAGGAAGAGACAGGTAATAGTTATGGGAGATTCAATCATTAGAAACAGATAGCTGGGTTTGCGATGACCAGGAGAACCACATGGTGACTTGCCTGCCTGGTGCGAAGGTTGCGGATCTCTCAAGACATCTAGATAGACTTATGTGTAGTGCTGGGGAGGAGTTGGTGGTCATGGTACATGTAGGTACCAATGTCATAGTGAAGGATAGGGGAGAGGTCCTGGAGGCCAAATTTAGGCTGCTAGGTAAGAAATTGAAGTCCAGGACCTCCATGGGAGCATTCTCTGAAATGCTTCCGGTTCCACGTGCTGGGCCAGTTAGACAGGCAGAACTGCAGGGTCTCAATGCGTGGCTGAGATGATGGTGTAGGGAGGTGGGGTTTAGATTTATTAGGAACTGGGGAAACTTTTGCGAAAGTGGGAGCCTATACAGGAAGGATGGGCTCCACCTAAACCAAAATGGAACCAGATTTCTGGCACTTAACATTAAAAAGGGCATAGAGAAGTTTTTTAACTAAGGGCTGGGGGAAAGCTGACAGGTGCGGAGGAGCACGTGGTTTGGACAGAGACATCGCTTAGGGGAGGATCTATTAATGGAGATTCTCTATGTCCTAGTAAGGAGGAGAGGATGGAAGATGATAAAATACAGATAGGATCTGATGAGAAAAAGTCAAATGAAAAAAAGTCCCATTCAATTACATCACGTAATGGCAGACAGCTAAAAAGTGACAAATTTTTAAAGTGCTTATATACCAATCCTAGAAGTCTAAATAATAAGATGGGTGAACTACAGTGCCAAATGAGGATACTGATATAATTGGTATCACAGAAACTTGGCGGAATGAGGATAATCAATAGCACACAGTAATACCAGGGTACAAAATATATCGGAAGGACAGAACAAGTCGTGCTGGTGGGAGAGAGGAACTATATGTGAAAGAAAGCTTAGAATCAAATGAAGTAAAAATCTTAAATGAACCAAACTGTACCATAGAATCTCTATTGATAGTAATTCCATGCTCTAATAATAAGAATATAGCAGTAGGGCTATATTACTGATCACCTGACCAGGACGGTGATAGTGATTGTGAAATGCTCATGGAGATTAGAGAGTTTATTAAAATAAAAAACTCAATAATAACGGGGGATTCCAACTTTCTCCATATTGACTGCAGTAGAGTAGCTGGGGGGGAGCAGGGGGAGCGGCCGCTCCCCCTATGTGCAGAAGCGGCGCCTTAAAAAGGAAGTGGCGCCATTTTTTCACCCGGCGGCACTCCAGGTCTTCGGCGGCATTTCGGCTGCGGGTACCACCGAAGACCCGGAGCGAGTGAGGACCCACCGCCGAAGTGCCGCCAGAGGCGCCGCCGGGTGAGTACAGGGGGAGCCTGGGGAGGCGCCTTTTTATAGCGCCGCTTCCCCTGTGCTCCGGACCTGCCTACGCTACTGATTGACTGGGTACATGTCACCTCAGGACAGGATGCAGAGATAAAGTTTCTTGACACCTTAAATGACTGCTTCTTGGAGCATCTAGTCCTGGAACCAACAAGGGGAGAGGCAATTCTTGATTTAGTCCTAAGTGGAGCACAGGATCTGGTACAAGAGGTGAATATAGCTGGACCACTTGGTAATAGTGACCATGATATAATTAAATTTAACATCCCTGTGGTGGGGAAAACACCACAGCAGCCCAATACTGTAGCATTTAATTTCAAAAAGGGGAACTACTAACCTCATTTTTGTGTTAAACAGAAATTAAAATATTGGTACAACGCCAAATGTGAAATCCCTGAAAGCTGCATGGAAACTTTGTAAAGATACAGTAACTCCTCACTTAACGTTGTAGTTATCTTCCTGAAAAATGCAGCTTTAAGTGAAACGATGTTAAACGAATCCAATTTCCCCATAAGAATTAATGTAAATGAGGGGGTTAGGTTCAGGGAAATTTTTTTCACCAGAAGACACTCTCTCTCTCTCTCTACACACACACACACACACACACACACACACACACACACAGTTTTAAACAAACAATTGAATACTGGTACACAGTGATGATGATAGTGAAGCTTGGTTGTGGTGGAGGAATCAGAGGGTGGGATATTTCCCAGGGAATGCCTTACTGCTAAATGAACGAAGCAGTTGGCTGAGCCCTCATGGGTTAACTCTCACACTCTACAAGCCAGCAGGAAAGGAGGGAGGGCAGACAGAGACAGAGACACACAGGTGTGTTTGTTTGAGAGACAGAGATGCGCATTTCCAATTAGGTATCAAGAGTGGGGTCAGAAGTACACTGCCTTGTTAATTAGATCAGCAAGCCCACAGCTGCAGCTTCTGCCTAAGGCAGC
This sequence comes from Macrochelys suwanniensis, assembly GCA_033296515.1. Lineage (NCBI taxonomy): Eukaryota > Metazoa > Chordata > Testudines > Chelydridae > Macrochelys > Macrochelys suwanniensis. The sequence goes on along the minus strand of CM065780.1, from coordinate 12,995,390 downwards.
AGCTCCCTCCCTCATGTGTCCCCCCTGCTCTATGGAAGATGGGGTAAGCGAGATGCAGGAGCAGGGGGACATTAGCCCCCCTCTTCTTCCCCTCCCCCCACACAGCAAGCAGGCAGGAGTCTCGGGGAGTAGCACATGTCAGCAGGGGAAGGGGCAGCTGAACTGCCGCAGTTGATAGCCTGCAAACGATGTTAGAAGGGAGCATTTCACAACTTTAAACGAGCATGTTCCCTAATTGACCAGCAACTTAACAACGAAACAACATTAACCGGGGCAACTTTAAGTGAGGAGTTACTGTACCATAATAGAGGCTCAACTTAAATGTATACCCCAAATTAAAAAAACATGGTAAGAAAATAAGAAAAAGTGTCACTGTGGCCAGGGCCGGCCCACAACATTTTGGCACTTGAGGCGGGGAGCTCAAATGACACCCCCATACCCCTTCGCTTGGGCCAAAACTTTGAAAGGTCTCAATTCTGCCTTCTTCCTCTTCTACTCCTCTCATGGTACTGCTCTGCTACCTACCCCAATAAAGGAGAACAAACAACTTAAAATGCCTTGTTCAAAAATGTTAAGTAACACTTAACTTTCAAATGCCTGAACAGCAAATGTAACTTTTCTTGTCTGCATAGTAAACACTGTCATTTTTATCTGTTTGAATAATCAAAGTGGTGCTTTCCGTGCCTTCTTGATTGCAAAGATTTGAACTGCTTCTGCTTCCTGAAGGTCCACAGTCTGGGCCAGCTCATGCTTATTGAAATGGTTGCAAGGCCGACCAGCCTCTCCTGTGTCGTTGTGGAGCATAGATGTGTTTTTATTAACTTCAGCTTGGAGAAGCTGCGTTCTCCACTGGCAACTGTTACAGGAAGTGTTAGAAGCATGTGCAGACTTTCCCATTGTGTGGCACTCAGTGGTTTCAGTGTCAGAGAGGATGTTCCCAGATGTTGCTTCTAAATTTGCCATCAATGAGTTGATGCAGAGAAAAATACATAGATGCTTTGAATTACATTAAAAAATTCAGCAGCTTCACTAGAAGCTGATGCTGCATCACTGACCACCAAGTTCAATGAATGAGAACTGCATGGGACAAAAAAAGCTCAAGGGTTTAACTCTCGGGTCCATGTCTGCACTCCTCTGTTCTTTCCTCTCATGTTGGCACCATTATTGTAGCCCTGACCTCACATGTCAGCTATTGCAATTCCCGTATCTTCCCGCTTTTTAAGAAGCACATTTGTCATACCAGTTCCTGTGGTATCAATGTCAATACATTCTAGAAAATACTCTCTGACAGTCACCATTGCAGGGACATTTTCACTAGGTTCTGTTGTTGTTACAAAATGCACCATTAAAGTCATTTGTTCCATATGGCTGATGTCAGGTGTGCAGTCCAGAATAACAGAGTAATATCTTGTGGACTTCAGATCTGCCACAATCTTCTGTTTGACTTTTGTTGCCAGTAACTGTATGATCTCATTCTGAACTGTTTTTCCAAGGGAGTGGTGTGTGTACATTTCTTGGGTGATGACTCTTCTTAGATGCTCCTGGATTACAGCATCAAGCTCAGCCATCAGCTCCACAATTTAAAGCGAAGTTTCCATTGTTTGGCACATACAGCTGATTTGAAGTGCCACGCAGTGCTAGGTTTTGGGTAGCAAGCATTCTCACAATGGCAATGAGCCTTTTCAGAACATTTTGCCAGTAAAGAGACTCTGATGCAATTGTCTCTTGATGCTGATCATCTATGGTGGCCTTTAACTTTAGTCTCATCTCAAGCTCTTTCCACCTATGGAAGGCTCTCTGGTGATTTGCTGCCTTCTCATGGCATACCAGATTTTTCCAGTCCTTTGTTCCTGTAGAACCCAATGTGGCTGGAACATTAGACTGGAAGAGTTTGCAACAAAAACAGTATGCAGCATTCTGGGTTTTTGACTACATAAGCCATGGCCTTGCCACTTTGCCACCATTGGGGATTTCACGCCAGTAATGTGTTGGATGGAAACTTCTATTTTCATTGTCTTTGGGGAACATGAAGTTTTTCACTTGCTGTGGCACATGCAATACAAGGAAGTCCCTCAGGCTACTGCTCAAGTGGGTCCACAGTCCTGGATCATCTAGACTTAAGGAACTCAACTCAGCAGCAGCCGTTTCTTGCACTTCCACCATACTCTTCTCTGATCTACACTTTTCTTCAGGAATGTGCATGGTTACATCCATTTGAGATGGAGATATGGATGCTGCAGTAGCTGCCAAGTCACCTGCACTCTCACTAACTGGAAGACCAGGCATCTCCTCACCACTCACATCCTCACTGGGGCTGGAAGGCTCACCATGAACATTTGTGTCTATGTATCTCAGGAGAACTCCTTCTTGCTTAGATAGAAAAGCTTCCTTTGCTTGCTTTCTTTTTTTGAATGCTGCCCCAGAGGGGCATTTTCTTCTTTCACTCATGACTGCTGTTCTGTGCCAGCTATAGTGGCTCTCAACACTCAGTTGAAGGGGACAAATAAGCAGGCTGGTAGCAGGGCCTGAGTGAGGGAAGATATCAGGGTCTTAAGGGCCTAACTGGCTCCCACTACTTCAGTTCACTGCCTGTTCTCCTCAAGTGGGTTCAGGGAAGCGGCAAGTCTCAGGAAGTTCTCTGAGAAGCTGGTGTTAATCATTCCAGACTCCTGGGGGAGCTGGAGAGGTACATAAGAGGCTCCCCCTCCTCTCTCTCCCTGCAGCTCCTGCTGCTTTCTGTTGTTCCCTCTCACCTTTTCTCCTGCCTGCCTGTTATGTCTCTTGTGCCCTCCTTCCTCCAGCACAGCACTCCCCCATCTCTGTGCATCTAGAGCAGAGAGAATCCATATGCACCAGCAGCAGACACAATTTTCTACACTCTGGGTCCTAGTGGCGCTGCCCCTCCCCCAGTCTGGCACCTGAGGCAGTAGCGTAGCCAGGGGGGGAGCAGGGGGAGCGGCCGCTCCCCCTATGAGGAAAAGCGGCGCTAAGGTGCCGCCAGAGCCTCGCTAGGGCGGTGCTTTAAAAGGCCTGCGGCTCCTGCCGCTGTGGGGAGCCACGGGCCTTTTAAAGCGCTCCCCCAGCCCCGCTGCCAGAGCCAGGCTGGGGGGGGGGTGCACTTTAAAAGGCCCGCGGCTCCAGCCGCAGCAAGCCGCCCCTTGTCTCCCCGCTCAGCAGCTCAGCGGGGAGACACGGGGCAGCCCCGGCGAGCGGCCCCTTGTCTCCCAGCTCAGCGGGGAGGCAGCGGGCAGCCGCAGCAAGCTGCCCCTTGTCTCCCCGCTCAGCCGCGGCGGCGCTTTAAAGGGCCTGGGGCTCCGCAGCAGCTGGAGCCCCGGGCCCTTTAAAGCGCTGCAGGGTGAGTACAGGGGGAGCGGGAGGCGCCTTTTTATAGCGCCGCTCCCCCTGTGCTCAAGACCTGGCTACGCTACTGACCTGAGGCGGCCGTCTCAGTTCATCTCATGGTAAGGCCAGCCCTGACTGTGGCTAACCAACAAAGTAAAAGAAGCAGTGAGAGGCAAAAGTGGAAGTTGAATCCTACTCAGTAAAACAGAAAGGAGCATAAACTCTGGCAAAAGAAATATAAAAATATAATTAGGAAGGCCAAAAAAGAATTTGAAGAACAGCTAGCCAAAGACTCAAAAAGTAATAGCAATTTTTTTTAAGTGCATCAGAAGCAGGAAGCCTTCTAAACAACCAGTGGGGCTACTGGATGATCGAGATGCTAAAGGAGCACTCAAGAACGATAAGGCCATTGCAGAGAAACTAAATTAATTATTTGCATCAGTCTTCACGGTTGAGGATGTGAGGGAGATTCCCAAACCTGAGACATTCTTTTTAGGCTCCAGAGGTGATTCTGGCAATTACAGGCTGGTACGCCTGAGTTCAGAACCGGGCCAACTGGTTAAAACTCTATGGATAGTAAAGAACAAAATTGTCAGACACATAGATGAACATAATTTGTTGGGGAAGAGTCAACATGGTTTTTGTAAAGAGAAATCGTGCCTCACCAATCTACTAGAATTCTTTGAGGGGGTCAATAAGCATGTGGACAAGGGAGATCCAGTGAATATACTGTACATAGGTTTTCAGAAAGTCTTTGACAAGGTCCCTCACCAAAGGTTCTTAAGCAAAGTAAGCTGTGATGGGATAAGAGGGAAGGTCCTCTCATGGATGGGTAACTTGTTAAAAGTTAGGAAACAAAGGGTAGGAATAAATGGTCAGTTTTCAGAATGGAAAGAGGTAAATAGTGGTGTCCCCAAGGGGCCTGTACTGGGCCCAGTCTTATTCCATATATTCATAAATGGTCTGGAAAAGGGGGTAAATAGTGAGGTGGCACATTTTGGAGATGATACACAATTGCTCAAGATAGTTAAGTCCCAGGCAGACTGTGAAGAGCTACAAAAGAATCTCTCAAAACTGGGTGACTGGGTAACAAAATGGCAGATGGAATTCAATGTTGATAAATACAAAGTAATGTGCATTGGAAAACTTAATCCCAACTATACAGATAAAATGAGGAGGTCTAAATTGGCTGTTACCTCTCAAGAAAGAGATCTTGGCGTCATTGTTGATAGTTGTGTGAAAACATCCACTCAATGTGCAGCAGCAGTCAAAAAAGCGAACAGAATGTTGGGAATCATTAAGAAAGGGATAGATAATAAGACAGAAAATACCATATTGCCTCTATATAAATCCATGGTATGCACACATCTTGAATACTGTGTGCAGATGTGATCGCCCCATCTCAAAAATGATATATTGGAATTGGAAAAGTTTCAGAAAAGGGCAACTAAAATGATTAGAGGTATGGAACGGCTGCCATATGAGGAGAGATTAATAAGACTGAGAATTTTCAGCTTGGAAAAGAGATGACTAAGGGGGGATATGATAGAGGTCTATAAAATCATGACTGGTGTGGAGAAAATAAATAAGGAAGTGTTCTCCTTCTCATAACAGAAGAACTAGGGGTCACTAAATGAAATTAATAGGCAGCAGGTATAAAAAACAAAAAGAAGTATTTTTTTCACACAATGCACAGTCAACCTGTGGAACTCCTTGCCAGAGGATGTTGTGAAGGCCAAGACTATAACAGGGTTCAAAAAAGAACTAGATAAATTCATGGAGGATAGGTCCATCAATGGCAATTAGCCAGGATGGGCAGGGATGGTGTCCCTAGCCTCTGATTGCTAGAGACTGGGAATGGAAGACAGGGGATGGAGCACTTGATGATTACCTGTTCTGTTTATTCCCTCTGGGGCACCTGGCATTGGCCACTGTTGGAAGACAGGATACTGGGCTAGATGGACCTTTGGTCTGATCCTGTCTGGCCATTCTTATGGTACTCTGGATTTTACCCATTTCTAATTCTGGGGTCAGGGAAGGGGAGAGAAATACAGATTAAATAATAAGCCTCATCCACTTTACCAATTAAAGGCATCTGACTAAATACATATTCATGTCTCTTCAAAATAATTTGCTAAGCTACTATAGTTATGGTATAGAAGGGAGTAACCGAGGAAGCCTTACAGTTTCAGCAGGTGGACTTTACCAATTCAGTTTCAAGAGAGATAATTCACAGCCAAGTGAATCCACTCTGCTGCCAGTTATCAGGGATTTCTTACACTGAAGGCAAAACCAGAAGTATGAATGAAGGGCATTTTCTCAGAGATCAGCTCACCGTTGCAGAAGCAGCCAGTACACAAAACTGTACATAAGGCATCTGCCTCCACACGAAATATGGGCCAGATTTTCTCAAGAGGTTAAATTCTATTTAGGCACCAAAATAAGTGGCCTGATTTTTATAATCACACTTGGTTCTGAGCTCTTTTGAAAATATGCCCATTAGTTGTCCTAATGGGAGCAGCTGGTTGCTGAGCACTTTGGAAAAATCAGGCACTTGTTTTGATACCTAAATGGGCTTTTCTGAAAACCTGACTCAGCATCTGAACGGATCACAAAATAGCCACTGGCTCCTAGGTGGAGCATCAAGAAAACTAAACACATCAGTTACGCTATTTACACCACAGAAAATTATATACCCTCGAGCCCCGAGAAGTCAGCCCTCCAGACCAGGGTTGAAGCATGTACTTGCAGTGCGGGGTGGAGAAAATCTCATCTGTGCAAGAGACAGAAGTTTCTCTGGGGCCGGTCCAAGACTGTGGAGTGAAATTCCCCAGAAACTGAGGACCATGACAAACCTCACCAACTTCCACTCCAAGTGCAAGGCAGATTTCATTGCCCTGCCTTCTCTAACAGACATATAGTAACATGCATATTTATTTAAAAACCCTACCAAAACACCCTCCCCTGCACATGCTTCTCCCCAGGGGAGAGGATGAGAGACCAAGCAGCATGTGACAGATGTGTAGTCACATTTCTTTATGCATTACAGGAAGATACTCGGATACTATGGTAATGAGAGTGCAATATTAGAACCGATATATAACAGAATCCCACACTGCAGCTATCTGTGCTATGCCCAATCTATGGATAAACAAACCATTTTGGTCTCCAGGGTTGTTAGCCTGACAACTTTCATGAGCACTAAATTGAATAAATGCTCAAATTTTCCAAGTTTTCCCCAGTTTATGGTAGCTAAATGCACCTTCAAATGTTGAAGATAATTTAGAGGGGCCTCGATTCTTACTGAAAGCCGGCAAGCTAGAATTACAGAAACCCTGTTTATAACTTTATTTCTCCTGTCCATTTAACTCCACCACCTCTTTGACCATCCTCTTCACTGCTTCCCCAAAGTCCTATGTAAACCTCACAGAACAATGAGAGACAAAGGAAGGAACCAAAATGATTTCAGCCACTTTTCCAAGCATGTACAGTGAGAGAAGAAACTAAAAGTGAGGGGAAATTGTCTTTCAGCTGAATGCCTTTGGGCTCAGCAGTGTCTATTCAGGTGTCCCAAGGATCTTTGGCTCAAAGACACAGTGAACATTTATACCCATGCTCTGAAACTGAACAGTTTCTCTTAGGAAGATATTCAGAATGGTAGGATACTATAGTCAAGAAAAATATAGTATGACTTATGCAACTGGCTCAAATGGATGGAAAATGTCAGCAAACCCCCCCACTTGGTTAAATCCACTCAGCTATATGGCCACCAATTGGGACACAACATGCCCTTGGGAAATATCCATGGTCATGAATACTTTTCAAATGTAACCTTCTCCCTGGTTATGACATACCAGGGTACAATCCAGACCAATGAGTAGCTGTCAGTAGCGCAGCCAGGTCCGGAGCGCAGGGGAAGCGGCGCTATAAAAGGAGCCTCCCCCAGTACTCACCCGGCGGCGCTCCGGGTCTTCGGCGACACTTCGGCGGCTCACTCCGGGTCTTTGGTGGTACCCTGCGCCAAAATGCCGCCGAAGACCCGAAGCGCCGCCAGATGAGTGCAAGAAGCGGCACTTAAAAAGAAGCGGCGCCTTTTTTTAGTGCTGCTAAAAAAAGGCGCCGCTTCCGCCGCTTCCGCCGCTTCTGCTCAAGGGGGAGTGGCCGCTCCCCCTGCTCCCCCCCGGCTACGCTACTGGTAGCTGTCACCCCTGCCCTGTAACCTGCAGTGCTCTTTACAATGCTTTGCTGCTCACAAACAGCGTCCAGCATGTAAGTTACTCCCACTTAAGTTTGTGTGTGTGCTGCAGCCAGCCAGCATTAAAAATCACTCCAACACACTCCCAGTCCCAGATTTCCCCCCAGAAACATATGTCCTATACTGCCCAGCCCTCTCCCGGACAATATAAATATATTAAGTCCATTATTCCCTTAAATATGCACACAACTTGTTACCCCAAATGGAGTTACCCAGACACTTCAACTTGAGCACACTGGCTTAGATAAAATAATAAAACAAGGTTTATTAACTACAAAGAAGGAGATTTTAGGTGAGTACAAGCAATGAGGCATAACAGTCAGAAATGGTTACAAGAAAAATAAAGATAAAATGTTTACAGATGCCTAACATAAATTATATTAGATTCAAAACAAAGTTTTCTTACCCCATGCTTTCAGCAGTCTTACTGACCAAACTCTTTAGGTGAGGACCTCTCCCCAAGAGTCCTCTCCCCTGCTTCCTTTATCTCTTCAGATGAAGTGAATTCAATAGGCAGGGAGATAGAGAGAGGTGCCTTGGGGTGTTGTCACTCCTTTTTATAGTTTCAGTCCTCCTCTTGAAAAAAATAAACATTTCCAGCTGAAACCCAGGAGCCAAAGAGTCTATGTGGAAGGATATTCCCTGCTGGCTTTTTTCACCTGTTTGAACATCCTTTGTCTTCCCTTCCTAATATTTACTGCTTAAAAGCAAATTAAGCAGAGCACACATTCCTTTGTTTCAGAGAGACCTGTTTGACAGCTTCCGTTTGGGCAGGGCTCTGGGGTTTGGAACAAGTGTTAATCACACCATGCAAGGGTCTCTTATAACTTCACATTTACAATGTTGCCATACATTTCACCAGGACAATACTGACCAGCAAATTATGAGTTTTCAAATGATACCTTACAAGGCATACTTTTTACAAAGATTATTACAATAGTGTGTATGACAATAGTGTAGGGTATGAATACAGGGGTATATTGTGTCACACTGGTACCAGCACATTAGTATCAGGGCTGTGGAAGGACAAAGGCAGAATATGTTGCAATCCCCACAGGTAAGGGTGAAATGCGGCAAGAAAGGAGAGGAATAGTTTACAGAGGACCATGGGGCTATAACTAAAAAAAAGTACCTTTTGGTAAAATATCAGGAGCGTTTTCCTGACTTTGGGCCCATCAGGACTTCTCACATGCTTAAAGATAAGCCGGTGCTTATCAGGGTTGGAAGGGACCTTAGGAGGTCATCTAGTCCAACCCCCTGCTTAAAGCAGGACCAATCCCCAATTTTTGGCCCAATCCCTAAATGGTCCCCTCAAGGATTGAACTCACAACCCTGGGTTTAGCAAGCCAATGCTCAAACCACTGAGCTAACCCTCTCCCCTCAAGCCCCCAGATTGACACAGATCTTAGGAGATCCCCGGACCTCTCCCCCATGTTTAGCAGAGGTGGGAAAGCTGTATTCTTCCTCTTTCCCTGGCATCCCTTTACTTTAACCCCTGCATATACATTCTAAAAATATGCAATACCACAGTCAAGTCAAAACTGCAGCACAGTATTTGTTCATTTATTGTCTAATGTCACCTACTATAAATAAGGGCTGTAGCTTATGTAGAGAGAGTGCCATTAAATATAAGGGCTGCCGTGGACAAGAACTGTAGAATGGATTTGCAGCAGTTTATATTGAACACAAGCATATTCAACTTGCAGACACAGAAGGGGTCTGTCATTTTGCTAGGATCAGAGCAGCTTAAGCATGAAGACACACATTTACCAAACATCAGTTGACCCCATTTCTCTTTCCCTGTGTAAGAGAGAGGACGGCCCGGAAATATATTTCTTGAAGACAGGATCAAAGAAATGATACACATACATACACATACACAAAGAAAGGAAGGAAGCGCAAATGAAAACAGTAGCTATTTAACCATATGGCAAAGCCACAGGCAACTCTGCATTTCAAAGAAATAAAGGTCAGTAAAACTAAAATGGAGCCCTTGAGAATGATGCAGCCCAGACTGCTTGTCAGATGTAACCACAGGAGAAGAAAAGGTGTTGGATGCAAGTAACATAAATAGTGTCATAATACCCACTAGTTTTGGGGGTCAGATCAGTAACTGGTGTAAAGGCCCTGTACCTTAAGCAAGTGCCTAACTTTAAGCACATTGAAGTCAATGGAGTTACTCCTATGAGTAAAATTAAGCTCACATGTAAATATCTTGCTAGATCAGTGTATCAGCTGGTGTGAAATGCTGCTGGGGATCTATGGTACCATGCAGGGGAAGGAGATGTCTTAAGGCACTCCTGCTTACTCCTCTGTATGGGCTACCCACTCCCACACCCTGGGTGGCAGGAAGTGAAGGGCAGCAGCCCCTGGGGTGCCCCTCCATCATCGCCAGCACATGTGGGTGCAGACTGAACAGTGACTTAGCTTCCCACCGCAACATTCCAGCCAGCATAACTGCACTGGGGAATGTACGCTGCACCAGATACATACAGTTCAGGTTCTGGGAAACTGGGGAGGCAAATTATGCCTCTCAGACAGTCTGCTCCTGAGGCAGCACAACAGTATACAGGCCCTTGCTCAGAACCCCTTGGCAAAGCCATAGTTTAGCGCTACAGAACTATGACCTTAAGTGATCCTTTCCCCATCCGGGTACCTCTAATGTAGGATGAATGGTTTCCACCTACTCCTCAAGTAGTCCCCCTGAATCCAGACTCATACTGAAGCCAATGGGACTGCTTATGAAGTAATAGCCACCTGCTACTCACCATGAGGAACGGTTGTAGAAACTGAGCCCTATATTTCTCCTCCTTTTCATGTCTCTCTCCTATCCCACATTAATTATGACCAGATGTTTAACACAATTCATATTAACGTCAAAGGAGAAGGATCTCAGGTCAAAATACGGAAACAACGGGTAAAAGAATATTTACAGAAGTTAGATGTATTTCAGTTGAACGCCACCCTAGCGTACTTAACAGAAGGAGCCAAAACAATCTCAGAACCATTAGCAATTATCTTTAAGAACTCATGGAGGATTAGTGAGGTCCCAGAGGACCAGAGAAGGGCAAAAATAGTGCCTATCTTCAGGGGATTTTTGCAGATGACACCAAGGTGGGAGAGGTTGTTAGCCCTTTGGAGGACAGGATTCGAATTCAAAATTATATCAATAAGTTGGAGAATTGGTCTGGAATCAATAAGCTGAGATTTAATAAAGACAAGTGCAAGGTACTACACTTCGGAAGGAAAAATCAAATGTACAAATACACATTCAGGAATAACTGGCTAGGCAGCAGCACTGCAGAAAACGACTGGAGGTTGTAGGGGGTCACAAACAGAATACGAGTCAACAGTATGATGCTGTAGTGCAAAAGGCAAATATCATTTTGGGATTTATTAACAGGAGCATCCTATGTAAGACATAAAGGGTAATTGTTTTACTCTCCTTATCACTGGTGAGGCCTCCACTAGTGTAATGTGCCCAGTTTTGGCCACCATGCTTGAAGAAAGACATGAACAAATTGAGGAGAATCCAGAGGAGAGCAAGAAAAATGATAAGAGGTTTAGAAAACAAAACCTGTGAAGAAAGGTTGAAAGACCTGGGCATGTTTAGTCTAGAGAAAAGAAGGCGGAGTGGGGGACATAACAGTCGTCAAATACGTAAAAAGTTATGAAGAGGACAGCAATTGTTCTCCATGTCCATGGAGGGTAGGACAAGAAATAGTCATCTTAGTTTTCAGCAAGAAAGATTTTGGCTGGGTATAAGGAAAAACTTTCTGATCAGAAGGGTAGGTAAGCACTGGAACAGGTCCCCTAGGGAGGTTGTGGAATCCCTGTCCTTGGAGATTTTTAAGAACAAGTTAGACAAACACCTGTCAAGGATGGTCTAGAGATGCTTAATCCTAGCTCAGGGCAGGGGGGTGGACTAGGTGACCTCTCGAGGTCCCATCCAGTCCTATGATAATTAAAATGTGCTATAACACTAATTTCGTGTCTTAGCCCCCATATCCTGCAGCACCTGTTATTCCCAGTGACTGACTGGACTCAGGAGGCAACACTTCAACTATCCATCTATCTCAGGTTCTTACGTGGCCCCCATTCTCATAGTGTCTGAGCACTTCACAATGTTTAATGTCCTTTTCCTCAGAACAGGAAGGGCAGGTCTATGACCCCATTTTATGGATGAGGAACTGAGGCTCAGAGAGACTAAGTGACTTGCCCAAGGTCACACAGGAAGCTTGTAGCAGAGGAAAGAATTGAACTAGGGAGTCTCCTGAATCACAGGCTAGTGTCCTAATCCTCCAGCTGGTGTTGAACTGGTGAAGCAGGAGTACATGCTGATTGGAGGCAGCAAGTTACAGCAGGAAAGTTTTCAGTCTTTGAAAACTTTTAAAATGAGGACATAGATGATTTTTAATATTCTGAGTGATTTTATTATCTGGAAGCAACATTTTCTGGCTACTCTACAGTATTTCATTATTCTCATGAGAAATTCATGCCAGCCATACAAGCCAACTTGTAAAGCTGTTTCAGAGACAGGACACATTAAGTAACCCAGGTAACCTATCAATGGCTAAGACTATCTTAAGGAATGATAATTCAGGGAGCAAGTGCTAGAGAGAGTCATGGAATGTATAAGCCATGTCTTTATCCATTGTGTTTCTGACTCTGGGCTAATGGCTCCAGTGAAACAAGACAGTGCCACTGCATGTGTTACATATTTTCATGGACGTGGTATGTTGTATAACATGACACAGATGTTGCTGAATATTTTATGATTTTCTCACCCCTGGGTAAACCTATATGTTTTATAATTTATGGACTCAGAAAAAAGAAAGTCCTTCCATGCCTGTGTGGTTTGAAACATCTAGAGGCAGGGCTCTTTAATGCTTCATGACACAGAAAATTAGGTCTCCACTGTTACTAGTCATATCTTGAAAAAAAAACGAAGGAAATAAATAGCAAGAGTGCTATTGCACTGAGAACAAGTGTGTATATGTGTGTGTTTGTGATATTAAGCATGTCTATACATGTTTGGAGGATTGGCGCCTTAAAGATGGAAGCACATTGCAAAGCTAACATTAACATCTAAACAGTAAACACTCAAAATTTGCTATCACTCATAACTAAACAACTAGTTTGCCTTCTCTTTATCTTAACTACTTTTCATTTGTTTGTTTCCTTCTACTTCTTTCCTGACCAGGGCCAGCGCGCCCACTAGGTGACCCTAGGTGGTCGCCTAGGGGGGCAGGATTTGGGGGGCGGTGGGTGGCTGTCTCCCGCCTCCTGGCTCCGTGGCTGAGCGTGGAGCCGAGGGGGTGGATGGCCATGACTGCCTCCCGCCTCCTGGCTCCGCGGCTGAGCCGAGAGCCGGGGGGGCGGCTGGTCGCGGCTGCCTCCCACCTCCGCGGCTGAGCCGGGAGCCGGGGGGGGCAGCTGGCCGCAGCTGAGCCGGGAGGGCAGCTGGTCGCGGCTGCCTCCTGCCTCCCGGCTCCGCGGCTGAGCCGAGAGCTGGGGGGGGCGGCTGGCCGCAGCTGCCTCCTGCCTCCCGGCTTCGCGGCTGAGCCGGGGAGGCAGCTGGCCGCGGCTGCCTCCCGCCTCCACGGCTGAGCCAGGGAAGGCAGCTGGCTGCGGCTGCCTCCCGCCTGCGTGGCTGAGCCGGGAGCTGGGGGGCGCTGCGGGCAGGGGGGAGGCTGCCGCGGGCGGGCGAGCTGCTGCAGCCAATGGGGGGGGGGAGCCATAGGGGGGAGCTGGCTGCCGCAGGGGGAGGCGGGGTTAGCTGGGGGGACGCAGGGCTGGTGCAAGGAAGTTTCGCCTAGGGCACAAAACTTCCTTGCACCGGCTCTGTTCCTGACTGTTCCTCCTCCTCCCTCATCCCTGCAACAGTGCAGCTGGATCAAGACCAGTGTCTCCTAACTGCTCCTTTCAGGCCAGGAGAAAGGGAGAACTCCCTCTTTTGTCCGAATCTGCGGGGCAACATTTTAGCGAGCTCAGCATCTGGCAGACCCCCACTGAGGCCGTCTGAAAATCTGGCCCTCATTGTTCAGGGAAGAGATTCGATTCCCTCGGGTTCTCATTTGGTTATGAAATTAGGTTATTCCCGTCCAATGGTTTCTTTTGATCAAGATATTCCATACATCGCTTAACTGATCACAACGTATGCAGAGTCAGTGAAAGAACCAACCGCTCTCTATTGAATGTGCCAACCTCCTCGAACTACACTGCCAGAGGAAGGATGGTCCAGTAGATAGGGCCCCACGCTGGGCTGTAGGAGACTGGGGGTTCAAGCCCCAGCTCTGCCACACGCGCTTTGTGTCACATGGGGCAAGTCATTTTGTGTCTCAGTTTCCTCTCTGTAAATGGGGTAATAATACCTCGCAGAGGTGTTGTGATGATAAATACATTGAAGACTCTGAGATAACCAGACACTGTGGTAACATGCATCATACAAGTACCTCAGATAGATAGTAGAAGCATTGGTTCCCTGTAGAGCAGTTCTCATAGACTCATAGACTTTAAGGTCAGAAGGGACCATTATGATCATCTAGTCTGACCTCCTGCACAATGCAGGCCACAGAATCTCACCCATCCACTCCTGGAATAATCCTCTCCCCTATGTCTCAGCTATTGAAGTCCTCAAATCATGGTTTAAAGACTTCAAGATGCAGAGAATCCTCCAGCAAATGACCCGTGCCCCATGCTGCAGAGGAAGGCAAAAAACCTCCAGGGCCTCTGCCAATCTACCCTGGAGGAAAATTCCTTCCCGACCCCAAATATGGCGAACAGCTGAACCCCGAGCATGTGGGCAAGACTCACCAGCCAGACACCCAGGAAAAAGTTCTCTGCAGTAACTTCTAACATCCCATCATTGACCATTGGTCCTATTTACCACTGATGGCAATTAATTGACCTTTGACTAAGATCACGTTATCCCATCAAACCATCCCCTCCAATTGATATCCAGTTGATATGGATTCTACCTGCTGCCTCAGATGGAGGACTGGGAATGTATCCTTCCCTTTGGAATGGAACAGGGTTTCCGACAATTTACCCAGGCCATCGTCGCCCACTTGTGCTTTTTCCGGCAAGGCAGTCTCAAACACTTGCAGATTATTTACCGAACGATACGAATGATCAACGTTATGCAACACCTTTCAGTGCACATCCCATTCTGATGTAACGTCTGGTTTCCACACTGCATACATTTCACTTCAGCACCCACCAAACACTCAGTTGCACCCCTAAGGCCCTGGCCGTACTGAAGGCACTGTTGAGCTGCACCTTCTCCAAAAGCAGTCCCAGGCATGCAGAAGGAACAGAGGCACCATTTTACATCTCTTAAGGGTGTGAAGCTTGCCTGTCCCTCCATTGCTAATCAGCCCCACTGGCTGCGGGTGCTTGGATGGAATAGAACAATGGGCAGGTCTTTTCCTCATCTTTCCCTTCCCCTTCATAGTGCTGCTAGAGCCATTAGCAGTATGAGCCAGGAGCAGCTGTTGTACTGATCATAGGAACTGCCAGCCTGGATCAGAGCCCAAGTGCAGGTAGGACAGTATCTTGTTGGTGACAGTGGCCAGCACCAGAGGTTTCAGTTCAGAGGAAGGTGTAAGAACACCATAGGAAGCAACTGTGGGAAAATCTGTCCCCCGCACATTGGTCTCCTGGTCTCTAATAACTAGAGACTGGCTTAAACCCTGGAACACAGGGTGTAATATCCCTTCCCAAATTACTTAACGGGAACGAAAGGATTGCAAGAGTAGTATAAAGGGGCCTTGATGTATATGAGAATCATTGCCCTAGTCTGAGCCTGTACAATTGTGCAAGACACCGCACTAGGGTAAATCCAGTAGTGTAGCCAGGGTGGGAGCAGGGGGAGCGGCCGCTCCCCCACTGAGCAGAAGCGGCGCCTTTTTTGTGCTCTGAAGCCTTTTGCTCCTGCGCTGCAGCCAGTGCGGAGCATTTTTTATTTTTATTTTTTGCTCCCAGCGCCTTTTTTTGCTCCCGATGCTTTTTGCTGCCGGCGCCTTTTTTAGCTCCGCTCCCCCTGTGCTCTAAACCTGGCTACGCCACTGGGTAAATCTAATCCTTAATGACCACCACCAGGGGAGGTGCCTCAACCCCTTTTCCTTTCAAGAGCATTAACATTCAGTAGTATAGTAGATAACTGGGAAGGTAACGGGAAGTTTCCAAAGGCACATAGGGTAGTTAGGCACTCACTTCCATTGACTTTAATGGTAGTTAAGCACCGTATTCCCCCTTGTTTGCCTTTGAAAGTCTCCCCCAGTAATGGCTAATATTTGTTCTTGTAACTATGTACAAGCACAAATAAAAATTATGCATAGTAATCAACCCACTTCCCTCCCAGATAATTCCTGCCTCCTCTTTGAGACTCATAATCCCACCAATTGCTCAATTCTCCTCCTGTAATTTAATTTCTAAACACAGCTGTCCAGCTAGTCCACGTGCAGTTCATTACAGATTTTAATTTTAACAGTGTTATTGGGCCAGATGCATGCTAAAGATAAGAGGTGGTTCCACTGGTAATGAAATGGTGTCATGGCTAGTCACTATTAATTCACTTTTAAACTGTAATGCTCTCAAAAAGAACATTTCATAGTATTTTTCCCCAGCTGTCATGCTAGGGTTAAAATGATTGCACCTATTCTCTCAGTATATTTATATTACTGTACATTGCACCCAGAGAAAATACACAAGCTTCAAACCTTGCAATCATTTTGCAGCCATATGTTAACAAAAATCTGATCTATCAGTGTGACAAATTATTGTTGCACAGGTGTCGGGGTAGTTTTATAATTCATTAGGCCACCCAGCATCTGTCTTTCCTTTAATTGAAGTTATTTCTATAAGGTTATTTTGGCACAAAACCATTAGTCTGATATTTTTATATTAATGATCCGAACTATGTAGATACTAAAGAAATGCAGTATGATTTCGGTTAGGTAGAAATGAGGACTTCAACATAAAGAGGAAAGGTGGGCACTGCAAAATTGTCCACAAAAGAGTGCATGATTCTCCAGTTCTGTTTCAACCATTTTTGTATTTGCAAAATGCCACATTTCCAATAAAATGGTAACTTGGTTAGCAGCACATGCACAGGGATGAAACTGTGGCTAATCTTAAATTACTTGCAACTGTAAGATCTTAGAGGGAAAGTATATGTTTTTTATATGTCAGTACTGCACCTAGAACAACAGGGCCCTGATTCTTGATTGCTGCCCCTAAGTATATCGCACTACAAATAAATAATAAATAATAATAATTAAAAGCTGGCACACTTTTAGGATTCAATTCTGAATGTTCACAGGTGAGTAATATTATGTATGATAAACATGTCTCACATGAGTAATGTTACTCAGCTTCATAAGTCTTTGCAGGTTCAGGCTTTAATGAATATGGTCCAGCTGTTGTGTGAAAATAGCAGCAATTTTAAAGCAAGAATATGCTTATATTAAGCAATTTAAATTAAACTGTGACTATTTCATAAACCTGCCATTAGAAAAACTTTTACACATTATCCAAGAGAAAACTATAATAGTCGCTCTCTAAAAGGTTAATTAGTTGCCCACTATCCAAGCACAATTTGGTGAGTCAGTGTGAATTAAGATACAGGATTCTTACTTTTTGAATTCTGGGTATTATTTTTCTGTAGTATAAAGAGAAGTATATTTCATTGAAGCTAAAGTAGCTTCTTTAGGTTTTGGGGGCCAAGGGATTTGTTGTTGTTGAAATTATTGAAGATCCAGAACTGGCTTCTCATCACAAATGAATTTGTGTCCCTCACAAGTGGAACCAAAATGACTAAAGTTGGCTGGAAATTTTCACTGGAACATTGAGCAAATTTTTTTTAAAAGCCATTGTTGTCAAAATTGAAGCATTTAAAAGGCATGTTCATTTTGACGAAGTTTGGCTTACAAAAATCAAACTGAAGCATTTTGATAATGTCAAAATGTCCCATTTTGGCATAGAATCATAGAATCTCAGAGTTGGAAGGGACCTCAGGAGGTCATGTAGGCCAACCCCCTGCTCAAAGCAGGACCAACCCCAACTAAATCATCCCAGCGAGGCAGGGGTGGCTCTAACGTTTCTGCCACCCCAAGCAAAAAAACAAACAAAACCAAAACACCCCCCCCCAAAAAAACAACCCCCGTCTCTTGAAGCGCGGGCGGCATGCCCGCGGCCCCCGTTCTCCCCGGACGGCGGGGAGCGAGCGCTTCATGCCGGTAGCCCTGCTTTCCCCAGCCGGAGCGCCAGCGGGGAGCGAGGGCGGGGAGCGAGTGAGGCATGAAGGTGGTCCCGCTCTCCCAGGCTGGCGGGGAGGGAGCGCAGCATGCTCGCGGCCCCCGCTCTCCCTGGCCGATGGGGAGCATGCGGGCATGCCGGCTACCCCGCTCTCTTCTTTTCTGCAGGCTAAACAATCCCAGTTCCCTCAGCCTCTCCTCATAAGTCATGTGCTCCAGCCCCCTAATCATTTTTGTTGCCCTCCGCTGGACTCTTTCCAATTTATCCACATCCTTCTTGTAGTGTGGGGCCCAAAACTGGACACAGTACTCCAAATGAGGCCTCACCAGTGCCGAATAGAGGGGAATGATCACGTCCCTCGATTTGCTGGAAATGCCCCTGCTTATACAACCCAAAATGCCGTTAGCCTTCTTCGCAACAAGGGCACACTCTTGACTCATATTCAGCTTTTCATTCACCGTAACCCCTAGGTAGGTTTTCTGCAGAACTGCTGCCCAGCCATTTGGTCCCTAGTCTGTAGCAGTGCATGGGATTCTTCCGTCCTAAGTGCAGGACTCTGCACTTGTCCTTGTTAAACCTCATCATATTTCTTTTGGCCCAATCCTCTAATTTGTCTAGGTCCCTCTGTGTCCTATCCCTACCCTCCAGCATATCAACCACACCTCCCAGTTTAGTGTCATCTGCAAACTTATTTGCTTTTCTTTCTACACATCGGGATGGTTTGTTCCTGCAACCTCAATAAGGAGTCTTTAAAATACAGTCAGCTTTCCTCGACTCCTTTCCCCCTCATGTTATTCTCCCAGGGGACCTTGCCCATCAGTTCCCTGAGAGAGTCAAAGTCTGCTTTTCTGAAGTCCAGGGTCTGTATTCTACTGCTCTCCTTTCTTCCTTGTGTCAGGATCCTGAACTCGACCATCTCATGGTCACTGCCTCCCAGGTTCCCATCCACTATTGCTTCCTCTACTATTTCTTCCATGTTTGTGAGCAGCAGGTCAAGAAGAGCTTTTCCCCTAGTTGGTTCCTCCAGCACTTGCATCACGAAATTGTACCCTACTCTTTCCAAAAACTTCCTGCATTGTCTGTGCACCCCTGTATTGCTCTCCCAGCAGATATCGGGGTGATTAAAGTCACCCATGAGAACCAGGGCCTAGTGATCTAGTAACTTCTGTTAATTGCTGGAAGAAAGCCTCGTCCACCTCATCCCCCTGGTCTGGTGGTCTGTAGCAGACTCCCACCACGACATTACCCTTGTTGCTCACACTTCTAAATTTAATCCAGAGACTCAGGTTTTTCTGCAGTTTCATACAGGAGCTCTGAGCAATCATACTGCTCTCCTACATACAACGCAACTCCCCCACCTTTTCTGCCCTGCCTATCCTTCCTGAACAGTTTATATCCATCTATGACAGTAATCCAATCATGACAGTTATCCCACCAAGTCTCTGTTATTCCAATTACATCATAATTCCTTGATTGTGCCAGGACTTCCAGTTCTCCCTGCTTGTTTCCCAGGCTTCTTGCATTTGCGTATAGGCACTTAAGATAACTCACTGATCGTCCTGCTGTCCCAGTATGGGGCAGGAGCCCTCCCCTCTTGCACTCACCTACCTGTGCTTCCTCCCGGTATCCCACTTCCCTACTTACCTCGGGGCTTTGGTCTCCTTCCCCCGGTGAACATAGTTTAAAGCCCTCCTCACTAGGTTAGCCAGCCTGCTTGCAAAGATGCTCTTCCCTCTTTTTGTCAGGTGGAACCCGTTTCTTCCTAGCACTCCTTCTTCTTGGAACACCATCCCATGCTCAAAGAATCTAAACCCTTCTCTCCGACACCATCTGAGTAGCCATTCGTTGACTTCCACGATTCGACGGTCTCTACCCCGGCCTTTTCCTGCCACAGGGAGGATAGACGAGAACACCACTTGCGCCTCAAACTCCTTTATCCCTCTTCCCAGAGCCACGTAGTCTGCAGTGATACGCTCAAGGTCATTCTTGGCAGTATCATTGGTGCCCACGTGGAGAAGCAGGAAGGGGTAGCGATCTGAGGGCTTGATGAGTCTCGGCATGTTTGGAACATTTCAATTTTTCATTTGAAACAATTTTTTTTCAGCAAACTTCGAGTTTTTTATATAAAAACAATGTAACAAGTTTTAAAAAGTCAAAGTGGAACAAACTGTTTCAATTTTATTAAAACAAAACAAAATTAAGGTATTTTGGGAATTTAATTTCAAGGGAAATTTCAAAATTGTGTTTTGTTTCAATTTGGAATGTAATTTTTTCCAGAATCACTGAATTTCCCAAAAAATGGAAAATGTGGCTCTTGTTTAGATGTAAAAGTTATCACATCCAATACAGAAATTGTTCAGCATGACAGGAATCAGGAAGGGTATGTTCACTTTCTGAAGAAACAATATCATTAGCAGAACAGAACCAGACAATCACAGATAATATCATTAGACATAATCACATCAGTGTGAACAATGTGAGG
Organism: Macrochelys suwanniensis; assembly: GCA_033296515.1. Classification (NCBI taxonomy): domain Eukaryota; kingdom Metazoa; phylum Chordata; order Testudines; family Chelydridae; genus Macrochelys; species Macrochelys suwanniensis. The sequence continues at coordinate 12,975,051 of CM065780.1, read as the reverse complement.
GGGATAGGATGTAGGAACCAGGGTTACAGTAACTGTATTCTTTATTGATTAAATTTTGAACTCATTCATTTTTATTTCATCCCATATTCAGAAGGTTAATGTTAGCCTGAGTGAGATTTGAGGAAAAGTGTGTGAGGACATCAGAATTTAGCTCTATGTTAATTGTCACAATAGTAACTTTTGGATTGTCCTATCCATACTCATGGGTTTGGATTCACACTTTCTGTGATTGGAACTTTAAATCCCATTTGTGCCCCTCATATTCTGGGGCTGCCAGGGACATGTCTGGCCTCTGGAAGGGGCGGTGCCAGCTTTTTTGCCACCATAGGCGGTGGCCGAAGAAGCTGCCACCGAAGTGCCGCCAGGAACCTAGGCAGCAGCTTCTTCAGCCACCGGGGACCTCGGTGGCAGCCTCTCTCTCCGTGGCCACCGAGGGACCTGAAATGCCACCCCCCATATCCTGGCACCCTAGGCGACCGCCTAGGGTCACCTAATTGTAACGTCGTCCCTGGCCTCTGGGTGAATTATTACAGTCTTGGAACTGTTCTATTTTATGCTCTACTTCTGGGCCCACAGGAAAGCTAAGAATGATGCTAGTGCAGTGCACTTTGGCCATATCTCTTACACAAGGGATTGAGGGCAAGGCCTACATAGAACCATGATGCTAGCTGTAACATCACCTGGGGATTATCCCTACAAATTTGGTATTCCCCAAGTAACTTTTTCCACCCCTGCCAGAGCTGCATAAAGGGGCCATAGCAGAACTGAAAATTATGCCCCAGATGGGGAACTTTCTGCAAACCGCGAAATGATATCATTTCACTTGCCATTCTGCTACGTTAGATTTGTACAATGGGGGGAAAAAGTAAGTGGTTCAAATGTGTAAGAAAATTCAAATAGGAAATGATGCACATGCACATTTTCGTGAGATGACTTCTTGCTTCTCATGAAGAAAGATGTTGAATAGTCTCAATCAATTTTAAAAGGTGGCGAAAGCTCAGCTACGGTAGAAGCCTTATTAAAAAATACAACAGTAATTAGCCCCCAAACTGGAGTACCATTCACTGTAGTGTTTTGGGCCAGAGCTATAGAACAGAGCTATTTACATTTATTTAAAGGTCTTTCACTATTCCCAGCCAGTATATATTCTCTGTGGGCGGGCCACACAGCACGGCTCACGGATAACAGGTGGACCGCAATCATTGCTGAGTGGTACCCGCGAGAACAGAAAAGACCCCCCGGTCGGCCTCCAAGAAGATGGGAAGATGACATCGTTAAACGTTTCGGACGAACGAGGAGAAGAAAGGCAAGAGCGCGAGAAGAATGGCAGACGTGTTGTGATCGGCGCAGTCTTAATGACAGCTGAAGTCCGATCGAACCCGGTGATATATTCTCTTACTGCAAATATATATGGAAATATGCCTATCTCATAGAATTGGAATGACCTTGAAAGGTCATTGAGTCCAGTCCCCTGCCTTCACTAGCAGGACCAAATACTGTCCCCTAACAGATTTTTGCCCCAGATCCCTAAATGGTCCCCTCAAGGATTGAACTCACAATCTGGGCTTTAGCAGGCCAATGCTCAAACCACTGAGCTATCCCTCTGCCCCTGTATTATCCAATATAACTTCTTACTAATGTATTATAGGGTAGGTTTGTTTGATGCAAGTTACTGCAAGGGAATAGAAAAAAAAACAAATTTTTGAATGGTCCCTTAGTGGCAGCTTAAGTTTTGAGAAACTCTCAACAGTAGCTATTCAAACAAAACAAGCTTGTTTTTCTCAATCCACAGGGGTCACCCTCTACACCAAAGCAGAATGTTCAAATAGCTGGCACAGCTGAGAGAGAGAAATTCTCAGGGTGAAGCCAAACAAATTAAGTTGTCAGCAAGTGATGGGCTTCTGTCTGAAAACTTCCCCAAGTTCAGTGTTTGCTGCAGTAAAAGGCTCACATACAGCTCAGTCCTACTGATGTGACACTCCTAGACCAGAGGGCTGTCTCAAACTGGAGCACTTTATTAACATTTTTCCAGATTACACACACACACACATACACACAGTACATCCACACTTTGAGCTGGAGGAAACATACCTGCCTTAGCTCTGAAAATAGAGTGTGGGTGTGGCAGAACGAGTGGCTAGCTGCCCCAAGTGTGTCTCTCTTCAAGATGCTAGGTACGCATTCACTGCAGTTAGCCCCTCCGGCCGCTTGGGCCACGCGGCTGCCCTCTATTTTTCAGAGCGAGTGTGATTGTGTCTCTTCGAGCAGGAATTTACATGACCAGCTTGAAGTATAGACATGATCACCATCTACACGAGCCCCATAACTGCAGTGCTTTTCCCAGGAGCATCAGACTCCGCTGTGAAGAACATACACTGCTCACCAGAGCCGGGTCTTTCTGACTTTTTCAGCAGGGTTCTAAACCTTAAAGAGAGGAAGGATGGTCCAGTGGGTAGGGTGCTAGTCTGGGCCATAATAGTTTTGGGTTTAATTCCTGCTCTTGTGTGAGGGCGGGAAATCAGTGGGAGGTAAGCACCAAAATACCTTTGAGGGTCTGAGCCTTAGCATGTCTGTCCCTTAGTACCAGTAGCACTTCGCATGGATGTTGAGAAGAGAACTCCATTAAAAAGACTGAGGCACTCATACGAGCCCCATCACCGCACAGCAGACAGAGACAGTGTGCTAGGAAATAGAAATAGCTGTGGCTTTCCGTCCAGTTCTGAGTAAAACTGACTCTGCACACACACAAAAAGCTATACATACACTGACTGACATATTATAACTTTTGAGTGCTGCACGGAGAGCCCCCTAAGGATGCTGACCATGTCAGATCGGACACAGTGGGCTTGATCCTGCTGTCAATGAAGTTGGGGGTGGGGCGGAATCTCTTGAGCTAATCTAAGATCACAGTACATTTATTCATTCTTCTTCATCAACAAGTTTTATGAATATTTATGGTTTGATCCCTCTACTGACTTCAGACAGAGCAGGAGCAGCCCCTTTGTGTTATGTTTTAATTATTAACTTCCCTAATAGTCCAAGTAGAGAAGCAACATCATCCAGTGCATAACTGGGCAGGGACTCGTGAGACTTGGGTTCTGTTCCTGGCTCCATTAACTAGGTGACCATGGGCAAGTCAACTCATAGCATTCAGACTATAACAACTTGCAGGTAGGGACTGTATTGTGTCTCTAGCACAAGGGGGGCATGGTATCAGTTGGGGCTCCGGGCACTACTGAAATAATAATGTATGTTGAAATAACATGCTAGAAGGGCAATAACACAGATTCTATATCCCATTAGTATCGCATTCACGGTATCTGAACTGCTTGGTAGTTTGGGGGCAACTAACTGTAGTGATTAGCTGAAAATCTATGATTTGTAGTGTCTTGTGGAAAGCTGTCAGGCTGAGGATTTTAATTTTGTTTTGATCTGGAAACAAAACTCAGCTTCGAGGCAAAGGTCATGTCAATGAGAAGTGGACTTAAATACTTGAAAGCCTCAAGATTGCTCATGTTTTACAGCAAGTCAATTAAGCTTAAGATCAGTTCATGAACATGCTCTTCAGCAGACAGTTCCCATATACTTTCCTCTCAGTATTATGCTAGATGATCACACCTTGCAGTCAAACAAAGAAACAGTCTGTCTACATTATTATATTTAGCCTGGGAAGGACTAGATTTTTTGGTAAATGTCAATTTCACTGTACACACAAACGGATGGAAAAATATTTCCATAGATAATTGAAATTTACAGGTAGTCATAGTAAGAACAATGCTGCTTAAGAACTTATTGATGTAAGGATATTTACTCTGTATATTTTGACACGTGATGTTGACAAATTGTGCATTAATGGTTATAAAGCTTTAACTTTTGAGTCCCCACTCCCTCGCAATTGTCTGACCTCTCATAATTTAATGCAACTATGAACATTTCAATTGATAAAAAATAAAATGCTTAAAGTAAACTTTGATATTATCCGTTAAAATCATTAAAAAAAAATTAATTCTGCCAAATCTAATTATATTTTATATCTGCAGGAAATATAGCACAAGTTACAAGATCTGCAATCATTAGCAATGGGGTTACTGATTTCGGTAAAATAACTTGAACCTTCTTCTAAAACTCAGAATAAACCCAACTTCACACTGTGGGTGAAGTTAAAATAATTATACTCTCTCTCATTATTTTTGGGCACCTCCCCACTTCCTGATTCTGACCGGCAGAGGAAGTGATGAAACATTCTTTGTTCTCGTGCTATTCCCTGCTTACCCAGAAACAGGAAGCATTAGAAATTTTGTAAGTAAAACCATCCTCATAGGATTTCAAGAGTTTTTGTTTGTTTTTTAAATAGATTCAGGCTATGTAGATAGTTCAGATAAGGGGACAGGTTCACTCCATGCAGTCTCTTCTAAATCAGGGCTGGGATTTTCAGATGGCCTAGGAGAGTTAGGTGCCCAGCTCACATTGTGATAACATTTAGTTAGGCACCTAACTCCTTTGGGGACTTTTGCAAATCCTAGCCTAGATTACTGTAATGCACTCTATCTATAAAGCATATTTGCAACATACAGCTAATGCAGTGGGTATCTGTCTGCCTCTTGGGTGCAGTTAGCCACAGGGAACATGTTTCCCCAGCCCTCCAACTGTTCAAGGTATTGATTAAAACCTACTGTATAAAGCCCTAGATGGTTTGGGTCCTGGCTACCCAAATCACCACTTCTTCCCTATACAACATTGCAGCCATTGGACAGCTCACGCACTGGAGCAGCTCAAAGACTTAACATCTGGGAACAGGGTGTAGCTAGTGGAATCCCAGATACTGTCACATAGACCGTGTCTGTTGACCTCAAAGGCCTAGCACAAGGGCCATTTCTCTTCTCTGAGTTTGAAATCAGAGTTTCTTTTTGGCAGTGTTGTTTCCTTTTTGGTCTGAGACGTAGTAAAAATTGGAATTTTTATTGCATATTCATACGCTGAGTACTAGGTGCATCTTTCAAATTAACAAATAAAGCAGGCATATACACAACTAAAAATGGGATTATGCCCATTCGTGGGAATTTCTGTGCCGGCTCAGAGAAAGGCTAGTGGCAAGGCACTGTGGAGACCTATGAAAGTAGTACTACGGCTACTAGCCCTGGCAACCTGGCCTCCTTCAATGTACAGCGCTCAGGCAAAACTCCCTCCCTTTAAAGAGGCAGGTTGCCAAGGACGGATGTGCTGCCAGCATTTGGAGGGCTACCTGTTCCCGAGGCTATGCACCTTGCAGGTTGGAACCAGGCTTGGGTCACATTTGCTATTCATTTTATATGAGGTCTGGAAACAGTAGCGAAGGTGCCCCTACACAATACTGGATTTAGTAGGGGGACAGGATCATGTGGGCTGGCCATGTTAGCAACCAAATCACTGCTCTTTAATAACTGAAGCTCTACACCTATGCACAGCTATCTGCAAGAGTATGGTACTTCTGTGTTAGCAGCAGGCGGCGCTGCTAGCAAGGAACATCTGTGACTATTGATACACAGCCAAACCAATGGCCATCGGGACAGAATGTCTCAAATGTTACTTGACCATTTTGGAGCCTTAAGAGGTTGAAAGAGCCCATTTCTGCCATACTACAGACTAACTTGAGCTTCCAGTCCTACGCTTCTCTAATGAAGAGGCACAGTCTCAGCCTAAAGGCTTTGATAAGCAAGAGTCCTTTCAGCAGTAGCAAACCAAAGCAATTATTTTTCCTCTCTCATTCTGGTTTGTAGGTGTCATGCTTGAACGGTGCAAAGGGAGCGATGTTTTTCCAATTATCATTAAAACTGGAAGTGCTGCCTGTGACACACATACAATTCTTTTAGACATCTTACTACCGAAGCAAGCCAGTCAAGATCTGAAAACAAAAGCTAGCCAAAATCATTTCCAGCCTGATCCTTACAACCAAAGCCCAGGATCATTACAGGAGAGGGGCAACACACACCAATGTGCACAGGACCTAGATTTTGGAAAGTAAGCCTCCCACCCCCAGGTCAGCAAAGCATATAACTTTAAAGCACATGATAATCCCATTAAGGTCAGTAAGACTATACAGATAAGCATGTGCGTAAATGCTTTGCTGAATTGGGTCCTAGGAATAGATCCATACACTGTACAGGAACGAGCATTTTATACATCTCAGAATTTTCCAGAGGAAAGCCACTAACATTCTAAATACCTCCAATAGTAGCGAGACAGGCTCTTGTCCCTTTCACTGAATAGTATGGACTCCCTTAGCTATTGGTTTCCTCTCTGCTGCACTGTCAGTCTCTAACTACCAACACAATGTTGATGAGCAACACTGAACGGAAAGAGATGCATGCCACATGCTGCAGCCTGAGGCAAGGGGAAAGAGTGACCAACGTGTCTGTAGGATAGATACCACTGAGTCACAGGGGGAGAATTACTCAAAATTGATCAGTACAGTTCACCAGATGACAAGTGGTCATCTGTCTGATTTTAACAGGCATACAATATGGATGTTACCCAAGATTATTTAAATATGTTGCTTTATATTCTAGGCAGATCAGAATAGAATATGAAGCCTGCTTGGCCAACCTCTAGTTCATGAAAACTCCTTCCTCTGTATCAGATCTAGGTATCACCTAGACTTTTATCCAATACTAATGATTATAACACTATCCCTAAGTGCCTCCATTAACTGCATTTGCTTTTATCTCGTATAGAGATGAGACAAGACAGTAACCATACAAATTCCCTTAACGTTCAGGTGTTGGATTAATGGAACTTGGATCCAAGCCGTGCCCTGGTTTGAGCTTTTGAAACAAACTTGAGTTGTGAAGTTTTGCACAACCCCTCCTCCCCCGGCACACACACACAAACTACACCTCATTTTGACCCTCTGTATTTTTTTTAAAGTGAAAATATATAAAAATGGACTTTTGAGTTGAAGGGTGGTCCAGTAGTTAGGGTTTTAGCCCAGGATTGAGGCAACTTGAGTTCAACTCCCTACTCCACCATAGATTTCTTATGGGACCTTGGCCAAATCACTTAGTCTCTCAGCCTCAGTTCCCATGTGTGAGTGAGATGGGGGTAATAGCACTTCCCTACCTCACAGGGGTGTTGTGAGGACATTGCAGATTGTGAAGAACTCAATACTATAGTAATGGGAGCCATGAAGTACCACGGACAGCGACTCTGGTCTTTGTTTACCCCTTAAAGCAGTGGTCCCTAACGTGGTGCCCGTGGGCGCCATGGCACCCGCCGAGGCATTTATGTGCGCCCGCCTACTAACAAGGGAGCACTTCCACCGGACAACCCGCCGCTGAGGAGCTTGGCCGCTGGACAACCAGCCACCAAAATACCCCCGAGAAACGGCAACGCCAAGAAGCGTTGCCGCCAAAATGCCGCTGCTTCTCGGTGGCATTACGGCAGTGACGCTTCTCGATGATGCCGCTTCTCGGCGGCATTTTGGTGGCGACGCTTCTCAATGATACCGCTTCTCGGCGGCATTTTGGTGGCTGATCGTTCGGCGCCCGCCACACTCTTCTGGGAACATTAATATGCTATTGCAACAGAAAGGTTGGGGACCACTGCCTTAAAGACTCCATTAGTAGTTACCAGACTGTAGTCTGGATGAGAATGCCACTAACTTTTGTAGACTGAACTTTTGAGGACTCCAAATATCAGATATCTTTTAAATGCAGACTGGCAGTCTAAAGCAGGCTGGCATTTTCTATATGGTGCTCCAGCACTGGATCCCTGGAGTGCTGCCTTCTCACCAGGGGTGTTTTTCCAACTACTCTTTTCTTCTTGGAATGCAGTCTTTTCAATCCTTTCTGACCACTAACATCCTATTTCTCAGAAGGCTGTTGGATGAAACCTTTGGATAAATTGGGTTGAACTGCACTTTAGCACGTATTAATGCTCCATTGACAAAATTCAATTAAGTGCACTAATGTTTTTAAGCCTGTGTGAATATGCAAGCCTCTTATATTCTAGATGATTTAATAGCCATTCCACTGAATAATATTGCCTTCTTCCCTATCAGGATTGGAACTAGATACCGCAATCCACTGACATAGGAGATTTTCTAAATCCTAATTGGACTAATGGCCATAAATTGAGACTGTCTGAGTGATGCCAATGCCACCTCAAGAGAGTTATCTTTTATAAGCAAAATATTTATCACTTGCTCACCAATCTGCTATGCAGAGACAACTCTTTTCACAAAGCTAACAAGAAACAAATTAGTGCAGAGACGCTAAATAGGTCAAATGTCATTCACTGTCTCAAAAACCAGTTCTTCAAAACATCGCAGGGATTTTTACCAAGATATTAGCTTAATTACAATACAAATTGCTAACGCTCAATAAAGTAATGAGTCTGTTAATGAGAGCTGGCCAAAAAAAAAAAAGATTATTTTCCTGCGGAAAATGTTGATTTGTCAGCAGAAATTCAAATATGGAAATGTTTTGGCCAAAACATTTCAATTTGGAAATGTTGCCATGGTACTTCCTAAGAGGTGGAGTTCAGATGTCTCATAGTCCCCAGTTATGCTCTCGAGCTTCGGTTCCCTGTTTGGGCTAAGTCTCCCATGCTGCAACACGGTCTCCCCACTTGGAAAGGGGAAGCAGTGCATCATAAGAGTCCCTGTATCATGGGAAATGTATTTCTTCCAAAGAGAAATACTTCAGTTTTTGTTTTAAAAAAATATTTTTGGTGGACAAAAAGTCTATTTTTTTCCACGAAAGCAGAGATGTTGAAAAATGTCATTTAATCAAATACCCAATTTTCCATTGAAAAGATTACAATGGTAAGTTTTTGGCCAGCCCTAGTTTCATCAGTGTTTCCACTGGAATCCTTGATTTTCTCAGAAACATCTATAATTTGACCATAAACATGTTCTCATTTAATTGCCGTAAAATGTCCTGGCTCAGGACGGGGTTTATTTTTAACACACATGCAAATGTTACAGATGTACAATGGAATTTCATATTTTACAGGTAATAAAAGACTGAGAATCTTTTACCATACGCATAATTTTATAGATCAAAAATAGCTGCATTTTAGAATGAAAATCTGAAATTCATGAGTTCAGCCCTCAGTTACATGATAGGGATCCCGTTGGATCACTCAAGGTCAACAAGCTCAAGGCTGCTCAGTAGTTAAATGGGAGCACATGAAGGAAAACCCAGGGGGTTCCAAGAAGAGGTGTTGGGGATTCAGTGAATGACTCTCCCGCTTCATGATTCAGTCCTGTATCAATGCCTCGGTGTGGCATGTTAGGGGACTCGGTGCTGTTTTGTAAACTAAATCCTCAGCAACTGTAGTCACTAAAAAGCTTATGCTCCAATGCGTCTGTTAGCCCAGGGCTACACTAGTGGGGGGGGTCGATCTACGATACGCGGATTCAGCTACGTGAATAGCGTAGCTGAAGTCGGCGTATCGTAGTCGACTTACCTGGCCATGAGGACGGTGGCGAGTCGATCGCTGCCGCTCCCCCGTCGACTCCGCTTCCACCTTTCGATGAGGTGGATTTCCGGAGCCGACGGGGAGCGCTTTCGGGGATCGATTAATCGCGTCTAAACGAGACGCGAAAATCGATCCCCGAAAGATCGATTGCTACCCGCCGGATGAAGACAAGCCCTCAGTCTATCAGGTGCCACAGGACCCTTTGTCGCTTCTGTAGGCACTAACAGACCCATAATACTTTAGTAAAGAGAAGAATTGGTTAAAAATAGTTGAAGTTTGCATAGTTGGTTAAATTTTGCATCAATGTTTTGGTGAGAAAAATGACAAAAGTTTTGTGAAAGTTTTAACAAAAACTGAATCCTGTTTTTCAACCAGCTCTACTTGAATGAGTGTAACTATTCTATACATTCCAACTATCTATATTTCCTCTTGCACTCGCAAATAGAAATATCATTCTTCTAAACTTCCTGTTCAAAATTGCAGTGTAGCATTAATGGACAAGGTTGCCAGTTCTTTCAGTGTTACCAGAGTATTTGGTATTGTTCTTAAAGCACCAGCTCCTGGAGTCATCTGAGAATCTCTGCTTTTATTATAGTAGGTTTCTAGCTCTCATGGTTATAGAGAAAATCTTGAAAACATGATCTCTAAAGACACAAAAAACAGAAGGCAAATGAAAAGAAACCAAAATGTATTAATTTTTTAAGTATGGTGATTTGGGGGTCTTGACTCACAATTTCGGGAAGGCAATACTGAAACAACTGAACTAAGTGTGATTGGACTTCCAGTGGGTGGAGCGATTCATTATATATATCTATATATATCTATAGATAGATAGATAGATAGATAGATAGATATGTGTGTGTGTGTATATACACACACACACACACACACACTCTGAAGCATGTGGACGTATCTGTAAAAAGTAAGGCCACTAGTCCATGCAAAAAACTATGTTCAGTTACTACTGTTGTATGCAACAAATAGTATCTGAGTGGGCATCTACATAACTATTTACATTTGCAGTTATACACAGATGTAGGAAAAGAATGGCACACACAAATGGGCCTCCATCTATTTTTAAATGTTCAATAAGTTTCAAAGCACATTGGAATGAAAGGTGCTCTATAAATATAAGCTATTATAAGAACACTACATTGTCTTACGTGTTACTTCTATACAGTTTTCCCATATACAAATATATATGCAAGGCAGTTAAAGGGAAAAGAAGTGTCCTTGTCCCAAAGAGGCAGGGGCCAACGACACTAAATACTGGCAATATGGAAAAAATGAAATGCCACCAAGTCTCCATACAAATGAACAAACAACTGAAAGAGAAGTGACTTGTTAGCAGCCAAAAACCTGCAGCACTCGTAGAGGCATTTTGTATCTGGCTAACTTATATAGTCCCCATTTCCATAGCATGAGTGTCTCAACACCCTTCAGAGTGCACCTGATAGTCCAGTCACTGCTGCCGCAACATCCTGATGCATTGGGTGCAAGAAAACACATAACATGCAATACCAACTTTGGCTGGTGTGTTATTCATCATAAACATACCCCCCAGTTAGTGTGAAGTACCTTTATCCCCATTTTACAGATGAGCAATGGAAGCATGGAGGGACTAAGTCATTTGTCCAAGATCATAAAGGAAGCATGGGGCATGGGTCACTTGCTGGAGGATTCTCTGCGTCTTGAAGTCTTTAAACCATGATTTGAGGACTTCAATAGCTGAGACATAGGTGAGAGGATTATTGCAGGAGTGGGTGGGTGAGATTCTGTGGCCTGCATTGTGAAGGAGGTCAGACTAGATGATCATAATGGTCCCTTCTGACCTTAAAGACTATGAGTCTATAAGTCTATGGTAAGCAGAGTACCCAGGTCAACCTAGGTTGAACCTAAGTGCCAGGCTAGCCCCCTCACCACTAGATCAGCTGTCCTCTCAGATTAGTCTGCCTCAAGACCTAAATCCAACCACGCTCTGTGGAACCCATCTGCTTCTACTGCCTGGTGTAGGGTGGGGAAGCAGGATGCCATGATTATTGCTATGCTGATCCCAACTGCAAAAGGAGATTCCTCCTACCTCCCACCCTTTCCTCTCCTGCACTGTCCCTTCCCCTTAACAAGTCACAGACAAAGGTCCTCACCCAACGGGAAGATACCTTATGCTCCCTGCCATTGCACCTCTTTCTTTTCTGTTAGGGTTTCCCTCCTACCCTTTTGTCAGCTTTGTAGGGCAGGGACTGTCTCTCACTAGGTATACGTGCAGCGCTTAGCATAATGAGACGCCGAGCTCAGTCGGGTTTCTATGCATGATCATAACAACCACCTTCAGAACTGGCCAGTCCTTGGGCAGAAAAGGGTTAGGTAAAGGGGTAAGGGGTCATCTGTGTCTCTGTGTGTCTCCCTAAAACGGGAAAAGTCCTGTCCCACTGCTACCGCAACATGCTGATGCATCAGGTCAAGAACACTTATATCATGCAGTTCCATTTTTGTGGTGCATTATTCACAATAGCCATGACCCTTAGTTTGTGTATCCCATTGCATCAACATGATTTGACAACTGTTATTTGTTCCTCCAGGGAGCTCAACGCTTTTGTTCTACTTAAGCCATCTGAGTGAAGTTGTCCCCAAGACTTGTTTTTCCTGTAACCTGTGGCCTTATGCCCGGCTCATGGTATAAATCTCTCTTAAAATGCCTACACAGTTTGACTTTACAGTGAGAAAAACTAGTAAATAAATGAGTTTTCTCATGTCTTTGTTGTGCTGAATGCTGGGGCTGCTTCTGCAGAACTAAGCTGTCACTGTCAGGCAAACAGAAAAAGATGGACTGGTCCTTTCTGGTAATATGTGCCCATGGCATACCAGTGACTAGGAGAATGATGGAGACAAATGAATGACAGTCACAAAACATGCAACTGAATAGTGACGTATGGAGATTTTTGCCAGGATTCAATTAAATAGCCATAGCAACCATACTATATGGTGTCATTTAGATAAAGTACAAGGCATATATGGGAAAATGGGTAGAGACCGTGTCTTAAAAATCAGCATTTCCCGGCTAAGCATTAAATCTATATTTACAAGCTTATAAACCATCTAGGCTGAACAGCTGGAAAAGCTTCCTAACAGCAAGATCTAACCAAATATGGAACAGTCTCCCCCGGGAAGCAGTAGATGCTCTCTACTTCAAGAGAGGCACACTAAAGTTTTGCACTCTTGTGCCTTCAAACACGTGAGTTCATTAGGCCCACAAGACTACCATTTGCATGCACAATTCCTGGAATCCTGGGTACGAATACCCTTCAAGCATGATCTTGTGAATGCAGGCTTTCGCATACATCCATAACAATTTACCTTCCCTACAATTTCAGATATGTAAGCCCTAAATTGTGTGGGTAAATAATGCCCTTATAATCAGATTAACCCATAAAACTGGACTGGAGAAATCACTAGACCATATTCTGTAGAGAACAATCCTTAATTGGCCCAGGGGCTGGAGTAGATGACATAAGGAGGCAGTGTGATCTAGAGTACAGAGGAGACCTGGTTTCTAATTCCAGCTCATCACTGACATGTGGCATGACATTTGGCAAGTTACCTCAATTATCTGTGCCTCTGTTTTCCCTGTCACCCTTTGTCTTTTCTACTTAAACTGTCAGCTCTTTGGGGCAGGGACTAATCTCCTACTATGAGTATGTACAGCACCTAGCACTATGGAGTCCTGTCCTTACAAATTAATCTATTACTGTGTTACAATACAATTAATAAGCCTTTTCCAACTAACTTATAGAATGTTATAATGCTATGATACTTTTTTCAGTTGATAATATATTGCCTCCAGTCTAATAGATACAGGTTGCCTCTTAGTTATAAAGCATTTAATATTAAAAAACAAAGTAACTCAAAATCAGTTCATTTTGGCTGGATGGTCGTGCTCAATGGGTAGTGATCAATGGCTCCATGTCTAGTTGGCAGCCGGTATCAAGTGGAGTGCCCCAAGGGTCGGTGCTGGGGCCGGTTTTGTTCAATATCTTCATCAACGATCTGGAGGATGGTGTGGACTGCACCCTTAGCAAGTTTGCAGATGACACTAAACTGGGAGGAGTGGTTGATACACTGGAGGGTAGGGACAGGATACAGAGGGACCTAGACAAATTAGAGGATTGGGCCAAAAGAAATCTGATGAGGTTCAACAAGGACAAGTGCAGAGTCCTGCACTTAGGACGGAAGAATCCCATGCACTGCTACAGACTAGGGACCGAATGGCTGGGCAGCAGTTCTGCAGAAAAGGACCTAGGGGTTACGGTGGATGAAAAGCTGAATATGAGTCAACAGTGTGCCCTTGTTGCCAAGAAGGCTAACGGCATTTTGGGCTGTATAAGTAGGGGCATTTCCAGCAGATCGAGGGACGTGATTATTCCCCTCTATTCGGCACTGGTGAGGCCTCATTTGGAGTACTGTGTCCAGTTTTGGGCCCCACGCTACAAGAAGGATGTGGCTACATTGGAAAGAGTCCAGCGGAGGGCAACAAAAATGATTAGGGGGCTCGAGCACATGACTTCTGAGGAGAGGCTGAGGGAACTGGGATTGTTTAGCCTGCAGAAGAGAAGAATGAGGGGGGATTTGATAGCTGCTTTCAACTACCTGAAAGGGGGTTCCAAAGAGGATGGATCTAGACTGTTCTCAGTGGTAGAAGATGACAGAACAAGGAGTAATGGTCTCAAGTTGCAGAGGGGGAGGTTTAGGTTGGATATTAGGAAAAACTTTTTCACTAGTAGGGTGGTGAAGCACTGGAATGGGTTACCTAGGGAGGTGGTGGAATCTCCTTCCTTAGAGGTTTTTAAGGTCAGGCTTGACAAAGCCCTGGCTGGGATGATCTAATTGGGTTTGGTCCTGCTTTGAGCAGGGGGTTGGACTAGATGACCTCCTGAGGTCCCTTCCAACCCTGAGATTCTATGATTCTATGATTCATTTTTGCTCCAGCAATAAGAATCAAAGGCAAACACATTTTTAACAGAGATTTGTAGGAGGAGATTTTCTGTACCAGGATGATCAGGGAGTTCCACGCTGCCCTTACAAATGAACTTCTTGCGAGAAGGGACTAAAAGAGAGACTCCTACAAGGGAGTGACATGGTCTGACTGGTGGGCAGGGATGGAGATTTTTACACCACCATGATGGAATGACCCAAGAGAAGCATGATGGGAAGCAGGAAGCCAGAGTGAAAGAACAAACAGTAATTGAGATAGAGGAGCATAAAAAAGACCGCTGTGTTCCACAATACACAGGATGCATTGCCACACAAACTATTTATTAGTGTAAATATCTAAGATTCAAAAAGAAAATATTAAAAGGTTACTTGCCCTAGGGAGACATAAGGATATTTGCCAAATGTAAACAGACTACTGAACTGCAACCAAATGTTATGATGAAGATTTCTATTGAATCTTTTGGCAGTTTCATTCCTGTAATGGCCAGATGCCCAATTTGAAACATGCTGCACAGTCATATTTCTCCCATGTTTCTCCCAGCAGCCCTGACATTTAATATTATAAAGTGACCAGTGGTCTCATAAAGATAGTCAAAAAGTGCTGATTTTTAAAAAAAGACAGTGGATTCTTCCAGCAGCCACTTCGTTATGGCTCTGCATAAAATGTTAATGCCATGACACTTGAGGAAGGCTTAAATCATTATAATGAAAGAGCAACAGTTATTCAAACCAGTTCATCTCAGTGTCTTCCATCGCAGAAGCTTCTATCAGTAGTTTTCATAAGATTAAATTATTGAAATAAAAATGTATAATTTTCCCCCAGACTTAATCATATCCTCTTACATCTATCTGTCTAGAAACTCATATAGTTCTCATCATGTTTTATCAGCACACCTCCCAGATACTGAAAAATAGAAATAACAATTACTTTCTTTCACACTTTCCTTTTCTTCCTGTAAGAGAAATACTTTAAAGGGATTCTTTTCCCACTGAAATCAATCAGCACTATCAGTCCCCCAAACTCTCCCAAACATTGCTCATTAACAGCTAGAGCTAGTCTAAATGAAAGGACAAAATTGTGGAAAATTCTGGCCTTGTTTTCATTTCGCAAAGCTAAAATTGGAACCAGTTTTTCAGAATTTTTTGCAAAACACATTTTAATCAAAATGTATTGTTTGCCAGATGCCTCATTTTAGGAAGCAAAATTTTAATCATTTTAATACCATTTTTAGTAAAAAATTTCAAATACATTTCAAAAGGTTTAAAAATAAAGATTTTACTTACACACACACACACACACACACACCTGAAGAAAGGCTTTTTTTCAAGTTTAAAATACATTTTTAAAAAATCGACCAACTCTAATAATATCTTTGCTTACATTTCTTCAAATTCTTTTTTCTTAAAATGTAGTTGGCAGTTAGTTTAAGGAGATTAGGCTATGTGAAAATGGTAGCAACTCTGGCAACCCACATGGACCAAGAAGGAAAAGTACAGGTTGCGGATAAGGAGAAGACTTTGGAGAAGGTGGTGTGAATAGGTTCCCAAGAGGGAATGTTCAAGTATGATT
This sequence comes from Macrochelys suwanniensis, assembly GCA_033296515.1. Lineage (NCBI taxonomy): Eukaryota > Metazoa > Chordata > Testudines > Chelydridae > Macrochelys > Macrochelys suwanniensis. The sequence goes on along the minus strand of CM065780.1, from coordinate 12,959,033 downwards.
ATGTATCAGAAGTTAGAGAACTCTACTGTCAGGAAATGACTGATAAGAAAGTACTACATTTATGGAGGAAGGAAGAAAGCCTGAAAGTTTCACTGTCTTGGGTACTTGCGGCACATGGCTACCACTCTGAAAACTCTCTTGGGTGTCTCTCTATGATCACACACAGAACATCTGAAGTCAAGCTGTTTGCACATGACAAGTTACAGTGGAAACAGCCCTGTAAATAGTTGCTTTAATATAGAGACAGTTTGTTTTGTAATTACATTGAGTCATCATGTAATTACAGAGGTATGCAGTACCTAAAAGAGTAACAAGCTGCTTTTTAGCTGGAGAAAGTCAAAGGGCTTGCCTACACAAACATTTCATTCGCAGCAAACTGGGATGTGAATCTACCTCACTGCAGGCTAACTACCTGTGTGGACCCTGATGATGTTTGTTAACAGTTAATGAGCTTTGATCTGATCCTTTTTGATACCGGATTAAATCAAAGCACATTAACAAACCGTTAACCTCCATCAGCAGGGTTTACGCAGGCAGTTAGTCCATGGTGGGATAATGTATGGTAGATTCACATCCCACCTTGTCATGAACTAATTGTTCATGTAGACAAGCCCAAAGAAAAATTAGGGGAAAAACTCAGGATAATATCAGCCCAAGTCTACACTACAGAATTACTTCAGTACAACTACGTTGCTCAGGAGTGTGAAACATCCACACCCCTGAATGTCGTAGTTATACTGACCAAAGAACTGGTGTAGACAGCACTTTATCAGCAAGAGAGTTTCTCCCATCAGCTAATGACAGGAGAGCTCTCTCCTGTTGCTGTTGTGCATCTTCACTAAAGTGGTGCAGCTGCACCAATGCAGTATTTTAAATGTAGGCCTGCGCTCAGTGATCAATTTTTTCCGATGTTACAACAAAAAAACCACCCACTTTTGCTTTCAAAGTAAATCTAGCAAAAATAATGTTCCAAGTCAGAGTAAAAGGGAGACTAAAATAGGACTTTCTAGTGAAAACTGGTTGCAACCATTAGTGCCTTTTAAGGATTCTTCCATGACTGGGAATGACCGTGACTGGCGTTTCTATAGTAGTCAGCAGCAGGCCCCCGTACTTCCCAGGTGTTCTTTACAAATTCCCTCATCCCCTCATTCATTGCTGGAGAAGTTCTAACACTATTTGGATGTTCAGGAGTTAAATCACTGCTCCCATGAAAGCTTGGGAAATCCTTCCAGCAGGGTCACTCTTTAGAAAAAGACAACTACAATGATAAAAGTTCTTGTCAGGCTCCTTAATCTGAGAAGATCTTAACTGAAAACCACAGAGATTTTCAAAGAGAAAACAGATGAATGCCTTAAGAAATAAGATGGTAAAAAAGCCCAGCACTTACAGCCATGTTCTACCCTTAATCCCTATTTGCAGCTTCTATTGACGCAAAGGGAATTAGGCATTAAAACCAGTGCTGTGTACATGTCCAAAGTGAAGAAGCCAGAATGTTTAATGAAACAGGCCTACTGTCCTTTCAAACAGATTGAACAAAGATGAGCAAATCAGTTTGGAGGAAGAACGAATGACTAATTTATCAATAGTCACTTGAACTAAATTATTTACGAGGGTCAAAAGGTTTTAATAAAGTTATCTTATTTTTAATAGTCTTTTCAATTCCTGGTTTCAGTAAAAAGCGAAATTCTGTAATCCTATAAAAATGGCAAGTCTCATGATAATTTCAACACATTGGCTGCAACCAACAAGTCCTGGAAATCTTATAAAAAAATCCAATCTTGCAAGAGTTCTAGTTTAGTTTCTGGACAAACAGCCTTGGATTAGCACCAAAATAAGTGACTAAAGCCAAACTTCTGAATCTTTTCTGGTTCCTCATCCGTATGTACAAGAAGAGCAGCAGTACTGGCACTTTGGGCAAAAGTATTTGTGCTATCAAATGGGTTAGAGAGAGATTTAGATTCATTCATCAGCTACACTGCAGCAACCAGCCAGGTGTCCTAGCCACTGCCAGTTATTGGGATGGACTAGCAATTATTCTGCTTGTTGCATTTAGCTATTTAGTCAGCTTTTACAAGAACTTAGCATAACTAAGGCAAGCCGGGAAGGATAGGCATCTATCACATGAAGTGAATTTGACTCTGTGCCCTCTCTGAAATGCTGGGGTAAGCGTCTGTGAAAATGAACTTTTGGTTGTGGAACTCAAGAACATGAGGCGGAAGGCACTGCCCCATGCACTCTGGGGTGGCTGTCCTGCTCACAGTTATATGATTGTGAACCCCGCTTGTGACATTTTCCCTAATTAATGTTGGGTGACATCCCTCCTTTCATTAAAAGTTTCTTTTCTACACTCAGACTCTGTGCTGGCGAGTGGGAAAGTATCGCCTCTCAGAGGTGCGCAGGGATGGTGTGTAATTTTCCCAGGTTACTGGGTGGGGGCTCGAGCCAGTTCTGTGTTGGGTCAATGGAAAGGAACCCCTAGATATTGAACCCAGCCCTGGTTGCTGCTGGCTCCACCGGACAAACCGGTTACACTCATATAACCCACTCAAAGAAACATATGGGCTGGGACGCGGGGGAGGAGAAGGAATGCAATATTTTAGGGAAGTTGAATGTCATTAGAGATTCCCCCTCTCCCTTCCAGGGGCATGGAGGAGTTCCCACTTGGCAATGGCACTACCATCAGTGTGGTTTTCCTGCTGCTACTGGCCCCCGGGCCATGACTTTATAATATGACCCTTTTGATGGGACTACCAACTGTGGATGATGAGCTCTGAGCAGCGCTAACATGCACGGATTTCTACAGTGACATTAATCTACATACAGTACGGAAGAGCAACATGCTGCATCAAGCACTTGGTTCCTGTCAATTTCTCCCTGGCCACTCCCCCTGTTTTAACACAACCTGTTAGCTAAGCTCAGTAGTTGTAGGGTAAACAGCAGTGGCTGCATGGAGCAGAACAGAGCAGGAGGCGGAGGGTGCGGGGGAAATTCACATTTCCTTCCATGTTACCCCTGCGCCATCATTAGGACATTCTGGGCTGACTCCTCAGCTAGTGTCAATCAGCATAACCCCATTGAAGTCAATGGAGCAGCACCAATTTACACCAGCTCAGGATCTGGCTCATTGTACCTCTTCATTCCACACAAGGAAAGAGAAAAAGATTGAGAAAACATATGGGACTGACAATTTTTCCAAGATTGTCTCACTTAGAAAGTGACATTTCAAAATTATTCTTAAACCTGGGGCCAAGTAAGGTGTCTTTCTGACAGGAACATTCATGATGGAAGCTGTCAAAATAAGTTGCTGCCTGTATCCACCTACTTTCCATTGCCACATTTTTCCTCATGATTTCCATTTTATAGTGTTGCTCTGAAAACACAGTATTTTACTGCTCACTAGCTTGGTTTTCACCCATTTCACCTATGGCCTCTCAGAAAATTGCATATAGTTGACTTTTGTAAGAGGATTTCATAAAGCACAGTAGAACTAGAGCTGGGTGAAGCTTTTCATGCAAATATTTTTTTCACAACCCTCCCACCCAAAACAACAAAGATTCAAGTCCACCAAAATGATGCACAAATTTGTGTCACATTCAGTCAATAATTTCAGCTGAAAAAAATAGTGGTTTTTTTTTTTGGGGGGGGGGGGGGGGATGTCAAAATTTCTTGACATTTCCAAAGCAAAACTTTTCAACTTTTCATTTAAGACAGACATTTCAGAATTTACCTAAATGTCATTAAAAACATTTAAAGAGTTTTAAAACCCCCAAGAATGAAACAAAGCACTGAAACAAAATGTTTAGCTGGATCCAAAACAAAATTTGGGGGCAAGAGGTTCATTTTGGAGTGAAAAATTGAGCAGTTTTCTTTTTGGTTAGATCTGAAACAAAATATTTGTGATTTTTTCATTTGAACACCAAAATGAAAAATCAGTTATTCTCCCAGCCCTAGTAATAGCAGGGTTAAATTCGCTACTATATTACACTGATGGCATAAGGTAACTCCATGGATGTCAACAGAATTATACCAGCATCAGACCAGAGTAATACAGTGGTGAATCAGGGTGAAATGTCGCTCTCTTTGCCCATTGTCTATTTGAGCTCTTGTGAGTCCACCCATGGCTTCTGTGGCTTATTGCTGTGCCATGGTTTATTGCCGATGGCTTATTGCTGTACCGATCTCTTCAGCATGTGAGAGCTGCAGCTCTATCAAGTTTGAACTTCTTGTTTTGATTTGCACCCAGATCATTGCTGTCCTGTGGCCTTGTAAGAATTCCAAAGGCTTTCACGAGTAACTCAAACAAGTGCAAATGTCAGCAACTGCCCTACAGACACGAAATAATGTCAGCACTCAAGCAATCCATACTCCAGCAACTCCAGGCAGTGGCTAAAGTTAAAGTCACCTTTGTGAATTTGCTGTCACAGAGCAACTACAGCATCTGATGAAGTGGACTGTAGCCCACGAAAGCTTATAAAGTTGTTAGTCTCTAAGGTGCCACAAGTACTCCTGTTCTTTTTGCGGATACAGACTAACACGGCTACTACTCTGAAACCTGTCAACATTTTTGCTATTGTAGCAGCTAGTAAAACTAGCGGTAACCTTTGGAGGTGACCGGCTATCCAGTTACTAGTTTTACAAGCTCTATTAGCACATTCCCTGCAATGTGCTTTTCGTGAAGCCCAGATTCCAAAGACAGCCCATTTTTGAATGTCACCCCAGTGCCAGTAACTAGTGCTTGTAAAACGGCACCCAGCGAGCTCTGCAACTTGTGTAGTTAGGCAACTAGGACAATGTGCAGGCTGCAGCTTCTGTGGTTAGATTGTTGTGTTAAACCTGGGCAGCAAAAGGGTAGGAGTAGGGGAGATTGATTTATAGTGAATAAAAGTGACAAGACTGGTCTAATGACTAAGACAGACACTGCGTACCCTGATGAAATACATACCCACTCACCTGGAAGTTGGGAGACCCAGGTTCTAGCACCCCTGCTCTAATCACATTGTTTATCCACAGCAGAACAGCTTCAGCAGAAGAGCTGAGGGAGCCCCATGTTAGAAAATCCCATAGCTCAGTGGTTAGAGCTGTCTCCTGAGAAACAGGAGACCCCCTTTGATATCCTAATCTCCCTGTGACACAGAGAGGGGAATTGAACCTGGGTCTCCCACATCTCAGATGAGTGCTCTACCCACTGGACTAAAAATCATAAGATGGGTAATAATAGTGGCAGCATGTCCTCTTCTGGACAGATTTCAAAGGGACCCACACCCAGTAAGCGGTCTTTGAACAAGAAGTTCAAACCTCAGAAATCAGGCCCCACCTGTGAGATAGATGAATGAATGCCTATTCCCCCAGTTCATGGATTGCTTTGGGTCTTATGCAATAGACACCTACGAGGGAAGCAGAAGTGCACATACGCAGAGGCAGAAACTCAGACAGCAAGGAACTTTTAACCTGAGAATTTAGGCACAGAGGGAGTTTAAGAGCCTTGAGGGTTTGACGTGAGTTTTGTGGATCACAATGGAGACTAAAAACGGGACTTAGACACTAAAGTCTGGGTTTTAGTAAAAACTCTTATTGATTTTGGGAAATTCTGTTGGGTGCAGGAAGAGGTACCCTGAGTACTGTCCATCTCTGATTAATTCTGTTTCAGCTGGATTGATCTTGACTACAATCATTTCTCTTTCAGTGAATGAAAGGGAAAATAAAAGGACCAATATTTTAGTTTGTACCATTTAGGGAGTCTTGCTCTATGAGCACATTAGCCAGGTAGGCAACACTGAGAACTATCTATCACTGGTTTTATTCCTCTAAACTACAAGCTATTACAGCACCTCAGTATGCAACCTACAGCTCTTCCAGCATTCTTGACAATTCCACATTCTTACATTTTGTGGCTGAGAGATTTTCTTCTCTATCTTAGCCCAGGGCTACACTGGGGGGGGTCGATCTACGATACGCAGCTTCAGCTACGTGAATAGCGTAGCTGAAGTCGGCATATCGTAATCGACTTACCTGGACGTGAGGACGGCGGCGAGTCGATCGCTGCCGCTCCCACGTCGACTCCGCTTCCGCCTTTCGATGAGGTGGATTTCCGGAGCTGACGGGGAGTGCTTTCGGGGATCGATTAATCGCGTCTAAATGAGACGTGAAAAATCGATCCCCGATAGATCGATTGCTACCCGCCGATCCGGTGGGTAGTGAAAACAAGCCCTTAGTAAAGATTCATCTCACCTGTGTCTGTCACAGGGCAATAGTCTAGTAAATCTCCATCACAGATACCAAAATAACGAGAAAGTGAAGCTCAAAAAAGAAAATTGGCCTTATGCCTTCATCTGGGTTCCAGTCTCACTATCTCTGAAGAGTCTTTTTTTACTAATCAGCTAAACTGCTGTAAGAAAGACAAGGTGGATGAGGTAATATCTTTTATTAGACCAACTTCTGTTGGTGAGAGAGACAAGCTTTTGAGCTACATAGAACTCTTCCTCAGGGTCAGTAAAGGTACTCAGAGTATCACAGCTAAATAAATGGTTGAACAGACAGAATATGTGCTAGCTCCTTATGCCAAACTAAGTGACCATTCAAAGTGAAGTGGCCCATAAACATCCCTGTAGTCATAGGGCAAAAACAGGGGTTAGTGGGTTACAGATTGTTGTAATAAGCCATAAATCCAGTGTCTTTATTAAGACCACGATTTTTAGTGTCTAGCAATGTTATGATTTTAAGCTCCTAGGCTCATCTTTTGAAAGATGAGTAGGTTTCCATTAAGGATGAGGACTGATAGGTCAGATAAAGTGTGATCACTTTGTGGAAAGTGTTCACCCACAGGTGATAGGGTGTTTTTGTCTTTTGTTGTTTTCCTGTGTGAGATCATTAGAGCGTGTAGTGATTGTCGGGTTTCACCCACTTAATTGCTATTGGAGCATTTAGTGTACTGGATGAGGTTCAATCACATGTTGTGATAGGCAGGTGTAGGACCCATGGATCTTGAAAGGTGTATTTGGAGGGGGGTTGATCATGGCAGCCATGGAGATATGCACGGTCTGGATTACAGCATCCAAAGAAAACGTCCTGTGAGAGAGCACAGAGTCAGGGCTGACTAGCAGCTTGAGAAGCCTGAGCTTTGAAAACCACTAGGTCCTGGAAAGCAGCTCCTTTCTCCTCACACAATGTACCATTATGACCCCAATTCAGCAAAGGAGTTAGATTTAAAATTGTGTTTATTGCTAGTCAGCAAAGCACTTCACCATGTTCTTGTAGACAATGGGATGCAAACGCATGCTGAAGTATTTTTCTAAAGAAAAGGGAATGCTGAATCAGGGCCTGCTAAATCAGAGCCCGAAGGAACAAAAACCTTTGAATTCTTCCTCAGAGCCAGTTGGAGCTGAAGGTTAGTCCCATGTGTCTTTGAAAAGGTCGTCTTCCCTCCATTTGCAACATGGTTTGAGACTTGGGTTATGACCTTCTTGTCACTATTAATAGTCACCATAGGTAGTATATATGTGTAACCCACTGCTGAGTGTATGTTGCGGGTTCCCCTCTGTGCAATCTGCAGCTGATATGAGCCTATTACAGCTCTAGGCAGAGTGCTCTTTCGCTCAAGCCATAGCAACTTATGCTTTTAGCTCCTGTTTCATCCCATGTATAACCACCATCACAGGCAGAAAATAAGTTTATACATTTACTGGCAAGTGGAGTCCAGGATAGATGCCACCTTGCAAGCTGCAGACCTCAATGATTATGCACAATTATTTGCAAATATCTACAATGCCTAAGAAGCCACTATGAACAATTAAAAGGAAACCTAACTAAATATTAAGCAGCAGATTTTCAGCTCCACTGAAGTGAATGATTTTGATTTTGGGAGTTACTATCTGAAAAAGTTACATACCATTATCCAGTCTGGCCCGAAGAGTATTACATTACATCCTTTCCACACCCATGATGGCACACAGGGTGGAAACTAGTCTATTCCGTCATTTGCTACTGCTGCCATCTGCTTTGTGGTGCTGAGATCAACTGTTCTCTCCTCCCTTCTAAGGGTTCTTAAGGTTTCTCTTGGGAACCCTCATTTCCTTGCATCAGTTGATTTCTATCCTTGATGCCACTTCCTTCCTGAGGTCTCAGTTGGCTAGTATGGCACTGCCCAGGCAGATGAGCTATTCTAAATTCTAAAATTTCCATTGTAATAACCTCCCAGGTACTTGAAAATATTTTCCATACAGCGATTGTATCCAGACATTATTTTGCTTCAGTCCAACCTGATGTCCGGGACTTGCCCTATTCCACCTAGAGCTTTTGTCAATAAAGCTTTATTAGGCTAAGGGACCCATGTCACTCTTAGCATCCTGTATCTTATTATCTAACAAGGCTAGAAAGGAACTCTGTGTACCACTGGAAGGCTAGGATTCTGGGTCTCATTTTTAGTCCTCCTAGGTCATGAGATATTGCCCATTAAATCACTTGCTGCTGCTCGCATTGAAGTCAATGGCAACTGACTTCCCATTGACTTCAGTTGTATGAGATGAGGACTTTAAAGTTATCATTCTGGTTACTAGCTTGCTTTTTAATCACCACTATCCACCACTTAATTCTGACATGGTTTTAGCATCTGAAAGCTCACCACTTGCTTAATGCTTTATTTCATTTGAAACCATTTGTTCACAGACTAGGTAAAATATGGTTTCTTGTTCTAACTCTTCATGAAACAGCAGTGGCTAAGATCAAGACAGGAAAAAGGAAACAAAAACTGGGGATCATCTTAATTTTGTATTTTTAAGTTCTTACAATGCACCAAGGCTCAAAGTACTGTAGCAGACAAGTACAAATAACCATGCAAAGAAATTCAGTGCCAATAGCAGCAGCAGCCAAATCATTTTTGTGCACAACTGCAAAAAAAGCATAGTACATTTTTGTTTCAAATCCCTGGCAAAAATGAAAGGCACAATGTCAGAAGGAGGGGGAAATAGCCTTTTCCCCACACAAATGAGTTCATTTGACAATAATACATTTCTCTTTTGGAAATATTTATGAAAATTCATGGTGTTTGCTTAGAGAATGGAATTCCAGGGGCAGATCCTCCACTGGTGTAAATCACCATTAATATGTTGACTTTAACAGATCTACATCGATAGACACAAGCAGAAGATTTGGCGTTCCATCCTTGTCATTAGAAAACAGCATAATCCTAAAATGAGTGATTCTGTGCAGACTTTTCTCTCTGCTGGAGATGGACATCCTGCCACTTTCTTCCCTACTTGGTGTAGATTCTATGATTTCTTGCATGGAGGAGGCAGGCTTTAAATCTATCCATTATTACACCAGGGAGAGCCAGACAGCACACCAAGTAGAGTCAAACAACAGCTAAACTGAGATATCAAATTATAACTAACTGCCTAAAAACTGGAATACTGTCTCTCTTGTACATTAAAGCTTTGCATTCTAGTAACCAGTTAGTAACATGGGATCTGATCCACAGTTCTTGGAAACCAATGGGAATACTTCCATTGACCCCCGGAGGCTTTGGATGTGGTTCATGATGTGTAGAAGTACTGCAGGCAACTGGTCATCCCACTCATAAATATCTGCTTTTATGTATGCTCAGGGACCAAGGGTTTATGAACAACAGAGGCAGGAGGCATAAAGTATGAAGATTTTAGAAATCAGGTCAAAAAGAACCAGATTTCAGAGTGTGTGGGGTGTGTATAGAAATCTTCCTTGTGCTGAATTGTCTCACTAGGATGTTTCCTTTTCATTTTGCTCATTAGTTTTCCTTTAATTTCTGTTTTTGTCTAAATAGGTTAAGTATTGAAGCCACTGACAACTGAATGGGTTATTAATAAGGAGAGCTGTTCTGCTCTTGCAAGTCTATTGCATATTAAATATTTTGAAGAATGACATAATATTTTTGTTTTGGTGGGAAGGCAATAGAGTAGGAAAGCCCAATAACAAGCCACATTGAAGTAAAAGAGAGTCTTTCCACTTACTTCCACTGGAGCTGGATCAGACCCAATGTAAAACACACGGCAAAGAGTTGATTATTGGATGATTTTCTCTGATCTAACTTCTGAACCATTAACAGGCTTCCCAAAGAGCATGCATTCTGTAGAAGTACTGCTGGGAACTGGTCTGCCCACTCATAAATATCTGCTTTTATTCATGTTCCTCTACCAAGGGTTATGCCCCTAAAGCTTCTCAAACAGAAAGCATGGGTTCCCCATGAGGATCTGCTGCCAACTGTAGCATATGCACAGGAGGGCTGAGAGCCTGGCCAACCTCCCAGCCTACAGACCAAATACCTGGGAGGCTGTTGACCATCAGTAGGCTACCTCATCTCCCAGTACTCGTGTAACAGCAAAAATATCTGTATCTAGTTCTCCTGAGTGCAAAAAGGTGTCTTCTTACTTCTCCCGCAACTGCACCTGTACACCACAGAGCAGGATTTAATATTTGGCTATGACAGCATTAAACAAAATCCCATCTGCATTTGGCGACACAAGCTTTCTCCAACTGACTTGCTCTCCTTGGTGTCCCTTGAGTAGTATTTATGTTGCTAGTTGCACACCATTACCAAAAGGTAGGAAGTCTACGGAGCACTCAGATTGGAAGAAGCAAAAATAAAATAAAAGGATGAACAAGTGGTTTGAAAGGGAAGGAACACTGAGAAAGTGATAAGATGTTAACTGAATGCCCTGGTTGATGCAGAGACCATTCAGAGGTTCCCTTATCGGGCCATTTACAAGAAAAATTGTTATGATTTTTATTTTGCTTACTGTGATTGGTTCAAACATTGCAATTGGGCATAGGAAAACTAAAGAATGCTTTCCTGTGTGTGGGTGTGGATGTGTGATTATATTTCCAGGGGTAATTCAAGGATTTAATTTTGAGTTATTTGAGTGAGTCCAAATTAGGTGCTCCTATGCAATTTTTGCTTGTTCTTTTGTTTTGGAGCAAGGCTTAAAGCGATACAAATGAATACTTTTTCTGATTGCCCAGTTGACCTGGGTAATTTCTTTTCTGCATGGAAAATAATACGTTTGCTTGCTAAACAGAACATGGAAAGATCTAAATACGTACTTTGATGCTGAGGGGTACACCACTCAGACATTCTTAGGTCATTCTTATTGGCTTTGCTATAATTTTTTTAAAGCTCCCTGTACATTCACACCAATATGTACATAATTTTAATAAAAATAAGGACGTAACACAAGGAAGAATTTCCATCTAGGTGTTAGACCAAGGGACAGGGACTCTTGGGTTCAGTTCCCAGTTCTGACACTCACTCATTTTGAGCAGATCACTTAGGGTCCTATGCTGCAAAATGCTGAGCTCTGTCTGGGAAGTTCTGAGCATCTTCACCTTTTAGAGGAATGAGGAATTGCCAGACTGGATTAGACCATGGTCCATCCAGTCCAATATCCAGGGCCGGTGCAATCACTAGGCGAACTAGGTGGTCGCCTATGGTGCCAAGTGGTTGGGCGCGCCAAAAAGCGTCGGCTTGTGGGGGCAGCGAGCCCCAGCCATGGAGGAGCTGGTGCAGTGCAGGGGGGGCAGCAGCCCTGCAAAGGCGGCAGCGCTGCCAGTGGGGAGCAGCCGCACCCCCCGCCCCTCCTGCCCAGGCTGCGTCCCAGCGTCCTCCACCCTTTGGGGGCTCCTGTAGGCTGCAGCAGATGCATGCGGGCACCAGCCCCCATCATAGAATCATAGAATCTCAGGGTTGGAAGGGGCCTCAGGAGGTCATCTAGTCCTTGCGCCCCCCGGCTTCCCCCTCACCGCGCTCGGGCTCTGCGGCTCCCGGGCGTGTAAGCCATCAGCAGGTCGTGGGGCCCTGAGCCTGCTCCAGGAGGGGCAGTGGCAGCTCACATGCCCGGGAGCCGCAGAGCCCAAGCACGGCAAGGGGGGAGCCGGGGGGCACACGGCGGCTGCTGCCACCCGCATGCATCCGCTGCAGGAGCCCCCAGGGGGGCGCCGGGCCGCAGCCCGGGCAGGCGTGTCCCCGGCTCCCCCCTCACCGTGCTCGGGTTCTGCGGCTCCCGGGAGTGTGAGCCGCTGCTGCCCCTCCCGCTGCCTCAGCACTCTGCGGGGGAGGGGCTGTGCGCGGCAGCCCGGCAGCGTGTTTGCCTCCACATGGAGCCAGAGGATGGGTCAGGAGTTCTGGGGGTCCTGTCAGGGGGCGGGGGTGTGGAGAGGGGTTGGCAGGGGGGGTTGGATGGGTCAGGAGTTCTGGGGGTCCTGTCAGGGGGCTGGGAGCGGTTGGTTGGGGCGTGGGAGTCCCAGGGGTCTGTCTGGGGGCGGGGGTGTGGAGAAGGTTGGGGCAGTCAGGGGACAGGTAGGGGGTAGGATCCTAGGGAGGCAGTTAGGGTTGGGGGGGTCTCAGGAGGGGGCAGTCAGGGGACAAGGAACAGGGAGGCTTAGGTAGGGGGTGGGGTTCTGGGGGGCAGTTAGGGGCAAGGGTCCCAGGAGGGGGCAGTCAGGGGAGAAGGAGCGGGGGGGGGGGGTTGGTGGTTCTGAGGGGGGCAGTCATGGGGTGGGAAGTGGGAGGGAGTGGATGGGGTGGGGAGGGGGGAACCTGGTCTGGGGAGCAGCCCCTGGGCACGGCTGGCCCTTGGGGTCTATAAAGGCTCATTGGAATTTGCCCCTCAATGAACCGATGTGCGGCCGGGGGGGGTGGGGGTGGGCCGCAAGGTGGAATTTTCGCCTAGGGCGCAAAATATCCTTGCACCGGCCCCGCGAATATCACATCTTGAACAGCAGCCAGTCCCAGCCACACCAGAGGAAGGTGTAAGAAGGCCACTGTAGGATAGTTTGCCCCTCACATTAGGTCTCAGCCAGGTCTCTAGTAGTTAGAGATTGTATTATGAGTATAAGGTTTAATATAACTTTGAAAATATCAACTGTAACTCCGGATATTCTTGGTATCCATATAAATGTCCAATCTCTTCTTGAATATTGCCAAGTTCTTAGCCTCAATGAATCCTGTAGCAGTGAGTTCCAAAGTCTAATTATGCATTGTGTGAAAAAAGTTTATTTCCTTTTATGTTTTGAATTTGCCACTTTTCAGTTTCACTGGATGTTGGCTTGTGCTTGTTGTATGAGACTGAGCCCTGGTCTACACTACGAGTTTAGGTCGAATTTATTAGCGTTATTTCGATTGATCCGTGCACCCGTCCACACGACGAAGCCCTTAACATCGACTTCTAGGGCTCTTAAAATCGATCTCGCCACTCCACCCCCAACGAGGGGATTAGCGCTTAAATCGATATTGCCGAATCGATGTAGGCTAGTGAGGACGCAATTCGACAGTATTGGCCTCCTGGATCTATCCCACAGTGCAACATTTGACCGCTCTGGACAGCAGTCTGAGCTCCAATGCTCCGCCCAGGTAGACAGGAAAAGCCCCGCGAACTTTTGAATTTCATTTCCTGTTTGGCCAGCGTGGTGAGCTGCAGGTGAGCGCAGATCTCATCAGCAGAGGTGACCATGATGGAGTCCCAGAACCGAAGACGAGCTCCAGCATGGACCGATGTTGAAGTACGCGATCTGATCGCTGTATGGGGAGACGAAACCGTGCTAGCAGAGCTACGGTCCAAAAGAAGAAACGCCAATACATATGCCAAAGTCTCCAAGGGCATGCAGGACAGAGGCTACAACAGGGACGCGCAACAGTGCCGCGTGAAAATTAAGGAGCTCAGGCAAGCCTACCAAAAAACCAGAGATGCAAACAAACGCTCTGGGTCAGAGCCCCAGACATGCCGCTTCTATGATGAGCTGCATGCCATTCTAGGGGGTGCACCCAGCACTGACCCACCCATGTGGTATGACTCCGTATGTGGATCATCAGAAACCACAGAGGAGCATGATGATGATAATGATGCTGAAAATAGCGCCCAGACACAGCAAGGAAGTGGAGAAGCCCTTTTCCCCGACAGCCAGGAACTCTTTGTCACCCTGGAGCCAGTACCCTACGAACCCACCCAAGGCGTGCTCGATGCAGGAGAAGGGACCTCTGGTGCCTCTGGTGAGTGTACCTCTGTTAATTAATACATGTTTTATAAGCAAGCGTGTTTAATGATCAATTCGCGGCCAGTACAGCTACAGCTACTGGAAAACTCTGTTAACATGTTCGGGGATGGAGCAGAAATCCTCCGGGGACATCTCCAGAAAGATCTCCTGGATGTACTCCCAAAGCCTGTGCAAAAGGTTTCTGGGGAGGGCAGCCTTATCCTGTGCTCCGTGGTAACACACTCTACCACGCCAGGCCAGTAGCACGTAGTCTGGAATCATTGCTTTGCAAAGCATGGCGGCGTATGGTCCCGGTGTTTGCTGGCATTCAAGCAACATCCGTTCTTTATCTGTCTGTGTTATCCTCAGAAGAGTGATATCATTCATGGTCACCTGGTTGAAATAGGGGAATTTTATTAAGGGGGTATTCAGAGGGGCTCCATCCCTGCTGGGCTGTTTGCCTGTGGCTGAACGGAAATCTTCCCCGCTGTGACCCACGCGGTGGGGGGAGGGGGAACAGCGAACATCTTGGATGTGTGTCTGTGTGTGGGGGGGGGTGTCGATTAGGTTCGCGCTGCACGTTAACCCGAAAACCGCCGCCCCTCCCTTTTCAATTGCCAACCAGTTTTAAATTGCCAGCCCAAAGGCTGTTTGTTATGGGAAATGAGGGGGTTGCTGTTTGAAAACATTCCCACCTGTTATGAAGGTTAAAGAAGCCTATAGACTGTGGCTTACCATGGCTGCCTGCAAGCCGAATTCTGTTGCCCGCCGGACCAACTTGTTGCTTGTGTGATCTCTCACACCAAACCGGCAGACCCTCAATATAACAGGCAAAGTGCAACCTTGGACCAAATGCATATGTGATATGTAATGTTTGGAGCATTGTTCTCTAATGTGTGTCTTTTAAACTACTCCTCTCCCGTTTGTTTCCTCCCGCAGCTGCAAATGTTTCAACGCCACCCCTTTCATCACCGTCCCAGAGGCTAGCGAAGATTAGAAGTAAAAAAAAAAGGAATCGAGACGATATGTTCTCAGAACTCATGGAATCCTCCCACACTGAAGCTGCCCAGCAGAATGCGTGGAGGCAGACACTGTCGGAGTCCAGGAAGGCAGAATTTGATCGTGCGGACAGGTGGCGTGCTGAAGACAATGACTGGCGGGATGAAGAGAGTAGGTGGCGTCAGCGTGCAGAGAGAAGGCAGGATGCAATTCTGAGGCTACTGGAGGATCAAACGGAAATCCTCCGGCTTATGGCTGAGGAAAGGCGTAGGGTTCAGGAAAGGCCGCCTGAGCCCAGACCGCCACTACAGCCCCTGTGTAACCAACAGCCCTCCTTCCCGAGTCCCATAACCTCATCCCCGAGACGCCCAAGAACGCGTTTGGGCGGCCTCCGTGCACCCAACCACTCAAGTCAAGAGAACAGTCCAAGCAAGAAAGGGCTGGCATTCAATAAGTTTTAAAGTGCTGTGTGTCCTTGTCCTTCCCTCATCCCCTCCTCCACCACCCATCCTGGTGCTTCCCTTCCTCCACCAGCTATCCCGGGAGACTGTGGCAGTTAGCCCCATAGTTCCCCCTCTTTGTTTTACGAATTAATAAAGAATGCATGATTTTTAAGCAACAATGACTTTATTTCCTCTGCGAGCGGTGATCGAGGGGGGGAGGGCAGGGCGGTTTGGGTAAAGGGAAGTAGAGTGAATGAAGGGGCGGGGCTTTTCATTACAGGGGAAAAACAGAACTTTCACACAGCATCCTGGCCATTCATGAAACTGGTTTTCAAAGCTTCCCTGATGCGCAACGCACCCTGCTGTACTCTTGTAATAGCCCTGGTGTCTGGCTGCGCATAACCAGTGGCCAGGCGATTTGCCTCAACCTCCCACCCCGCCATAAACGTCTCCCCCTTACTCTCACAGATATTGTGGCGCGCACAGCAAGCAGTAATAATAATGGGAATATTGTTTTCGCTGAGATCTAACCTAGTCAATAAACTTCGCCAGCGAGCTTTTAAACGACCAAATGCACATTCCACCACCATTCTGCACTTGCTCAGCCTATAGTTGAAAAGGTCCTGACCACTGTCCAGGCTACCTGTGTATGGCTTCATGAGCCATGGCATTAAGGGGTAGGCTGGGTCCCCAAGGATAACTATAGGCATCTCAACATCCCCAACGGTTATTTTCTGGTCTGGGAAGAAAGTCCCTTGCTGCAGCAGCCGAAACAGACCAGAGTTCCTGAAGATGCGAGCGTCATGTACCTTTCCCGGCCATCCCACGTTGATGTTGGTGAAACGTCCCTTGTGATCCACCAGTGCTTGCAGCACTATTGAAAAGTAACCCTTTCGGTTTATGTACTCGCTGGCTTGGTGGTCCGGTGCCAAGATAGGGATATGGGTTCCGTCTATCACCCCACCGCAGTTTGGGAACCCCATTGCTGCAAAGCCATCCAGTATGAGCTGCACATTTCCCAGACTCACAACCCTTGGTACCAGCAGCTTGGTGATCGCTCTGGCTACTTCCATCACAACAGCCCCCACTGTAGATTTTCCCACTCCGAATTGATTCGCGACTGACCGGTAGCTGTCTGGCGTTGCAAGCTTCCACAGGGCTATCGCCAGTCGCTTCTGTACTGTGAGGGCTGCTCTCATCTTGGTGTCCTGGCGCTTCAGGGCAGGGGAAAGCAACTCACAAAGTTCCATGAAAGTGCCCTTACGCATGCGAAAGTTTCGCAGCCACTGGGATTCATCCCAGACCTGCAGCACTATGTGGTCCCACCAGTCTGTGCTTGTTTCCCGGGCCCAGAATCGGCGTTCCACTGTATCAACAAGCCCCATTAACACCATGATGTCCACCTTGCGGGGGGGGCCTTTTTTGAGAGAGGTCTGTGTCCATGTCCTCATCACTGTCCTCAGGGCGCTGCTGTCGCCTCCTCGCCTGCTGTAGCTGTAGCAGCTCCTGGTTCTCGTTCTGCATATACTCCTGGACAATGCGCGTGGTGTTCATAACGGCGAGAACAGCCGCGGTGATCTGATCGTGCTCCATGCTTTCCCTGGTATGCTGTTTGCAGGACAGCAGAGTGGCAGCAGAAGCAGCGGGTGGATAACAATGGAGTCAGCAATATGGCGCCCATATGAAAAAAGGCGCGAAAGGATTTTTTGCTCCCCCCTCAGTTGCTTTCACGGAGGGAGGGGGGAGCAAGGGTTAGGCTCATTTCCTTCTAGCTGCAGATGGTACAATATGCGGTGAGCAAGGAGGCGCCTTCCCTTCTAGCAGCAGATGGTACAATATGCTTGATATCCATCATCAGCTCCTGGCCCCCTCAAGGATTGAACTCACAACCCCGGGTTTAGCGGGCCAACGCTCAGACCGCTGAGCTATCCCTCCGCCCGTGTTCCAGGCAGTACTGAATCTCCCTTAAACAAAACGTAAAAAAGAGAATGACCAGAGTCACTCTGGTCACTCCCATTTATGTCCAAGCGCCCCCGGCCAGCCACACCATAGGCCGCCGGCCAGGAGCACACGAATACCAATCATATTGTACAATCTGCTGCGAGAAGGAAAGGAGCTTCTGCTGTGTGGTCCCGCGACCACGACCATTTATGGCATATTGCACCATCTGCAGCTAGAAGGCAAGGCGCTCCTGCTGTGTAGTCCCGTGACTACCAGCCTCAGGCGGAATGGCCCCCTCAAGGATTGAACTCGCAACCCCGGGTTTAGCGGGCCAACGCTCAGAACGCTGAGCTATCCCTCTGCCCGTATTATAGTGTGACTGAATCCCCACTAGACCTAATGTCCAGGCGTACGCTGGAGATGTACGGTAATTGTGAGCTGAGCAGGCTTCCGTAGCAAACACGGAAACCCCGGAAAAAAGGCGCGAGAAATATTGCTTTCACGGAGGGAGGGATGACATGTACCCAGAACCACCAGCGACAATGTTTTCTGCCCCATCAGGCTTTGGGATCGCAACCCAGAATCCCAATGGGCGGCGGAGACTGCGGGAACTGTGGGATAGCTACCCGCAATGCAATGCTCCGAAAGTCGATGCTAGCCCCGCTACTGTGGACACAGTCAATTGACCTCATGGTCTTAACGCTCTTTAGTGGGGACACACACAATCGATTCCATAAATTCGGGTTTTAAAATATCGACTTCTATAAATTCGACCTAATTCTGTAGTATAGACGTACCCTGAGAACAGAAATTTCTGAGCTACTGTTTCTAGACCGTTCATTGATTTATAAACTATTATCATGTCCCTCTTATTCATCTCCACACTAAGGTAAACAACCCCAATCTTTTCATTCTCTCTTCCTATAAGATTTTTTTCAGGTCTCTGAACATTCTTGTTGCCCTTCTCCAAATACCCTCTAATTCTGTAAGATCCTTTTTGAGATGGGATGACCAGTAAAGTTAAGTCAGAAAATTTCTTACCAAAATTGTCCAGTCAGAAAAAGGCAGTTAACTGGATCCAAAATGTCTCATGAAACTGAGTCAGGTACAATGAACTTTAGACTAATTACAGGCAGAGTCCCGACAGCAACTTCTAATATGCATTACCACCCAGAAATAATGGAGAAGTATCTTTGCTTCCTAATTGCCCAAAGAATGGGAGACAATAGAAATCAAGACTTCAAGAAAGAGCAAAAACGCAAACCTTAATGCTCAGAGTTAAGCAACAAAGTCATTAACAATGATGCATTATGATATATGACATTTCTGTTGACATTTGATGAACCCCTAAACAACTCACCTACTTTTGCTCAGAAAAGAGAAATACCGCATATATCATGGTTTATGTCCCTGCTATCTTCCTCATGAGAGCTTCGCATCATCTGTTTAGTTTACACCTGCCACAAACACTGTAGTTTTGCAATAAATTAATTCTTTCATTTACACTTTGGTTTTAGATAAATAAGATAGCAATGTAAACGATTATTTCCCAGGTAATTGGACAGGAAGCTAATTTAAGCTCTGGAACTGTGTTTCTCTGTCCTAATATTTCCTGGTATTTCCTAGCTATATGATTTATATAAGAATAAGAATCCTGCTGATTCCAGGTCACTAATAACAAGGCACAGGAGAATGGCACGCTCTCCTGTGTCTGTGATTAAGGTCATCTTCCCTGTGCCTATTCCATCTGAATGGCTTGCGTGTCCTTTCATCATCCAAAAATAGGTTTGCACATAGTCATGCATCATCAGTAAATATGGAATAACAGACTCTCTTGAATCTAAAATCCCCAAATCCAGATCATTAGAGCACCAACTTTTCATTTTCAAGGGGTTTAGCAATATATTCAGAGATCAAAACGGAAACGAAAATCTCGCTCAGCTCTTGACATAAGTAGGCCAACTTTAATGAAATGATATAAGTGAACGTCTGGCTCAGTGCCAAAGTGTTGAGTTGAAAGGCTAAAAATTTAAACTTATTCTTCTCTCTCCGAGTGTTGTAATTTCATATGTGCACTGTTGGCATCTAAGCCAAGTCTTTTTTTTTGTTTACTTTCACTAAAACTCAATTAATAGGCTAACCAAACTTAGAGACAGAGCTATTGAAAGAGCATACATTATTATATTTAGGGTATGTCTTCACTGCAAAAAATGGTGTGTTCTTACCGGGGGTGGGCTAGCCACATTAGTTAACATGGTTTAAATATCAGTGACGACATCGCAACTCTGCTTTTAACTCTGGCTAGCAATTTGAGTTTAAGCCTACAGGGGAGCCTGGGGTTAAACTTAAGTGCAAATACCAACCCAGGTGCAAAATAGCAATGAAGACTTGGCAACTCTGCTTTTGACTTGGGTTTGACCACAGGATAGGCAGGACCAGCATGCCCACTAGGCGACCCTAGGCCTAGGCAGTTGCCTAGGGCACCACGATTTGGGGGGCGGCTGGCCATGTCTGCCTCCCGACTCTGCGGCTGAGCCGGGAGCTGTGGGGGTGGCTGGCCATGGCAGCCTCCCAGCTCCGTGGCTGAGCCGGGAGCTGGGGAGGTGCCGCGAGCGGGGGGAGGCTGCCGCGGGCGGGGGGCTGAGCTGCCGGCCCGCGGGGGGCGGGGAGCCGCCGGGGGGGGGGACACTGGCTGCCGCGGGGGAGGCGGTGTTAGCTGGGCGGGGGGGGGGGCGCAGTAGGGGGGCGGTGTTAGCAGGCGGGGGGGAGGGCGCAGGGCTGGTGCAAGGGCCTAGGGCGCAAAACTTCCTTGCACCGGCCCTGTCTATAGGCTTTGACTCGAGCTGCTAACCATAGTTAAAACCTGAGCTGTCATTGCTATTTTAACCCATGGTCGCTAACTTGAGTTAAGACCACATCGTTCTTTTGCGGTGACATCTCCTAAGTGATATTCTAGCCACAATGAGGCTTTTCTAAGGTCTCACCTTGCACCCACTGAAGTCAGTGGCAGAATTTCCATTTATTTCAATGGAAGCAGGATCAAGGACCTTGTGGCGGGGTGCATCAGCCCTGCACTGGTACGGTCGGGATTAACCCTTCCCTCGGCTGAGGAGGCCATGCTCTCTGCCCCAAAGCTCTGCTGGGCATGTTCCAGCTGGAGCCAGGATATAAAAGACAGCAGAGCAGCTCAGTCTGGGTTGACCACCGGTGGGGAAGGAGGTGCGTCGATAGCCCTGTGAGAGGACTGCCTGCACTCCAAGGCGCAGAGGCCAGCCAGCTGGAGACAGACCCCGACACCAGTGATTTCCCTACATCCCCCCTGAATTTTCCCAACACCCCCCCAGTTTTGTGAACTAGTTACATGCAGTGTTGCCACTTTAGTGATTGTTTGGGAATTTGAATTGAAATTGAAACATTAATACACACTTTTAAAGCATATAAAGTGTATGATAAAATACGTGTATCTGAAAAAGTATAATAAATTTGAAAAGTATGAACACAGACTAGCTTCCTTATACAGCTTTTGTTTTCATGACTGTCAGTGCATTCATTTCGGTGATGTTGGCCAACCAAATATTTCAAATTATGAACTGTAAGCAAAGTCTAAACGAGCTCTCCCTGACAGCTAGTGAAAGGAGGGAAAGGCTTCAGGACAAGATTGTATTTACATTCACACCTAATCTACCTAGGTATCCAGCAAACAGAGATGTGTTGCCCAAATGATAGATTTTGGCTGGGGCTGGGTTACAAATCACTTGAATGCGGGGGGGTACTGAAATGTTGTTGTTTTTATTGTACGATGTGGTGGGGTGGGTGCCCCACCCCCCTGCAAGAGTGGGCTAAGACAGGCCAGAGAGGCTTCGCAAGGCGGCAGCCAATCAGGGAGGGCCTGTTGGAGAGTCAGTCAGGGCTGAGCAGGAGGCGGCCAATCAAAGCCGGGCTCAGCCCTATATAAAGGCTGCCCAGCAGAGGAGCAGGAGCCTGTCCCAAGCCTTTGACAGGGGAAGGTCAGTCTCCAGAACTGGGAGACTAGCACCACAGACAGCGCAGTTCTGGGCAGGCTCCGGGAGCAGAAGGGAGCTCTAGCCCGTAGCCTGCCAAGCTGCAGCGCCTGAATGGAAGGGCCTAGCGGGTGCTAGGGGCCATAGGGGAAGTGGTCCAGGGAAGTGGACAGACGAGGGGAGTGAAGGAGGACAGCGAGGTTGCAGTCAGAGGGTCCCTGGGTTGGGACCCAGAGTAGAGGGCGGGCCTGGGTCCCCCCCCTAGCCCCCCTGTGCAGTACACCCAGCCATCGGCCATAGGGAGCGGCCATTACAGACTACACCAGATCCCTGACAAGAGGGATTAGGCTTTGGGGGGTGTGGTTGGACATGGTGGCTGGGGTGCAGAGAGACTGCTGATCAAACCCCCCCCCCCGGAAGGGGGTGTGGATGGACTAAGGGGCACTGCCGGATGGCAGTGGTCCCGAAGAGGACGCCGCGGGCTGGAGAGCGACGCGGGCTCAGACACCAACCTAGGACGAGACAATGGGCGGGATAACACCAGGAGAGGGCGCTCCACTGGACTGAGCTAATTCCCGGAGACAACCAGCAGGAGACACTGGGTGGTGAGTCCCAACCCTGTCACATACGAGTAAAGGGCAGTAGAACTGTCCTTAGCGTGTGCTGATTAAGGGCATCAAGAGAGAGGGTGGGGACAGGTGTTTTGCTTCATGGTCTGCCTGAGTCACAAGTACTATTTGACCTGCGCCTCTCCACTGTTTAAAGACAGAGCTGATTAGGCTTCATAGAGAGTCTTTTGCTTTGTTAAGTGACCACTAGAGTGGAAATCTCTGATAATCAGGTCTAAGTGCTTAGATCTGCTGCGGGACAGTGTTTCTGTGGAAGAGATGCCCCAGTCTGCACTAGCACAGAGGTTTCCCCCACCCCGAAGAGCTGAAATCACTGAGAGTCGGGTGGAACCATGAGAGACTGACTCAGAGGTCACAGTGGCAGGTGGCAGCAGAAGGTGACAGTGTAGGGCTATTGGGGCAGAGCAATAGAGTGAACAAATGCATGACAAACAACAGCAGCCAGAGCATTGGACTTAGGGTGACCAGATGTCCCGATTTTACAGGGACGGTCCCAATTTTGGGGTCTTTTTCTTATAACGGTTCTATTACTCCCCACCCCCGTCCCAATTTTTCACACTTGCTTTCTGGTCACCCTAATTGGACTATGCTTTAGTGACCTTTCTCCAGAAATTATATTTGTGACTGGGAAACATATAAATATATGTTTCCTAGTAGGCCAAGATTTTAAAAATGCATTATTTGCCAAGATCATTATCTCACATCATAGCTATCTCAAGAGGTCATTATCTTGGGGAGTTTCTGTACTAAACTTGATTATTATTATAACTTTTTATGTAAGAATGGCTATATTGGGTCAGATCAATGGTCCATCTATCCCAGTATCCTGTCTTCTGACAGTGACTGTTCCAGGTGCTTCAGAGGGAATGAACAGAACAGGGAATCATTGATTGATCCATCCCCTGTCATTCACTCCCAGCTTCTGGCGAACAGAGGCTAGGGACATTCAGATCATGATGTTGCATCCCTGCCCATCCTGGCTAATAGCCATTGATGGACCAATCCTCCATGAACTTATCTAGTTCTTTTTTCAACCCTGTTATAATTTTGGCCTTCACAACATCCCTGGCAAAAAGTTCCACGGGTGACTGTGTGTTGTGTGAAGAAATACTTCCTTTAAAACTTTGTTTTAAACTTACTGCCTATTAATTTCATTGGGTGAGCCCTGGTTCTTGTGTTAAGTGAAGGGATAAATAACACTTCCTTATTAATTTTCTTCTCACCAATCAAGATTTTATAAGACTCTATCATATCCACTCTTAGTCATCTCTTTTCCAAGCTGAAAAGTCCCAGTCTTCTCTCCTCATACGGAATCTGCTCCATACCCCTAATCATGTTTGTTGCCCTTCTCTGTACCTTTTACAATTCCAATATATCTTTTTTGAGATGATGTGACCAGAATTACATGCAGTATTTAAGATGTGGGCTTGTCATGGATTTATATAGTAAACGTGGAGGAGCTTGGTTTGCCAGATTGATCAGCTAAGCCAATACTGACAACCTATATGAAAAGGCTGCAAAACACCGTGCCTCTGGACTGCATCAACATGCAGAAAGCCTTATAAGCCAGTCACTGTCAAAGCCAATTTTAAAAGACCTTAATGAGGCTGTTAAGAATGCTGGAGACACAACTCAGTTTATGTGAACCAACATGGCTATTGCATCATATTTTCTATTTAAGCAAGAGATACCACACACTACAAACTAGAGGCCTATGTTAAGTGCATTGTCACTTGTTAATCCTGAAGTTGGACACTGGTTCCGAACAAGACTGGCAAATGCTCACTATCTTTCTGCAAAAAACTCAGCTGACTCTCTTGAAACATGTGGTGCAACAGTGAAAGACTCAGGGGTTGAAAAAGTGAAGAATTCTCTCACTATATTCAAAATATGTGCATGACCAACAAATGCAAATAGTCATCAAGTATTAAGTCATTATGTATGTTATTTTGATGTCCATGGTAGGCCAGTAGATGCATTCTAGATATTCAGGTTATAGAAGACACATGAGCTGCATCTGTGACATCTTAGAAGAGTTAAATGCTTGTAAATTGAACCCCAAACAGATGGCTGCTTGTGCATTTGATGGAGCTACAAACGTCTCTGGAAGACATAGTGGAGTACAAGCTTTGCTCAGAGAAAAGTGTAACCCTAATCTTTCCTATACACACTGTAGAGGCCATCTACTCCAGCTAGCACTAGTACAAGCTGCAGAATCTTCAAAAGCCATTAAAAAGCCATACATTTAATGGCTTTTTATACTTTTTTTTCCAGCAAGAGTCCAAAAGGACTGAACATTCTGGAAACAAATCGAAGATACACTGGGATTGAAGTTCAAATGAGTCCAACCTGGGAAAACCTGCTGGCTTTCTCATGAGCAATTCTTGGCAGTTGTCTTAAAATTACTGCAACTGTTATTACTGGCTTTAGAAAGTATCCACCAAGATAGGACAGATCTAAGAAGTGAGGCTGGTGGACTACTTTTGTTACTAAGTTCAGAGGAGACTATCGCCATTCTCTCTCTTGTAAGTCTACTGTTGAAACCACTTGGGTCATTAAACAATGTAATCCAGGCATCTGTTACAACAGTAGTAGATTTTGTCCAGAAATAGAAGTTATCCTTGGATCAATCAGAGATATCCATTGAAAATGCACTGGAAGAAGCAAAGACTTCAGTCCAGAAGTTGACTAATGAAGGTACTTATATTGACTCCATAAGTGAAGAGGACAAGAAGTGTTTGTAAAGCAAGCTGAAAAAGTACAAAGACTTAATTCTTACAAATCTACAATAGAGATTTCTGGATTCTATTCAACCTCCACGTAGCTTTTACAGATGCCGCTCTTATAAAATACCTACAGTTGAGTGGAGTGAGGCACTACCAGCAATGGGGCTCATATGCGATCAGGGCAGAATAGAGAATTTTGAACACACAGTGGAATATCATACGATGAACGAATGAAGATTTAACTTCAACTTCTTTATCATTACTAATGGTTTGACCCAATCTTTGTGCTATGTTTCCTGGGATGAAAGTAGGAATTCATCTCTTGCTAATCCCAGTCAACACCTACAGTTGAACATATTTTTCCTAATTGAACAGAATTTTGTGGTCTGAAAGAAGTCGCTTTCTGCCTGATCATGAGCATGTCATGAAGGACTGGAAGTAACGGACACACAAGAAGACACCAGAAAGTGCAAAATTACAACAAGAAACCAAGACTGATGTAGATGTAGTGCTTCATAGTAGGCTTGAGTAGCCAACTTTAAGTTTTGTGATGGTTTTAAAATATGAGTTAAATCTAATAAAATGGTTGTGAAACATTTTTCAGTTTTTACTATGGTGCCATACAGCCCACCTTCACCCTCACCCTTCATCGGCCCTGACACCCCCCCCGCCCCCGATAAATTCAATTCCTGGGGAAACCATTGCCCGACACACAGGCTTGTGACGTAGTGGAGAGACCGGAGAGTCCCAGAGATGGCGAACTCCAGAGACTCGGGTAGGAAGTGACCCAGGGAAGCTTCGTGGGTAAACAGTTACAGAACTGGACCCAAAGCTCAGTGTGGTTTGGTAGGACCCCCGCCGAGTTGGTGGCGGGTAACCCCACCACCAACAGGGCCCTGGGTTGGGATCCAGTGGAGAGGGTGGGCCTGGGTCCCCCTATCTTGGCCACCACCCACCCCAAGGTGGTGGCCCAGCTTACCAATAGCAGTGACTCTGACTGTTAGGCCGCACTGCCCTAACAACAAGGGCGGCAGTATTAAGTCTGGCCACGAGGCCATATACTGCCTTGACAGCAAGGGCGGGGATACTGACTACGGCCATGGGGCCACGCAGCCCCGAGACATGGGGCAGCCCTATGGACTCAACTGCGAGGCTGTAATGCATCTCTTCCCCGCCCCCAAGGGGTGACTGGTGCATCAGCCCCACGACAGACCTACAGAGCAAACTGCACTAATCCTGACCCTGGCACTAGCACCCGCCGCAGCTGTGATGCAGCAACACAGAATGCTACCCTGGGGAGGGGGCCTGGAATCCACCCAAAGTGGGCAGTTGGAAAAAAACATTTAGAGAAGGAGAAGAATCTAGATGCTGGGCTAGAGGATGAACCGAAGCTGGGGTAGGAGGTGAGGTGACAGAATAGAAGACGAACAGGAGACTAAACATAGGGGACTGGGAAGTGAGAAGGAGGAAAGAAGGAGAATAGGAAAGGTTTCAGGTCAGGAGAAGCAAGAAAAATAAATGGACCCGAGTATGTTAGCAGACACTATTAGAGAAGGGAAGTAGAGGGAAATAAAATCTACAGACACACCAGAGAGAGAGAGAGAGAGTACTGTGGGGAAAACTGAAAGGAAATATAATTGGTAGAAAAGGGACTTGATCAAAAAGCTATGTTGTATACCTCTGTTTAATCTATCTGGGAATAAAGAACACAGGCCATTCTTACAGGATGGGGGACTCTACACAGGGAAGTAGAGACTCTGAAGCAGATTTGGGGGTCATGGTGGATAATCAGCTGAACATGAGCTCACAGGCTGAGCCTTTCCCTCAGGTAAGGGTCCAGCAGCAGAGAGGCAACAGGAAAAACACGCTGCTAAGGATAGTAGCGTGAATGGGAGGCATGGTTTGTGTGAGCAGCGAGCCATGTAAGATATCTACTCTGGTGCATGTCCAAACCCTCTGCTCACCTAAGTTGTGCCTCACTGTCTATGTATGTATATGCATGCAAGGGGGGCTACATCGGTGCAGGGCTGGTGCAACCACTAGGCGAAGTAGGCGGTCACCTAGGGCGCCAAGTAGTTGGGGGCACCAAAAAGCGTCGGCTTGCGGGGGCAGCAAGCCCCAGCCATGGAGGAGCCAGTGTGGTGCAGGGGGGGCAGCAGTCCTGCAAAGGCAGCAGCGCCACCAGCAGGGAGCAGCCGCGCCCCCCGCCCCTCCTGCCCAGGCTGCGGCCCGGCATCCTCCACCCTCCCTCAGGGGCTCCTGTAGGTTGCAGCAGATGCATGCGGGTACCAGCCCCCGTGCACCCCCCGGCTTCCCCCTCGCCACGCTCAGGCTCTGCGGCTCCTGGGCATGTGAGCCGCCGGCAGGGCGCGGGGCCCTGAGCCTGCTCCGGGACGGGCAGTGGCGGCTCACACGCTCGGGAGCCGCAGAGCCCGAGCACGGCAAGGGGGGAGCCGGGGGGTGCACGGGGGCCACCGCCACCCGCATGCATCCACTGCAGGAGCCCCCGGGGGGGAGGTGCCGGGCCGCAGCCCCTGGCTCTCGCCTCGCCGCGCTCGGGTTCTGCGGCTCCCAGGAGTGTGAGCCGCTGCTGCCCCTCCCGCTGCCTCAGCACTCTGCAGGGGAGGGGCTGTGCGCGCGGCAGCCGGCAGCGTGTTTTGCCTCCACGTGGAGCCAGCGGCTTCAGCAGCAGGGGCATGGTAAGGGGAGTCCTGGGGGGCAGTCAGGGAACAGGGGGGGTTAGATGGGTCAGGAGTTCTGGGGGTCCTGTCAGGAGGCGGGAAGCGGTTGGATGAGGCATGGGAGTCCCGGGGGTCTGTCTGTGGGCGGGGGTGTGGATAAGGGTTGGGGCAGTCAGGGGACAGGTAGGGGCTGGGGTTCTGGGGGGCAGTTAGGGGCAGGGGTCCCAGGAGGGGGCAGTCAAGGGGTGGGAGGTGGGAGGGAGTGGATGGAGCCAGGGAGGGGAAAACCTGGTCTGGGGAGCAGCCCCTGGGCACAGCTGGCCCCTGGGGCTGCTCATTGGGATTTGCCCCTCAATGAACCGATGTGCAGCGGGGGGTGGGGGCTCAAGGTGGAATTTTTGCCTAGGGCGCAAAATATCCTTGCACTGGCCCTGCATGGATGAACACTACATGCCACCAAAAGAAGGGCGCAGTGTAAACACACTCTGGATCTCTGCCCTAGCCTCAACACACTTAGAACAGCCTGGGGGGTGCTCTAATTTGTGCCACCTGGCTATGGTCTTCAAGGGCACATCATGGTCTGACCGTTCTCTGACATGTCCCTCCCCATCCTGACATGTCCCCTTATCAGCTGGTGGGCTCCCTCACTAACCCAGGAAAGAGCCAGTGCCACACCACAGTCTTTTTCAGGCCCTTACCTCAGGGCACAGTCCATTACACAAACCAAAGCTATTATCCTTACCAAAGCAGGCTGCAAAGGCCCAGAGACCTCTCTTCACCCTGGAAAAAGGACACCCCTTCCTTTAAACCCCTGTGGCAGGCAACCCTTAACCCTTTCCTGGCTGCTCCTCCATGTCACACCTCTGCACCATCGATTTAGGGAGGGACCCGTAGAAGCTGTTATGCCTGTTCTACACCCATGGAGGGATTGATGCCAGCCGGGGACTTATGGAGATGCCTAATCAGTAAAAGGAAAATTTGCCCTATTCTATGTGCTAAGAATGCTTTATGTCTGCTTTCAAAGAAACTCCTATTAAGCATTATAGTGGCATAAATCAAAGACTTTACAGCCTGGTGTTAAGGTTTCAGATGAGATTGCCTGTGATCACTACAACACCTTCAATCTAGTTCTATAGCTAGCAGGCAGTAACTTTTTTAATGAATTTTTCTTAAGGACTGGTTCCAAAAGGCTGAAGAATCAGTTCATGTTGACAGCAGTGAAGATAAAAGATTTAATAAAGTATTTTGAAATAAATCATCCAATTTATTTAAGCGGTGATCTTAAACTGACCTCTTTTCTGAGGTTAACAAAATAACTAATACACAGGTTTGGATGTAGCCTTGGGCAATAACTCTTATAAACTGGTTTTTTCCACAGTTAACATCTAAACTCTGTTTCGCAGTTATTAATCGCATGGAAATCCAGTGCTGAATATATTGGTTGATTTCAGATTAGCAGCTTTTAAAAAAAACAAACACATAAATTAAATGTTGCATACTAAGAAACTAGGTGATATAGCGGATTGATAAGGACAAAGCCTTTCATCTCCAAGGCCAATGCTGCAAAGTCTCAGGCACATGTTAGTGCCTAAGAACTTCTCACAGTTGTAAAGTTAAGCACATGCATAAGCAGTATTTCCAACCCAAGCATTCCAAAATAATGAGTTAGGCCTCAAGAAATCATGTGACTGGCTTCAAAATAACAACAGTATATATTATATGCATGCAAATCTGCAAACGACAGATCTGCAAAAGATTTGCAGATGACATTGTACTAATTGCCGAAAGCACCAACCAACTGCAGAGCATGCTACGAAGACTCGACAAGAAAAGTAGTCAGGTCGGCCTGAAAATGAACCGCTGCAAAACAAAATATATGCGATCAGACATCTTACAAAAAGCCCGAATAACGGTAACAGGAGAAGACATCGAAGAAGTGGAACAGTACATATATTTGGGCCAAGAAGTTAATATGCGCCAAGACCTGAACGGAGAATTCTCACGAAGGATTCGGGCAGGATGGTGTGCGTTTAATTCCATCAAGGATGTCCTCAAAGGAAAAATTGACAAGACCACATGTACAAATATTTTCAATTCAGCAGTGCTGCCAGCCATGCTGTATGGCAGTGAAACGTGGGCACTGACGAAGAAAGAGCAACGGCTGTTGGTAGCTGAAAGGGCAATGGAACGAGGTATGATGGGAATCTCCCTTCTGGATCGTATACCAAATGAAATCATCAGAGAACGCACCGGTGTGAAAGATATTGTCGTGGAAAGCAGACATAACAAGATGCAGTGGGGGGGCCACACAGCACGGCTCACGGATAACAGGTGGACCGCAATCATTGCTGAGTGGTACCCGCGAGAACAGAAAAGACCCCCCAGTCGGCCTCCAAGAAGATGGGAAGATGACATCGTTAAACGTTTCGGACGAACGTGGAGAAGAAAGGCAAGAGTGCAAGAAGAATGGCAGATGTGTTGTGATCAGTGCAGTCTTAACGACAGCTGAAGTCTGATCGATCCATATATAATATATAAAATATATATCAGTTTGAGCCTTTAGAGCCTTTAGGGTGCACTTGGGTCATGCTGAAATTTTTCTCCACATCTATTAAAATTTAGAAATGTCCTTTAAAAAGATGAAAAAATTCTCACAATCCCTTGACCCTAGAGCCGAGGTTTTGCCTACAAGCAGTAATCTTTGTCCAATCCGCCCTTCTGGGACAGACTTCCAAAATGGCTTTGACTAAATTGTTTCTTAGTGCTTCTAGCTGCTCATGAGTCTGGGCAGATGGAGGAGATTCCAAGGGCCATCCAGCTTTAGCACAGAGACAGTCTCAGGTTTCTTTGGGCATTATTCCTCTCAAAAGTTGATTTATGTCTGCCCAACTAGGATTATAAGAATTTATAAGGACCTGCAAGTCTTCCTGGAATTTTACAGGATCCACACGAATTTTGGGAAAATTTTGAGAGATGGTATGGAGGTCTTTGGCAGACCAAGGGGCGTGTACCGTAACTAAAGTTCCACTCCCGTCCCTTGTCAAACCCGGGAGTTCACGTAAGGGAAACTGAGGCACAGGCGAGGTTGGTCGCCTGGGCGAGAGGGTGAGGGCATTTAAGTCTCTAGATCTGGTATTCTGGCTGGGGCCTGAGAGATGCCTCCCCGAAGCATCGGGGAAGTGCTCGTCCACTCCGGACAGCAAGGTCCCGCCCATATCTGATCTCGTACCCGGAGTGGCCATATTCTCTATTCGGTGTAAAAACGCAAAGTGATTATTGCACACCCTGACACGGTTGTTTAAATCAACAAGGGTGGCCTGTAAATCTGGAAATATAATTCAGGAACCCTCAGGTGAGATCAGAGGGCTATCTGCTGAGCCCGTTTCCTCGAAGGAGGATGTTTGGGAACGATGCCCTCCCTCTCCCAAGGCTGAGGTAGTAGAATCAGCCACAAAGTTATAAGTGGGGGGCGGGCCAGAATCCTCCCCCTGCTCCCGGGCTTCTTGATCAAGGCAAACCGGTGCAGGGGAAGCAAAATTCCTCAAACCAATTTAGATATGCATCAAATTAACCTTGCACCACTCTCCTAACCAAGAGTGCGCTCTTAAGATGTGAGATCTTATCAGGGTCAAAGCATTCGTCCACAGGGAACTGAAGCTTTGGGTCATCCCTGGTATACCAATTCCATAATTCTAAAAACTTACAAGTAACTGAGCTATAGTTCATATACATTTAATGCGCAGGTGTGCCTTTTGGCGGAACGGTGATCTCCTTGGATCCACCGGTCCCCATCCTTCCCTTTGCGGCGAGCTGTGCCAGGCTCCCATGAAGGTCATACACTCAGGGTGGTCATTCACACAGGGAAGATTTAACAGAGGGTGTCCACAACTGCCTTCGCATCCAATCCCTTTGGCAAAGAGCGTCGGCTGGCTGCCGCTTACTCTGTCGCTTCAGGTGAGGTGCTCAGACCAGTTAGTGGTTCAGGTTAGTGGAGGGGTAGGGAAAGAGGTTGAGGAAATTGTCCGAAGACACAGAAGGGTAGGGACACACACACCTAGGCTTGGGTTAGCTCCTCACCGGACAATGCCGTGTAGAGTTGCATTACCTTCGCCCGGCCTTCTATCAGCCAACTAGTTGGGGCACACGGAGCTTGCGTTAGAATCACCTCGGTCACGGGTCCAAAAACCTCGCGAGGCACTCTGGGTGTCTTTCCGTTGCCCGCACTCATACAGGTGTGGCGAGGATTCGGATCCCTACAGACCCTTCCACCTCCCACGCATTCACACTACCAGGGCGAGTCCTAGGTCTCAGACCATCCGAGACTTACCAGCCTCCCCTATACTGGCACCCACAGGAGCCTACCTTTGCTCCTGTCTAGCCACACCCTGTGGCTCTTCCCGGGGAAACCCAAAGGGCGTCTGGTGTATCTGAGAGAAAAAAATTCCAATTCCAGCGCGAACTCACCCAACCAAGAGCCTACGGGCAGTCCTCCACCGAAAACCCCAATAGAGATTCAAAGTATCTCACCTATAGATGGCCGGCCGGGGATTCAGTGGAAGAACTGTCTGCAGTCCTCTGAGCTGGAGAATCGTCGTGGATCCCGGACGAGCCCCCAAATTGTTGTGGAAAAATTAACCACACGTTGTGTTTGAATCAGAAACGCCAGAGGCTTCTTTATTAATAAAGCATATATGCTGGGAAGCAACACATGGCTGCATGGGATACAACCACGGTGGCTTCCAAATTACAAAAGGCAGTTACATCTCTTATATACCTTTCACTTACATTCACTTGCATTCAAACAGTAGACTTCCTCTTTGGTAGTTTTCCTACCAGATCAAGAGGAAATTCCTTATATGGCATATTGAGTAACAAAACATATTTTTCATTAAAAAGCAAAGTTGTGGTTAAACTGTAGATCACAGAAAATTTAGCTTAGCATTGCGGTTTTTATACTTCTAGCTGAGCTGGCTGCTTATCACCCACTGTACCCCACTTCCCCTTCTGACCTTTGCCTTACATACTATTTTAACTAAAGGTCTTTGGGACAGACAGGGCGGACCCCAGACACAGCAGTTTCTATTAAAGGTCTTTGGGACAGACAGGGCGGACAGGGTGGACCCCACACACAGCAGTTTACTATATGAGCAAAAGGGCAAAGAGAGGCTGGGGACTTCTACACATGGTAGCCTACCCTGCATAAAATCTCACCTCCTATTAGATGTAAGTAGTGGGTCAAGTCCTTATCTTGCTCACAACTGCCTTTGAAGACTGATTTTTCTCCCCCAAGTGAGTAGAATTTGACCTTAAAATTAGCTCTCAATAATAGTAATACAACCTGTTATAAACAGCTAATTCATAGCACTTTTGTTTATAGCTGGCCCTCCTCAGCTGTGAAACCACATTTTTAAAGACTGATGAAGGTAGAGAGCTCCAATATATGCATATTCAAAAAAAAATCACATGACAGGAATCTATACAAGCTTCATCCATGCATTCATTCTGCCTGGAGCAGTTCACTTCTTTTAAAAGTGCTTGTTGGATTAATACTATACGCACTCCAGAAAGGTCAGTGCCCATCTGTGCATCATATATTTTAGCCTTTCTAATATTCTATCTATAGGAGATCAAATTCCTGGACTGCCTCATGGTATCATAACATTACATGGAGTCACCGTTGTTTCCAATAGATGTGATGTGACCCCACATAATATGATGTGAAGCAGACTGTAAAACCATTACCCACTGCTGGCATAATCTAATTAAGGGTAATGGTTTGTCTGCACTGTCCACAAACCAGAAGGTAGCCTCAATGTACGTTAACCAGTAACTATATTAGTCAAGTAACGGCTTTCCTTGGGAGTTTCATTCTCATGTACTCAGGAACCCCACAGCAGATAAAGTCCAGCAATCTTTAAGGAAGGTGAACTCGGTGTATTTATAGCAGGGCTCACTAGAAACAAATTTTCACTATACTTGAGTGGGTATGTTACTGCTGCTGATAGAACAGACCAAATGGGTTTTATTTATTTATATATAAATTGTCATTTGGTTTTGTCCAGTAAAAAAGCCATCCACCTCACTCCCCAATAAAAAACACAACACACTACTACTTCGAATATGACGTTTCCATACATTTAATCTTGACTTTGAGCTGATGGTATTGGGCACTTACATTTTTAAAATTTGTCCAAGTTATTAACATGTAGACTTTTCCAAAATGTTTTTAACTAGGATTTTGGATTATTAGCCATCAATTCATATTATCGTTATTTATATTATACCATGAAACTATTATCAAGTGACAAGGCATGATGCATCACTACGAAATGTGGAATAACTGATTAGTTGGTAGTACTTCTGACAAGAATCTACGGATCACAAATTGAATAAAAGTCAACAATGTGATGCAGTTGTGAAAAAGACTAATACTATTTTGAGGTGTATTAACTGGAATATCATCTGTAACACATGGAAGGTAATTGCGCTACTCTGTTCAGCACTGGTGAGGCCTCAGCTGCAGTACTGTGTCCAATTCCAGGCACCACCCTTCAGGAAAGATATGGACAAACTGGAGATAGTCCAGAGGAGAGCAACAACAACAACAAAAACCAAGAGATGTAGAAAACATGATCTATGAGGAAAGTTAAAAAAAAAAAAAAAAAAAAGCCATGGCATGTTTAGTCTTGAGAAAAGAAGACCGAGGGGAGATATGATAACATTCTTCAAATACATTAAGGGCTGTTATAAAGAGGATGGTGATCAATTATTCTCCACGTCCACTGAAAATAGGAAAAGTAGGAATGGACTTAATCTGCAGCAAGGAAGATTTAGGTGAGATATTGAGGAAAAGCTTTCTAACTCTAAGGGTAGTTAAGCTCTGGAATAGGCTTCCAAGGGAGGTTGTGGAACCCCCTCATTGGAGGTTTTTAAGAACAAGTTGGACAAATCTGTCGAATGGTCTCGGTTTACTTGGTCCTGCATCAGCACAGGGGACTGGACTGGATGACCTCTCATGATCCCTTCCAGCCCTATATTTCTAAGATTCTATGAAGTTACAATGTAATATGTCCATTTATTGAAGTCTTCCCATTAGAAATCAGATAAAACACTAGCATCTCCATAGGACATTTAGAGTCAAATTCTACCACGCTCACTCATGCCAAGTCCTACTTAACTTCACCAATGGGCTGGGCCAGATTAAGGCAATTCTTGGACCTAGGTACACCCCAATCCACCTCTCATGCCGGGGCCCTGCCCCTCTTTGCAGTTGTAGTTGCAAGCGCCACCCATACAAGTGCTGTCTGCTGGGCACCTGCAAACACTCATCTTTGGGCTGGGCCTCACCCTCCCTGAGCAATCACAACTTCAGGCAGGCTGAAGCCTGTTCTGGAGAAGAGAAGGCTCAGTCCCCACCCACCTGAGCACAGGACTATGCACATGGGGACCCTTGCCAACACCACCTCAGCCGAGCCATGACGGGGTCACAGCAGCAAGGGTCCCCGCACATGCAGAATTCTCTGCTGGGATGGTGCCCCTACTAGAGAAGCAGGTGATTATGGAGCAATTCACCCCACCAGAGCTATGGCGGCACACTGTCGGCAGACTTGGAGGGGGATCACGGCATCATTTATAGTGGGGTCACATTTTCAAGTTAATCTTTGCAGCCACAAGGGCTAGAGAGATAATTTTGTTGTAAAATGCAAGCTGAAATTCTGACCTCATCAAGTGACTCCAGGAGCTGGGGTCCTATACACAGTCTTCTATCATCTGTGCCTTAATCCAGCTCTGCTAAAGGGATTTACGGAAACCAGTGGAACTGCTTGTGGAGTAAGGCACAGCTCAGCGTGGGAAAGCGTGGCAGAATCTGGCCCGTGGCTGGTTTGTTGAAATAAAATCATATGTTCTGCAAGTCCTTTAGTTAGCTTTTTTGGTAGAAAATGAAAGTAGAAAAGGCCTGGGACATAGCTGCTGGGAAGTGCTATTCCAAGCCAAGCAGGGCCAATGCAGTTACAGTTTTGAACCCAGTTATGGGATGCACAGAGGTGTCCAGGAAACCTGACGATTAAGCCATGTGTTACCAAAAAGCAACCCAATCTACACCTACAATACACATTTCTCCTTCTTGGGATTCTTTTGCTGGCGTTACTTAGCACTTTGCTTTCAGGGTTTACAAAGTCATAGCACTGAATGAACAAAAGCCTTATTATGCATGGCTTGGTGTACGTTGCTTTAGCAATGAGACATGACAGGCAATGAATTTCTGGGAGATTATTAGCACACCGTGGATGGTGTGATAATGCAGAAAGCTGAAGGGCCAAAAGGCAAAAACAGAGACTTTAATCACCCAGAAAGTAGAATAATTGCTCTGAAATGCATTTCCCAGAGTGTCTCGTGGCTGTTATGAAGTGGAATGAATTCGTATAAATAAGGAAGAGAGTTTGACCTGGGAATTTACTGGGCACCAGAGACATGACATTACTGACAGCCAATCAGCAAGCCCCAATTAGGTGCAGCATTCCAAAGCTGCTTCATAATTAGTACACAAGTTAACCCTGAGAAGATTCAAGTCCATGTGAACGTGACCACCATGAATAGCTGGAATTCTCATACATTTTCTTTTATGTAGCAGAATGTACTATTCCATGGTAACATCCTCTGTTACCTCTACAAACAAGAGAAATATCACTAACAAACAATGGGCGTATACACGAAGGGTTGGATTCACAAAGCAACTTAAGAGTGGTGATACTGAGCGTCACCCATGCCTAACTTTTAGGTGCCTAGAAAGTCACAACAGGAAAGGGGTGTATCCCAAGCTCTGCCCCTCCTAGGGAGTTCAACACCTAAATCCCAGCTGGAGGGAGGTACCTCCCTCTGCTTGGGATTCTCAGTTGTGAACCCACTCTTGTTGTTAGGCATCTACACTGTTTTTCAAAGAAGCCAGGGGAGGGAGGGAGGAACCACCCACATAACTTTTAGCTTGGAGAATAGGGTGCTCAGCTGAGATATGCAAAATCTCTAATTTAAGTCCCCATTCCCTTTAAGGGGAAAAATGGGATTTGAACAAGGCACTGCCACTTCTCAGGCGACTGCTCTAACCATTGGGCCATAGGATATTCTGATATAGGTTTCCCTTGGTCTGTCTCTTTTTGAAGCTGTTCCACTGTGGATAAATAATTTAAAGTCATTGGAGCTGGGGGACTGGGTCTCCAAGGCGAATGCTCTGACTCTATAGTGGTGGTTATTCTCTCTGATTCTTTTATTGTTTATGCACAGTGGAACAGCAACAGCTTCTAAAAGAGACTGAAGGTATTTCACATCAAAATATTCAAACAGCCCCTATGGTTAGGGCACTCCCATGAGATTTCAACAGCCATCTGCCCCCTTTCTCCCTGGCAGAGGAGGGATTCAAACCAGGATTCTTGCACATCCCAGGTGAGTACCCTAACCACTGGACTAGAGGGATGTCCTCCCTTTCCCCCACAATGGAGTTTTTTTTTTGTCAGCTCACCTACAGAGGCCTGATCTAGTGGGTGAGCTGAACCTGCTTACCCGACTGGTCCCCCCAGGTAAGTTAGGTAAAAGAACGCCTATCGTTCTGGGGCTTGGGCATCTGGACACCTTGTCTGGGAAAGTAATGCACATGCTCAGAGGCAGAAATATAGGCACTAAGGGAGCTTTTACTGCAGAAACAACTTGGGCCTGTTCTACACTGGAAAATTAAGTCGGCTTAACTACCTCACTCAGCGGTGTGAAAAATCCACACCCCTGAGCAGCGTAGTTAAGCTGACCTAACCCCCCCTGTAGACAGCGTTAGGTTGATGGAAGAATTCTTCTTCTGTCGACCTAGCTAATGTCTCTCAGGGAGGTGGATTACCTACGCTGATGGGAGAATGCCTCCTGTTGGCGTAGGTAGCGTCTACACTGGAAGGCTATAGTGGTTCAGCTATAGCATTTCAAGTGTAGGCAAGCCCTTGGACAGCAAACGAGTTTAGACACTTACAGGGTTCGGCAACAGCTGAGCAAGGGTTTTGTGATTCCCAGTGGGGCCTTCTTCTGAGATTTAGGTGTCTGAAGTGGTAGGTGGGTGCCTAAGTGCTTTTGTAAATTGGTGGGATATTGTGATGAGAGACACCAACAAATCCATAACCCTGGATGCTGTGTGATAACATCTTAAAATATACCTGTTGATAAATGGCACAAGTGTATGCCTTGATAGATCGATTTGCACTTAAAGGAGCATAACAAAAGCTGTGGTCACCTTAAAACTTCATTGTCATCACCATTACTGCACACTGGCCCCTTGGCGCTTCTAACCCTGTTACTGCTGTGGACTCTGATCCTCTTGCTCCAGAAGAACAGGACCCTCTTACTTGAACTAAAACATACTGCTTCTATGTATCATGTGATGGCACCAATAGCAGTGGTTAGAGGAGAAGTTCTGATTCATTCCAGTGGACAGTAGTGGCACATGGCCACACTCACTAGCCACTAGGTAGGTTGTGCGTATATATGTTTGGGGGTTCTTTGGCCAGCTCTACTAATCACTCTATTACAGTAGCTTCCAAGAGAGACATTTGAGAGAGCCAGCTATGCAGCAAACAGGATGGCTTGTGGATAAGGCAGTGGTTTCATTTCAGGTGAAGTTGCACCAACATTCATAGCAACCTGAAGTTATAACTGGAGCTGGGGCAACAGCTCTAAAAGAAGGCTGCCCAAGCATTTCCATTCTAAGGATCAGTTTCCAGTTGATTGATGTCTGAAGACGACCTTTCAGGAGGATGTTTTCCAGGTTTAGTCTCTAATGAAAGGTAATCTTTTAAAAGTCTGATCAGCCACATTTAAGAAAATATATAGATACCCTGGTACTCCACTAAAATAATAAAATTGCAACATTCTCTGATCAGCCCTAGAATTGAAATGGCTTAGAGTAGAGGTGAAATCAGGCAGGGAAATATCCCCTTATTGGGGGGGAAATGCCACTGGGTGTTCAAGTACCAATTATTTTTGCGTTACCTGAGTGATATGCAAAAAGCGGCATCCCAAAGCTCAAGTGTAGTTGATTGGGTACAAACAGTTAGGACTTTTGACAATTTTTCAGATGCTGGTAGATTGCTCTGCGTAGGCGTCCACATCCATGAGATCTATGCACACAACTTGGGAATCCCCTGAATCTAATAAGGAGTGATTTCTAAATTATTCTGGTATTTCAGGATATAAATGGAACCACCACCTCTCCTCATCAAAGTGTCCCTTAGTCTAAGGGGACCCATGTGACGCCGGTGCAGCAAGTGCCAGCTCATGCCAAGGTCCCCATGCCTCAGTGGAATACTGGCAAATATCTAGTTGAAGTCAGTCTGGCTCACCTGTGTGTTAGTATTGTTAAAAGAGGTGTTTGAATTCTAAGAATGTTGTTAGATTTTATTGAATGCTTGTGAGTTGCTGCATGCACTGATCTCACTTGTAACAGCTGTAGCATGTAGTGTAAGGTAATAGTTGAGTGGTTGTATTGTAAACCTCTGTGACTAGGTAAATCACCAGATAGGAGAGAAACATTAACTCGTGTGCAGTGCCTATTTTCAACAAAAGGTGTTACATCCTGCCCAACAGGAAAGGTCCATCAACAACAGACAGACAGAATATATAGATACCCTGGTACTCGACTAAAATAATAAAGTTGCAACATTCTCTGATCAGCCCTAGAATTGAAATGGCTTAGAGTAGAGGTGAAATCAGGCAGGGAAATTTCCCCTTATTGGGGGGAAAATGCCATTGGGTGTTCAAGTACCAATTATTTTTGCGTTACCTGAGTGATATGCAAAAAGCGGCATCCCAAAGCTCAAGTGTAGTTGATTGGGTACAATAAAGACATGTGTTCTGCCCTCCCCTGAAGATGAATCATGAATTCCAAGTGAATTCCTCCCATCAGCTGAGTTGGCAGCTTAGAACACAAGGCAGGAGGGGGATAAAACCCCCTAACACAAAGCAACTGATTATCGCTATGCTGCTTGGACTCCTGGGGGCAAGGTTTACTAGGCATAAGCAAGAGGTCCCCAGTGCTTAGCTTGAGTTAGCCCTAAAGGTCATACAGGACTTGCTTCTTGTAGAAGCTTCTACTACTTTTTGAAACTTAAGATAAACATAGATAAACAAATGAGTTAATCTGCTTTAACCTTGTAAATAACTCTCTAGTTTCTTTGTCCCCTTTGGTAAATCTTTATATAGTTGATTATAGGATTGGCTACAAGCATTGTCTTTGCTGTGAGATCTAAAATGCAATTGTCCTGGGGTAAGGGACTGGTCCTCTGAGCCTGGGAGAAACCTGAATATTGCTATGATCTATCACAAAGATATGCTCACCTGGATGGCAGGATAAATCACAGCACTCAAGGGAACTGTCTGTGACTCCATGTTTAGGCTACAGTACCTGAGGAGTTTACACTTGATAATTGCTTGGTGAAATCTAAATATAGTCAATTTGGAGTTCGTGCCCTGGTTCTTAAGAATCTGCCCTGAGGTTGGTACTCACTCTCTTGGATCACTGCAAACAGCCTGACAACTTATACAGTGGGATGGGGAGGAGATCCTGAGTCCCAGGCCTACTTCTTCCACTGAGTGGCCTTAATTTTTCTGCACACTTTAAAAACATTTGGCAAATATAATTTCCCTATTTGTAGTACATACAGGATAGATGAGGCCCAGGGAAATTACATGGCTTGGCTATTCTCACATGTGTGTCTGATTGCCAAAGTAATAAACTCATTTATTTTCCATTAAACCAAAGGGAAATCATGTTTGAGATCTATGTACTTGGTTATGCCATCTGTAAAACAGAACTAACAACACAAGCCACATTGGTTGTGTTCTTTGGGATCTGAAGACTGACGTGCTATTTTGTTTTTAAGTCTATATTACAACTAGTAAAATGGAAAAACAGCCAAGGCTAAAGAATTTTCATGAGTTGCACTAGGTGGTAATTTGTTAGGTCTTTGAACCAAGAGACCTATGTTTAACTTGAGGATTTTCCTTTACAAAAGCAACTCCGGTTTGTTCCCGCACTTTTATCTAACTATAATATTTTCCAATTAATGTACCTGGTTCAGAAGTAATGCCCAGTGGTCTGCAATTCCCAAGATCATACTTAGTTCCTTTTTAGAAAGATAGGTACAAGACTGACTATCTACATTGTGGTAGCCAATTAATTTAGCCTCAGATGTCTTGGAGGAATGTCAGCCAGCCCTGCTGATTTGTTACAGTTTGATATAGCACTTGTCTCCTCTTTTGAGATGACAATCTCTTGCAGCACCTCATCTTTATTATCTGAAAAGTATAGGTATGTCCCCCACCTTGTCTTTGATTAGCTACGAATAATAAGTTGGCATGCTACTTTTCTCTTCATTAAAAATGTAAGAGAAACGGTTAAGTGATCTGCGGTGGTTTTCACATTCAGTGAAAGCACTGCATTCAGAACTCGACTCTCCCACTATAAATTTAGCATATTTCACATCAGAAAGTGAAACTGAAGGCGAGAAGCATAGTCAAGCTAAAGCTCTTTCCAAAAGGAAAAAGAAGCAAGCTACCAGAGTGCAAAGGGTTTGTCTCAGATTTCTTGGCCTGAGTGAAATGATACCATTTGAAAAACTGGATTCTGGAACCAGGTGTGGACAAATATTTGAGCTCTGGGGAAATTAAGAGTTGAACATGTGGCTTGTAAAGTGCTCTCCTGAAATTAGGGTGAAATTATGCAGAGAGCAGCAAGCGCTTCCATACTAGACAACTTCCTTTGTTCTGTTGACTCAGTACATCTAGGACCAGTGTAAACCATCAAGCAACCACCACAGGACTTATGATAAGAATCCAGAGGGGGTGGTGCACAACTATTTAGCCCCAACAGGTCAGAGATCATTGGACAGCAGTGAATATACTTCGCAATAAGCCTTTCTTTTAATGGAGCCAGCTCTTCAGATCCTCTCTGATCTACCATTCGTGCCTTCCCTTAGGCCCGCCACTTTACTCCTGCTCACTGACATGTTGCTCCACCACCATGCGGCTCCAATTTTCCTCTCCATGCTGGCTTAGCTGCAGCTGTTAAACATGCTAGCCAACCAGCTGGTCACCTGACATCCCCTCCTCACCAAGATTCCTCACCCGACCTATACAGCTGCCTCTCCAAAATGGCAACCTAGATTCAGGCCTCAGGAACTTACGTGGGATCATAGCCCAGCCTGCACTGGTCAGATACAGTTTCTAAGATCTACTGTCTGTTCCCCAGCCCACACCCAAGCCTAGCCCTGGAGAGACTTTTCACTCTAAAGTAAATACCTACCATTACAATAGATACTATGTTATTCGGCAGCATTGTAGCTTATGTTACCTAATATTTTAGCAGTACTAACCACCTTACCCTCCCTATCTCCCAGGTGACATTTGTTGGGGAGCAAAGTGATAACCCCCTTTTGAAAAGCACCAATGTTGTTGCTCACTTGCTATTGCAAGACAGGATCAGAGGCAGTGAAATTGCAGAATCATTTCTCGCCGTACAATAGCGTCTAAAGACAAGTTCATGCTGTTTAATTTAAAAAGAAAACCAGGGATACAGAATTTTAAAAACACTCCGAGCCAAATTCAGTTCTAGAGTATGTGGGTTAAACTTCCATTGCAGTCAGCACAGTTGTATCAATTTCCACCAGGGCTAGAATTGCCCCTCTCTGTGCCAAAGTTTTTAAATAACTCAACTTTGATGTGTCTAAACTTTTACAATCAGGTCAATAGCAGCATCTTGGTGTCATGCTAATGGGCCAGCGTCAAGTGTCATGTTGCTTACACGCTCATCCTTCTAAGTGATTAATTCATTCTAGCGGAGCTATAAATAAGATTTCCTTTTTACCATTTTCTAATATAGCATTTTAGCTATTCTAAGATATGAAAATATTTTTAGAATCTGTCCATTAAGATGTGCCAAGAGACATGAACCTGTGGTTTAGAGATCAGTGCGGCAACTGATCTACAAGAACAGGAAGTACCTAAAGGCTCTATGAATGAAAAGCAAGGGATGGAATAGATGTCATTCAGGAAATGTGTAACCCATTCAATCAGCCAGTTTGGATATGGAACATTTCCAGGTTTGAAGTATATTATAAATGCTGTCTCCTTAATGGTTATTTGGCATGCTGCAGGATAGGTGGGATGAGAGGAGAGGGACAGATCATATATACCAATCACTGAGCACATTTACATATAGCATTTTTCATTAGTAGATGTCGTATTTGCCGAATCTAAGTGCTTGGCTATGCTATCTGTAACCCCAGCTCTAATGTGTAGACCACATTCACTTCCAAGAGCCAATGGCAGAATCTAGGAATCCCGATACCCAGCATTCCCCTGATGTCTCAAAAATAGCTATGTTACTCACTGGCAAAATGTTCTGCTGTGTCCCCTTTAGGGGCTCGTCCACAGAGGAGAACGTACACCTGATAGCTGCTCCTGTACCTCAAGCATAGAGTTGTGTTGTGGAGCAGAATGTCCTGGGTTCAAACCTGGATGAATACCCTGTGTGGAGAAGAAACAGTAGGTGGTCATGACAGTTAGAGACTGTATCATGATTAAGGCGGTGAGTCAGTCACGGAGGTCATGGATTCTTTGATTTTACAACACCTCCATGACTTCCTGAAAATTCCAATAATTTAGCCCTGTAGTGCCAGAGCTCCGGCTTCTATAAATCTGTGATTTATTGTTTATTGCCCACGTCCTGTCCATGACTTTTAATAAAAATACTATGGCTGTTGATTAATCACAGTTAACTTACGCGATTAGCTCAAAAAAATCAATCACGCATAATCACACTGTTCAACGATAGAATACCAATTGAAATTTATTAAATATTTTTGGATGTTTTTCTACATTTTCAAATATATTGATTTCTATTACAACACAGAATAAAAGGTGTACACTTTATATTCCTATTTTGATTACAAATATTTGCACTGTAAAAATTATAAAAGAAATAGTATTTTTCAATTCACCTCACACAAGTACTGTAGTGCAATCTTTTTATCGTGAAAGAAAATTTTCTGGCCTTTCTACGAGAGGAACATGATGGGGTTCCAGTTCCAGTTCCCACATCAAACTCATCACCATGCTTTGCACTAATTGTCAGAGAGGTGCGAGGTTACTCAACCAAAAAAGTTACCCCAATTGTAAAATTAAGTGTCAAAGGTATATGAAGGTTCATAGAACATCACAATAACCTATAACTTCTTGCCTACTTGGAAATTAACCATAGAAAATAGGTCAAGTTGTTTTTAATAATTAAAAATATATAAACAGGTGCAAAAAAGACAAAGTAGATTAGATCAAACAAAAAAAGGGCCTACTGCTATGATTTAAGGATTTTATTGAAATTATGCTTGTTAAAAACAAGATGTGGAGCTGGAAGTTAAAGGAACTAAAATTGGTGTGTCAGATAACAGGCCTCATCAGCAGAGAAAATAATGAGGATGAACTATGCTGCCCATTTTCCCCTTTGGGGGTTTCTTAAAAAGACTAAAAAACCCAAATCTTTCTCTCTCCTGTCCCACTTTGCATCCCAGCTCATCTTGTCTCCTCTCCTCCACCTCCAAGATAGAAGAAGCAGACCAG
Source organism: Macrochelys suwanniensis (assembly GCA_033296515.1). Taxonomy (NCBI): domain Eukaryota; kingdom Metazoa; phylum Chordata; order Testudines; family Chelydridae; genus Macrochelys; species Macrochelys suwanniensis. The sequence continues at coordinate 12,914,977 of CM065780.1, read as the reverse complement.
ACTGAAAGACTTTTGTCCAGAGAAGAAAGTCACTTGGCCTTGTTCAAAGAATTTTTTTTCCACCTGTGAGTCCTGAAAATCATACCATCATGACGTCCAGTCCTCGTCCCATCATTGCTGATACCTAACTGCCAACGTTGCAAAGCCATGCAAGATCCAGTTCTGTTTCTTTCCTTTTGTGTTTCTTTCCATCCCTTCCTTCCTCCCCCCTACCTCTCATATTCTTTTCGTTTTCATCAGATCCTGAAATCAACTGCACTGCATCAGCACAGTAAGAAAGAGATGACCGCAATCCTGCCCTATCTGATGATGTCCCTGACTGGAATGTGAATCTGGTACCATGCTCAACCTGCCAGCCAAAGTATCCATTTGTGACTAACCAGCTGTTCAGTGTTCTAAAGATGTCAACAAAACCAATATTTCCCCCTACTTTTTCTGTCCTCTCTCTCCTCCACATTGTGTCTCTTTGTTAAACACAGAATTGAGTACCCTTTGCACATCAGGACTGAAAGTAAAATTAACCTTTTCCTTTTCAAGGAAGGTTTGTTTCCTTTTCAAGGAAAGATTCTGAAAAAAAGAGACCAATATTTTACCCCCAAAATGAGAAACTAAATGTTTTGATTGTTTGTTTTCCATTATCACTCAATTTGAGTTTCAATATAACTGCTTTTTCCTTGTGTTCAATCAGTAAAACTTTCAATTTGGGAATGAATGCTTTTTGATATGTGCCAAGAAATCCAGTAAACAAAGGTCTCTGTAGAAAAAAAGCCCAGGATCTCTTTTTATGTTGAACAGTGAAAGAGTTTAAGCACCTCTCTCTCTTTTGACCCTGAGGTTAATCCAACAGAGGTCAAGGGCTGCATAGGGTATGGAGACTGAACTGCCTCTGCTGTTACATAGAGGAAGTCCCTTCTCCTGCTCAGGACTGAGGCATGCTAGCGGGGGAGTGTGCGCAGGAAGACTGCCCTGCTGCTTCTCTGTAAATAAACTGAGGACTGATCACCAGGGCTGCCAAGCCAATGCCTTTCACCAGCACTAAATCTATATCATGTTAAAGCTGAAGTTTATGGTTGCATGCAAATAAACTCATTAAGTATTTTGCATAAAATGTTATATGGGATCTGCACAAAATTTGTCAACTAGAGACAAGTTTTGTGTTTTTTAAAGTACAAACAACCCATTCATATCTACCTACAAGTTTGTCATAATCTCTCAGGGAGGCTTTCTTCCTCTCTCCAAATCTGGGTTGCCATAAATGCTTCCCATTTTTGTAACAGCAGGGCTCTTTCTGATTGCTCCTGGGTAGAAGATTAGATAAAGGTGCATGCTGCAAGGGATTGAGGGGCATGGCCCAGCAGCAAACTTTAGAGAAGGTCACAGGGCAGGGTTCCCTCACCCTGAATCCCTCTCTGCAAACAGTCCTCAGGCTCACCGGTGGTAAGCTCGACACCAAGTGATTTATTCACCGTGTGCTATACAAATCCTTGTCCCTCCACAACATATGTTTTTATCTTCTCCTGAGGCACAGAGAGGGTGGAGATCTCACTCCCTGAGATCCCGGGCTTCTCTGGCCCTTCCTTTCTCTCTTCCTTCCTCTTCCTGTCTCTTAAGTATCCTCCACTGGCAAACTGATCACCTTGTTATTTGGTTAACTATCCAGTCCTTAACCAGCTATCACCTCAGTTTGGCCATGGGGATGCTTGTCAAGTGCACAGGGCGGGGAAGTCAGCCTTGGGCTACTTACACCATCACAAAGAAATAGGCTGAAACCACAGGACATGGAAATTGCCGTGAGCATCAATATGCTCAGATAGGTGGGATGACATTCATCCCCACTTTAAGAGGGGGAGTTCAACTTACCAACCTAAATGGCTATATTGGTTTCCAGCCATTTAAAAAAAAAAAAGAATCAGCCTAGATAACTGTCCCCTCTTTCTCATCATTCTTATTGGAGCCTCACTCTTGAAACAATTCTAGTAAAGGGCGTTCTGCTATAAATGTCAGCTGTACTGTCACCTCCCATTCCAGTCATTCTCTCAATGTCTGGGCTGATCTCTCTTTACATAATAGAAGAGAAGTGAAGCAGGAGACATGGCCCCTGGAATGTAAAGAGGCCTGCAACCCTTGCAGAGCAGAGGGCAAATAAAATAAATCCTGTGAGAGATAGACTCATAGACTCATAGACTTTAAGGTCAGAAGGGACCATTATGATCATCTAGTCTGACCTCCTGCACAATGCAGGCCACAAAATCTCACCCACCCACTCCTGGAATAATCCTCTCACCTATGTCTCAGCTACTGAAGTCCTCAAATCATGGTTTAAAGACTTCAAGATGCAGAGAATCCTCCAGCAAATGACCTATGCCCCATGCCACAGAGGAAGGTGAAAAACCTCCAGGGCCTCTGCCGATCTACCCTGGAGGAAAATTCCTTCCCGACTCCAAATATGGCGATCAGCTGAACCCTGAGCATGTGGGCAAGACTCACCAGCCAGACACCCAGGAAAAAGTTCTCTGTAGTAACTTCTAACATCCCATCATTGACCATTGGTCCTATTTACCACTGATGGCAATTAATTGACCTTTGACTAAGATCATGTTATCCCATCAAACCATCCCCTCCATAAACTTATCTAGTTTAATCTTGAAGCCAGATAGGTCTTTTGCCCCCACTGCTTCCCTTGGAAGGCTGTTACAGAACTTCACTCCTCTGATTCACATCTGATCATTTAGGGAAAAGTTTGCAAGCCTCCCTAGTGAAACTTATCAAGGAGAGGTGTGAAAGCATTTGGGTTGGTTTTTTATCTCCATTTCAAAAGATTTTCTGCAGAAGTCCAAAAAACTATAGTTATGTTTTCAGAATTCTTAGAGCTATGCATGATTACCTCCTCATCCAAGGAAGTTATTCGTAGGGCCTGATTACAACCCATGAAAGGGTTTTGGCATCTGATTAAACTGTTCCACTAAGTAAATGAATATTTGGCAAAACAAAAACAACAAGAGTTCCCATTTTGCTTAGAATCTTTTTCCTCCCCCCATTAAGTCTCTCAGAGATTAGCCAAATACACTTTCTTCACACTCACTAGATACAATATGCTAACCTGGAAATTCTATCAGGAAAAAAAAACAGTTATTACTCCAGATATTAAGACACACTGCTCAATGTCTGAAAAAAATATCAAATTTATTCCAGTGCTTTAAAAGCTAATCAATTAAGCCACACTATTGTGCAGCATAAACTAAAAGCAATACACAGTGTATACATCAGTTTAAGATAAAAATAGAAAACAAGATATTAGCTAAAATGATAAATTTTGCATATTTCGTGTGAGATGCAAACTGTGTCAATAGAAAATAAGATCAGGTGTAAGTTCTCATGCAGTGAAAGTAACCACAGCATAGAACTTGTCAGAATTTTCTGATTAAACTCTGTCAGAAAATGCTGCTGATTAGTCTAAACTGAAACTGTTCAGAAGTTAAGATCAGTTTCAACGAATCTCCCAATATGAAAAAAAAGTGTTGAAACATTTTCTGAAATTGCCAAAGTGCCATGTTTTAACTTTTTCAAAATGAAATAAAACAACTACGTTTTACATGTTAGTTAATTTGAGCTAAAACAGATTAAGAAGGTCAAAATAAAAAACAAAAAATTTTGATTGACTCAATACAAGATTTTTTTTGGATGATTAATTTGTGAAATTTGAAACTGGGGTTGTGTTCCAGTTTCGGATGGGAATTTTTTTTTTATTAGACATCTCAAAAGTTCTCTGGGGGTGGGAAAACCATCCCTGCCCATGGAATTTCAGGAGTGTTCAAAGCTGAAGTCTCAAGCTCTCAACTTACAGTTATAGGACATGAACTACTCAAACTCAGTTGGCATGGAGCCAGAGACAACACTTTGGGCTAGATTCACAGAAAAATTTAGGCACGTCACCATGTCTAATTTTCAGGCGCCTAGAAAGTCATTGGGATTCTCACAACCCGAGTCCAAGGCCTAGGCCCTCTATGAATGGGGAGAGACAGGCACCTCACAAAAACCAGCACTTTATGTAGGTCCTTGCCTAAACTAGCCAAGCTAAACCCTACCCATCTCTCAGAGATGGATGCCCAAATCCAGGGTGCCAGGAGGCTTGAGATTCACAGCTGCAAATCCTCTCTTGGCATCAGGCACCTATGCCATTTTTGCGAGAGACTTCCGGGAAGGAGGAACAGCTCCCTCATAACTTTTATCCCAGTGCTTAGAGTACTCACCTACAATGTAAGAGGCACCCAGTTCAGACCTCCCCTCCCCCCCATCTGATGGAGAGAAAGGATTTGAATAGGGATCTGCCACCTCTCACGTGAGTGCTCTAACTTCTGGGCCATGGGACATTCTGATGTGGGGCTCCCTCAGTCTTTCCTATGGAAGCTGTTTAGGCGCCTAACGTGGCAATTAAGTGCCTCAGCCCTTTTGTGACTCTGGCCCACAGAGCCTCTGAACATGTTACCATCACATGTTGAAAACTAAGCTCAACCCGTTCATGAGATCTTGAATAAAGCAGTGTAAGAACCAGGCCTAGTTTTCTTTGTATTGTGTAGGGCTTGGAAACAGGAAAAGGAATGCTTGAAAAGGCTAGCCGGCTTCCAACTAACCATGACGCAGTTTCTTGGTAATGGCAGTGCTAGCAATGTATCCCGTTGATACAGAGCTATGGCATGAAGCATCCAAAGCTGCTCAAATTAGTATAATTTCAAGCTGTAGTGATATCTTCAGTGTCTCTAGGTGCTCACCATTGCTGAGGAAGTGGAGATCTCTGCTAGCCAGTGAGTTACTAGCCTCAGAAGCAACTGTATGCTGTTACTATAGATGTGGGAAGACTCAAAGAGAATAATATTTTAAAATATTAATCTGATTTTTAAAATCAGCCTGATCACTAATTGCTGGTGAACTTTATAAATATTAGAGACAACACTGTTAGCAAGAGAGGAGCTGGGAACAAAAACTACAGTAATTTTATGACTAAACCAGAGTATACTATAGCATTTTTCTGTAAGGGGGCGGGGAAAGAGTTTATGCACCACCATCAGCTCACCTAGAGCAGCATGAATTCCCTTTGCTTCTGGACAATCAATTTTCCAGCAACTCCTCCCAACTGCATAATGTCCCATGCTTCTCTGAGCTGTGTTTGGCCGAGGCTGGAAGGTTATTCTAAAGACCCTGTGCTCTCTGACCCTTTGCATGGTATCTTGCCTTTCCTTTTAGAGTATCCGATTGTACATGCCTATCCATGGCTGATGAGGAATAGCCTGACGCTGAGTTGCCCCTAGAGACAGGAGGTTTGCACACTGTATCATTGCTTTTGCAGGATTAAAGTCTCCAACCAAGGGAAGAACTCCCAGACAATTCTGTGTCTCATTTACAAAGGAAAAAATAAAATCAGAGGCCCTTGTGCCTAAGCCAGTTCTGTTCACCTTGCAGTATTTTAGTGCGGTCAAGGAATATGCCAAATAGATCACTTTCCAGATTTAAAAAAATGCTGCTGCAAAGTGACTCCAGACACTACTGTAATCAGTAGATTTGTGCACAAATCAAAACATGAACTTGGTATTCATCATCCCATCCCTAGTCTCATTATATAATGCAATCTATTGTTCACAAGTGTTAATAGTATTCACTAACACTGCAGGGACCCTTTTTTCCCCACAGCAGGATACGAGTAACTCCCATTGAAATAAATAGGGAGTAGTTATATTCTGTAGGAGCAGAATCAGACCCCAGGAGACCATTTTTGATGATTAGGTAAGAATCTGCTTCCTATGATCTCATCTGCATTAGGTTAATGCAGTGAAAACCTTTTTGAGGAGGACGGAAAATAATTTTTTTTTCTTGGTTGAACGATGAAGTATTCTTAGCCAGGAGATTGATATAATGAAATCAGTGCTGGGGAGTGCTCCAAGACTGCCTTTTACCTGTCTGCTTAAACAGGCCTGATTCTCCTCTCACTTCAGCCAGTTTTACACTGCTGTTACTGCGTCAGGTTAGGGGACTCCTGATTTACACCAGTGTGAATTGGGCTCCTCAATCCTTACAAAATACACATAATCACTAGTATGGCATTATTTTGCCTAAACTATAACACTAGAGTCATTGAACAGGCATTTCTGTTAGATAGCATTGCCACTTCATCCATTCATCATAGCCTTTTACTAGCCTAATCATAACGTACAAGCTCGTTACCACGGTATTCAAGTTCCCTCAGAAGTTCTGAGAAAGGTTATTTCATTCATTTTCTTCGCTTTCTTATCTGAAGAACCTTAAATGGTTGCCACACTTCTTTGCTGAGCACTCCTGCAGTTTCTGTTTTGTACTTATAGATTTACTCCTGTTACCCACTCAGTGAAATTCTGCCTATAAATACAGCTGCTCTTGAACAATCTGCCTTGCGGAGAGGCACAGTGGTTCAGTGGCTAGTGCACTGGACTTGGGAGTCACAAGACACAAGCTCTATTCACAGCTTTGCTATGTGACCATGAAAAACTACGTCACTACTGTTTCCCTTTCTTTATTTCAGTTGTAAGCTCCTACGGGCAGAGGTTGTCTTGCACTATGTTTCTACAATGTGTCGTACTATAGGGTACCAGACTCAGTTGGGGAACTGTCCTATAAAACAGTCCAGTCTGTGTGTGTCAGCCTTGGAGACATTTGGCAAGTAGTTTCTTGGCTTCTGCACTTGGTTGAAATGTGGTATTGGTTGTCTGATAGTGGGGTGAAGATGGAGAAAAAAAAATGAAACCTTCAGAATACTGACCCAATGTATATGTCCTGTCCTCAACACTGAATTGGAGGGGACGGATAGCTCAGTGGTTTGAGCATTGGCCTGCTAAACCCAGGGTTGTGAGTTCAATCCTTGACGGGGCCATTTAGGGATCTGGGCCAAAAATTGGGGATTGGTCCTGCTTTGAGCAGGGGGTTGGACTAGATGACCTCCTAAGGTCCCTTCCAACCCTGATATTCTATGAATTAGAGGGATTACCACCTTTTAAAACTATTTATGTCCCTTGACACGAGCAATGTAAAACAGTCGTGCCACGTTGCTGTATTGTAACATCCAAGAGAGAAAGAAGATTTACAGTATCCAGGGATAATGTCTAACAGTGCTTCTCAAATTGTTGGAAGTTGGACTGTTTCAGGAAAATGAACCAAATCGCAAGCTTTCCCCTCAGTCCTGCCACGTGCTGAAGGCCTACCCAGAATGAGCAGTCACTCAAATCTGGTTGACACTGGGAATTTACATAATCACAGCTACATCTCTCAAAGGTGTGAAGGAGGAAGTGTTATTTACCCCTTCACGTAACAGAAGAGCCAGGGGCCACTCAATGAAATTAATGGGCAGCCGGTTTAAAACAAACCAACAAGTATTTCTTCACACAACGCACAGCCATCCTTTGGGATTTGTTACCAAGAGATGTTGTGATGGCCAAAAATATAATTGGTTTAATAGAAGAATTAGTTAGGTTTATGGAGGATAGGTCCATCAATGACTATTGGCCAAGATGGTCAAGGATGCAAACCCCCACCCCCATGCTCTGGGTGTCCCTTCCTCTGACTGCCAGAAGCTGGGAGTGGATGACAGAGGATGGATCACCTGATAAGTGCCCTGTTCATTCCCTCTGAAGCATCTGGGCTAGATGAACCATTTGTCTGATCCAGTGTGGCTGTTCTTATGTAAAACAATATGCCATGGGGAACCCCAACTAACAAAGCTGGCCTTTTAACTCAAACAGGGGCTTCTGAAGTTAGATGTAGAGGTCCAGGGTTCAATCTCTGCTGACAACACAACCATGGGTATAGTTACACAATAATAAAACCTAGCTCTTATATAGAGCTTTTCATCAGTACATCTCAAAGTGCTTCACAAAGAAGGTATAACTATCCCATTTTACAGATGGGGAAACTGAGGCTCAGAGCAGTGAAGTGACTTGTCCAAGGTCACTGAGCAGTCCAGTAGTAGAGCTGGGAATACCACCCAGGTCTCTTGAGTCTCAGTCCAAGTCCTAAAGGCCACACTACGCAAGCACTACAAGTTAGGTACCATCCCAAATATTCCCCTCTACATCTGGCTAGAAAGGTAAAACAATCATTAATCAGCTAATCATCCTCTCCATCGGTCCACGGCGCCACAAAACTCTAGATCACACCTGAACGGTGAGACAACCTTGGTTTAGTTTTACAGTCCCCTGGGCAGCAGATGCAGAACATTGTGTGGAGGTCAATGTGCCCTCTAATTTTTGACAGGCTGTGTGCACAAAAGATTTCTTCTGTGCAAATTTATGACAGGCCATGTGCACAAAAAAATTCTTCTGTGCAAATTGTTGTGCTTCTGTGCAACTTTTTGTGTGTGCGGTGTTTCGCTGTGTGCATGGGGTTTAGGATCTGTGTGCGCGTGCACAGCTTAGAGGGAACAGTGGTGGAGGTCAGCACTGGGATTCCCAAAGGAAGTCCCCCACCCCCATTTCCCAGATGGGAGGGTGGGGGCTGTGGTTTAAGCCTCAAGGGGAAGGAAGTATAGGAATCCTTAGGGCGGTGGTTCTCAACTGTGATCCACCTCTTCTTCAGGGAAAGCCCCTGGTGCGCTGGTCCAGGCCAATGCGGGTGCGGGACATGGCAGACAGCACATCCCTCGGCCCACGCCGCGTCCCGCAGCCCCCATTGGCCTGGAGTGGCGAACTGCGGCCCTTGGGAGCCGCGACCGGCCGAACCTGCAGACGTGGCAGGTAAACACACCAGCTTGGCATGCCAGGGGCTTTCCCTGAAGAAGCAGTGGACCACAGTTGAGAACCACCGCCTCAGGGCTTCTTCCAGGTGAAGAGAGAAAACACAAAGGAACCGCAACAATACACTTTGCTTCCTTCCCCCACCATATGAAAAGCCGATTTAGAAAGGGACCCGCGTGACTCCTCTATTAACGTGACCAACAGTAACATTCCCACAGCCTCCACAAGGAATGTGGAGATCAGCCAAGATGGAAAAAAATCCATTTTTATTTGCAAAGACATCTGAATACGTGTTTATTTAAAGTATACCGGCTGCAAAAGGATTTCCTTCAGTTAGTGACCTCCGATGGAAGCGCAGCTGCCCCCCGCCCAGTCATGGTGAACTGATTTTTTTCCTCAGCCTTCTAGAGAGCTTCTAGCTTTTATACTATGATATGTTCTATTACACTGGAGAGGAGGTATGTCGCCTTGAAATACGTTATTTTCTATTACTCATATTTAAAATTCCTTTCATGTTATACATGGGTGACATTATTGGAAGCCTGATTGTCCAATAACAAGCTATTACCACATTTCACTGTATAGTAACTTTGCTGTTGGCCCTGCTTCCCACACTGCTTTAATTGCTATCTTCTCCCTGTAGACAGTAGAGCTGTGCAAAGAATGGATTTTTTTCCCATTTGCAGACAGTTTGAAAAAAATACAATTGTTTTGCGTCGACCTGAAAGTAAATTTTTGGCAAATCAAAGAGAGGGGAAAAAAGTCAATTTGAATTGAACAAAAAATGGGTTTGTTTAGATTTTGAGCTCACATACACGTTAGCATTTTTTAAAAATAAAACTGAAGGAAATTCTGCAGTCATTTAGACTCCCAAAATTGAAACCTTATTTCAAAAATGTCAGTGAAAAATTTTTATTTTTGAATTTCCCCTTTCCCCCAGATGAACAATTTGGCAAAAAAAATGACATGAACGCACAAAATATTTTGGTGTCACTGAATCTGCATTTTTTCATCCAAAGAAAGTTTCAGCTGAAAAGTTTCTAGTAGATAGTGTACGTATCCTATTGGTAAAAAGTAATTTTCCTATAAACATTTTCTATTATGTAATATGTTCATGGAACTATGTTGTTGCTAGGTAAAGCTTACCTATTTTCATCCCTCTCTTTTTTATTATTGGCCTTTGCTTGAAGTCAGCATCTTTGGCCTACATAGTCATTCGTACTAATGCAAAGTGAATGTGAAATACCACTATTCCCATTTGGGATCATTTTCACCCATTTTGCACTGGCATGAATGCCTACACTATGTTCAGGGCAATGATGAGTTGGCCCATTTGTTTTTTTAGCAGTTCTCTATAGTCTTCACATGAAGTCATGTTTAAGATCTTCACCACATAGGGCACTTGGCATCATAGGCCAGATTCAGGCCTTCCGTGAACACCTGCATCTTTAGGGATTTTACTAAAGTTCCATGGACATCAGTGGGAGTAAAGATATCCAGGGTAATGACTCTGTGCATTATCAGGCTGTGTTGCACTGAGTCAGTTTCCTCCAGTGAAACTGACTAATTGATACTGACAAAGATAAATACATCTCTGCACAACTTGGGGTATAGCTACAATTCTTGCCCCCCCACCCCCACAGCATGGCTCAATCATTTCATTATCAGCAACACTGCAGTTCCAGGACTTGTTACAAGGAAACAAAAAAGTTACCATAAAATTCCAGTGCAAATGCACTGTGGGGGCAAAATTCACCCAGTGCAGGGGGTGAGTAAGAGGCCTATGTAACACTTAGACCTTCAAAAGAGGACTCACATCGGCCTGGTGTAGTTCCTCTGCATGAACAGGCTGAATGAATATACAACATGGAGCAGAGGGCAAAACTAAGGTCTAACTTACATTATTTTTTTGAAATAATAAAGCAGACTTTGAAGTTTTTGCTTAAAAAATATAATAGTTATCTGGATAGATCCAAGAAGTTTGCATTTGATGGATTGTCAAGGAAATGGGTTATTTAAAATGCTGTGTCTTTTTTTGTTTCACTTGAAAGATTTGGCTGGTGTTTCAAGTTCTCATGAGACACCTTGGAAATACTAATAGGATCTTTTGATTGTTGTTCATTATAGGTATATTGAAACCCTAGTGAAGAGGGAGGACATTTAAATAGCTTCAGAAACATGCAATGTACAATGTAGGGAATTTAAAGGCTCTCAAGTCACTTAAATGGGGGCCACCTCCAAAAAATAAGTCATGCATATGAAAAACAAATCTTTCATTTGCATTAAATCATCATCCATAAAGCTTGACATTGGAGGCAGGCAGCACACTCGGTGCCTCAGTGCATCAAGTTAATGGAGTAGTACGTAGCAATTTTGCATCAGCCTATTACTTTTATCCTTCACAGGTACATTTGGGTACTTAACTTCAGTTGGAAATTACATTATTAAGCATCTTGCCGAGTGCATCAAAAAGGGATTCACTCATTTTAAAAGCCTGTTTGTTTTGTGTAGTAATTTCCTTTCTGAGTCTCACTAATGATTGTTGATATTACTGCAATAGCAACCACTTAATCAGCTGATGGTATAAAAAATTGGAAAAGTCTCATCAAGGATGCATTTCATTTTACAGACAAATATCCTGGTGCAGTCACTTATAGGGTAAAGGAACAGCGACTTATGTAAGGATCAGTTGGTTTCTAAGGTCATTCCCAAAGTAATGTGCCACCGGCAGCATAATACCCTCTACAGGATCTGCACGACACACATTGCAAGATACCCTCTGGACAGAAGAAATGACTGGAGCAGATATTAGTATAATTTCATGTACCGCCTACTGGGTAATTCAAGCCATGTGCACACAGATTGACTTCCTGGTGTCTCCTCCAAACTCTTCCCTCCTTCAATCTGTGCTCCTCCCTCCAAATTGCATGCGGGGTACAACAAGTATTACCAGGCATTTATGGCACTTTCCATTTTCAGAGCACTTTAAAATATTACCAAGTTATTCTTCATAACACTCTTGTAATGTAGAAAGGTATTATCCCTGTTTTACAGGTGGTAAAACTGAGGCAGAGGGGTTAAATGACTTGCTCGTAGACACAGATGGAATCCACATCAACCCCAGCATAACGAATTCTAAAAGTGTTCCTTGAATCCCAGTGCTCCTCTGACAACTAAGCCACACCCATGTTCCATCCCACCATGACATCATATGTCATGTACACAGTAACTTCTGTCAGTTTCAGTCTTTGCACTCACCTGAGGTGTCCCAGGAGAGACATTAGCCACTCCAAAGAGAGAGATGGGGATACGACCATGACTACATCCCACTTAGGGCCAGCCAGCAGAATTAGCTAGCCATGGTGAGGAGCATCTCTTTAACGGGGGGAAAACAAGGGATATATCACCACTCTGTGCATGGGAGCTCTAGGAGGTGTGGCTTGGACTAATGGGTATGTCTGAATTATGACCTCCAAAGAACTGATATTTGCATGCCTCTTGGGGGTCTACAAGATCTTTCTTCTCACTCCGTGATAAGCCCCTTCCTGCACACATTCCATGCCATGGCTTATGATGGGGGGCTGCACAGAGGAGCCTATGACTCCCCAACACCATGCCTATGCCAGGCGAATATCCTGGTCAGCTGAGATTTTAAGATCCCTATACACTGCTGCAGTGGTGTACAGGGGCCGTAGCAGAGAGGAGAATTCCCTCCTATATCCTTATGCTGCAGCTGAATTGTGGCCGCTTCTGAAAAGGTGGAAGTCATTCGGACAGCAGTATGCTGCACAACACTAGTGGGAGTGGACAGAGGGACGCATTGTTTGCGTGCCTTCACACATGAACCCTGTGAGCCTTCAAGTGTGCTCATCACCACTAACAATGCTACCCTTGCACTTCACTCCTTTAAAGAGGTGCCACCAAAAAAATCTTTTGCAGGTGACGTCAGAGTCATAGATCTCAAGGCCAAAAGCGACTGCCAGATCATCTAGCCTGACTTCCTGTATATCACAGGCCACCAGCACCTGCACACTGAACCCAACCACCAAAATTAGACCAAAGTATTACAGCCCACTGGAGAGTGCACTATCAGTGGCCACAAGCAGAGAATAGGAGGGACCCAGGTGCATCAATGGCCGAGACCCCTGCAATGGCACGGAATTGATTAAGTGAGATACATGACGATAATCCCAGCAAGTGACCCGCAGTCCATGCTGCAGAAGAACACACCACAACCAAGGTCACCGCCCGTCTGACCCGGGGGGGGGAAATTCCTGGCAATCAGTTAAACCCGGAGCATGTGAGTAAGAACCAACCAGCCAAACACTTGAGAGAGAATGCTCAGTGATGCCACCTCAGTGCCCTGGCCCAACCCACCCAGTGTCTCATCTCCAGCTGTGGCCATGCCTGATGCTTCAGAGGAAGGAGACCTAACACCAAAAAAATCCACACCAAAATACATTGGGAAGGGGAAAAGTTCCCTCCCTCGCCCCTGCAGGTGACAGTCTGAAGCATGAGCTTTAGGAACATTGGAAACTGGAAGAGAGCCCCAGGGCTGCTGAGCATCATCCCAAGCAACCCAGTCATTCAATCCCACTGAAATTTGTCCAACTCTCTCTCAAAACTAATTACGTTGTTTGCCCCCCACAACTCCTACTGGGAGGCTGTTCCAGAACCTCATTCCTCCGGCTGTTAGAAAGGTTCTAGTTTCCAGCCTGAAGATGTTCATGGCCAGTTTATATCTATTTGTTCTTATGCCAGCATTGTCCTATAGCTCTTCACAGCTTAATGTACTTAGAGAGCATCATATCCCCTTCTAGCTCTTCCAGTCTCATAAGAGAAGCCCATTCCTTTTATCATTCTAGTAGCTCTTCTCTGCACCTTTCCAATTGGAGTTCATCTTTATTGAACAGTGGGGACCAAAATTCTACACAGCATTCCAAATGAGGTCTTACCAGTGTCTTGCATTAATACTTCTCTAACTCTACTGGAAATGCTTCACCTGATACAGCCTAGTATCAGGAGGAGGTTTACCATGAAACAGCCCCCAGTGACAGAGGGCCCCCAAAATGCAGGACAAAGATCTGACAGCCTACCCCTGCGTCCCGGCTGGTGGCACAGCAGGGCTCAGGCAGACTGCCTCCGTGCTGTGGCCGGTGGCCCCACGCCACGCCCGGAAGCAGCTGGCTGCTGGCACATCTCTGCGCACCCCTGGCAGGGGGGGGCGCTCCATGGCACTGCCCCCACCCTGGGCAGCACATGGAGACCCATTGCCCTCTTCCCCCCAAGGGGCGCACAGAGACATGCCAGCAGCAGAACCAAAGCAGCTCCCCGCCTGCTGCGCCTCCCTCCCTCCACACCGCTTCGCTCCCAGAAGTGCCAGCATATTCCTGTGTCCTCTGGGGGGGGTGTCTCTGCGCGCTGCCCCCACCCCAAGCGCCAACTCCACAGCTCCCATTGGCCAGGAACTGCAGACAATGGGAGCTGCAGGGGCGGTGCCCACGGGCAGCGGCACACGGAGACCCCCCCCTGCCCCGCCCACCTAGGAGCTGCTGCCAGAGGGGTCTGTGTGCCGGTTGCTTTGGGAGCCACAATGCCCAAGGTAAGCACCGCCCCCTGCCCCACTCCTGCACCTCAACCCCCTGCTCCAGCCCAGAGCCTGCACCCCACACCCAAACTTCCTCCCAGACCCCTCACCCCACAACCCAACCCCCTGCCCTAGCCCAGAGCCCACACCCAGCACTCAAACTTCCTCCCACAGCCCGCACCCTCCCCCCACACTCCAACCCCCTGCCCCAATCAAGGTATCTCACTTTATTTTCATTTACTTCCCATTACTTATAATATAGGAGGAGGATTGAGAAAAAAAGAATGAAAAACAGCAGGGAGATGAGAGAATGTTCCTTTTCTTGGCTGGGTCCCGAGGGGGGACCCTGAAAATGAATCTGTGCACAAAGCCTCACTAATTCTAAATCTGCCACTGCCTAGTATCTCATTTGCCTTTTTTACAGCTGCATCACACTGGTGGCTCATAGTCTTCCTGTGATTGACCAACACAACCAGGTCTTTCTGCTCGGACATTTCCAATTGATGAACACCCAGCTTACAGCATGAAATTATTAGACCTTAAATGCATGACCTTGCACTACTGAATCATTCTGTTTGTCACTCCAGTCATCCAGATCCATCTGTACAGTATTTTGACCCTCCTCTGTATTAACGATGCCTCACAATTTGGTATCATCAGCAAATTTCATTAACACGCCTACTTTTTGTGCCAAGATCAATATTTTTATTAATGAATGAGATTGGTCCCAAGACCAATCCTTGAGGAACTCCACTAGCAATTTCCCTCCAGTCTATAACAAACAGGCTGTGATGAAAGGTGAACTTTTTCCCCCTTTAGCTAGTTCCTTACTCAATTTACAATTCTTGTACTAATCCCCATCTTCTCTAATTTAATTAATCATTTCATTGGTACCAGCCAAATGCTCCACTGAAGTTCAAGTATATTCGATCTACCGTATTTCCCTTATCTTAAAAAAAAGATTTCATGTTGTCCCACGTAGCCTGGAGGTACCACCTCCATCTAGAGATATTAGTTCTGGACATAAGATAGCTTCACCACTGCCACCCTCCATGAGTTCCAAGTTTGCAAATTTGTAGGGCTTGTACCAAGGATGAAAATAAGCCAGTACGGTGTACCAGTAAAAAACAGCGTGGCAGCGTACTGGTAAAAAAGTGGCCGAAGCATTCAGTCCGGGATTACTTTCACCTCCTTTGGCTGCATAACATCTTAAACTCAGCTAATAAAAGCCTGAAAAGTGAAAACTCACTGTCACATTTCTCTCCTCCCTCCTCCTCCAGCCAGGCTGCAGAAGGTGGCTAGGCTCGGCCCTTCACGCCCGCCTTCACCCACTCGGCCGTGGCTCCTCTCCAGCTTGCAGCAGGGAGGAGGGGGATTGGCTGACACAGAAGCCCATGGTACCTGCATCACAGCTTAAGCTCAGCTGTGTCAGTTGTGTCGTAGGATTAGGGGCCATTTCTAGCATCCTTGTTTATTTCACAGTTGTTGGTGTGACCAAAGGGCAGTTTTTTTCCTGCCCTAGATCCAATACACAAACACAATCAGAATTGGGGACCATTCCCGAGTTCAAGTCTATCCCTCCCTATCAGAGGATGGATGTGATGCCAAATGGCTGGCAGATCCTCGTTGAAATGTTTACTTTAAAAACTCATGATCTCTCATTTGTAAGATATGTTTACATCAAAGATAAAGATAAAAACAGCCCTCTTTGCAATAGAAGCCTGTCATCTTGTTTTGTGTATCCCATATTTAACCTAGGTGTTTGAGAGATTGGCACACACGACACGTACCATCAATACTGCCTTCCATCTCATGGTCTTGCAAATTAACAGAGTCAATAAAGCACCCCAGGGAGCTGGGTAAGAATCCTGAGTTTTACAGAAAGCTGAGGCAGAGTGTACTAAGCTTATGGTTCTACAAATCAGTCCCCTGCCAAGATGCCTACAGAACAGTGCCTGCTGAGAACACTCAGGCACTTAGTGAACCGATCTGGGAGTTATTTGCACTGCAGGAGCTATTCAGAACCCCAAGATCAGTGGCTCATGGGACTAGGCCCTGTGCAAACATCATAACAGACAGTCCCCGCCACAAATTGGAAGGGGAAGCATAAGCACAGAAAGCTGATTGGTCCAGGGTCACTCAGCAGGTCAGTGGCACAGCCAGGAGTTGAAGCCAGGTCCCCAGAGTCCCAATCCAGTGTCAGGCCTACGAGATCATACTGCCTCTTTTTGCAAAGCCATGTTCTTATCCTGAGCTCATCCTCCCTCCCTCTCCCACGCATCTGTTTGTTCATCCACCCACTGTGTCTTGTTACTAACCAAGCTCTTTAGAGCAGGCGGTGTCTTTTTACTATTTGTTCATAGAGTAGTAAGGTGGGGGGTGGGAGGGAGGTTTTGGTGCTGCTGAAATACAAATAAGACCCAGGAGAGAGCCAACAATAAAACAGAGGTCTCTTGACTCACCACAAGACCCTCCATCTTCCCATATATGTGCAGTAAATGCAAAGCGGACATAACTTTATGCAAGTTGAATGCGGCATTGCAATTTTTGCTAGTCTAGCTGAATTGAAAAGGAAAAGTGAACTAAGCTGCCTCATTACCGTGACATGTGGTGACAGCGCCTGCATTGGAATTTAGTAATACAGCTTGGCTGTAGATTTCTTTTTATGTCCAAATTTTAATATAGAAATTGTTCCTGTAGCTCTGGGCTGCCTGAATTACATCTGTGCCATCTGTCCACAGTCCCCACCTCCTCCCACCCTATACACACACACACTCACCACATCTGCGGGTCATAAGTCTGGTGTATTAAAAACTATTGTTAAAATTGGGATTTATCGCTTTAAATTCTCAGGGGTTTCTTGCAGGCAGGGGATGCTGTAGGGAAGCTTGAGATCAGAGTCATTCCACAGGCAGAGAGTGAGTAAGGTGGGGTGAGTTGTGCCTCTGTTTTTGGGACCGGCCAGCTTTGTGTCTCTATGTTGCAGTTCTTGTGTGATATACTGAATGCTAAGAACTAAAGTAGTGTTACAATGCAACTTTTCAGCAAGCATTTGTTTCTAGCTTATGCATGAATACACAACAATCTCAACCACAATTTGCTTTGGAATGAAAGAAGCAGCTGAGTTTTCACTAGAGGTCACTCATTCAAATATTGATCCAGCCCCAGTCTGTTTGGCTTATGAGATAGGTAATGCCTCTGTGATGGGTTGGTATCACAGAAACCCCCTTCGAGCTGCTACCTGGTGTGCCAAGGCTACTTCTGCCCCTGCTTTCCTGCCTTTTCCAGCTTGGGACTCCAGAATCCTGTCTGTTTTCAGCCAGGCCTGTTATCCTGCTGCAAACCCAGACCCAGGTCTGAACCACGTCCACTAATAGCTGTAGGCCTACCTGGAAGCAACTCAGGAAGTGCTCTTGCCTTTGACACCCAGGTGCCCAACTCCCAATGGGGTTCAAACCCTGAATAACTCCGTTTTACCCTGTATAAAGCTTATACAGGATAACCTCATAAATAGTTCGCCCTCTATTTCATAGATAGAAAGATATGCACAGCTGTTTGCCCCCTCCAGGTACTAACACGTACTCCAGGTAACTTAATAAGTAAAAAGTGATTTTAATAAAGTACAGAAAGTAGGATTTAAGTGATTCCAAGCAGTAACAGACAGAACAAAGTGAATTACTAAGTAAAATAAAATAAAACACAACACGCACATCTATGTCTAATCAAACTCAACACAGATAAAAACCTCACCAGTTCCAGAAAACTTCTTTTACAGGCTATAGTCCTCCTAGCCTGGGTCCAGCAATCGCTCACACCCCCTATTGTCTTTGTCCTTTGTTCAGTCTCTTTCAGGTGTTTCTTTGGGGGGTGGAGAGTCTCTCTCTTTAGCCAGCTGAAGACAAAATGGAGGGGTCTCCCAGGGGTTTAAATAGACTGTCTCCCCTGGATGGATGCTTCTCCCCACTCCCTGTGTAGCATCATGTTACCCTGGAGTTTGGGGATCACATGGGCAAGTCACATGTCCATGCACAATTCAGTAACTAGCCCAGTGACATTCTTGACCTAGCTCAGATATGGATTGGTGTCTGCAACTTCTTTGGTCTGTTTAAGAGTTTCTTGATTGGGCTCTTAACCTGCACATTCCTTTCCCCAGGCCTTGATCCCATGCTCTTACAGAGGCTATGTACAAACCCAGCAAATATACAACCAATATTCATAACTTCAACTACAAAAATGATACATGCATACAACCAGGAGGAATAGATTCAGTAGGTCATAACTTTTACAGAGATATGTTACATGGCACATGTAGCATAAAACATATTCCAGTTACATCATATATACATTTATAAGCATCTCCTCATAAAGTCTCATTGGGTACACCGTCACAGCCTCCTCTTGCTCTTGGACTATTATTAGGACCCTGCCAAATTCACGCCCATGAAAAACGCGCCACGGACCGTGAAATCTGGTCTCCCGCCGTGAAATCTGGTCTTTGTGTGCTTTTACCCTATACTATACAGATTTCACAGGGGAGACCAGTGTTTCTCAAATTGGGAGTCCTGACCCAAAAGGGAGTTGCAAGGGGGTTATTTTAGCCGGGGGAGGGGGGTCGTGATATTGCAACCCTTACTTCTGCCTTCAGAGCTGGGTGGCTGGAGAGTGGCGGCTGTTGGCCGGGTGCCCAGCTCTGAAGGCAGCATCCCCCCCAGCAGCAGCTCAGAAGTAAAGGTGGCAAGACCATGCCCTGGCATCCCTATTTCTACGCTACTGCTGGCGGCGGCTCTGCCTTTACAGCTAGGCTCCCGGCCAGCAGCCGCCGCTCTCCAGCTGCCCAATTCTGAAGGCAGCACCACTGCCAGCCGCAGCATAGAAGCAAGCAATACTGCAGTACCCCGCTACAATAACCTTGCGACACCCCTCCCCCACAATTCTTTTTGGGCTCAGGAGCCCTACAATTACAAACACCTGTGAAATTTCAGATTGAAATAGCATAAATTTCATGATTTCAGATTTTTTAAAATACTATGACCGTGAAATTGACCAAAATGGACCTTGAATTCAGTAGGCCCTTAACTATTATGCTAATAAATTTTGAATGAATGACTGTAAAAGACCCCACTCTTCACTCACGTTTCAGGGGCTCCCCCTGGGTAAAGATGCAGCTCAAAACAATCTTGCTGGAGTCTGCCTTTAATTAAGCAGTTGTTTGTTTTGCAGTGTAGCATGTTTGTGTTCTATGTGCCTGCTAATTTGTGCTCTGTGATTATTTGTTTGGGTGGTAAAGGCTCTTTCAGGTCAATAATGAAAGATGCAGAGTATTAAAAAATGGTTTTGAGTACATATTTAAAGAGAGAAAGAGGAATGAACACATTTGTCACAGCTTTCCCTTTGTACAGTGTGAGCGTAGCCACATTTTGTTCCTTGACACTTGGATGCTTTAGGCATCTGTGCTGTATTTTCCTTTACAAGCAGAGAGAAGATGGAAATTTGAAATTAGGTGGAGATTTTTTTTTTAAACAGCTTTATATAGAACACTCCAACAGTCATGAGAAAAATTAAAGGCTATAAAAATAATCCCGTTCTCTTCTTTTGCTATGTAAATGCTGGATGTTTAAAGATTTGCCATCACTGCATGTCAGAAGAGCATTCTGCGCGATACCGCTGTCATTTATCTGCAGCGCAAATAACCAGCTTTAACCAAAGGCAAAATAAGATTTCATCAAGGGATTTTTTTTTTATTCATGCACTGACTTGATTAGTATCAACTTCCACCACTAAAGGATTTATTCACATTTTGTTTACCGAGTTGTGGAGAGACTTTTCCTCATCATGATAGTCCTAGGGGCAGCAAGCTGTGAACGCGCTCTATACCCAATATGAGATCCAACCTGACAACTGCTAAAATAGAAGTTACTAAAATTTCCAAATTGGAAGTGTCAGAAAAATTAGTTGGTTAGAGAAAGGATCTGGCCTGACTCTCAACCCCTGCACTGAAACTAAAAAGTCTATTGAAGGTTTTAATCCATTTAAACAAGCATAGACACATTTCACACTCCCAGTCCAGAGTTTATTCTGCCCCTTACCTCTGATACAGTCCTGGGGCATTACATAACCTACCTATTCTGCAGGGGGAATGCCACTGATTTCCTATTAAAAGAAAAACGAAAATAAGAAAGAAAAACTTGTAGCACCTTAGAGACTAACAAATTTATTTCAGCATAAGCTTTCGTGGGTTGTTACCCACTTCATCGGATGCAGTGGGTAACAACCCACGAAAGCTTATGCTGAAATAAATTTGTTAGTCTCTAAGGTGCTACAAGTTTTTCTTTCTTATTTTCGTTTTGCTGACACAGACTAACACGGCTACTACACTGAAACCTATTAAAAGAAAGATACCCTTCCTG
Source organism: Macrochelys suwanniensis (assembly GCA_033296515.1). Taxonomy (NCBI): domain Eukaryota; kingdom Metazoa; phylum Chordata; order Testudines; family Chelydridae; genus Macrochelys; species Macrochelys suwanniensis. The sequence continues at coordinate 12,894,230 of CM065780.1, read as the reverse complement.
GTGGGCAGGTGGAATTTTAGCATTAAGCATCTAAGTGGTTTCTTTTGATTGCTCTACGACTCCTTTGCAGCACCAGAGCCCTGACATTGTGAATACAAGGGATGTATCTGGTATGGAACACAATGGCGTATGGCCAATATTAACTCAGAACTTCTCGTAGGAAATAGCCTTAACATAGGACACACATCATGGTTCTTAGTGAAAGAACTCCATTATGAGATACCTCTCATCTTCTCTACTCCCTACTTTTGTCTTGCACCATTCTCCTCTTGGTCCCTTATCACTGTGGCCTGTATTGTGCAGGAGGTCAGACTAGATGATCATAATGGTCCCTTCTGACCTTAAAGTCTATGAGTCTATCAATCTCACCACTGTTGGTGCAGGGACTTTCTTCTCTGCCAATGAGAACAGCCTCCCATAACTCTCTGCTTCATTCTCCTCCTCCTTCCCACCCCATTTACATTCTCAGGTCATATCTGTTCTCCCTTGCACATAGCTCTTAACTTCTCTCCCACTCTGGTATGGAAGCCCAATACCCTTGTTCATACTGATTATCACACTGCTTACTCTACAGTGAATGGTGTAGCATGAATAAAGGCTCCAGATCTGAGACTTACTATTTAAGGGTCTATGCCTGTAACCCTAACTCCAGCAAGTAGTTAGTGGGAAGCCAATGAGACTGCTCACTTAGGGCCTTATTCTACCATTTTTATTCCAGGGTATTCCCACCAAGGTCCTGTAGCAAGGTACCACTCTACAGGAGAATTTGGCTTATAAAACAACTCACATGAGTGAGGGCTGCAGGATCAAGTTCATAATCTCTACTGCATTATGTAACTGCAAATTACTCGGGGGGGGGGGCAGCTAGTACAGAAGAATGATAGAAAATAAAGTTGTATTGTGTCTTATTTAATGCCTTGAAGGAAAAGTCACTGATGCAATTCCAGGCTGCATACATACACAATTTAATTTAACCAAACCCTGATTTCCAGGCCAATGAGCACTTTAAGAAAACAAGGCCATGAAGGAACTGAGTTTCGATGCTCATATTTCATTCATTTTCTTACTGCATTTCTCAATTTTAACATAATGGAAATGTGGTTTGTAATCTCACTGGCATAGTGTGAAATTCTTGCTAGCCTGCCAATAACTAAAGCAGGGAGGGAACTACAATAAGCATTGGGCATTATAGGCTGCGATTCATGAAACAGACCTGCACTGCAGACTCAGATATTGGAAACCGAACCTATCCATTTAAAAACCTGCATGAGGCTTTTAAAGATGCAGAAGTGGCTCTTGGGATGCCTGCATGTATACAGCATCTCCATGCTAATGATCAGAAGGGCAGGGCAGGGATATACTGAAGCCATGCTGTTTGTCTTCAGAGCATAGATTGAGAGAGACCCATCTCTCCTCACTCCAGTGGGTGAGAGGCAGGACTGGCACAGTCTCAAGCACTCTCTGCTTCCTTTTTTGTGATCTAAAGTCCATAAGGATCAATGGAAAGACTCCCATTAACTTAACTGGGCTTTGGAGCAGGCTCTGTGACAGCAGGAAGGAAAGCCAGGTGGTGAGTAGAGGCGGTTTGTGATTCTCACGCAGCTCTGCGAGAGAAGCAGGGAGATCAGTACCAGCCCACCCCTTGAGCAGTCCCTCTCTGCTCTCCTCCAGGCTACTTTGATATCTCACTGTGCGTATGGAAAAGGAGTCTAGTCCCTCTGCTGCTGGAACATGTGCTCCTCCTACGCTGATCTTCTAAGGGACAGGCAGCCACCCACCCTGCACTTCATCTTATCTGCCCCTTACTATAGAAAGTATCATGGGCCCTTGGATGGAAGGACTGAGTGAGTCAAGGGCCACTCTGACTACCGAGACCACCATATGTTAAACGCACCTGCCTTCACCGTTACCTTGTCTTGCCTTGCTCCCACTCTTATTCTCTTGTTGTGTATTGTCTAAGTCCTAAATTGTGAGCCCTCTTGGGAAGGACTGGCTGAGTTTGGACAGTGCCTAGCACAACGGGGTCCTGATCCTTGTTTGGCATCCTCTTGGTTACCGAAATAAGCAAAATTTATTACACAAGCAACATTAAGCTCCCTTACCCTGACGCAAGCATTTAAAGCAACAATAGTTGGTTCAAAGTGTGATATCAAAGTGTGATATCAGCTGCATGGAATGCAGCATCCTACCACGTGTACTAAGCAAACAGTTCTACACAATAGAATGAACCATAGAAGTCAGACTTATGCTTAGATGCAGAGCTAAGAGGAAAACTCACCATCTTCTGGAGCAGTGAAATGGCCATAGAAGGCTGCAGATAATGGATGCAAGCAGGGCCGGTGCAAGGAAGTTTCGCGCCCTAGGTGAAACTTCCTTGCACCAGCCCTGCGCCGCTCCCTCCCCCCACCCCCAACACCGCCCACTCCCCAGCCAGCTCCCTCACCCGCAGGAGCTCAGCCCAGCTCCCCCCCCCCCCCCGCCCCCGGGTCACGGCAGCTGAGCATGGAGCCGGGAGGCAGCTCGCCGCGGCTGCCTCCTGCCTCCCGGCTCCACGTTCAGCATGGAGCCGGGAGGCAGCCGTGGCGAGCCACCCCCCTGCCTCTCAGCTCCACGCTCAGCTGCTGAGCGTGGAGCCAGGAGGCAGCCACGGCGAGCTGCCCTCCTCCCGAAGCCCTGCTGAGCCCCAGCGGCACGGCAACAGCCCTCATCACAGCAGGGCTTCACGAGGAAGCGGGCGGCTGCCTCCTGCCTCCCAGCTTGAGCGTGGAGCCAGGAGGCAGCCGCCCGCAGCCCCCAAATCCTGGCACCCTAGGTGACCGCCTAGGGTCACGAAGTGATAGCGCCGGCCCTGGATGCAAGCATCATACTTGGCAAACTGATTAACTTGTTCAGCAGTGACTTCCTACAAGCTAAGGCAAGCACTGAAAGCACATCATTAGGAGTGGTGTATATACGGTATGTGGTCTCTTAATTAGCCATTACATTCAGGTTAAAAGAATCCTGATTAAGCAGCAAGAAAAAATATTTGCTGCTAACATGAGCTGATTCAAGATGTTCCGACACAGTGCAACTCAGTTTACTGTACACTCATTTAGTGTCCCCTGCTGGAGCAGAGTTTTTACCATAAGTTGCCAGGGGAAGACGAGGGGACGGCAGCAGGAAGAGAATCACACTGCAGATTTTGTATGTACCTACACTGACAATCTGGTTAGGGTTGCCAACTTTAGTTGGACTTATTCCTGGAGGTTTCAGCAGATGACATTAATCTTTAATTAAAGATTAATCTTTAATTCCTGGAGCCTCCAGGACAATCCTGGCGGGTTGGCAACCATAGATCTGGTTGACATTTTTCACTGGGGAGATTATCAGTGCATCAGATCAATCAGTGTCAAGGAAGTGTTACAGAGAAGCATAGCCATTTTGTCCTTTACATTGTTTGGACTTGTGTTGGGGTGCGACTCACAACTGCGGCACCTCCTACTGGCCGCCTTGGGAATTAGCTCTGCGCCCTCTTCTGGTGGTGTCTTGTCCACCATCACCTCTGTTCCTGGACCCACGTCACTCCCACGACTGCAGCATCCTCTTCAGGACCCTGCCCTCCGACTGTGCCACACTCAGTGTTCTCTGCTTCCGGGGGACCTGCAATCTCTGCCCAGCCACTCCCTCAGTGACAATTGCAGTCCATTGTCCTGGGGCCACTTCCCATGCAGCTCCAGCACCCTCTTCTGTCCTTACCTCACGGCCTCTGCCTGCAGGCCCTAGCAGTCAGCCAGCAGCTCTCTCTAGCTCCCCTGTCCCTGCTTGCAGCACTGAATTATCCCAGGTGCTAGGGCTTTTTCACCCTGCTAGGAGCCTGGTCCCTCCCCTCAAGCTCCAGTCACCTACTGAGCTCTCCTCTGCCTGCAGCCCTTCTTATATGGCCCTGCCGTGCCATGATTGGTTGTTCCTCTCAGCCCCTTTCTAATTGGCTGCCTCCAGTGCAGCCTCTCTAGGGCCACTTTTAACCCCTTTTCTGCAAGTGAGGGGCAGCTGCCCCCTCACAGGACCTGACAGCACATTCTGAGAAGGCCAAGACATCCTTCCTGATTACTGTTAAAGTGTAATGATGGCCATCAGCCACCGAGGCATTTGGGAACAGGAACCTTTACCCTGAAGTGACAGCCTTGAGCAAAGACGTTGGCAAGAGCTTATGGGCACAATTCACCATGGTTCTTCACTTTGTGACTTCACTTATAGCAGTACAGAGCAGAGTATAAACTGCTACCTGGTCAGAACAGTTGTGGTGCACACCCCACTTTGCACTGGTGTAAATGGTGCATGGCCTTTGCAGCACTTACTGTAAAATGAGTTAGTAGAAATCCTTTGTTGCAATGTGGATTATTAAAGTAATTTTTATTAAGAATGTGAATTTACATGAGCAAGTGAGACTATATTGGAGATGTACATTTAACTACCCGTGAGGTAAGTGTCCAAAGCAACGGGCTTTCAATACCTCAGCTTGTCAGGCATCTCAGGTTTACCTCCTGCAGACTGAAGTACATTGCATTTACACCTCTTTAGGGCCCTGTCAGAGCCATTTAAAGTGATCTTAGTGAGAGATTCAGGGCATGGCTACACTTACAGATGTAGAGCACCGGGAGTTAAACCAGCCTTCGGAGACTGCAGCAGGGAAAATGCTGCCAAGTGTTTACACTCTCAGCTGGAAGTGCACTGGTGGGGCCATATTAGCAGCTCTTGCAACGCCACAAAGAGCAGTGCATTGTGGTAGCTATTCCAGTGTTCAGGTGGCTGCAACTTGCTTTTCAAATGCGGCGGGTGGGGTGGAGTGTGACAGGGACTGTGTATGTGAGGGGAGAAAGAGTGGGGTTTTGGGGTGCTGAGAGTGTCAGCATGCTGTAAGTTCAGACAGCAGCATGACCCCCCCCACACACACACACACACACACCCTCACACACTCACAGCAAGCAGCATTCCACACTAATAGTTGCTTTGTCCTGGAGCAGATAAGCATGCCGGCTGTCAGAAATATAGCTTTGAAAGGGTATATCTGCATTCCTACAGCCGATTCCAAAACAATGACAAGAGTGGCCACTTGACTTAAGGGGATTATGGGACCTTTCCAGAGGCTGATCAAAGCACAGTAATGCAACACCTCGTTCACACTGACCCTGGGGTGTTTCAGCCGAGGTGCAACAAGAGTTATGCTTCTCGTGGAGGTGGATTACCAGGAGCGCTCCAGCTACAGAGTCCAGGTACTCTACGTGCCTTGCCACTGTGGACGGGTTGGGAGTTAGGGCTGCTTTAATGCACTCTAAGGCCTTGGCTACACTCACGAGTTACAGCGCAATAAAGCTGCCTACAGCGCTGTACCTCACTAACCGTCTACACTTGCAAGGCACATACAGCGCTGCATCTCCGCAGGTACAGCGCTGCAGGTACTCCACCTCCCCGAGAGGAATAACGTTTGTTGCGCTGCCGCTGGTGCGCTGCGGCTCCAGTGTGGCCACCCAATGCGCTCTTATTGGCCTCCAGAAGTATTCGGAAGTATCCCACAATGCCTGTTCTAGCCACTCTGGTCATCAGTTCGAACTCTACTGCCCTGGCCTCAGGTGACCAACTGCCAGTCCCACCCTTTACATTCCCTTGGAATTTTAAATATCCCCTTCCTGTTTGCTCAGCCAGGCATGGAGTGCTCTCAGCGCATCTTTCCAAGTAACCATGCCTCCACGTGCCAGACGAGCCCCAGTATGGCACAATACCGAGTTGCTGGACCTCATCGCTGTTTGGGGGGAGGAAGCTGTCCAGTCCCAGCTGCGCTCCAGCCGGAGGAATTTTGATACTTTTGGCCAGATATCAAGGGCCATAATAGAAAGGGGCCATGACGCAATGCAGTGCAGGATAAAAGTGAAGGAGCTGCAGCGTGCGTACCGCAAAGCCCGCGAGGCAAACAGCCACTCGAGTGCTCTCCCCAAAACCTGCCGATTCTACAAAGAGCTGGATGCAATACTTGGGGGTGACCCCACTACTGTTTCGAGCACCACCGTGGACACAGGAGAGCGGGAGGAGGAGGAGGGGGGGTTGAATAAAGCAGGAGCGAGGGTGCTGTGGCTGGGGGAGACACCCCTGACTCCCTGGGGACATGCAGCCAGGAGCTCTTCTCGAGCCAGGAGGAAGGGAGCCAGTCGCAGTGGCCAGTACGTGGTGGAGGAGAAAGAGAAGAGCAGGTTCACGGTAAGCAGCTTTTATTTTCGGGAAGAAGTTTTTTCGGTGGGGGGTCCTTGGGCGAGGAGGGTTTGGGCTGCATGCATGCCTAGATGCAGAGAGTGCATTGATGTGGTCTATCACATCGTGCAAATCGGCCACTGTAATCTCTTCGAAAGTCTCAGCCAGAGCATGGGCAATGCATTTGCGCAGGTTTATTGGGAGAGCCGCCGTGGTCCTTGTCCCAGTCAGGGTAACGTGTCCACGCCACTGTGCCGCGAGGGGGGACCATTGCTGCACACAGGCAAGCTGCATATGGGCCAGGGTGGAAGCCGCACTGCAGTAGAAGACCCTCCCTTGCTTCTCCGGTCACCCTCAGCAGCGAGATATCTTCCAGGACGAACTCCTGTGGAAAATGTGGGGACAGTGTTCAGTGTAGGTTCCCCCTGCAGTTGTTGGCTCTCCCCAAGGCACAGTAACCCGTGGGACAGTACATCCGTGAAACAATCAGTCCCCCATGACCCTGTGCTTACTCACCATTTTGGGGCTCCCGTGGGTTGTGTGTGCGCTGTTTGGGACGGGAAAATTGTGCTGTTTTGGAGACTGTGTGCGCCCTCCTTAAGTATGGGGGAATCATTGCTCTGTCTGGCATAAAACAATGCTGCCTCTGTTAAGTGTTGCATTTTGCCTTCAAGATGCAACCTTGAGATCTCCGCCATCCTTCTTATCACCGGCTGAGACTCCAAAGGCTCAGGAAGAGGCCCAGAAGAACGAAAAAAGACATGCTGCAGGAAGTTATGAACCAATCTCTTAAAGAGAATCAAAAGGCTCGGGGGTGGAGGGAGAGCGAAAGCAGGCTCCGCCAGGAAAACGCTTTGCACCGGTGGCAAAGCACGCAGCTCCGGCAGGAAAGCACAAAGGAACTGATTAGCATCATGGTGCACCAAGCGGACTCTATCCAGGCGCTCGTCGCCATGCAGGCGGAGCAGTACCGCACCCGCCCTTCCCTGCAGCCATTGGCACAAAACTCTTTGCCTTGTGCCCCCATGTCACCTCCTGCCCAGTTCACCCAACATCCAGGTTCTTATCGCCCACACCAGATGCCTCCAACACCTGTAGCTTCACCACCCATCCCTGGAAACTATGACCCTTACCCACTGCACTCAACCCCCATCCCAAATTATAGACATCCTGAAGTGCAGCCCTCAATGCACTGCACTCCAGACAGGAAGTCCAAGTATGAAAGCAGGACATACCATAACCGGTGATTAAACCATTCCCCAGACCATCCACCACCCCCTTGCCCTTTCTGTCTCACAAGCATCTGTGTTTCTTTTTAATACATGTATTTTCTCTTTAATAAATGGATGTGAAAACAGTCTTTATTACTGCATAAAGTAAAAGATACCTTAGCCCAGGAAAGAAACAGGCAACACAAATCAGCTTAGCAAAGACAGATTACTAATAACATTAGAACCACTTCACTTCAGGGCCGTGCAGGGCAGCAGACATTACTGGTGGTTTTCAGCCTCAAATTGCTCCCTCAAGGCATCCCTAATCCTTGCAGCCCCATGCTGGGCCCCTCTAATAGGCTTACTCTCTGGCTGTGCAAATTCAGCCTCCAGGTATTGAACCTCTGAGGTCCACGCCTGAGTGAACATTTCACCCTTCCCTTCACAAATATTATGGAGGGTACAGCACGCGGATATAACCGCAGGGATGCTGTGTTCGGCCAAGTCCAGCTTCCCATATAGAGATCGCCAGCGGCCCTTCAAATGGCCAAAAGCACACTCCACAGTCATTCTGCACCGGCTCAGCCTGTAGTTGAACCATTCCTTGCTGGTGTCAAGGCTCCCTGTGTAGGGTTTCATGAGCCACGGCATTAAAGGGTACACGGGGTCTCCAAGGATCACAGTGCGCATTTCAATTTCCCCAACCGTGATCTTCCGGTCTGGGAAAAAAGTCCCGGACTGCATCTTCCGGAACAGGGCAGTGTTCCGAAAGATGCGTGCGTCATGCACCTTTCCGGGCCAGCCTGCATTGATGTCAATGAAACGCCCACGGTGATCCACAAGCTCCTGGAGAACCATGGAGAAATACCCCTTCTGATTAATGTACTTGGATGCTAGGTGGGGTGGTGCCAGAATAGGAATATGAGTCCCATCTATCGCCCCTCCGCAGTTAGGGAAACCCATTTGTTCAAAGCCAGCCACAATGTCCTGGACGTTACCCAGAGTGATGGTTCTTCTGAGCAGGATGCGATTAATGGCCTTGCAAACTTGCATCAGCATGATTCCAACGGTCGACTTTCCCACTCCAAACTGGTTCGCTACTGATTGATAGCAGTCCGGAGTTGCAAGCTTCCAGACTGCAATAGCCACCTGCTTCTCCACCGTCAGGGCAGCTCTCAATCTCGTGTCCTTGCGCCGCAGGGCGGGGGCGAGCTCCTCACACAGTCCCATGAAAGTAGCTTTTCTCATCCGAAAGTTCTGCACCCACTGCTCATCATCCCAGACTTGCATGACAACGTGATCCCACCACTCTGTGCTGGTTTCCCAAGCCCAAAAGCGGCATTCCATGGTGCATAGCATGTCCGTGAATGCCACAAGCAAGTTCGTGTCGTACGTGTTACGCGAGTCGATTTCATCGTCATCGTCGGACTCCTCGCTGTCACTGTGGATCTTAAGGAAGAGCTCGACTGCCAAACGTGACGTGCTGGCGAGACTCGTCAGTATTTTTCTCAACAGTTCAGGGTCCATTTCCCGCTGACCGAAATGGAGCACAGATTGCACTACAAAGAAACCATTGAAAGATGGCGCCAAATGTGGATGGAAACACAGGGATTGCTGGGATGCGAAGCGATGCATCATGGGGCATTGGGACAGGACCCAGAATGCACCGTACCCCACGCCCCCTTCCCACAACCCACAGCGCCAGAATGGGAAAAGGTGTTCTGTGGGATACCTGCCCATAATGCACCGCTCCCAAAGCTGCTGCAAGTGCCGCAAATGGAGCCACGTCAGTGCGCTGGCAGTTGCCAGTGTGGACAGGCTGCAGCGCTTTCCCTACTCAGCTGTACGAATACGGGTTTAACTCACAGCGCTGTACATCTACAAGTGTAGTCAAGGCCTTACTTGCAAGTGTAGCCAAGCCCTCAGGCTCTTCCTTTACTTGCCAGAGGCTACATTATGCCAAATCTCTAAAAGAGCTCATTAGAGACCAGCTGAAAGACACAACTTGCTAGATAGCTAGTGGTCAAACGGGTATAGGGAGTGCAAGGGACATTCATGTGTGACAGCAGCAAAATACATCTTTATTTTTCCAGCCCTTGTTGGATAATCTAATTGTCACTCTAATACTAAATGCAAAACACTTATTTTCTGGCAGCTAATTCCTGGCAGATGGAGGCTGCAAGTTTGTAGTGGTTCATAGTTCCTTATAAATAGGCAGCTTTGTGCTTCGGTGGCACTTTATCACATTGGTTGTTTGCTTGGCCTTTGAAGTACCACACAAACTCAATTAACATTGTGTTAACTGCACGGCACTGAACTGATGAATACCAAAGTGGCTGGACACAGAGTAATTAAGTAGCCACCTTCTCAGTATTTCACTTTAAATTTAAAAAAAAAAAAAAAAAAAAAAAAAAAAAAAAGAGAGAGAGAGACTGACTGACTGACTGACTTTTGTTCTGTCAGTTTCCTTAATTCAGGACATGGGAGAAGTAATTACCCTCTGAGTTGATATTGCTCTGTTCTGTTAGCACAGGGTTCTACATAAAATTTTAAGAAATGCTTCCAAAAATATAGGCATGTTTTGGGTCATTTTAAAAATTACTAATAAATATGTACATTTTGCAACAAAAATGAACAGTACCGGGGTGTTGGCATAGCAATAGAATGTCTATCATTGATTATACCAGTGATTAGTATTTACAGAAGAATTAAAAAACTGCAAAATTCCACAGTTTTTTTAAACTACACACACACCCTGAATATGTTGCATTCTTCTAAAGATGTAATTGTGTAATTAAAGAGGCAGAATCTCAGACAAAGGCCCCTTTAACTCCATTTTGGCAGTGTCAAAGAGATTTAGTGTGGGAATAAATAAAACTGACATCCACTTTAAAGCCCCTTTATGCTGCAAGAGTGGTGTAAAGGGGCCTTTGCATATATGAGAATTAGGCTCAAAAACTAACAATTAGAAGTGGTCAAAAGCATTAGTTTTTTTGCTGCAGGTTTCAAATTCCCCCTCCCCACAAAAAGGGTTCTGGTAAATATTTGTTTCTTTGAAAATATTTAATTATTGCAACCAAAATATAACCCCCCCCCCCCGCAAAAAAAAAATCACCTAAATTGGCCAAAAAAAGGTTTTGACCAAAAAAAATTTCAGCCAACTCCAGTTATAACAGAACAGTCCAAAGCCTTTATCCTGATGTGTGTATACTTTATGATAAAGATGTCAGTGTAAATGAGTTTCCGGCCTATCCTGGTAAAGCTGTAAAGTGGCTTTAGTGTAAGCACAAGGCAGTGTGCTGGCTTACAACATTAGACCTGAAGCCTAGCGCCATGCAGAGAAATGCTTGAACCTGTGTGGAACACCTCATTGCCTTCAGTGAGACTGTGCAGATGTCTGCTCATGCTGATCTGATTATTAGTCCTACCTACACCTTACATGTTTTTTGTAAAGGGAAATCATGCCTCACCGGTCTACCAGACTTCTTTGAGGGGGTCAACAAGCATGTGGACAAGGGTGACCCAGTGAATATACTGTACTTTGATTTTCAGAAAGCCTTTGACAAGGTCCCTCACCAAAGACTCTTAAGCAAAGCAAGCAGTCATGGGATAAGAGGGAAGGTGCTCTCATGGATGGAAACTGGGGTCTCTTCGATTAGGCTAATGCACATATTGCACCTGCACACCAGACTCAATTGTTTCATAAAGTGCCTCAAGCGGTATGGCTATTGTGATGCTGAGAACACTCCGGTAGGGAAACCTCTTCTGTATGTGAAATGCAAACCTCCTCCCCGCACATACATTGGTGCTGCAGACCCTGCTATTAATGAATCCTCCTCAAGCTGAGGAGTGCATGAGACCTAGGGGAGAGGCATCAGACCTTAGAAGTCCTGGAACAGATTTTTCTCCATTTACCTGTACTGATGATGATCATGCCCAGCCTCAGTTTCTTGCACTGAACTACTAGCTGGGTATACACTGCTTACCAAGTCTTACCTGGAGACTTTCATAAATAACCAATCTTCCACACAAACGGACTTTACTAAAATAAGACAGGAGATCTACATTAAACACTTCACCTCTCTACAAAGGAAAAAAGGACTGTAAGCGGTCTAAAATCCTACCTGCCACATGGGGCCACAACAGTGGTACTCCCAATTCACCCAGCAATATCGTCAATCTATCCAGCCACACACTCAGCCCAGCAGAAGAGTCTGGCCTATCTCGGGGACTCTTTTTGCCCCACCACCCACACAAACATGATACAGTTCTGCAGTGACCTGGAAGCCTACTTCCGGCGTCTCCGACTCAAAGAATACTTTCAAGATAACATTGAACATCGCACAGATACCCTCCCACCAACAGCACAAGAAGAAGAACTCCCCATGGACTCCTCCTGAAGGTCAAAATGACAGTCTGGACCTATACATAGAATGCTTCCACCGTCGTGCACAGGCAGAAATTGTGGAAAAACAACACCACCTGCCTCATAACTTAAGTCGTGCAGAATGCAATGCCATCCACAGCCTCAGAAACAACCCTGACATTACAATCAAAGAGGCTGATAAAGGATGTGCTGTTGTCATCATGAACAGGTCTGACTACCAAAAAGGAGGCTGCCAGACAACTCTCCAATACCAAATTCTACAGGCCATTCTCCTCAGATCCCACTGAGGAATACACTAAGAAACTGCACCATCTACTCAGGACATTCCCTACACTAACACAGGAACAAATCAACATACCCTTAGAGCCCCGACCGGGGTTATTCTACCTACTACCCAAGATCTACAAACCTGGAAATCCTGGACACCCCATCATGTCCAGCACTGGCACTCTCACCGAAGAACTGTCCGGATATGTGGACTCTACTCAGACCCTATGCCACCAGCACTCCCAGCTATCTCCGTGACAACACTGATTTCCTGAGAAAACTACAATGCATTGGTAATCTTCCAGAACACACCATCCTAGCCACCATGGATGTAGAGGCTCTCTACACAAACATCCCACACACAGATGGAATACAAGCTGTCAGGAACAGTATCCTTGATGATGCCATAGCACAACTGGTTGCTGAACTCTGTGATTTTATCCTTACGCACAATTATTTCAAATTTGGTAACAATATATACCTCCAGACCAGTGGCACCGCTATGGGCGCCTGCATGGCCCCACAATATGCCAACATTTTTATAGCTGACCTGGAACAACGCTTCCTCAGCTCTCATCCACTCACTCCCCTTCTCTATCTACGCTACATTGATGACATCATCATCATCTGGACCCATGGGAAAGAAACTCTGGAAGAATTCCACCATGATTTCAACAGCTTCCACCCCACCATCAACCTCAGCCTGGACCAGTCTACACGGGAAGTCCACTTCCTAGACACCACGGTGCAAATAAGTGATGGTCACATTAACACCACCCTATACCGAAAACCCACCGACCGCTATGCCTACCTACATGCCTCCAGCTTCCATCCCAGACACACCACACGATCCATTGTCTACAGCCAAGCTCTGAGGTACAACCGTATTTGCTCCAACCCCTCAGGCAGAGATCAACACCTACAAGATCTTCACCAAGCATTCTCAAAACTACAATACCCACATGAGGAAATAAGGAAACAGATCAACAGGGCCAGACATGTACCCAGAAGCCTCTTGCTGCAAGACAAGCCGAAAAAAGAAACCAACAGAACTCCACTGGCCATCACTTACAGTCCTCAGCTAAAACCTCTCCAGCGGATCATCGGTGATCTACAACGCATCCTGGACAACGACCCCTCACTTTCACAGGCCTTGGGAGGCAGGCCAGTCCTCGCTCACCGACAACCCGCCAACCTGAAGCATATTCTCACCAGCAACTACACACTGCACCATAACTAACTCAGGAACCAATCCATGCAACAAACCTTGATGCCAACTTTGCCCACATATCTACACCAGGGACACCATCACAGGACCTAACCAGATCAGCCACACCATCACCGGTTCATTCACCTGCACATCCACCAATGTAATTACGCCATAATGTGCCAGCAATGCCCTTCTGCTATGTACATCGGCCAAACTGGACAGTCCTTACGCAAAAGGATAAGTGGACACAAATCAGATATAAGGAATGGCAATATACAAAAGCCTGTAGGAGAACACTTCAGTCTCCCTGGACACACAATAGCAGATTTAAAGGTAGCCATTCTGCAGCAAAAAAACTTCAGGACCAGACTCCAAAGAGAAACTGTAGAGCTTCAGTTCATTTGCAAATTTGACACCATCAGTTTAGGATTAAACAAAGATTATGAATGGCTAGCCAACTACAAAAGCAGTTTCTCCTCCCTTGGTATTCACACCTCAACTGCTAGAAGAGGGCCTCACCCTCCCTGATTGAGCTAACCTCGTTATCTCTAGCCTGACTAGAGGGGGAGGTTTAGGTTGGACATTAGGAAAAACTTTTTCACTAGTAGGGTGGTGAAGCACTGGAATGGGTTACCTAGGGAGGTGGTGGAATCTCCTTCCTTAGAGGTTAAGGTCAGGCTTGACAAAGCCCTGGCTGGGATGATTTAGTTGGGGTTGGTCCTGCTTTGAGCAGGGGGTTGGACTAGATGACCTCCTGAGGTCCCTTCCAACCATGAGATTCTATGACTCTTCCCTGCACATTTATATCTGCCCCTGGACATTTCCACTGCTTGCATCCGATGAAATGGGTATTCACCCACGAAAGCTTATGCTCCAATACCTCTGTTAGTCTATAGGGTGCCACAGGACCCTTTGTTGCTACTGCTTACCAAGTGTCACAAAACAATTCTAGCTGCATCCCAATGATTCATGTAAACACGTTTATCAGTTTTGATATGAATGAATTTGCACGTCTCCATACAGTCACTCCAAATGGCTTCCTGTGTTTCATCTTCAAATGAAGCTGCCAGACTTCCCCTGGTTTCACACACAAACCATGGACCCATGTAATTCATGCACAGTTTCAATGGAAGTGTAAATAAACTGAAATGGGATCCATGATAGCTCAAAAACTCTTGCAAACCCCTCAGCCCCAGCCCTACCCCAGAGTCTGCACCCCTAGCTGGAGCCCTTACAGCCCCCCTGCACTCCAACCTCCTGCCCCAGAACAGAGCCCTTTCCAAACCCCTCAGCCCCAAGCCCCCTCCTGCACCCAAAATCCCTCATCCCCAGCCCCACACCAGGGCCTGCACCCCCAGCCGGAGCCCTCACACACCCCTTGCACCCCAACCCCTGCCCCAGCCCAGATCCACCTCCCATCCTCCAAACCCCTCAGTCCCAGCCTGGAGCACCCTCCTGCACCCCAAATCCCTCATCCCTGGCTCCACCCACAGCCTGCACCCCCACACCAGAGCCCCCTCCCTCACCCTGAACCCCTTATTTCTGGCCCCACCCTGGAGCCAGCACCCCCACACCAGAGCCCCCTCCCTCACCCTGAACCCCTCATTTCTGGCCCCACCCTGGAGCCTGCACCCCAACCCCCCGCCCTAGCCTAGTGAAAATGAGCGAGTGAGGATCGGGAGCGCAATGGGGACAGTGAGCAACA
Organism: Macrochelys suwanniensis; assembly: GCA_033296515.1. NCBI lineage: Eukaryota > Metazoa > Chordata > Testudines > Chelydridae > Macrochelys > Macrochelys suwanniensis. The sequence goes on along the minus strand of CM065780.1, from coordinate 12,879,228 downwards.
GAGGGAAGGGGGATGGCGTGAGCAAGGGCGGAGCCTCAGATAAGGGGTGGGACAAAGGCATTCAGTTTTGTGTGAGTCAAAAGTTGGCAACACTACTTGAGACCCAGGGGTCTGAATTGTAGAAGCACTGAACATTCTCAGCTGCAACCAATGTCAATGGGAGCTTGATCAGTGTGCCTTAGTTCCCCATTTGTGCAATGGAAAAATACTCCCCTTTACACCCCCCCACCCACCCCCCACCCACACACACACACACACACACTGACACGGACGTTGTGAAAATAAGCTAATGTTTGCTCTCAACACAGAATTGTGCCAATGCTCAGACATACAGGAAGGAAAGTAGACTCCCGAGGCTGCTACATTCCCTTCCTGCACACAAGGAACGGCGGGCGGAGCCTTGGCTCAGCCTCCTCCAAGTGCCAGCTCATATATTTGTGTCAACATGCTGGAGAGAGTGCTGTTGCCCCATCTGACACCAGCCCCTCTGCCAAGTGGTAGCAGTTGTCTGGGGCCGTGCAGTCAGCTTCCCAATGGCAGAGTCTGGGCATACGGCACGTATAAATCAACTTACATGTACACTGGTCCTGAAAGGAGATGATTAGACAGCATGCAGGGCAATCCCTTCTTCCAGGAACCTCAACCAACACCACCATCCAGGTTGCTCCAGGGAGCAATTTTGCCTCAGTCAACTGGTCAGAGCCCAAGGCACTGGTCAACTCCCCTTCTGCTCACAGGGTTCACTCTCCCTCACTCCTTTCTGTACCCAAAGCTTTACAGAATGGTGTACAAAAACACAGCCTGTCTCCATAGATTCAAAACTTGCTCGCACAGTAAGACTATTTACACTGCATCTGGGAGCATGCTTCTCAGCACAGGTAGTCAGACACACGCTAACTCAAGCAGATCTAGCACACTAAAAATAGCAGTGGGTAGGTCTACACCGCAGTCAAAAACCCACAGCTGGCCCATGCCAGCTGACGTGGGCTCAGGCTAAGGGGCTGTTTAACTGTAGAGTAGATGTTCAAGCCCAGGAAAGATCCTGGGCTCTGGGATGCTCCCACCTCACCTGGTGACTGCCTCCACAGTAGGCTTAGTGTAGGCTTAGCATAGGGAGCTGGAGAGTCTCGTTCATAAACTGCCTTATACCACCAAACCGGCCATTGCTCAGGGCTTGAGGCAAAGCCACAACTGAGCTCCAAGAATTAAAGTTGAAGTCTGAATTCTATTTCATTTTGCAGTTTGTTCCCTGCTGTGCCACAAATCCATTCTCTCTCAGAAAAGTAATGTTTCCTGAGATTAACTTGAGATCTGGAAGCACAATTGAGTCATAGGAAAGAATTAACTAAATGGAGACCTGTGGATAATTCTATCTTCTTAGCAGAAAATCTTATTGACTGTTGATTGACCTCAGCATATCAGAAGGAATTTCATAGAATCTTAGGTTGGAAGGGACCTCAGGAGGTCATCTAGTCCAACCCCCTGCTCAAAGCAGGACCAACATTCCAATAACAATGCAAAAGCTATTAATCAGGGCTTGATGAAGCAATAAGAAGAGGGAGATAAAACTGCTACGGTACGGGAGCTAGGAACAAACACACCCCCTACTGGAATTATATACATTAGCCCCACTCCAACTTGTGAAACATTCAGCTCTCACATCTAGAAATCAGAACTTACTCCATTGTAATTAACGGTGCAAGGTCAGACTTGCTGGGATCATTTGTTGCTTAACCCATATCACAAATGTAACAGCAGTATTTCGGAAGGAGATAGCCGTTTTGCTGTCAGCCACAGCTGCTGTGTCAGTGGTGCAGTGGGCAAACCCCCCATTTGTCATTGTGACTTAGGTCAATGGTTATTGGTTTCATACATTTCTGCTATGGACATTGTCATTGTGTTAATCGTTGACTTACTAACAACTTTTCCTGCAACTTTTTACCAATATTTATTTAATTTATAATGCACCCACCTTATTGTCTCCAGGGGTGCATACAAAAATCAGACTATAATATTCAGTTAACACAATAATGAACTCCCAGCATGCAGGGTAAGCTGCACACACAGCCCATAATCACTCCTGGAGACAGGAGCATGAGAAAATAGAGAGCTTCATGCCCTGAAGGTCAATAAATTCAGGCTCTGTTGAAGCAATGGAGGGAAGCGAATGTCAAAGGCAGTGGCTTGTCCCCCGAGAACTCTGGTCCTGGCCTGAAGATGATCAGAGCCAGGGACTCCTAGCAAGAATGCACACTCCTAGGGAATGATGGCAACCAGCTACTGATTCTCTTCAAGTAGACCCATTTTACACTGGGGTCACTCCGCTGACTTAATGGGGTAACTCCCATTTACTCCAAGGTAACATGATCGGAGACTCCACCCCCAAGGATGTCATGTTAGCTGTTTCTAAGTGCTGTATTTTGAATGAAGCAAGCAAGCGGCCAGCAGAGCTAAGCAAACAAATGCAAGAGTGCCTACGCTTTGGCTTTTTCCTCTTCTCGCAGTTGGGGCTGGATTAAGGCAATTCAGAGCCTCAAGCACATCTATGAGTCAGCCCCAGTTGACGCACCTTGCCTCATCCCCAATCCCAGCAGTGGAGTGAGCAGCAAGTGGGGCTCCCAAGACGCACACAGCAAGGGACCAGCTCTTCTCTGGAAGGGGCTGTGGGGCTAGGCAGCTCCCTTCCTGGCCCTAGTGGCTGTCCGCAGGTATGGGTTACACATAGTTGCAAAGGGAAGCTTGAAGACATGACCTTTCAGAATGTCCACTTCTGTTCTTCGGTTGCTTGACTCAAGATCCAGGCATGCGACTGCTGCCCTATGCCTTAATGGGCCCTGCTCTTGACAGCTTCCATAAGCTCCTGCTAGCATTCCGTAAACACGGTACATGCGCAGTACACGCCTGCTCTATTCCCTTGACATCAAGCCAACACTCTGAGCACAGCAGGGGAGAGGGTTGGCAGCCTTTCTACGCTTTGCCAGCCCGTGTTGGCAAGAAAGATTAGAGCCCTGTTAGCCAGGCCACCCATTCCTCACTGATTTTACCCCAGTCTTGCACAGAGAATGGAATCAGTCACACACACCTGGCCCTGGCTCAATCCGACGCCTACTGGAAATAGCAACACTCCAGAGGACTTCAGTGGGAGCAGGACCTGCGGAAGTCAGACTTTTTATAGTAATCAGGATTGCTTTGATCTCTTGTTGCCATGCTCCAAAATTTACAGCGTCGCTTAGCTTTAATTCAGTATTAGCATAATAAATTGTCTAACTCAGTTCAGATAATGCACTGTACTGGATCTGGAGAGATGGGAAGAGCTAATCCAGGAGACAAATATAATTCTGAAAACCAGAGAGACACCTTAGTGCCTGTATCTGTGGTCTCAAAATGTTTCATAGCCTGGTTTTGAAAGTGCAGTTTGCTATGGATTGGTGACGCATCAACTTAATGCTAAATTCCACCACCATTTTACCCTTCACTCACAAGTGTTGCCATAGCAACATCTGTGGCTAAGAGATTGGGAAAGCCCAGCTGTAGGGCTAGAGAATACACGATCAATAACAGGGAAATAAATCAGAAAATTAAGATGGTAGATTTGTAATAAGCAAGGGGATTCAGAAGTGTCCCCTTTCACCTGTGCTGTATCACAGAGGCACTGGGGTGAGAAATCTCATCATAAAATGAACCAGGAATCTAAGCTAGGAGAGACAAATTAATTTAGAGGCTGCTAGATTGAAATCCTATCAAATTGGGTTTTGTTGCAGGTACTGTCCCCCATTTGACCCTGGATTCCCCCATGCCTTGCCAGACCCTTAAATGAGGAGGTGAGCTGAGGGAACACCCAGTGTTTGAGTGCTTTATTCTGGGCACCATTATTTTCCACTCCCTCTCCCCCTCTAAACAGCTGTCAATGCGCTGGAGAATTCATTGCCACAAATGCCTGTTCAGGGGTTCACGCTGTAGTGCTGATTGGCTGGCTGGGCTGGGCGAGGAGGTGTCCTTGGAAGAGCTGGAGAATGAAGCTTGTATCTGTAGGCCAAGCTTCCCATCTGCAAGGCACAGCTAGAGTCTCCCAGAGCAGGCAACTGAGCACCTATTCAACTGCTATTATAGTCAGAGATACCTTTTGACTTCAGGCCCCAGGGATTTTCAGAGTCTTTCTGCATCGAATGGGAGCAGAATCATGCCAATTCCAAGCACTTTTGAGAATCCCACACTTGGGCTTTCCTCCACAACTCAGCCTTCAGCAGCACAGCACATAGTCCTTCCTCTGAGATATTAGGGATATTCCTCCAATATCCAGAGAGTTGTGAGCTTCCGAAAGCACTGTAAAAATAGTGAGATTCTGGAAAGAGACAAGAGTCCGATCCTTCTTCACACAAGGATCCCTTATTTCTGCAAGCGGCTTTATTAACTTCAGCAGGTGAAGACAGATTTAGCATGTGCCAGGTAGTTGCAGTGGGTGGAGAGAACATGAATTGGTGACAAAAAACTATAACTAACCTAAATAGAAGCCAAAAACCCATGCTACAGACATGATAAACATTAACCTGTACAGTACAGGTCAGAGGCACACATTTTATTATAGAAAGTGTTTCCCCACCAAACCTATATCTTAAGTTTTTAAACACAGCACTTAACACTGGACCTGCCTAGACTAGGGAAATGAGATATGTCTAGCAGCCTGTTAACATGTGCTAAGGGACAGTCTATAAAAATACCATTTATCTAGTGTAGATACTAGTCTTTAAAAACATGGTCGCTGGTGTTGAACAGCCTTAGGCCATGGCTACACCAACATGTACTGTGTCCAGTTTTGGGCCCCACACTACAAGAAGGATGTGGATAAATTGGAAAGAGTCCAGCGGAGGGCAACAAAAATAATTAGGGGGCTGGAGCACATGACTTCTGAGGAGAGGCTGAGGGAACTGGGATTGTTTAGCCTGCAGAAGAGAAGAGTGAGGGGGGATTTGATAGCTGCTTTCAACTACCTGAAAGGGGGTTCCAAAGAGGATGGATCTAGACTGTTCTCAGTGGTAGAAGATGACAGAACAAGGAGTAATGGTCTCAAGTTGCAGAGGGGGAGGTTTAGGTTGGATATTAGGAAAAACTTTTTCACTAGTAGGGTGGTGAAGCACTGGAATGGGTTACGTAGGGAGGTGGTGGAATCTCCTTCCTTAGAGGTTTTTAAGGTCAGGTTTGACAAAGCCCTGGGTGGGATGATTTAGTTGGGGTTGGTCCTGCTTTGAGCAGGGGGTTGGACTAGACCTCCTGAGGTCCCCAACCCTGAGATTCTATGATTTATGTTGGCAAAACTTCTGTCACTCAGGACTGTGGGGGGGGGGGAAAAACACCACCCCTCAAGCAATATAAGTTTTGCCAGCATATGCACTTATATGCACAGTGCTATGTCAGTGGGAGACACTCTCCCGCTGACATAGCTACCACCGCTCATTGAGCTGGTTTTATTATGTCGACGGGAGAGTTCTCTCCCATCGGCATAACACAGCTACACGAGCGATTTTACAGCGGCACAGCTGTATGTCAGTCTTAGAGTATAACTTGCTGTGGACAGCACAAAGTCCAATAAATGCCAGATTTCCAATTGTCTAAACAGTTGTTCTCTCTTGCTAGGTTCAGATCCAGAGAGTTTTATTATTCCTTTACTGGCTACTTTACAGATTAAATGCAGAGTCACAAAAGAGTTAGCTTTTTCACATCTTCAAAAGACATCCCACATTTTTAGCAGGAAACTGATATTCTGTATACATCTATTGACCTAGAGTTTAATGAAATCAGACAATCTTCCTAATTTGATACAGTGTGCATCAGGGCCGGTGCAACGAAGTTTCGCGCCCTAGGCGAAACTTCCTTGCACCAGCCGTGCGCCGCCCCCGCCCCCCCTCCCAGATCACCCCCACCCCCCCAGCCAGCTCCCCCGCCCACGGGAGCTCAGCCTCCCCACCACCACAATGCCGCTCCCCCCCCCCCACCAGCTCCCCCTGCCCACAGGAGCTCAGCCTCCCCCCTCGCCCCGCAATGCCGCCCGCCCCCAGCCAGGTCCCCCACCCGTGGGAGCTCAGTCTCCCCCCGCCCACAGGTGCTCAGCCCTCCCCCCGTGACTTACCAGCCACAGAAGCTGAGCAGGGAGCCCGGGGCAGCTGGGCGGTGGCTGCCCCGCAGCTCCCCACTCAGGCGCTGAGCGGAGGGGCAGCTCGTGGCGGCTGCCCCCGGCTCCCCGCTCAGCCACTGGGTGGGGAGCCAGCTGCCCGCCGCCCCCCAAATCTTGGCCCCCTAGGCAACTGCCTAGGGTCGCCTAATGGGCGTGCATGCACATATGGAGGGCAGGAGGTAGGGGTGTTCAGAATGATGTAGACACTTATAAAATAGAAGCATCTTTTTCTTCCCTGAATAAGAAGAGGGTAGTACTAATATTAGAACAGAGCAATTGAAAAGATCACTTCCTCTATACAAGAGGAAGTGAAGAAGACTTGGTAAATTGAGAGGTGTCCGTCTTTTGCTACTGTTTAACTCCAAACCTTATCTGTCTCCCTTTGTGAATTTTGATTTCTTCCACTACAATATAGGAGTGTATGAGGCACTTATCTGGGTTGTTTTCATTATTTCATTGATTCAAGACAGACAGGGGTTTAGGTTACACGAAGCATAGGTTCTTTTCTTCTCCACCCTCTATACGCTAGGGTCTTAACTACTGTGTCTACAGCTTCCCTTCCTACCGTCTGGCTGTATTTTAAGTGCATGCCCACAATAGCAGCTTTATCAAATCACTCTCAATACTAGATTGTGGGAATTCTCAATCTATTGCTTTTGAAGAGGATCTTTCCTTCTTTCCCTACATTATCGTCACAAAAGCTCAGTCTCCTTAAGTACTGAATCGGATTCTTGCCAAATTCTAGTCCCTTTCTAACTAGGGTGACCAGATAGCAAATGTGAAAAATTGGGACAGGGGGGTGGAGGGTAATAGGAGCCTATATAAGAAAAAGACCCAAAAATCGGGACTGTCCCTATAAAATCGGGACCTCTGGTCACCCTATTTCTAACAGTGCCCACACTCAGACACACCCACAAGTTTACTCAAGAATAATGCACCGAGACATAGGCGCTGACTCCGTGGGTGCTCTGGGGCTCGAGCACCCACGGGGAAAAATTGGTGGGTGCAGAGCACCCACCGGCAGCTCCCCATCATTCCCGGGGCCCGCGCACAGCTCCCCGCCAGTCCCGGCACCTTACCTCAGCACCAGGAGATGTTGTGGGGCCCCACCCCCCGATGCAACCTCACCCGGCGGCGGGGGCGGGGCCCAGCATCGGGGGTGGGGCCCCGCCCCTGAGCGTCAGCCCCCACCGGCGCCACAGGAAGTCAGCACCTATGCACCGAGATACTATGCAATACAACATTTTGTTTTCAAGGCTGTCACACCATCATCTTGGATTACTTTTTCTAGAGTACAACACACACGGCCTGGCAGAAGACAAATAGTAAGCAGTTCTGCTTCTACTGGAAAGCTAAGCCTTTAAATCTACCTTACTGCCTAATAAGCTTTTATTGCAGGGCCCCCACCCTGTGGCAAACTCTTACTTTCTACCATTTCGTCACCTTTTTCTACAAGAGTCTGTGCCTTCTCCACATTTGGTCTCAGTTCGCCAGATGTTTCTGGTGTTAAACGTCTTTTAGGGTGGTTAACGCCTCCATGCACCATTGCTTTACTGAAGCCCGTCTGGCTGAGAATTGCAAAAGTAGCTGCTCTTCCTCCTGCTACGTACAGCTGGGAGATAGAAATCGAACTTACAAGCCAATACGGTGGATTTCTCTTGCTTCAATAAAATTTGACAACTTATTGGGTCTTCTGGACATATGATCAGGGCCGGTGCAAAGATATTTTGCGCCCTAGGAGAAAATTCCACCTTGTGCCCCCCCGTCGCACATCGGTTCATTGAGGGGCGAATCCCAATGAGCCGTTATAGACGCCAGGGAGCAGCCCCTGGGCACGGCTGGCCCCCAGACCAGGTTCCCCGCTCCCTGCCCCCATTCACTCCCTCCCACTTCCCACCCCCTCATAGAATCATAGAATCTCATGGTTGGAAGGGACCTCAGGAGGTCATCTAGTCCAACCCCCTGCTCAAAGCAGGACCAACCCCAACTAAATCATCCCACCCAGGGCTTTGTCAAGCCTGACCTTAAAAACATCTAAGGAAGGAGATTCCACCACCTCCCTAGGTAACCCATTCCAGTGCTTCACCACCCTACTAGTGAAAAAGTTTTTCCTAATATCCAACCTAAACCTTCCCCTCTGCAACTTGAGACCATTACTCTTGTTCTGTCATCTTCTACCACTGAGAACAGTCTAGATCTATCCTCTTTGGAACCCCCTTTCAGGTAGTTGAAAGCAGCTATCAGATCCCACCTCATTCATCTCTTCTGCAGGCTAAACAATCCCAGTTCCCTCAGCCTCCCCTCATAAGTCATGTGCTCTAGCCCCCTAATCATTTTTGTTGCCCTCCGCTGGACTCTTTCCAATTTATCCACATCCTTCTTGTAGTGTGGGGGCCCAAAACTGGACACAGTACTCCAAATGAGGCCTCACTAGTGCCAAATAGAGGGGAATAATCAGGTCCCTCGATCTGCTGGAAATGCCCCTACTTATACAACCCAAAAAGCCATTAGCCTTCTTGGCAAAAAAGGCACACTGTTGACTCATATTCAGCTTTTCGTCCACTGTAACCCCTAGGTCCTTTTCTGAAGAACTGCTGCCCAGCCATTTGGTCCCTAGTCTGTAGCAGTGCATGGGATTCTTCCGTCCTAAGTGCAGGACTCTGCACTTGTCCTTGTTGAACCTCATCAGATTTCTTTTGGCCCAATCCTCTAATTTGTCTAGGTCCCTCTGTAGCCTATCCCTACCCTTCAGCGTATCAACCACTCCTCCCAGTTTAGTGTCATCTGCAAACTTGCTAAGGGTGCAGTCCACACCATCCTCCAGATCGTTGATGAAGATATTGAACAAAACCGGCCCCAGCACCGACCTTTGGGGCACTCCACTTGATACCGGCTGCCAACTAGACATGGAGCCATTGATCACTACCCGTTGAGCCCGACCATCTAGCCAGTTTTCTATCCACCTTACCGTCCATTCATCCAGCCCATACTTCTTTAACTTGCTGGCAAGAACACTGTGGGAGACTGTATCAAAAGCTTTGCTAAAGTCAAGAAATAGCACATCCACTGCTTTCCCCTCATCCACAGAGCCGGTTATCTCATCATAGAAGGCAATTAGGTTAGTCAGGCATGACTTGCCCTTGGTGAATCCATGCGGACTGTTCCTGATCACTCTCCTCTCCTTTAAGTGGTTCAGAATTGATTCCTTGAGGACCTGTTCCATGATTTTTCCAGGGACTGAGGTGAGACTGACTGGCCTGTAGTTCCCTGGATCTTCCTTCTTCCCTTTTTTAAAGATGGGCACTACATTAGCTTTTTTCCAGTCATCCGGGACCTCCCCCAACTGCCATGATTTTTCAAAGATAATGGCCAATGGCTCTGCAATCACATCGGTCAACTCCTTTAGCACCCTCGGATGCAGCACATCTGGCCCCATGGACTTGTGCTCGGGACTTAGAAGTAGTTCAGGACTATTTAGAAAAGCTTTCTCCACAGAGGGCTGGTCACCTCCTCCCCATACCGTGCTGCGGAGTGCAGCCGTCTGGGAGCTGACCTTGTCTGTGAAGACAGGAGGCAAAAAAAAGCATTGAGTACACTAGCTTTCTCCACATCCTCTGTCACTAGGTTCCCTCCCTCATTCAGCAAGGGGCCCACACTTTCCTTGACTTTCTTCTTGTTGCTAACATACCTGAAGAAACCCTTCTTGTTGTACTCCTAACATCTCCAGCTAGCTGCAACTCCAAGTGTGATTTGGCCTTCCTAATTTCACTCCTGCATGCCTGAGTAATATTTTTATACTCCTCCCTGGTCATTTGTCCAATCTTCCACTTCTTGTAAGCTGCTTTTTTGTATTTAAGATGAGCAAGGATTTCACTGTTAAGCCAAGCTGGTCGCCTGCCATATTTACTTTTCTTTCTACACATTGGGATGGTTCGTTCCTGCAACCTCAATAAGGATTCTTTAAAATAACAGCCAGCTTTCCTCGACTCCTTTGCCCCTCATGTTATTCTCCCAGGGGACCTTGCCCATCAGTTCCCTGAGGGAGTCAAAGTCTGCTTTTCTGAAGTCCAAGGTCTCTGTTCTACTGCTCTCCTTTCTTCCTTGTGTCAGGATCCTGAACTCGACCATCTCATGGTCACTGCCTCCCAGGTTCCCATCCACTATTGCTTCCGGTACTATTTCTTCCCTGTTTGTGAGCAGCAGGTCAAGAAGAGCTTTTTCTCTAATTGGTTCCTCCCACACTTGCACCAGGAAATTGTCCTACACTTTCCAAAAACTTCCTGGATTGTCTGTGCACCGCTGTATTGCTCTCCCAGCAAATATCAGGGTGATTAAAGTCACCCATGAGAACCAGGGCCTGTGATCTAGCAACTTCTGTTAGTTGCTGGAAGAAAGCCTCGTCCACCTCATCCCCCTGGTCTGGTGGTCTGTAGCAGACTCCCACCTCGACATTACCCTTGTTGCTCACACTCGGTTTTGTCTTTGGTGTCCAAATAGCAAGGTTGTTTCAACACAGCTCTCAGTTGTCCTTTGCACAGAGCTAAAAGACAAAAGTAATGCAGGCTTGTTTCTACTTTGAACACTATGGACCTCATTCTCATTTACAATACAGTCGCTATTCAGCCCTCTTTAGCATAAAGAGGCCTTTGTGGAGAGTGAGGATCAGGCCCCATATTATGTTATGCTTTGTAGTTTAAGTTGTGTGTCTCCGCCTGCCATGGCCAGATTCAAACTACATTGGGGCCTAAGTAGGGTGACCAGATGTCCTGTTTTTAAAGGGACAGTCCCAGATTAAAGCCCTTCTGCAGGTGTCCTGACTTTCTTAAAAACAGGCAAATTGTCCTGTATTTTCTGTCTCTCCCCCCTCCCCATCAGTACTGGAGGGTCCTGCGGCTGGCCGGATCCTTGCTCACCAGCCGCCTGCCCACCAGCAATGGGGGGGAGGGGATCCAGTGACCAACAATGGGAATGGGTGTGCAAGGCTGGTGGTGGAGTAAAGCTACAGTGCGTGGGGATGGCTGCTCCCCCTGCTGGTCCATCAGCACAGCCCCTGCTGTGTGCCAGCTCTCAGCCAGCAGGGCCTCGCCCCCCATCCCATTTCTGGCCGGCATTGGCTGTGCGCTGTGAGCTACGGTGGCTGGTAAGTATGAGCAAGCACCAGGTGGTAGCTGGTTACGTGTCGCCTCTACTACCCACCCATCTGCCCTTTAACATGCTTCCCCTCTTGCTGTCCTCTCCCTGCTTTGCCCCTTCATCCTCCCCCTCAGCCCCGCTGCTCCTCCATATCCCCCATGGTGGGGCACATCCCACTCCTAGTGCTGTGCAGAGAGCCAGTCCCTGGTCAGAGCGCTCAGCTCACCAACAGCCTGGCTGGCAGGCTCCTTCCTTCCCCACTGTCTCCGGCTGGACCAGCACTCTGGGAAAGCCCAAGATCCTCTGGCCCAGGGTGCTGGCCAGGAGGAGCAGAGCCCTGCATATGCCAAAGCCCTGCACAGTGCTGACATGGGGAAGTCTCTCTGCCCCTTAGCTAAGCTCTGGAGTGGGGGCAGGGGCTAGGGTGACCAGATGTCCCGATTTTATAGGGACAGTCCTGATATTTTATAGGGACAGGCTGTGTCTTATATAGGCTACTATTACCCCCCACCCCCTGTCCTGATTTTTCACACTTCCTGTCTGGTCACCCTAGCAGGGGCAGCAATTTCCAGCCTATTCATGCCCTGACCAGTACAGCAGGGACACAGCTGTTCTAGCACAGCTCAGTACATAGAAATGCTTTGTTTTTACTTGCAGTGCAAATGTGCGGCATACCTGAAATGTGCTATGCTGCTTCTTGATAGTGACCTATATGGTGACATACGGGGAAGGGAATCTATGCACTATACATTAGTACAAAACTGTACTTCATGTGCTACTGTGCTTCCCCTGAGTAACTACACTGATACTACTCTCACGCACAAGTGTTTGGTGTCTTAGGCCCCGGATCCTTTGGAATCCAAGCTTAGTGAGTTATAAAAGAGTCTACATCTCTGCAGGAAGACTTTTTTTTTGGGGGGGGGGAGGGTCTGGGGTTGGAGATTACTGGTATTTTACAGAGGTGGTAGAGAGTTTGATCAATACAAGATGGGGAAAACATCACAACGTTTCCCCTCTGTTGAGCAGCTCTAGTATTTTCCTCTCCCCATGGCTTTGGGAGAGAAGTGTGGCTATTCAGCCACCTGAAAACAGGGCTGGGAATCAGGAATTCAGAGTTCTAACCCCAGCTCTCACACCCACTGCCTCTGTGGCTTTGAGCAAAATCAGTTAAACCATCTGTGCCTCCCCTTAGAATGCTGGGGGTAACAGTACTTTCCTCCTTCACAAGGGCATGTGAACCTGTAAGCTCTTCAAAAGCAGCTGTGCACTCTATGTTCGTACCATGCCTGAAACAATAGCTCAATTGACAATGTGCCATAACACATTCTGAAGGTGAAGATTATTCAGATATTTAATTATCTCTTGAGCAGGCAACAGCCATTTAGCAGGAAGGCAATCTGTACTCATTCAACTAGTGTAAACTGGAGTAGCTTTATGGAAGCAAATGGACTTAAAGCAGCCAATGATCTGGCCTCTTGGGTGTTAAATACGGATTTTCCTTACATTAATTATAAAGGGCAAATGCCCATTATAATTGATAATGAATAATTGCTTGTGGGTCTGTATGCAACATGCACAGCCATAAATGCCTCATATTCCAGAGCGCCAGCAAACAGTACATCTTGAGACAGACTCAAGTGTCATGCTAATGGTTGGCAATAATTTAATTATGTGGTTTTAGAGGAAGTGTCGTGAACAAGTTTCTTTCTCCATGTATACCAAGTCTCTTCTCCAGCATAACTTTGGGGGATGCATTCTCATTGCATGAGAGTCACTGCCACTAATATTAATTGAAGTGGAGGCATGTAGGAATCAATCCTTCAAAGTTCTGGACAGGTCTATTGATTAGGAGCAGAAGTTGCTCAGCCTCTTCCGGGAATCACCACCACACGGGATTGGGCCCATCAAGACAATAAGGGCAGCTGATGGAAGTGTATGTCCATAACAGGCTATTTTTGGCGTTTGAGTCACTTGTCCACAAAGGAGTTTTCACCTCAAAGATACCTACCTTTCTACCTGTTACAAATAGCTATGGATCATTGCAACGGCAGTGAAGAGATGACTGAGAATGGCCCAGTGCAAGCAGACCCCATGCAGACTAATGTTGGTTTTCCCCTCAAGTTTTTAAGGGCACAAGATTTTCAAAAATTCCCTAATCTGCTTACCCAAGACTTTTCTTTACTCTGCTACTTCTGAGAGAGTTTCAGAGGCTTAGTAGCTTTTTTGTAGCCCTCCTCCTGATTAAAGCAATTCTGCTGCCTGGCTGTCAGCATATAAGCAACCCCATAACTAAACCATAGCAAACAACTTGAATTTTGAATGTGTTGAGCCAGACCTCACCTACCTTCACCCACAGGAACTTTACATAAGCCTAAGTGAGTAGATGAATATTCCCTCGGTGGGGACCTGGTATATAGCTGCCTACGCCCACTCCCACAGCAAGCAAGAAGGCATATCTAGTGCAGTGGGGTAGAGGAGGAGGCTATGCATGTCACGACAGGACTGTACAACACAATGTGTCCTGGTGAGCCTCAGTTGGCACTTTGGTCCCTCAGGGACCATTCCAGCTGGCATAAGCCTCAGTAGCCTTAAAACTGCTGTAACCTGAGTTAGGGGATGGTTCAGTCCCAGTGCATTCCTGGATCCAGTGAGATAGAAAAGGTGGCTTAGAGCCACTTTGGACTCCTGATGCCTGCTATGCTGAGCAAGGGTTGCAGGATTCAGCCTTTAATGGCTGACAAGGTGGCCAATAAAGGCATTTGTACTGACTGGGGGTTGATTAGGTGACCTAACAGGTCTTTTTCCACTCACTATAATTTCTTGGTTTTAAAATCACTATGCTCAGATTCATTTGCTTTGGTGAGAGTGTGAGCAAACAATCTTGGTAAGTCAGAAAACTACTGTACACATTGTATAAAACCAGATTCTAAGAAACAGATACAAGAAGTGCAGGGGTCACCACTGGACACCACATTTTTCAATTAAAACAGAAAAACAAAAGAGTTTTTAAATCAACTCCTAGGAGATCAAGCATCATGAATTCACTCATTCAATTAACAGTTACTATGTAAGTGTAGTCACTTTGTGCAGGAATTGCTAATTGCGAGAATTTCTATTTAATTATGCACTTTATCACTCCTTACAAGAGGTGAGAAGCAGTGGGAGTGTGTTTCTCATCTAATGCTTTGACATGTTCCACTATTGTTCCTGTATTATCTGCTTTAAGCTGTATTCCATTTGTAGAAATGAGGCAATTTCTATGAAAAGGCAATGGGTCGTCCCCTGTTCCCCCCCACTACCCCTCAGATATTGTCTGCAGATGAGATGTTACATCTTTATAAGTGGCTTTTATATTAAGATCTATTTTGATGGTGACAGTTCACATTTGTTTATACATGCTCTTTTATGTTGTCTGTTCCTGGGGTTTAAACCTTTTGATTGTTCTCTGCATGTTTGAAATGCAAGATACCAGCCTTCCTATTTTTAATCCCAGAGCTTTTCCAAGAAGCAGAGGGGGTTTTGTTTGTTTTCAGGAAAACATACCGGTGGGAAAAATATACCAAGATAAAAGTTATGATTGGATAAGAACCAGTTCCAGGAGGTTACAGCAAACAAGAACAGAAAGTTAGCTCAGATCATCTTCCAAAAAATTAGAGATGGATTCCATACCCCTTCAATATCCTCACTGAGGGGGGAAAAAAAGGATGGCTTGGACTAGAATCAAATAAACTAAACCTTGCCATACATTTTTTTATTCCTTATCAAAACCAGAAACAGATTCTAAATAGGACTAAAGCAAATTCTGTTTTGGATACAGCTACCATCTAGGGGCTGAAATTTCACAAGATTAACGGTTCACCTTCTTAAGAACATCCCACCATCCTTGAAGACAGACATCTTTCAATAAGTTCATAAGTTTCCCATTTTGGGGCCAAAACAGCAGATGAGCTCTCGCAGTCCAATTCAAAGCCCTTGTAACTTAAAGAAAAGATTCCTTATTGAACCCTTAACCCAAAACTTAGTCTTAATTCAGACTCAAACCTGAAATCTGTCCCTTACCCTAAACCCAATTCTGAACCAGATATGAATAGCTCTCCAAAGCCCATTAATACATTCATTTCTAAGAAAAAGTACTAAAGTATTCCTGATATTTTGTTGAGGTTAATTGAACATAAAACACTAATGACATTTAGAAAAAAATATGATGCAAGTAAAATTTCTTACTCAATTCAAACAGATTCCACCAGCATGTTTTACTTCTAACTTCTGTCACCAATAATTAATGCAGATAGAATGGGAATACAAGCCCCTACCTACATTCTATGAAAGTTGGCAGATTTTCCTCTATTATTTAGAATTGGCTAAATCTCTGAAATGCCACACTCACATTTGAAGTGTACCACAGTTCAGAGAGTGAAAGTTAAACTAGGGAGGAAGAGGGAAAGCAGAGCAGGAAATGCAAAAAGTATTATGGACACCACTGGAGACAAAAAACAACTTATGTGGTTAAAAAAACCACCATGTATGTAATGATGTTAGGCCCTCATTCAGCAGAGCACCTAAACACATGCTTAACTTTAAATACGAGCAGTCCCATTAACAATGTTAGGCTGCATTAAGGCGTGATCTTAAAAGTCCACTGGATCAGTTCATAAGCAAAGCACTTAGGCCTTCACTGAACTTTGAGCCCCCTTAAATCCTTCCCTATCACATCACTCATGGCATATGCTTAAGCACTTGATCCAATTTTACAGGATTGGGGCCAGAGTTCAGCACCTTGAAAGACCACTTTTCCCCTCTGTAAGAGTTCCATAAACATTTGCAGCCTTTGTATCATTTGAATTATGCTATTGAATTTAGACATTACTATCCCTCCTACAAAGGCATGAGTCAAAACCTTCAGAAAGTAGAGATTGCTATCTTTAAAATCTATACTTTTTAAGAGTCGGTTCCATGGAATCCTACTACATTTCCATAGAGAACTATTGGCTTTATCCGTGTTAAGTTCTATAGGGCTTCTCCTCAAGGGACAGCCAAGTTCACCTTTACTTACAGTGGTGTAAACCCAGAGGAAGTCCACTACCTTCATTGAAATTTTGTATTTTCATGGGTGTGACCAAATGCAGAAACTGTCCTAGTGTTTTGATTTTGTTTCCCCTTTTGGCAGACAGGTTTCCCTTTTTTCCTCACCAGTGCACAATGCACCATGTTATACAGAGCTGAAAAAACCCCAATCCTATAAACTTTCCAAAGCAGGGCTATTTTTCTGTGTGTTTGCACAGCACCTAGCACAATGCATCCTCAGTTTTATTTGGGGTCTGTACATGCTACAGTACAATAAATACAAGAGTTTAGGAGAGCGTAACAAGTCAAGATTCACCTGCATTTTCAAAGTATACCAATTCAAAATAATGGCAACCTGTCATTAAATGTTAATCCACATTTTGTCAGCACAGAGATGGTTTTGAAACTCTAGATATCACACATTTATACAGCTCTGTAGATACTTGAGCATCTTGATACTTGAGTTATCACAAACATTTGAAAACATACAGTTATTCATTTTGTTACAAACAGAATCTGAGCCACTTAAAGAGTACCACTATCAGTGAAAGGGTCATGCATTGATAGTCACAAAAATCTTACCTCCCTTGACTTCACACAATCACTTGCCTCAGTTTCCCCACTCTGGTCAGCTTGCTGTCTGCTAGCAGGGTCTTTCTGTTTCACTGCACAATTGGTTCACTGAGGTGACTTACTAAGTCATAAGAGTCCACTATAACAAACAGAAGCCCAGCAACTTTACTTTGGGTCTTCAGTAGCAGGCTCAATACCTCTTCTGCTGTTCATATCAGGGTAGTTTCACATCATTTTCCCAGCACTGCCCACTCCAAGAACCCAAAAGTCATGAACTAGCACCCCCCAACTTCTGACTTTTAAGCTACTTCTTGTCATTTTAAAAAGTTTAATTGTGCTCTTTTTAATTTGCCTTCTGATCTCCAAGCCTTTTGGGTGCACTTACTTCGCATTTTCAAGCTTTTCCCCCTCAACAATGGGAGCTAGAAACTTTTTTTAAATGAAAGCTGAGAGTCTCATTCAATCTCATGAGACCCACATGTGGGGAATTAAGCACTTAAAAAAAAAATCACAGGACAACCACCCCACCAGAGTTAGCAGCATTGACACCCTCTGTCCTAAGGACCTCTCCTACCCTTCAGCTCCCTGGATAACTTCATACCTCAGCCTGTCTCTCAGGTTCTCTCATAACCCATTCCCAGGCTCACAGTGCATCCATTTTTCTGCCCACTGCAGAGAATTTCCAGCACTTCCTGCCACCAGCTGCCTTACTGTAAAAGAATACCTGCAAGAAGGCTTTTTCTGACCCCAAACTTCCTACCAGAGCCCACCAGCTAGCTCCCTGCACCTCAGCTGAGCTGCACAGCTTTGAGGCAGATAGAAGGGAGCCTAACAAGGCACAGGTGAGCTGAGCCCAGAGGCCACACAGAACTGTTGATGGGGGAAGGCACATGGCTGCCCCACACGTCGCCTATAGGTATAGAACAGAAGTTTTCAAACTGTGGGGCACGCTGCCCCTGGTGGGGTGCAGAGGAATGTTCACAGGCTCTGGCCATTGACACCCTGGCTCACTTTAGAAGCTGCTGCTAAATTGAAGGCAGGGCAAGCCCCATTGCTGTGTGAGGGAGCAGTTTCCCCTGGGCCTGGGCAGAGCCTTGCTATAGGAGTGGGGGAGCAGCCTCTGCCATGGGAACAGGCCCAGAGCATTCACCTCTGGACGGTCTGCAAACCAGGCAAGGGGAAAGCGCTGGAGCTCCAGCAGCAGGGAAGGAGAAGCAGCCCCATGTAGTGAGGGGGTAGGGATCAGCTCGCAGCCTGCTGCCCTGCCACCCTGCTGCTTTCTCCCTCTCCGCCTGTGCTGCGTAGACACATGGCGAGTGCTGCCATCAGGGGAGATGCTGCCCCCTCGCTGATGAGCATCCTAGCAAGAGGCAGCCAGGTGCCCTGCCCACTCACACTGCCCCATGGGGCAGAGTCTGCAGCAGCCCCCTCTGGATGGGCCCCCTTGGAACATTTAGCCATTGCTAAATGGAAGGCAGAAGTCTTGGGGGGGCACATGACTCCACATGCCCCCAAGCCCCAACAGACACATAACCTCTGGTCTTCGCTGCAGTGGTAGCTTGAGTGATCTACATTCAAGGTAGCCTAGCTCAAGGGAGAGCAGTCACAAGGCAAAACACTTTAGCGACACAGACCTGGATTAGTACCACAGAGCTGCTGCAGCCCCACTGCATTGCTTACTAAAGCATCAGGAGTACTTGGGCTTCAGCCCACAGCCTGAACAGGCCAGCTAGCTTGAGTTAAAGCACCCTCTAACTCGAGCTAGACATTGTGTATGGATGGGAGTCAGGTTATCACTTGAGTTGCACCTGAAGCAAACACTGAAGTGAAGACAAGTCCTCGCCCTGGAATGAGATGGTCAAACAGCATGGAAGGGAATCCCTTCTTCCAGATATCTCAGTCCAACACCAGTGCCCAATTCCTAGGGAGTGAAACCTCCTCAGTAGTTATCTCTAATCAAAGTCCCAAACAGAAAGCAAATGCTCCTGCTGCTCACACAGCAACTTCTCCCATCAGCGCCCCCTCAGTCTTCCCAAAACTAACACAGCAGGTCGTCCCAAGAGTCAAACTTATTCACACGCTGTCAGCAATCAAAGCCTGTAGATGAGCCTGGGAACAGTTAGCAAGGCCTGAAGCAGGCCACCATGGTTGACCAAACCACCCAGTTGGGTGACCTGCTCTTAGGACTCACAGCGGGACTAGGCTAGTAGCTGCTCATTGCTTATGCCTGTAGCTGTGATTATTCCAGTGCCTGCTTTGTTCCAGTCTGCCCCAGCTCTGCGGGACTCCTGGTTCCTAACTCTGACTGTTGCTGCTCTGACCACTAGGCAGGACTGCCACACCACACCCATTGACACAAGAAAAAAATATGGTAGCAGTGAAGTTGCACACAGAACAGTATTACAGAAATTTCAGTGAGGTCTTATGGTGCAGTGATAGCTGTGCCCTCATAAATTTGTTGCAGAATTCAGTTTTAACAGGAGCTTTAAACCTGTCTGGTTTAAGCTGGAAACAGACCAGCATAGTGGAGATATAGCTATGTTGAGCTAGCTCCCGGTGTAGACAACACTAAGGGTACGTCTATACTACAGAATTAGGTCGAATTTATAGAAGTCGATATTTTAAAACCCGAATTTATGGAATCGATTGTGTGTGTCCCCACTAAAGAGCGTTAAGACCATGAGGTCGATTGACTGTGTCCACAGTAGCGGGGCTAGCATCGACTTTCGGAGCATTGCATTGCGGGTAGCTATCCCACAGTTCCCGCAGTCTCCGCCGCCCATTGGGATTCTGGGTTGCGATCCCAAAGCCTGATGGGGCAGAAAACATTGTCGCTGGTGGTTCTGGGTACATGTCATCCCTCCCTCCGTGAAAGCAATATTTCTCGCGCCTTTTTTCCGGGGTTTCCGTGTTTGCTACGGAAGCCTGCTCAGCTCACAATTACCGTACATCTCCAGCGTACGCCTGGACATTAGGTCTAGTGGGGATTCAGTCACACTATAATACGGGCAGAGGGATAGCTCAGCGTTCTGAGCGTTGGCCCGCTAAACCCGGGGTTGCGAGTTCAATCCTTGAGGGGGCCATTCCGCCTGAGGCTGGTAGTCGCAGGACTACACAGCAGGAGCGCCTTGCCTTCTAGCTGCAGATGGTGCAATATGCCATAAATGGTCGTGGTCGGGGGACCACACAGCAGAAGCTCCTTTCCTTCTCGCAGCAGATTGTACAATATGATTGGTATTCGTGTGCTCCTGGCCGGCGGCCTATGGTGTGGCTGGCCGGGGGCGCTTGGACATAAATGGGAGTGACCAGAGTGACTCTGGTCATTCTCTTTTTTACGTTTTGTTTAAGGGAGATTCAGTACTGCCTGGAACACGGGCGGAGGGATAGCTCAGCGGTCTGAGCGTTGGCCCGCTAAACCCGGGGTTGTGAGTTCAATCCTTGAGGGGGCCAGGAGCTGATGATGGATATCAAGCATATTGTACCATCTGCTGCTAGAAGGGAAGGCGCCTCCTTGCTCACCGCATATTGTACCATCTGCAGCTAGAAGGAAATGAGCCTAACCCTTGCTCCCCCCTCCCTCCGTGAAAGCAACTGAGGGGGGAGCAAAAAATCCTTTCACGCCTTTTTTCATATGGGCGCCATATTGCTGACTCCATTGTTATCCACCTGCTGCTTCTGCTGCCACTCTGCTGTCCTGCAAACAGCATACCAGGGAAAGCATGGAGCACGATCAGATCACCGCGGCTGTTCTCGCCGTTATGAACACCACGCGCATTGTCCAGGAGTATATGCAGAACGAGAACCAGGAGCTGCTAGAGCTACAGCAGGCGAGGAGGCGACAGCAGCGCCCTGAGGACAGTGATGAGGACATGGACACAGACCTCTCTCAAAAAAGGCCCCCCCGCAAGGTGGACATCATGGTGTTAATGGGGCTTGTTGATACAGTGGAACGCCGATTCTGGGCCCGGGAAACAAGCACAGACTGGTGGGACCACATAGTGCTGCAGGTCTGGGATGAATCCCAGTGGCTGCAAAACTTTCGCATGCGTAAGGGCACTTTCATGGAACTTTGTGAGTTGCTTTCCCCTGCCCTGAAGCGCCAGGACACCAAGATGAGAGCAGCCCTCACAGTACAGAAGCGACTGGCAATAGCCCTGTGGAAGCTTGCAACGCCAGACAGCTACCGGTCAGTCGCGAATCAATTTGGAGTGGGAAAATCTACAGTGGGGGCTGTTGTGATGGAAGTAGCCAGGGCGATCACCAAGCTGCTGGTACCAAGGGTTGTGAGTCTGGGAAATGTGCAGCTCATACTGGATGGCTTTGCAGCAATGGGGTTCCCAAACTGCGGTGGGGCGATAGACGGAACCCATATCCCTATCTTGGCACCGGACCACCAAGCCAGCGAGTACATAAACCGAAAGGGTTACTTTTCAATAGTGCTGCAAGCACTGGTGGATCACAAGGGACGTTTCACCAACATCAACGTGGGATGGCCGGGAAAGGTACATGACGCTCGCATCTTCAGGAACTCTGGTCTGTTTCGGCTGCTGCAGCAAGGGACTTTCTTCCCAGACCAGAAAATAACCGTTGGGGATGTTGAGATGCCTATAGTTATCCTTGGGGACCCAGCCTACCCCTTAATGCCATGGCTCATGAAGCCATACACAGGTAGCCTGGACAGTAGTCAGGACCTTTTCAACTATAGGCTGAGCAAGTGCAGAATGGTGGTGGAATGTGCATTTGGTCGTTTAAAAGCTCGCTGGCGAAGTTTATTGACTAGGTTAGATCTCAGCGAAAACAATATTCCCATTATTATTACTGCTTGCTGTGCGCTCCACAATATCTGTGAGAGTAAGGGGGAGACGTTTATGGCAGGGTGGGAGGTTGAGGCAAATCGCCTGGCCACTGGTTATGCGCAGCCAGACACCAGGGCTATTACAAGAGTACAGCAGGGTGCGTTGCGCATCAGGGAAGCTTTGAAAACCAGTTTCATGAATGGCCAGGATGCTGTGTGAAAGTTCTGTTTTTCCCCTGTAATGAAAAGCCCCGCCCCTTCATTCACTCTACTTCCCTTTACCCAAACCGCCCTGCCCTCCCCCCCTCGATCACCGCTCGCAGAGGAAATAAAGTCATTGTTGCTTAAAAATCATGCATTCTTTATTAATTCGTAAAACAAAGAGGGGGAACTATGGGGCTAACTGCCACAGTCTCCCGGGATAGCTGGTGGAGGAAGGGAAGCACCAGGATGGGTGGTGGAGGAGGGGATGAGGGAAGGACAAGGACACACAGCACTTTAAAACTTATTGAATGCCAGCCCTTTCTTGCTTGGACTGTTCTCTTGACTTGAGTGGTTGGGTGCACGGAGGCCGCCCAAACGCGTTCTTGGGCGTCTCGGGGATGAGGTTATGGGACTCGGGAAGGAGGGCTGTTGGTTACACAGGGGCTGTAGCGGCGGTCTGGGCTCAGGCGGCCTTTCCTGAACCCTACGCCTTTCCTCAGCCATAAGCCGGAGGATTTCCGTTTGATCCTCCAGTAGCCTCAGAATTGCATCCTGCCTTCTCTCTGCACGCTGACGCCACCTACTCTCTTCATCCCGCCGCTGTCTCTCTTCATCCCGCCAGTCATTGTCTTCAGCACGCCACCTGTCCGCACGATCAAATTCTGCCTTCCTGGACTCCGACAGTGTCTGCCTCCACGCATTCTGCTGGGCAGCTTCAGTGTGGGAGGATTCCATGAGTTCTGAGAACATATCGTCTCGATTCCTTTTTTTTTTACTTCTAATCTTCGCTAGCCTCTGGGACGGTGATGAAAGGGGTGGCGTTGAAACATTTGCAGCTGCGGGAGGAAACAAACGGGAGAGGAGTAGTTTAAAAGACACACATTAGAGAACAATGCTCCAAACATTACATATCACATATGCATTTGGTCCAAGGTTGCACTTTGCCTGTTATATTGAGGGTCTGCCGGTTTGGTGTGAGAGATCACACAAGCAACAAGTTGGTCCGGCGGGCAACAGAATTCGGCTTGCAGGCAGCCATGGTAAGCCACAGTCTATAGGCTTCTTTAACCTTCATAACAGGTGGGAATGTTTTCAAACAGCAACCCCCTCATTTCCCATAACAAACAGCCTTTGGGCTGGCAATTTAAAACTGGTTGGCAATTGAAAAGGGAGGGGCGGCGGTTTTCGGGTTAACGTGCAGCGCGAACCTAATCGACACCCCCACACACACACAGACACACATCCAAGATGTTCGCTGTTCCCCCTCCCCCCACCGCGTGGGTCACAGCGGGGAAGATTTCCGTTCAGCCACAGGCAAACAGCCCAGCAGGGATGGAGCCCCTCTGAATACCCCCTTAATAAAATTCCCCTATTTCAACCAGGTGACCATGAATGATATCACTCTTCTGAGGATAACACAGACAGATAAAGAACGGATGTTGCTTGAATGCCAGCAAACACCGGGACCATACGCCGCCATGCTTTGCAAAGCAATGATTCCAGACTACGTGCTACTGGCCTGGCGTGGTAGAGTGTGTTACCACGGAGCACAGGATAAGGCTGCCCTCCCCAGAAACCTTTTGCACAGGCTTTGGGAGTACATCCAGGAGATCTTTCTGGAGATGTCCCCGGAGGATTTCTGCTCCATCCCCGAACATGTTAACAGAGTTTTCCAGTAGCTGTAGCTGTACTGGCCGCGAATTGATCATTAAACACGCTTGCTTATAAAACATGTATTAATTAACAGAGGTACACTCACCAGAGGCACCAGAGGTCCCTTCTCCTGCATCGAGCACGCCTTGGGTGGGTTCGTAGGGTACTGGCTCCAGGGTAACAAAGAGTTCCTGGCTGTCGGGGAAAAGGGCTTCTCCACTTCCTTGCTGTGTCTGGGCGCTATTTTCAGCATCATTATCATCATCATGCTCCTCTGTGGTTTCTGATGATCCACATACGGAGTCATACCACATGGGTGGGTCAGTGCTGGGTGCACCCCCTAGAATGGCATGCAGCTCATCATAGAAGCGGCATGTCTGGGGCTCTGACCCAGAGCATTTGTTTGCATCTCTGGTTTTTTGGTAGGCTTGCCTGAGCTCCTTAATTTTCACGCGGCACTGTTGCGCGTCCCTGTTGTAGCCTCTGTCCTGCATGCCCTTGGAGACTTTGGCATATGTATTGGCGTTTCTTCTTTTGGACCGTAGCTCTGCTAGCACGGTTTCGTCTCCCCATACAGCGATCAGATCGCGTACTTCAACATCGGTCCATGCTGGAGCTCGTCTTCGGTTCTGGGACTCCATCATGGTCACCTCTGCTGATGAGATCTGCGCTCACCTGCAGCTCACCACGCTGGCCAAACAGGAAATGAAATTCAAAAGTTCGCGGGGCTTTTCCTGTCTACCTGGGCGGAGCATTGGAGCTCAGACTGCTGTCCAGAGCGGTCAAATGTTGCACTGTGGGATAGATCCAGGAGGCCAATACTGTCGAATTGCGTCCTCACTAGCCTACATCGATTCGGCAATATCGATTTAAGCGCTAATCCCCTCGTTGGGGGTGGAGTGGCGAGATCAATTTTAAGAGCCCTAGAAGTCGATGTTAAGGGCTTCGTCGTGTGGACGGGTGCACGGATCAATCGAAATAACGCTAATAAATTCGACCTAAACTCGTAGTGTAGACCAGGGCTAAGTTAATGGAAGACTTCATCTGTTGAGCTAGCTATCGCCATTCAGGGAGGTGGATTAACTACACCAACCAGAGAATGACCCCCTCCTGTCAGTGTAGGTACAGGGCCGATGCAAGGATATTTTGTGCCCTTGCCCTTAACTGCCCCCCAGAACCCCACCCCCTACCTAAGCCTTCCTGTTCCTTGTCCCCTGACTGCCCCCTCCTGAGACCCCCCCAACCTTATCTGCCTCCCTAGGACCTTACCCCCTACCTGTCACCTGACTGCCCCAATCCTTAGCCACACCCCCGCCCACAGACAGACTCCCAGGACTCCCACGCCCCATCCATCCGCTCCCAGCCCCCTGACAGGACCCCCAGAACTCCTGACCCATCCAACCCCCCCTCCCAACCCCTTTCCACACCCCCACCCCCTGACAGGACCCCCCCAGAATCCTGACCCATCTAACCCCCCCTGCTCCGTCCCCTGACTGCTCCGATCCCTCTCCACACCCCTGCCCCCTGACAGACCCCCCCAGAACTCCCAACCCTTCCAACCCCCCCTGCTCCCTGACTGCCCCCCCGGGACTCCCCTTACCATGCCCCTGCCGCTGAAGCCGCTGGCTCCACGTGGAGGCAAAACACGCTGCCGGGCTGCCGCGCACACAGCCCCTCCCCCACAGAGTGCTGAGGCAGCGGGAGGGGCAGCAGCGGCTCACACTCCCGGGAGCCGCAGAACCCGAGCGCGGCAAGGGGGGAGCTGGGGACACGCCTGCCCGGGCTGCAGCCCGGTGCCCCCCCCCCACCCGGGGGCTCCTGCAGCGGATGCATACGGGTGGCTGCAGCCCCCGTGCGCCTCCCGGCTCCCCCCTCGCCACGCTCGGGCTCGGCGGCTCCCGGGCGTGTGAGATGCCACTGCCCCTCCCGGAGCAGGCTCAGGGCCCCGCGCCCTGCCGATGGCTCACACGCCCGGGAGCCGCAGAGCCCGAGTGTGGCGAGGAGGGAGCCGGGGGGCGCACGGGGGCTGGCGCCCGCATGCATCTCCTGCAGCCTACAGGAGCCCCCGAGGGGGGGGGGGACGCTGGGACTCAGCCTGGGCAGGAGGGGCGGGGGTCGTGGCTTCTCCCCGCTGGTGGCGCTGCCGCCTTTGCAGGGCTGCTGCCCGCCCTGCACCGCACCGGCTCCTCCATGGCTGGGGCTTGCTGCCTGCGCAAGCCGACGCTTTTTGGCGCCCCCGACCACTTGGCGCCCTAGGCGACTGCCTAGTTCGCCTAGTGGTTGCACCGGTCCTGCATAGGTAGGGTCCACACTAAGTGCTACAGCGGTGCTGCTGCGCTACTGTAGCAGTTTAACTATAGACCTACCCTTCGTGGGGTTTTTTTTATCATTTAAATGGCTAAAAATCAAAACATAGAATAGAAATGGCTAGTGCTAGTTGAATCGTTCTTAGTGGTTTGTTGAGAAAAATTGATTCAGAGAGAACAGTAAGCGTCCAAAAATCACCCCTTTTGGTAAAAAAAATTTCAGTTGAGGATCTCATTTTTCTTTGAATCCCTTTTGCGAGAAATCTCAAATACTGGGACCTGTCCTTTGGCCATGTAGTTGCTCCCTGTGTGCTGATTCCTCGAATATCAGATCTACATCAATAACGGTTTGTCTATAGAGCATTTTAGAACACAATAGTCATAATGTTCCAACATTGTGCCTAATCACATGTTAAGTGAGTAGGCTTCTGCCATTTTCTTTGGCAGACCATTTCACATTTTAACACATCACTGCTAACAGTCTGTCCCTGATATTCAATTATATTCTTCCTAAATATGCCTGTCACTAAATTCCACTAATCTTTTCCAGTTGTTTCCAATTCCCCTCCAGCCTGGGGGTTTATACCTTTGAAATATTGTACTTTAGCCATGTTCTAAAAACATGGCTACCCTTTTAAATAGCAAAATGCTAGGAAATAGATGGAAGGTGGCTTCAATGTTCTCATTATTTCGCACAAAGAAAAAGTAACTCCAGCAGCTCAGTAAATGAAATATCCAAGTTGCCACAAATGCTGCTTGAATTTACACTGTATCCCCAGATAGGCACAGAGTAAAATATACCAGAACTTGGATTTTTTTATGTTATCCATTTTTTATTTTAGGGAAAAATCAAACAACCCTTTATCTCTGTCTCTGATTCAGAAGGAAAGACAAATAGAATTGTGCTGGAGGGTGCGTCTTCCAGAGCCAGAGTTCAGGATAGCAGCTGTATGTACATCAGCATTGTGGCCAGGGAAGATCCAGCCACAGAGCTCTGAGGTCAGCGAAGTGCCTCCAGAGATGCTGAGAGAGCATGTGTTGAATATCCATTTCTTAAAGATGCAGCACCCCCTCCCAGTGCTAGCTATGAGCCAGTCCTTGTGGGGATGGACCCTGGCCCTGATCCTGCCCACCCCCACCCCCCATGGCCCTATCATGCCTCTTGGGGTGTCCTATTTGTGCTCAGGGGGTCCTGACCCAAACTCCACTGAAGTCAAAGGGAGTCTGTCCACTTACATCAGTGCATTGGATCAGACCCAGGGATTGCTAACAGCTGTACCCTGCATGGATGCACAAAGGCAGGGGAGAGGTGGGTATGGCAAGAGGATCCTTCTGTTGAAAGAGCCAAAATTCAGCCCTAAAAATCAAGACATTTAATTGGGTTTTCCTTCATGCTGCTTCTGATGTACAGTCCTCAGTTTCCTTCACAGACAGATATTTCTTTTCCTTCTGGAGGCCACTGTATATAGTGCACGACTATAAATAACCAAGCCTAGCTATGTCATAGTAACCATGGTAACCAGCAGGTTTCAAACACTGCTGTGTGTAAGGCTTGTATGAGGTTGTCCTAGAGTTTAAAATTATATCGCTTGGAATTTATACATCTCACCTGACAATAATTCTCTCTTCTACACAAAGCACATCAGGAGACTCCCCCTCCATCCCCCCTTCTTTTTGACAGCAAATCAAAAATGACAAGAGTGTTTGAAAATAGATAGATTTTGTTCCTTTTGACTCTGGTTTCAATTGCATTTCAAAACTTCCCCGTGTAAGGTGAAAGGAGCAGCCATTCTTGCCCCCGGTTCAGCAGAACCACTGTGTCTTATTTGTCGGTTGGGGGATAATTTAATTTACTGGAACACTGAGAATCATAGATTCCCAGGCCAAAAGGGCAACTGTAATCATCTAAGCTGACCTCCTGTGTAACAGGTCATAGAACTTTCCTAAAACAATTCCTAGAGCAGATCTTTTACTAACCCATCCAATCTTGATTTTAAAATTGCCAGTGAGAGAATTCACCACAACCCTTGGTTATGTACGCTCCATGTTAAAAATTTACACCTTATTTCCAGTCTGAATTTGTCTAGCTTCAATTTCCAGTCATTGGATCATATTATACCTTTGCTCAATTGAAGAGCCTATCAAATATTTGTTCCTTGTTGTAGACGGTAATCAAGTCACTCCTTCACCTTCTCTTTGTTAAGCTAAATAGACTCAAAGAACTCAGTCACTATAAGCATGTTTTCCAATTCTTTAATCAGTCTAATGGCTCTTCTCTAGGCAGGCCATTTATCCAGTTTTAAACAGGACCAGTCCTGTTTTTCTGAGGCTTGTCCCCCATCTGGTACTGAGACATAACTGGGTGTGTTTTTGTCAAATATTAGATGAGGGACTCCATTTTGATGAGTGAGCTACTCTGCCAGCATGACCCCCCAAATACATGGAACATGCGAGGTCACGCCGGCAGAGGTGGGGTCACAACATTCCCAGAAGTACCAGCATATCTGGAATTGCAGGAATGTGTGAGTAACCACCCTATTCTTCTCCGAGCCCTCTCCAATGTATCAGCCGCCTTCTGGAATAGTTGACAGCAAAACTGGATGGAGTATTCCAGCAGTAGTCACACTGGTGCCAAATACAAGTAAAAATAACCTCTCTACTCCTACTCAATATTCCCCTCTTCATGCATCCAAGGATCACCTTAGCTCTTTGGCCAAAAGTGTCATATGAGAAGCTCTTGCTCAGCTGACTTTCCTCCACAAACCCCAAATCTTTTTTCCAGCATCCCTGCTTCCCAGGATACAGTCCCCCATTTTGTAAGCATAGCCTACATTCTTTGTTCCTAGATGTATGCTGTACTAAAACACATTGTTTGCTTGCACACAGCTTACCAAGTGAGCCAACATGCTCTGCATCAGTGACCTGTCCTCTTCATTATTTACCACTTCCCCCAAGTTTGGACCCCCAAGTTCAGATCTTTTTATTGCTATTGTAACCCACACACCTCCTGGGTGTTGTGTTTTGTCCCATCTAGTGGCACCGAGACCACTAGAGAGAGATTAATGAATCTGCTCTACAGCCTTAGCTAAGAGCCATATGTCTTTTAGCTCATGCAGAGGTCCCAGGTTTGATCCCGCCCACTGATGACTGGGGTGTGTCAGTGTTACACTATCACTATACATTATATATAATGGAAATATAGACACCTGCCTCTCTCCCCTTCCCCCCCCCCCAAGTCAATACAAATCAATTTTTAAAATGAGATTGAAAGAAAATTCAATCATGAGCTATAAATAGTTATATGCCTCAGACAGGGATCGTCAAGGCAAGATTCATTCACATTACATGGCAGTATAATCGTGATTTACAAAGCAGATGAGGTTTAAGTTGTATAGCCTTAGGAGCTTCTTTCCACATAGGCTTTTATTATGAAAGCCTTTGTGTTGTATTCTACAGTAATAGCCTGAACTCCTGCAAAATTCCTATTGTAAACTGTACTACTTGGGACCATTATCGTTAAATACGATCACTTTTCTTTGTTTAAATAAAGGAGTCTCACATCAGCAATAATTATGGTAGGTAATCTGAAGCAATTGCAGTTGAGTATGATGGGATGCTCCACTCACCTCTAGGATGGTGCTGTCTCTTGGTTATTTTCTGGGGAATAACTTGTGAGGTCAACACCCCTTCCTGGGGTTGCACACAGTCTCTCTCTCTCTCTCAGTTTGCAGACCCCCCCTTCATGACTCAGCATTCCAGCCACATCACTCAGCGTCCCCCCCACAGCAGCCCTGGGCAATCTTCCCAATCACTGCCACAGGTGCTGCTCCAGTAGCTGGTAAGGGAACCAGGCCCACCCTCTACTCTGCATTCCAGCCCAGGGACCCTCAACCCAGCAGTTCTGGGTTTTCACCTCCTAATTGTCATTGCCCCTTCCCTGGGATGCTTCCCACTCTTCTAGTTTCCCTCCCCACTTCCCTGGGAGTACCAGCTCCAAACCGGTGTACCAGGGAGTACTCCAGGAGTGACTACTGCCTCCAAACCCATCTCCCTCTTCAGAGGCAGGGAGTGACTGCCCTTCCCACCACAGGACCCCTCTGCTGTCCACCTCCTGCCTTTATAAGGCCAGCCCAGCTTGTTCCTCCTCAGGTGGGCTCCCTCTCAGCCAGGGGATTACTTAGCCACCTGATTCGCCTCAGCTGTGGCTTATTGGGTAAATTAGTCCCCTTCTTAGTCTTCATTAAGCCTTTCAGCCTGTTGGGATCCTGGAAGTAAAGGACCTCCCCAGCCTAAGGGGAGGATCCACAAGGTCCAAGATCTCAGTTAATTACAGGGGACAAATAAAGATACAACAGGGACAGGAGTGAGGTCACGGGGCTAAACAAAGGGAACCTGACAGGGACACCGAGCAGAGAACCCCGGACAGCGCCCACTGCTCCTCGAAGGCATCAAGGGAGCCAGCGGACAGGGCCGAAAGAAACTCTGCCAGGATGTGTGAGCAAAGGGAGGAACAGAAATAGGCCCCACAGTCGCAGAACACCTTCACATCCAGCATCCTCCTTCTGGTTGTATAGATGGCCACTTTGGCAAGAGCATGGAGTAAGCGGATTCGGTGGCAATTCAGTGGCGGGAACATGGATCGCACGAGAGTGGCAGAGTGCCCGCAGGAATGCCACCAAAGGCTGGCCTGACTGCCATGCCTGGGGCGACACAAAGCATAGAGCCGCCCCTGACAGCAATACTAAAGGAGATGTGTTTCAGATAACTATATTTCTCTAAATCCAGACTTGCTGGTAGTTTGAGCTTAGAGAAAGATACGGTTTACCCTTCTGGCTAGCACATGGGTGCATACTTCTGCTTTCAATAAATCTATTGTCTTTGCATCTCTTGCTGCCTTCAGCCAGAAATTGTTCTGTAATGCACACCTCAAACACATCAGCTCCATATGTCAGCACTGAGTGCTCTTGAGCTGACACAAGTACCACCCGTGTGATTCACAATGCAAAGCAAGATGCCTGCTTTGTCAGCGTGGTGACCCATAACAATAACGACGGATTTTCAATGTGAGTGCACTGGGGTGTTAAAATGGCTGAGGTCTCCCTTGAAAGCAAGGGCATAGTAAGGTGGTGATGGTGCATCAGATCACTAAGAGGTGCAAATCTCTTCTGCACAGATGGTGGGCCTGATCTGGCAAACAATTACACCCACGAGTAACTTTACACACATTGGTACTCCAGCATTGACTCCAGTAGGGCTACTGATGTGAGTAAAGTTACTCACATGCCTAAGTGTTTCCATATGGTATTTGTAAGGCACTGGTTTTGGGGGCCTAAGAGGTGTAACTTGCAGTCTTTAACCATACATTAATTGAAATATATGCACATATTCCTACCTGTCCCAGGAGGCTGGGGACATATAGGAATATAAACCACTTTGCTTCAATGCCTGACGTTCAAAGAGACTTAACTGTACTTTGGAGGAGTTCAGACAATGGGCAAACAGAATACATGTTGAACAATGCTTTAGTCATTCCACCCCCAGCTCAAAGATTCTATGAACTGCCAAGCCTAGAAGTGCTAGGGCTCAGCCCTGGCACACATCAAGCACTGCACACTAGGAAACGGCAGAGCTCTAGCAGCCAAACGGAGGTTCCTGAAACAGTTCTCCCTGTGCAAGATAGGCCATGCAGAGTGAGTCAGTGGCTCGAGGGAATACCCTCAGTACAGTGCTGCTTACAGTGGCTTTTGAATGCATTAGCATGTATTGCCCTGGCCATAACTTCAGCCACACTTGCCATGACGCATTGAGGCTAAGCGGCAATCAGGAAAACAAGCCAGCTTCAGCTAGCACAGTATAGGAACATAGGGACTGATTTAAAAGCCCCATTGAAGTCAATTGAAAGACTCCAGTGGGCTTTAGATCAGCCCCAGAAAGTGGTCCTATGCATGGACTGATTTGGTGAGTTTCCTATTTTACTAATTAGTTTAAATAATTTTATGTGGTTGTGGCCCTGTTAATATTAGGGAAACAATGTTTAACTTGAAAGCTAATTAAAGGAACTGCAATCAAGAACTTCAGCAACCTGAAATAGGTGTTCACTGATCACTTAGATATCATTGTATTAAATGGACTAAGATGGGCTCAATAACCATAGAAAATAAATTGCTGCACGTGAGGCAGGAGCAATGGAGACATAAATTTAGGACTACATCAGTAACGGTGATCCTTGTCATTAAGTAATAGGCGAGTTTTTTCTTTTCTTAGAACTAATTAGGGTTTGAATCTTGCATCTTGTTTAAAGGGTTTTAGAATTTGTGACTCAAGATGTTCCAAGTATTGAAAATAAATGGTAAGATATTAACCGACTACATTTTAAATTGGCCATAAAAGGTTGCCCTGGGAGTGTGCTAATTATGTTAGATGTGATTGCTTTTCCAAATGCTTTGATTAAAAATATTTTTAAAAATTATGATAGGAAACCCTCAGATGAAGAATATACAATTGTACATGCATACGCTCAGATACTTTTAATTCTTCACAACGTGCCCAGCCTATAGACTCTAGGTAATTAACTATGGCAATAAATTGTACATGCCACATTGCTTTCCTAGCTCTTAATGTCCATTAAACCAATTATCAAGAGAACAAGGAGGATGCTTATGCAGCAATTTCTAGAATTTATAGCATCGGGAAGCAAGTAGAGGAAAGTATATATCTATGCACTTCACAAGTAACTTAGTATCTATGCAGTGCCATATGACAATAGAACAGGAAGATACAGAGTTCTTTTGCTTAGAATTAGAGCCACCAGTTTTCTGTTATTTTAGCAGGAGATGGGACAATCTCCAAACCAAAAGCCTTGATTCAGACTTGCACATGAATCCTACTTCCCAATTTCAGTCTGGATGAATATGAGCAACCAGAAATGTTAGAAAACTTGGGGCTGATGTATGAGCCCACAGGACAGAGCGGTCAGACCTGATAGTGTGGTTTCAGATTATTAGAGAAAAGCAGGTAGACGGAGTTATATTTCAAATTACTTTCTAATTATAGCTCAGTTCCCGTGATCTTTCCCTCCCTATTTATGTACACGCATGCCTACATATCAGCTAGAGCCAAGTGAAAATTGGGGGGAGGTAATGCAGAAAAAGATTGGAAAGGTGTTTCCCCTTCTTGTTGAAAAAACATGGATGAAAGTATTCCAACCACCTGTGTTACATATAGATTCATGTGCACATGAATCATGCTCTATAGACCTTATCAAAGTCTATGGGAGTTTTGCCATTGACTTCATTGAGCACAGGATCAAGCCTTATGAGTCACAGTCTGATTCCTGTTCCACTATGGGGGCACTGGAATCACACACCACCCCTTGCTGAGGGTTACTGGGAAAGCCAGTTTGTCCCTTATATTGCTGTGTCTATCTATGGTACTTGTTTGGGCCACCAACACCACAGTATCTGAGCCCCTCACCATCTCTGAAGTATTTATCCTCCCAACACCTGAGATAAGGAAGGCTCGTTATCCTCAGGGGAAACTGAGGTACAATCACCTGTGGCATACAGGAAGTCTTGGCACAGCAGGGATGTGAAACAGGGCTCTTCCCACTTCCAGGTTAGCACCCTAGCCAATGGCCCAGTAGCACCCAAAAGGAGCCTAGACTCAGGGTCTCATTGTACTAGATGTGCAAATACACTCTTTGTCCAGAAAGCCTAACCATACCAGATGAAACAGACAACAAGAGAGTCTAGAGAATGGTAAGAGGCAAGGGATGGGGTAACAATTACTGCTGGGAAGGAAATTGTTCTGATCCTGCAAGAGTTTGAGATTTTTTGAGTCCCCCCTCACCCTCCATCCTGAATTGGGACCAAATAAAATAAAAGGTTAAATTGTAACTAAAATTTCAACACAAAAAAGTTTAGTACAGGACAAAGTTTTTGTCGTAAAAATGTTGAAAAAGGATGTTGATAATTTCAAATTTTTTCTTCCAAATTGGGAGATTCATCAAAACAAACCCTGCCCAGGGGGAAAAAAAACCTGTTGTGGTTTTGACAAATCAACATTTTCAGATAAAAAAATTGTTGGAAAATTCCTAACCAGCTCTGATAATAATTTCATGTGGTTACATAGATTTATGACAGGCATCACCTGATAAGTCTAGATCATTTGGATATTTGCATTAAAAAAAACCCAAAACCCATTGTTTTCATTTTTAGCTTCTTTTTCAAATCTCATTGTGAGTCAATTCCTTATGCTGTGGGCTGTCACCTTCATTCTGCCATGCCTGAGCTGAACTCTGGGTATCATTAGCCACAAACAGCATTTCATTCACACTGGCCTTTTCCTTTTCAAATATTCACATAAGGTCTTTGACACAAAACTCCCACAGAGCTTAATGGAAGCTACACAGCCAATACCTACATAGCTCTTTTGTAAGTATTCTTAAAAGATTTTCTCGAAGCTTGATTCTGCAATGGAACCTGGCAATCTGGATTGTCTGGGAATTTACCCCATGATTTCCTCTCTGCACAACATCAGCAGACAATCAAAAAGGGAAGAATTATTTTAGTACACAATGCCTGCACTGATAGAAGTTGTGGATTCCCTAGGGAGCAAAAATACTTTTGACTTCCAAGCTAGAGAGTGTGTCCTTTGTTATGGCTACTATATGTGTAGAGTATCAGAGGGGTAGCCGTGTTAGTCTGGATCTGTAGAAGCGACGAAGGGTCCTGTGGCACCTTATAGACTAACAGAGGTATTGAAGCATAAGCTTTCGTGGGTGAATACCCACTTCTTCGGATGCAAGCCTTTGGCTTGCATCTGAAGAAGTGGGTATTCACCCACGAAAGCTTATGCTTCAATACCTCTGTTAGTCTATAAGGTGCCACAGGACCCTTTGTCGCTTCTATATGTGTAGAGTAAGTGATATTAATTAATGGGCCGGGGAGGCTTAGCTTCGCTGAGCACATTTTTGAAGGTAAGGTGCTCAAACCAATCCTTTAGAAATGCTAGTGACCAAAAGCACATGAGCGGTCTTTACAAAAAAAAGGCAAACTGAATAAACACAGAAATGATGTAGTAGACTTTGGTTCTGTTTTAGGAGACATGACCAAACTTTTGCAAATGAAATACATTTGCTAAGATTTTCAAAGCCACGAGGGATTTGGGCACCCACTTTCCATTCAAATCAATGGGAATTGGGCATCAGAATCCCCTACGCAGCTTTGAAAAAAATCTCAGCCTGTTTCTTGTGCTAGGACTAGTGAAAGGCTGACAGTGCATTTATTCCCCTGAAACAGGTCTTGTGCAGTTTTCCTTCAGCCATACATCTTGGCAATAAGGGACAGCTGTACATATATTTTAGTTCATTTCTTATATCTGCAGAGATGAAGGCTGATGGACCTGATTATTCATGTGAGAGATATAAAATAGCTGTTTGAGTAGTAAAAGTTGGGGGGATTTTTAATGTTCCCCGTGTAATGACACAAAACTCTCCAAAGTCTTCAGTTAAATCAAATCAAAGCCCAATGCTTGATTATGGCAGAAATAACTGTTGAGTGTTTTCTTGGTTTTGCTCATCAAACGTTCTCTCCTATATTAATCTGTTATGATTGGGGCTCTGTGGCTCCACTGCTCAGCTATCCTTCTAGACATAGGGAGGGACATAATAAAAAAGGAAGTGTACAGGTCACATTTCTACACTTCAACTAATGGGTCATTTACTGGAGTGCTAATGGCTATGGCACTCTCCCATCATCCCTGAACTGTGTTGTTTTAACAGTGTGGGCTTTGAGGCAATATAGGTGATGAGCTAGTGCTGTTATTTGTGTATACAGGTTATGTTTACAATGCCATAAGTAGATATGAATCCAAAAACCTCACTAATGGGGTTGGCAGGTGTTAAATTTAAATGCTTCGCAGAAGGTTTTTCCAGTTGCCTCTCTCCTCACTCACATCCCCATATAACTCACTCAGGAGAAGCAGTGTGGAGTTCATGTGTTAATGAGTTGGAGATAAGATTTAGGACAGATTTGCAAGACTGTTCCATGGCTAGCAGCTTCCACTGAGAAATCTGACCGTTTCCTTGTGGTGCCAATGTGGAAGCAGAGTACTTTGGGTAGTCTAATTGTATGGATTTCCTTCCTCTCCTGTGATGCAACAGTAATAACTATTCTTCTATTCTGTTCTAGAGTGGGACCACTGACTCTTCCCATTCTTTCATTTGACACACTCCTACATACACCTCTAATGGCACTCCAAGTTTCAGATCTACCAGCTATCACATAGCCTCCATTTAATCATTTCTAGTTCATGCATGTTTCCCCTGCTCCTTCCATTTTATAAAGAAAGATTTTAGTACATTCTTTATTTCAGAACAATGTTATGTTAAAAGACTATAACATAACATGAAGGTGACCACATTTTCAAAAACAAATACAGCAGCAGTTTGGGGTCATAAAGTACTCATACAATTTGTACAGTGATTCACATAATGGGGTCTCTTCTTGCCTGGTCTCATGGCATTACCATAAACATGATTACATACGTTTATTTGTGTTTTTATTAATGTGTACCATTGTTGCTCCTTCCAGCTTCTAACTCAGCAGTTTATTTCCCAAACTGGAGGATTTTTCCCTCAGTGTTCTGAATGAGTTTATCATGAAACAATGGTGCTAACATACACTTTAAACAAAATAGGAGCTTTGACCTTTTTCTCCAAAGACTGTTCAGGAAACTGAACACTGGATTATTTGCTCTTGGCAAAAGAGCCAGTTCTGCTTCATCTTGAATAAATATTTTGTAGTCATAAAGACAAACATTTTGATGCAATATAAAAGGGAGACATTTCAGGAAACTCAGAAGTTCCTGGAACACAGTCATGTGAATCCCTGTCTCACTCTAAGTGGCATAACTGGCTTCTTTACATACTTCAGTTGCATTAAACGTTTCCTGCTTTCCAGCCGGCAGCCTGTCAAACAAGACCTCTCCATTTGCAACTTTCAATAAAATGAAGAAAGTTCTAAATGGAGACCATTTGATTCAGACAGACTCCCATTCCATCATCCCATATAGCCAAATCCGTCCTCTTTACTTACTTGCACATCCATTGGCTGTGGTCAAGCATCAGTCTGTCAAGTGATTGTGATGCTAGAGTTATCAGAGCTCATGCTCACAGTGTGTCACAAACCTATATTTAATCTGTACACATGATTAATTTAATCTGTACACGTGATCTTTCATCTGAGATCTCCCACATTCTCATGGAGCATGCTAGTGGGGTAGGAAGAGGCAATGTCTGTCTGAAGTGAACTTGGAAGTCATGTTCTGCTGACATAACATGACCTTAGCAAGAATACAAACACAAACTGACTTTCATCACTATTTCACAGTAGTAAAATTATGGCACTTATCCAATAAGTAATACCTGAAATAGGCAATATGCCAGCAGACCTAACCAATGTTCCCTCTAATTTTTGACAGGCCATGTGCACAAAAAATTTCTTCTGTGCAAATTTTTGTGTGCGCAGTGTTTTGCCGTGTGCGCGGGGTTTAGGATCTGTGTGCACACGCACATGCACAGAGCTTCAAGGGAACAGTGGACCTGACTGCACCTTGCATTCTTCCAAGATTGGCATAAAACTCAGTTTGTCTTTTATTACATGGGCATTGTTCAGAGGGGAACTTTAAAAATCTCTATATACTAGACAGAAGTTCCATGTTTAAGGCCCCTAGCACTTTTCCTTGGGGAAAGGATTGCCAAGAGCAGATGCCCCCAAGTCCAGGCCAAAGTTTTCCCTCTCTGTACTGTTGTGCTGTATATTGGGAACTATTTGGCTGGGGAAAGGATCCAAGCAAGGGGAAGCCATGACTAAAACTAAACAAATGTGTCCCCTTTAAGAAGTTCTCAGGGAAGGAGCAGTCTTAGAGTTCATAAGGCCACCAACTTGGGGACCTGGATCAGAGTGCCCAAATCTAAGTCAGCAAATGGTCTCTGGGCCCACTCAGGCTAGTGCCTTGGAACCCAAAAACACAACCTGCCTGTCTTGTAGTCATCTCTCTGCTTCTCAGCTTCCTCTTCCTGTTTAAATAGCCCAGGGAATCCTTGATTGCACCCAGGGTTGCTTTGGCTGTAAGCACCAGACTATCCCTTGACGGATCAGTACACTCACCATAGGCTGTCACCTTCTGCCCCAGAGCTGGCTGCATTTCAGTCATGTGGTGTATGTATGCACACAACTGGTGTGAAGTGCTTTGTGGTGAAAGATGAAAGGAACTGTACAGAAGTGTCATTTTGTTATGTAAACCACGTGGGAGATGGTCTTTAGATTACAGCCCTGCAGATTGGCTCACTATATGGAAACATCCAAGTATCATAGCTGGTTTCCATCACAACTCAATACAATACATCTCTAATGACAATGCTGAGAATGTTCAGAGTAGGGGGCTGCCCCAGCAGTGGTACTGAAAACCAAAAGCTCATACAGAAGGTCTTGGCAATTTGTGCCTACCAGCATCCTCAGAAAAAGTAATGTCAGACAGCAGTTAGTGATGTGTTTATTATGACACTACTATTTAACCTGCTTGGTATGTCAGACAAAACATACCTGAAGAGACAAGTCCTGGTGTCTTTTCCATCTTCAACTACTGTGGTCTTGTGTGTCTTCTGAGAGGACACAGACTTGCCAGTAAATTCTATTTATCTATGGCATGCATTCGACAAAGTGGGTATTCACCCACGAAAGCTTATGCTCCAATACGTCTGTTAGTCTATAAGGTGCCACAGGACTCTGTCACTTCTACAGTAAATTCTAGTACATCACATCACCTGAGCAGCAGTATTAGGTGTGAGGTTTAATGCTCCTTATTTCTGTCAAGCCCTGGCCTTTATTCCAATTGTTAAAAGAGAAGCAGAGCTTTTAAAGGAGAATAGAGGTTTTATTTCTTTGTTGCAGAGTTGGGTGTTTTTTTTTGGCAATCTCCACCCCCCTTTCAAACAATGGCAAGTATACAGTGGAACTGAATTTTACTTCAGGCAGAATTTTTCAAAGTTTTAGCTACCAGCAAGTTTTAATCTTATGCTTGGAAACTCAAGTAACATTAGCGTTTTATTTCTACATGTGTTCATTTAACAATCTTAGGGCCTGACTGAAAGTCCAATAAGTCAGTCTTTCATTGACATCACTGGACTTTTGATCAGGACTTTTATACAATATCTATAGCCTTCCTGCTTTAAGTACCATACATGGATTTAAAAAAGTTTTTGGGTAGACAGATTTCCATCATTGTCAACAGAAAGTTCAGCTAGAGGAAAAATATTCTAGCAAGGTCATTATTTGTGTGTAAACTTTATTAAATGGGCAAGAGATTACAATCATGAAAGATAAACTATTCTATTCTCTATTTCCTGAGACACGTGGATGTAAAATCCCAATCACTTGGTACCAACATAGTTTCTCTAGT
Organism: Macrochelys suwanniensis; assembly: GCA_033296515.1. Taxonomy (NCBI): domain Eukaryota; kingdom Metazoa; phylum Chordata; order Testudines; family Chelydridae; genus Macrochelys; species Macrochelys suwanniensis. Next base: position 12,839,870 of record CM065780.1, on the reverse strand, counting down.
ATATTTAAATTGCTGTTATCAAGGGCTGGAGACTTGTGTAGCACATCCCAAATTAATAGCTCTTCTATAATTTGAAATAGTTTCTGAAGATGGGATTTCTGTTAACCCTAATATTCTCTTTCAACATGATGCTTTTGTCTTTAAGGGATCACTACTGCATGGATCCACACAATATTTTAATAGATCTTGATCAGGTTGTTGAGACTGGATTTGCCAAAAGCTTCTTAACTGTGCAAAATACACAATTTCTGTTTTATGGAGGTCACCCAAACTTTTGCTGCTTCCTCCTACAATGTTCTATAGATTTTGCTAACTCAAAATTGTCTCCATTAAACCCTTTATGGGTTTGTACCACCTGGCCTGAGGGTGGAATTATAGTTGGAACCTAGGAATCTCCAATCAAAGAATGGGGACCTATTATGCTAGCTGGTGTGCAGACAAATCTGTAGTTCCTGCTCCAGAGAGTTTTTACAATCTGGGTCTCAAATAGGATCCAACAGGTAGACAAAAAGATCAATGGGATGGGGAGGGTGGGAAGATAAGGTCACAAAATGATCAGATGAACAGAAAAGTGAAGCTGCCCCACTTGTCTGACTGCCCATTGTAAAAAAATATGCATACTGCTGCAGTCACAATTTTAACCAAAAAAAGCTATTTCATCATTTAACACACAAAAAGTGTTAAAACATTCTCTTTTGCCAAACACTGAAACGAAACAAGTCAAACAGTTACACTAATGGTCTAATCTTTAGATCAAGGAGAGTTTTGCCATTGATTTCAATGGGAGCAGGCCCCAAAATAGGTCCTGATTCAGCATAGTAGATAGCACATGCTTAAGATGCAAGCATGTGCTTAAGCCCCATTGAAGCTTAAAGTTAAATTTGTGCTTGAGTGCTGTGCTGAATAAGGACAGGCTGCTGAGTCAAGGACAAACAACCAGCAAGTAATAAAATGAGAGACTAATTTGAGAACAATAGAGTATTTCACTTTAGATCTTCAAGTAATGTAAAATGACAAACTCAGCTCCAATTCCTGCTTCCCTTTTCCACTGCATTAAACAAGAATCCCTTGTCTACATTCTTATTTATTTTTTGGTCTACATTTCCTTGTCTACATTTCCTATGTATATGGACCTGAAATTTAATCAATGGATTCTGTTTAAAAAGAAAATCACTGGTAGAAAATTTGAACAAACAAACAAAGGACATATATTCATGGATCGCTCTTCCTGGATGCCTAATTCTGGAATTTATCAGTGCACCTTTAGTGAAATGGCAGGCTTGGAGAAGCTTGAAAGAATCCTTTGCTACTAAGAATCCTCTCTTGATAAACCAGTATTAAATAATGAATAAAAATAAAGCAGAGGGGAAAACAATGTGAAATTAGGAAAAGATAAAAATGTAGAGTGCTTGAGCCTTGTCATTCATCCACTGATAAGAAAATTAGGAGGCAAAATGAAAGTACTTTTGGGTCTAAAAATGAAAGGCCCAGTTACAGCAGTATCTGAATATACTAGATTTTAGTAATATTATGAATTGATAATATAAGCAGATGTTGGTTCATGCTCAGATTATTTTAATTAGGATTTAATTTGTGGATCTTGCTTTCTGAAACATGACAAATGGGCTGGGGTCAGTAGGACTGTATTCCTGGGGCAGATCCTCAACTGATGTAAATAAACATAGTTCCATCTGGTCCATGGTTCTCTTATTATAAATGGCAGAATCTATGGCAGAGAGAGACTGAATTTACATACGATGAGCTGTTCTGTAAAAGTGATGATAAAGCAAATAAATCCATCCCACCAGTCACAGCACAGGGCATTGACATGTACTAAATAATGTGATTGAGAGGTTACCTCTTGCTGTAGAACCTGTGGGCCTGATCCTGCAGTCTTTACTCAGGCAGAATGCACATTGATTTCCATGCCAAAGTAAGAATTACATGGGTAGGCTGCATTTGCCAAACAGCCCAGAACACACACTTTCTTCCGTGCATAGCTGGACACAGTGCTTACCCTTTGGGATACATTGTGAAGTCCTTCCCCTTGCTTGCACGGGTGTGCTTTTGAAGAAATAAAGTGGAGTCCCTGAAGAAAGAGGGATTGGACTCTTATGGCTAAAGAATGTCCATTTGGTGTATAGGCTGGTGAGTTAGCCCACTGATTTACAAGACTTCTCTCCCCTTCATTTTTATCTACGGTTTTACTAATTCCTAAGGGTAAATCTGCTCAGAAAATAGAGTCAGAAAAATAGAGCGATTGTAAGTTAGCATAACTATATTGACTTCACTGGAGCTAAGCCAGTAGAGAATCTGGTCCAAAACATCAGCATTGTCTTCCAAATACTATTTGGTCCTGAGAAGCCAGTTAAAGAAAATAAACCTCTTTGATAGTTCACCTTGTATAGATATATGCTTGGACATAGATGTATGCTCCTAATTTATGGCTGGATTCTGCTGACATTATTGAAGCCAACTAATAATCACACTCATGGAGTAAGGTACCACACCTTATTCCATGAATATTGCCATTTTATCCAGCATAGTTTCTGGAGTAAGGTAATTGTACTGCTCTGGGATTGTCCAAACACTGGGCCAACTTCTTCCCCCATTGAAGGAAATGGCAAAGCTCCCTACTTCAGTGGGAGTGGGATAATGTCAGTATATTACAGATGAAGTCAAGTTACTGCTAGTCTTCTGATGCATTTTTGATGCTTTTTTAAAATCATCACAGCTATCATGTAGGGCAGATTTTCAGTCTCTGCTAGCAAAATCAAACAGCTAATACCAATTGGAATTGAGAATTGTTAATAGGAAACAAAGCCTGGGATTTGGTGAACACCTTCCCAAGCTATTCACTGAATAAATAAAGTCTTTGTGCATGCTCAAGTGCTTACATCTATATGTTTGGAATTGTTTGTTATGGACCCAAGCCTCCTCACTAAAACTGGGTTAAATTTTTTTGGACAAATAGTTTAATAAAAAAAGCCCTTTCAGGTTGACTTAAACTATTGATGAATTTTCTGAATTGAATTTTTACACAAAAAATTCTGGGCTAGAATCATAAGGGGTTGCCAGGCACAAACCCAGCGACATCAGCACTGTAGTCTTCCAATAGTCCTGTGATTAGGGCATGTATGTAGGCTAATATCATTATAGCCTGGTGCCAATTTATTACAGTATTAGAAGATGGCACATTGGAAGTAAGAAAATTACTAATTCCCTGTCCCCAGCCAAATCCAGCAGATCACAATTTCATTATTCCAGCCAAAGCACAGCAGAAAAATCATTTTCTAGCACAAAACTACAAAGATGAGAGATGTGGGGGGTTTAGCTGCATACCTGCAAAGCACTTCCACACTAAGGGTACGTCTAAACTACAGAATTAGGTCGAATTTATAGAAGTCGATATTTTAAAACCTGAATTTATGGAATCGATTGTGTGTGTCCCCACTAAAGAGCGTTAAGACCATGAGGTCGATTGACTGTGTCCACAGTAGCGGGGCTAGCATCGACTTTCGGAGCATTGCATTGCGGGTAGCTATCCCACAGTTCCCGCAGTCTCCGCCGCCCATTGGAATTCTGGGTTGCGATCCCAAAGCCTGATGGGGCAGAAAACATTGTCGCTGGTGGTTCTGGGTACGTCATCCCTCCCTCCCTCCGTGAAAGCAATATTTTTCGCGCCTTTTTTCCGGGGTTTCCGTGTTTGCTACGGAAGCCTGCTCAGCTCACAATTACCGTACATCTCCAGCGTACGCCTGGACATTAGGTCTAGTGGGGATTCAGTCACACTATAATACGGGCAGAGGGATAGCTCAGCGTTCTGAGCGTTGGCCCGCTAAACCCGGGGTTGCGAGTTCAATCCTTGAGGGGGCCATTCTGCCTGAGGCTGGTAGTCGCGGGACTACACAGCAGAAGCTCCTTGCCTTCTAGCTGCAGATGGTGCAATATGCCATAAATGGTCGTGGTCGCGGGACCATGCAGCAGATTGTACAATATGATTGGTATTTGTGTGCTCCTGGCCGGCGGCCTATGGTGTGGCTGGCCGGGGGTGCTTGGACATAAATGGGAGTGACCAGAGTGACTCTGGTCATTCTCTTTTTTACGTTTTGTTTAAGGGAGATTCAGTACTGCCTGGAACACGGGCGGAGGGATAGCTCAGCGGTCTGAGCGTTGGCCCGCTAAACCCGGGGTTGCGAGTTCAATCCTTGAGGGGGCCAGGAGCTGATGATGGATATCAAGCATATTGTACCATCTGCTGCTAGAAGGGAAGGCGCCTCCTTGCTCACCGCATATTGTACCATCTGCAGCTAGAAGGAAATGAGCCTAACCCTTGCTCCCCCCTCCCTCCGTGAAAGCAACTGAGGGGGGAGCAAAAAATCCTTTCACGCCTTTTTTCATATGGGCGCCATATTGCTGACTCCATTGTTATCCACCTGCTGCTTCTGCTGCCACTCTGCTGTCCTGCAAACAGCATACCAGGGAAAGCATGGAGCACGATCAGATCACCGCAGCTGTTCTCGCCGTTATGAACACCACGCGCATTGTCCAGGAGTATATGCAGAACGAGAACCAGGAGCTGCTAGAGCTACAGCAGGCGAGGAGGCGACAGCAGCGCCCTGAGGACAGTGATGAGGACATGGACACAGACCTCTCTCAAAAAAGGCCCCCCCGCAAGGTGGACATCATGGTGTTAATGGGGCTTGTTGATACAGTGGAACGCCGATTCTGGGCCCGGGAAACAAGCACAGACTGGTGGGACCACATAGTGCTGCAGGTCTGGGATGAATCCCAGTGGCTGCGAAACTTTCGCATGCGTAAGGGCACTTTCATGGAACTTTGTGAGTTGCTTTCCCCTGCCCTGAAGCGCAAGAACACCAAGATGAGAGCAGCCCTCACAGTACAGAAGCGACTGGCGATAGCCCTGTGGAAGCTTGCAACGCCAGACAGCTACCGGTCAGTCGCGAATCAATTCGGAGTGGGAAAATCTACAGTGGGGGCTGTTGTGATGCAAGTAGCCAGGGCGATCACCAAGCTGCTGGTACCAAGGGTTGTGAGTCTGGGAAATGTGCAGCTCATACTGGATGGCTTTGCAGCAATGGGGTTCCCGAACTGTGGTGGGGCGATAGACGGAACCCATATCCCTATCTTGGCACCGGACCACCAAGCCAGCGAGTACATAAACCGAAAGGGTTACTTTTCAATAGTGCTGCAAGCACTGGTGGATCACAAGGGACGTTTCACCAACATCAACGTGGGATGGCCAGGAAAGGTACATGACGCTCGCATCTTCAGGAACTCTGGTCTGTTTCGGCTGCTGCAGCAAGGGACTTTCTTCCCAGACCAGAAAATAACCGTTGGGGATGTTGAGATGCCAATAGTTATCCTTGGGGACCCAGCCTACCCCTTAATGCCATGGCTCATGAAGCCATACACAGGTAGCCTGGACAGTAGTCAGGACCTTTTCAACTATAGGCTGAGCAAGTGCAGAATGGTGGTGGAATGTGCATTTGGTCGTTTAAAAGCTCGCTGGTGAAGTTTATTGACTAGGTTAGATCTCAGCGAAAACAATATTCCCATTATTATTACTGCTTGCTGTGCGCTCCACAATATCTGTGAGAGTAAGGGGGAGACGTTTATGGCAGGGTGGGAGGTTGAGGCAAATCGCCTGGCCACTGGTTATGCGCAGCCAGACACCAGGGCTATTACAAGAGTACAGCAGGGTGCGTTGCGCATCAGGGAAGCTTTGAAAACCAGTTTCATGAATGGCCAGGATGCTGTGTGAAAGTTCTGTTTTTCCCCTGTAATGAAAAGCCCCGCCCCTTCATTCACTCTACTTCCCTTTACCCAAACCGCCCTGCCCTCCCCCCCTCGATCACCGCTCGCAGAGGAAATAAAGTCATTGTTGCTTAAAAATCATGCATTCTTTATTAATTCGTAAAACAAAGAGGGGGAACTATGGGGCTAACTGCCACAGTCTCCCGGGATAGCTGGTGGAGGAAGGGAAGCACCAGGATGGGTGGTGGAGGAGGGGATGAGGAAAGGACAAGGACACACAGCACTTTAAAACTTATTGAATGCCAGCCCTTTCTTGCTTGGACTGTTCTCTTGACTTGAGTGGTTGGGTGCACGGAGGCCGCCCAAACGCGTTCTTGGGCGTCTCGGGGATGAGGTTATGGGACTCGGGAAGGAGGGCTGTTGGTTACACAGGGGCTGTAGCGGCGGTCTGGGCTCAGGCGGCCTTTCCTGAACCGTACGCCTTTCCTCAGCCATAAGCCGGAGGATTTCCGTTTGATCCTCCAGTAGCCTCAGAATTGCATCCTGCCTTCTCTCTGCACGCTGACGCCACCTACTCTCTTCATCACGCCACCTGTCCGCGCGATCAAAATCTGCCTTCCTGGACTCCGACAGTGTCTGCCTCCACGCATTCTGCTGGGCAGCTTCAGTGTGGGAGGATTCCATGAGTTCTGAGAACATTTCATCTCGATTCCTTTTTTTTTTACTTCTAATCTTCGCTAGCCTCTGGGACGGTGATGAAGGGGGTGGCGTTGAAACATTTGCAGCTGCGGGAGGAAACAAACGGGAGAGGAGTAGTTTAAAAGACACATATTAGAGAACAATGCTCCAAACATTACATATCACATGTGCATTTGGTCCAAGGTTGCACTTTGCCTGTTATATTGAGGGTCTGCCGGTTTGGTGTGAGAGATCACACAAGCAGGTCCGGCGGGCAACAGAATTCGGCTTGCACACAGCCATTGTAAGCCACAGTCTATAGGCTTCTTTAACCTTCATAACATGTGGGAATGTTTTCAAACAGCAACCCTCATTTCCCATAACAAACAGCCTTTGGGCTGGCAATTTAAAACTGGTTGGCAATTGAAAAGGGAGGGGTGGCAGTTTTTGGGTTAACGTGCAGCGCGAACCTAATCGACACCCCCCGACACACACACACAGACACACATCCAAGATGTTCGCTGTTCCCCCTCCCCCCACCGCGTGGGTCACAGCGGGGAAGATTTCTGTTCAGCCACAGGCAAACAGCCCAGCAGGGACGGAGCCCCTCTGAATACCCCCTTAATAAAATTCCCCTATTTCAACCAGGTGACCATGAATGATATCACTCTTCTGAGGATAACACAGACAGATAAAGAACGGATGTTGCTTGAATGCCAGCAAACACCGGGACCATACGCCGCCATGCTTTGCAAAGCAATGATTCCAGACTACGTGCTACTGGCCTGGCGTGGTAGAGTGTGTTACCACGGAGCACAGGATAAGGCTGCCCTCCCCAGAAACCTTTTGCACAGGCTTTGGGAGTACATCCAGGAGATCTTTCTGGAGATGTCCCCGGAGGATTTCTGCTCCATCCCCGAACATGTTAACAGAGTTTTCCAGTAGCTGTAGCTGTACTGGCCGCGAATTGATCATTAAACACGCTTGCTTATAAAACATGTATTAATTAACAGAGGTACACTCACCAGAGGCACCAGAGGTCCCTTCTCCTGCATCGAGCACGCCTTGGGTGGGTTCGTAGGGTACTGGCTCCAGGGTGACAAAGAGTTCCTGGCTGTCGGGGAAAAGGGCTTCTCCGCTTCCTTGCTGTGTCTGGGCGCTATTTTCAGCATCATTATCATGCTCCTCTGTGGTTTCTGATGATCCACATACGGAGTCATACCACATGGGTGGGTCAGTGCTGGCTGCACCTCCTAGAATGGCATGCAGCTCATCACAGAAGCGGCATGTCTGGGGCTCTGACCCAGAGCGTTTGTTTGCATCTCTGGTTTTTTGGTAGGCTTGCCTGAGCTCCTTAATTTTCATGCGGCACTGTTGCGCGTCCCTGTTGTAGCCTCTGTCCTGCATGCCCTTGGAGACTTTGGCATATGTATTGGCGTTTCTTCTTTTGGACCGTAGCTCTGCTAGCACGGTTTCGTCTCCCCATACAGCGATCAGATCGCGTACTTCACCATCGGTCCATGCTGGAGCTCGTCTTTGGTTCTGGGACTCCATCATGGTCACCTCTGCTGATGAGATCTGCGCTCACCTGCAGCTCACCACGCTGGCCAAACAGGAAATGAAATTCAAAAGTTCGCGGGGCTTTTCCTGTCTACCTGGGCGGAGCATTCGAGCTCAGACTGCTGTCCAGAGCGGTCAAATGTTGCACTGTGGGATAGATCCAGGAGGCCAATACCGTCGAATTGCGTCCTCACTAAGCCTACATCGATTCGGCAATATCGCTTTAAGCGCTAATCCCCTCGTTGGGGGTGGAGTGGCGAGATCGATTTTAAGAGCCCTAGAAGTCGATGTTAAGGGCTTCGTCGTGTGGACGGGTGCACAGATCAATCGAAATAACGCTAATAAATTCGACCTAAACTCGTAGTGTAGACCAGGGCTAAGTGTTCTCATGGAGATTTGTGTGCATGGTTTAAAAAAAAAAAAAAAAAGTGACCGAAAGGATGATGGATTTTAGTGACAAAAGAGGTCTTCTCATTGGCTGTAGCTTTTAACAATTACTATATTAGAGGATCAATGGCTCACCGAGAATGTTATGATGTGTTTCCATGGCCCTTTGCCTCAGAATCTCAAAGCTCTGTAGAAACAGTCAGGGCAGCAGTGCAAGTCGGGTGACACGGAATGCCATACCAGCAAGATATGTATAGCTGGTACGGCATACCGGAAAAAGCAGCAGCAGAATGTGGGACTGCTGGGTGGACCCACTCCAGCAACTCCTCTGGCACAGCTGTATGGCCCCCAGCCCTTCCATACAGGGTCTCCCCTGGCTCCCAGCAGCAGCCCCACTGGAGGACAGGGCTGGGGGAGGTACAGCCTGTCCAGCCGCAGCCAGTGTTCTGCTCCTTTCCCTGCTGCAGTTCCCGGGAGAGCCCTGTGTTTCAGGGCTCTCCCGGGAACTGCCACGGAGAAAGGAGCAGAAAGTGGAGCCGCTGGGCGGTCCCATGCCCACAGCTCCTCCATTCTGTCCAGAAGTAGGAGGCTAAACATTTGGACTACATGCCCAGGGCCGGTGCAAGGATATTTTGCGCCCTAGGCGAAAATTCCACCTTGCGCTCCCCACCCCACCCCCGCCGCACATCGGTTCATTGAGGGGCAAATCCCAACGACCCTTTATAGACCCCAGGGGCCAGCCATGACCAGGGGCTACCCCCAGACCAGGTTGCACCCTCCCCGCCCCCATCCACTCCCTCCCACTTCCCACCCCATGACTGCCCCCTTCAGAACCACCAACACCCGCCCGATCCTTGTCTCCTGACTGCCCCCTCCTGGGATCCCTGCCCCTAACTGCCCCCCAGAACCCCACCCCCAGCAGGTAGGGACCTAAGCCTCCCTGTTTCTTGGCCCCTGACTGCCCCCTCCTGAGACCCCCCAACCCTAACTGCCCCCCTAGGAACCTACCCCCTACCTGTCCCTTGACTGCCCCAACCCTTATCCACACCCCCGAAAGACCCCCACGACTCCCACACCCCATCCAACTGCTCCCCGCCCCCTGACAGGACCCCCAGAACTCCTGACCCACCCAACCCCCCTGTTCCCTGACTGCCCCCCGGGACTTCCCTTACCATGCCCCTGCCGCTGAAGCCGCTGGCTCCATGTGGAGGCAAAACACGCTGCCGGGCTGCCGCGCGCACAGCCCCTCCCCTGCAGAGTGCTGAGGCAGCGGGAGGGGCAGCAGCAGCTCACACTCCCGGGAGCCGCAGAACCCGAGCGCGATGAGGGGGGAGCCGGGGTCACACCTGCCCGTGCTGTGGCCCGGTGCCCCCCCCCCAGGGGACTCCTGCAGCAGATGCAGGTGGGCGGCAGCGGCCCCCGTGCGCCCCCCGGCTCCCCCCTTGCCGTGCTCAGGCTCTGCGGCTCCCGAGCGTGTGAGCCGCCACTGCCCCTCCCGGAGCAGGCTCAGGACCCCGCGCCCTGCCGATGGCTCACACGCCCGGGAGCCGCAGAACCCGAGCGTGGCGAGGGGGAAGCCGGGGGGCGCACGGGAGCTGGCACCCGCATGCATCTGCTGCAGCCCACAGGAGCCCCCGAGGGAGGGGTGGAGGACGCCGGGCTGCAGCCTGGGCAGGAGGGGCGGGGGGCGTGGCTGCTCCCCGCTGGCGGCGCTGCCGCCTTTGCAGGGCTGCTGCCCCCCCTGCACCGCCTCAGCTCCTCCATGGCTGGGGCTCGCTGCCTCCGCAAGCCAACGCTTTTTGGCGCCCCCAACCACTTGGCGCCCTAGGTGACCGCCTACTTCGCCTAGTGGTTGCACCAGCCCTGTACATGCCCACACAAGAATTAGGTGAGTAAGAATCCCTCTTAGTTCCCCTGGCTGGGCTGAGGTTCTAGTCACACAGGTGTAAGTAGGTGGTGAATGCCCACCAAGTTCTTCTCCAGAGCGGAGAGGGGAATGGCAGGAGATTTACCCCCTCCTTGTCAACTCACTGGCCAGTACAGCTGAATCAGCATGGAGGGGTGAGGGCAGTAACTCGGTGGTGGAATAAGTGAACAGACCCCGTTGGTTGGGCTCAACGGGTGGTGAGGGGGGAGCCGGGGTAAGATAAGGGATAAGAGCCCGTTGGTCGGGCTCAACGGGTAGTGATCAATGGCTCCATGTCTAGTTGGCAGCCGGTATCAAGTGGAGTGCCCCAAGGGTCGGTGCTGGGGCTGGTTTTGTTCAATATCTTCATTAACGATCTGGAGGATGGTGTGGACTGCACCCTTAGCAAGTTTGCAGATGACAGTAAACTGGGAGGAGTGGTTGATACGCTGGAGGGTAGGGATAGGATACAGAGGGACCTAGACAAATTAAAGGATTGGGCCAAAGGAAATATGATGAGGTTCAACAAGGTCAAGTGCAGAGTCCTGCACTTAGGACGGAAGAATCCCATGCACTGCTATAGACTAGGGACCAAATGGCTGGGCAGCAGTTCTTCAGAAAAGGACCTAGGGGTTACAGTGGATGAAAAGCTGAATATGAGTCAACAGTGTGCCCTTGTTGCCAAGGTGGCTAACGTCATTTTGGGTTGTATAAGTAGGGGCATTTCCAGCAGATCGAGGGACGTGATCATTCCCCTCTATTCGGCAATGGTGAGGCCTCATTTGGAGTACTGTGTCCAGTTTTGGGCCCCACACTACAAGAAGGATGTGGATAAATTGGAAAGAGTCCAGAGAAGGGCAACAAAAATGATTAGGGGGCTGGAGCACATGACTTATGAGGAGAGGCTGAGGGAACTGGGATTTTTTAGCCTGCAGAAGAGAAGAATAAGGGGGGATTTGATAGCTGCTTTCAACTACCTGAAAGGGGGTTCCAAAGAGGATGGATCTAGCCTGTTCTCAGTGGTAGAAGATGACAGAACAAGGAGTAATGGTCTCAAGTTGCAGAGGGGGAGGTTTAGGCTGGATATTAGGAAAAACTTTTTCACTAGTAGGGTGGTGAAGAACTGGAATGAGTTACCTAGGGAGGTGGTGGAATCTCCTTCCTTAGAGGTTTTTAAGGTCAGGCTTGACAAAGCCCTGGCTGGGATGATTTAGTTGGGTTTGGTCCTGCTTTGAGCAGGGGGTTGGACTAGATGACCTCCTGAGGTCCCTTCCAACCCTGAGATTCTATGATTCGATGCTTCTATGAACAGTAAATTATTACCCCACAGGAGCAAGGTATGGCTTAAAGGAGCATCCCTGAGTCAAAACATTTCTAGAGCTACAGCAGTGGTTCTCAAACTTTTGTACTGGTGACCCCTTTCACATAGCAAGCCTTTGAATGCTACCCCCCTAATAAATTAAAAAACACTTTTATATATTTAACACCATTATAAATGCTGAGGCAAAGCAGGGTTTGAGGGTGGAAGCTGACAGCTTGTGATCCCCCAGGTAATAACCTTATGACCCCCTGAGGGGTCCCAACCTGCAGTTTGAGAACCCCTGAGCTACAGAGTATGCACCATTCTTTGCTCAGAGTTGGGCCTAAAGGCACCAATCTTGTCCTAAAACAGTTAATTTACTGAGAGTTAGTCACTCACTGTGCAATTGTAACACTGACAGATGCTAGTAGTCAGCATGTGGGATTGAACCAGAGAGTTTTGGAGCTTACCGCATGAGTCTCTACCACATGAGCTAAAAGCCAACTGCCTCTTAGCTAAGACTGTAGAACAGACTCATTTTAACTCTATGTGGTCTCGGTGCCACTAGATGGGACAGAACACCACCCCCAGAAGGTGTGGGGGTTACACACTGTCAAGAGAAAATGGTACCATGCAGGTAACCTGCAGCCTGGTACGCTGAAATCAAACATGATTCTAAACCAGGAAGTAAATAGGCAACAACAAGATTTTAAAAATGTCCTACACTTGGGGTGAAGTAAAAGCTCAGGCAATTTCATAAGTCAAGGAGGCTTGAGGGAATAGAGAGCCTCCTATTAGTCTAAGGAAATAGCTGGCTTTCCTGTATAGCTCACAATTTGGGGTTATTGTTTTTACCCACATTTGATTTGGATAGCAGATAAAAATGGAGTACCTGCAATTTACAAGCAGCAAAGTTATTTTGGTGCGCTTGGGGATGTTTTGATGCAGGAGGGAACGAAATGTCTCTTTCTGTAAACTTCCAGCATTACATGCATCACTGAGCTAAAGAAACAGACTTCTACCCTCCCGAGGCAAACAAATAGCTCCAGTTTCACATGCTGCCTCATAAGCAAAATGTAGTGGGGGGGGGGGGGAGAATTGAAAACGTAGGAGATGCATGTAACATTTATCTATATAACAGCAGCAGATAGACAAAGAAGCACTTACTCTTAGACAACCTCAGGCTAATATTAGTTACAACTGTACAACTGACTGCCCTGCAATAAGATGCCTTGACTGGCCTAGGGCAGCTGACTCAGGTTCACGGGGCTCAGGCTGTGGGGCTATAAAATCCCAGTGTAGACATTCAAAGTCAGGTTGGGGCCCAGACTCTGGGACCCTTCCCAGTCATGGGGGCTCAAAGTCAGGACTTCCACTCAAGCCTAAACATCGACACTCCAATTTTATAGCCCCACAGCAGGAGCTAAGTCAGCTGAAGCAGGCCAGTCCCAGGTCTTTTACTGCAGTATAGACCTATAAAGTTCTTGGTGCACTTGGGGTAAGTAATGAGATGGGGTCTATGTCTCCAGAAGTAGTTGTGATTGTTGGACTAATCCCCTGCAGGATTCAGTTTATTAGAGTGTGGATTGCCTACTGCAAAACACCCCACCTTCCATACCTACAGAGGGAAGAGCACAATCTAACCCATACCACTTAAAATGGGTCCAGTATTATAGCACAGTGCTTACTATAATGAATTGTCTCATTGGCTTCCCCCACAAAAGTCGACCCTAGTAAGTAGAGTTGGGTGAGATTTTGGCTGCAACTTTGTTCACCACAAAAAAAATGCAGATTCAGGGTAAATGTTTCATAGATTCATATAAAATTCCACAGATTGTTTCAACTGGGGAAAACATTGTTTTGACTTTTTTTAAAACAAAGTGACTGTTTGATGCCAAACACTCATTTCAAATTTTACTTCAATTTAAAAAAATGTAAAAGCCCAAAACATTTGACCCCAAAATATTATTTGACTTTTCCATACAGCCAGCAAACCAAAACAATCAGTTCTTGGCACAGCTCTAATGTTAAGCATTATACTTGGTGGTGCTCACAGGATCAGGATCTTATTGCAGTATCTACACAATATCTGCTTCTTTAGGTACCTAAAACACCTTTGAAAATCTGCCCCTTCATCCTAATCTCATCACAGGAGGTTTGGGTTTCAACAGCATTGCAAACCCCAAGCATTCTCCTAAGCAACTAGGGAACTGTGGTCTAGATGGTATTACTATGAGGTGGGTACGCAACTACTTAAAGACTGTACTCAGTAGTTATCAATGGTTTGCTATCAAACTGGGAGGGTGTAGTGGGGTCCTCTAGGGGGTCTGTCGCTATTCAATATTTTCATTAACAACTTGGACAATGGAACTGAGTGCTTATAAAAATTGGCAGATGGCCACAAGATGGGAGAGGTTGCAAGAACTTTGGTGGACAAAATTAGGATTCAAAAAGACCTTGACAAATTAGAGAATTGGTCTGAAGTGAACATGACAAAACATAATTCTTTGCACTATTGAATTTTTGAAAGGAAAAGTCAAATGTACAGCTACAAAGTAGGAACTAAGAAGCAAAGTGGTAGCAGTGCTAAACATGATTCAGGGATTATAGTACATCAAAAATGGAATGTGCCAACAAAGTGATGCAGTTGCAAAAACACGAATACCAATCTGGGGAATTATCACAGGATGCTCTACTCACCACTGGAGTGCCTCCTTGTGAACACAGCTGAGAATTAGTTCTGCCAGTCTAATGCCTCTTCCTTCAATTGCTCACTCCATGTTTCTCATTCTCAGAACTCAACTGCTCCCTCTTCATGGCTTGGCCCTCCAGGCAGGTCACTGTAATTTTCCCCTTCCAAGGGGGATGCATACTAAAGTCCCTCTGTATCAATTTGCCCAGGCAGTCTTCCCTTTCACTAGCCCTCAATAGTGCCACTTGCCCAGTGGCTGGTAGGGGAACTCAGGCTCACCCTCAGGTTCCAGCCCAGGGACCAGGGCCAGCTCCAGGCACCAGACAACAAAGCATGTGCCTGGGGCAGCGCCTTGTAAGGGGCGTCTGACTGGGGATTCTTGGGCCGTCCGGGTTTTTTGGTTTTTTTGGTTTTGCTTCGGCAGTTCGGCAGCGGCCTTTTTTTTTTTTGCTTCGGCAGAGGCCTTTTTTTTTTTGCTTCGGCAGTTCGGTGGTGGCCTTTTTTTTTTGGTTGGGGCAGCCAAAAAGCTAGAGCTGGCCCTGCCATGGACCCTACAACCAACAGCCAATATCTGAACTGTTTCACACCTTGCCTCTGTCAGGCTGAGGCAGCTGCTTCTGCTCTTTCTTTCCATGCCAAACTCTCACTGACCTCATGGAGAAGAACTACCACCCTCCTCCTTACAGCCCCTATCCCCCAGTTCATAGAATCATAGAATCTCAGGGTTACAAGGGACCTCAGGAGGTCATCTAGTCCAACCCCCTGCTCAAAGCAGGACCAACCCCAACTAAATCATCCCACCCAGGGCTTTGTCAAGCCTGACCTTAAAAACCTCCAAGGAAGGAGATTCCACCACCTCCCTAGGTAACTCATTCCAGTTCTTCACCACCCTACTAGTGAAAAAGTTTTTCCTAATATCCAACCTATACCTCCCCCTCTGAAACTTGAGACCATTACTCCTTGTTCTGTCATCTTCTACCACTGAGAACAATCTAGATCCATCCTCTTTGGAACCCCCTTTCAGGTAGTTGAAAGCAGCTATCAAATCCCCCCTTATTCTTCTCTTCTGCAGGCTAAAAAATCCCAGTTCCCTCAGCCTCTCCTCATAAGTCATGTGCTCCAGCCCCCTAATCATTTTTGTTCTTGTAGTGTGGGGCCCAAAACTGGACACGGTACTCCAAATGAGGCCTCACCAGTGCCGAATAGAGGGGAATGATCACGTCCCTCGATCTGCTGGAAATGCCCCTACTTATACAACCCAAAATGATGTTAGCCTTCTTGGCAACAAGGGCACACTGTTGGCTCATATTCAGCTTTTCGTCCACTGTAACCCCTAGGTCCTTTTCTGAAGAACTGCTGTCCACCCATTCGGTCCCTAGTCTATAGCAGTGCATGGGATTCTTCCGTCCTAAGTGCAGGACTCTGCACTTGTCCTTGTTGAACCTCATCATATTTCTTTTGGCCCAATCCTCTAATTTGTCTAGGTCCCTCTGTATCCTATCCCTACCCTCCAGCGTGTCAACCACTCCTCCCAGTTTAGTGTCATCTGCAAACTTGCTAAGGGTGCAGTCCACACCATCCTCCAGATTGTTAATGAAGATATCGAACAAAACCAGCCCCAGCACCGACCCTTGGGGCACTCCACTTGATACCGGCTGCCAACTAGACTCATAGACTTTAAGGTCAGAGGGGACTATTATGATCATCTAGTCTGACCTCCTGCACAATGCAGGCCACAGAATCTCACCCACCCATTCCTGGAATAATCCTCTCACCTATGTCTCAGCTATTGAAGTCCTCAAATCATGGTTTAAAGACTTCAAGATGCAGAGAATCCTCCGGTAAGTGACCCGTGCCCCATGCTGCAGAGGAAGGCAAAAAACCTCCAGGGCCTCTGCCATTCTACCCTGGAGGAAAATTCCTTCCCGACCCCAAATATGGCGATCATGTGGTGATCAGCTGATCATGGTGATCAGCTGAACCCCAAGCATGTGGGCAAGACTCACCAGCCAGACACCCAGGAAAAAGTTCTCTGTAGTAACTTCTA
Organism: Macrochelys suwanniensis; assembly: GCA_033296515.1. Taxonomy (NCBI): domain Eukaryota; kingdom Metazoa; phylum Chordata; order Testudines; family Chelydridae; genus Macrochelys; species Macrochelys suwanniensis. The sequence continues at coordinate 12,823,522 of CM065780.1, read as the reverse complement.
ACATCCCATCATTGACCATTGGTCCTATTTACCACTGATGGCAATTAATTGACCTTTGACTAAGATCATGTTATCCCATCAAACCATCCCCTCCATAAACGTATCTAGCTTAATCTTGAAGCCAGATAGGTCTTTTGCCCCCACTGCTTCCCTTGGAAGGCTGTTCCAGAACTTCACTCCTCTGATGGTTAGAAACCTTCATCTAATTTCAAGTCTAAACTTCCTGATGGCCAGTTTATATCCATTTGTTCTTGTGTCCACATTGGTACTGAGCTGAAAAAATTCCTCTCCCTCCCTGGTATTTATCCCTCTGATATATTTAAAGAGAGCAATCATATCTCCCCTCAGCCTTCTTTTGGTTAAGGTAAACAAACCAAGCTCCTTGAGTCTCCTTTCATACGACAGGTTTTCCATTCCTTGGATCATCCTAGTGGCCCTTCTTTGTACCTGTTCCAGTTTGAATTCATCCTTCTTAAACATGGGAGACCAGAACTGCACACAGTATTCCAAATGAGGTCTCACCAATGCCTTGTATAACGGTACTAACACCTCCTTATCTCTACTAGAAATACCTCGCCTAATGCATCCCAAGACCGCATTAGCTTTTTTCACGGCCACATCACATTGGAAACTCAGTCATCCTGTGATCAACCAGGACTCCACGGTCCTTCTCCTCTTCCATTACTTCCAACTGATGCGTCCCCAGCTTATAACTAAAATTCTTGTTATTAATCCCTAAATGCATAACCTTACACTTCTCACTATTAAATTTCATCCTATTACTATTACTCCAGTTTACAAGGTCATCCAGATCTTCCTGTAGGATATCCCGATCCTTTTCTGAATTGGCAATACCTCCCAACTTTGTGTCATCCGCAAACTTTATTAGCACACTCCCACTTTTGGTGCCGAGGTCAGTAATAAATAGATTAAATAAAATTGGTCCCAAAACTGATCCTTGAGGAACTCCACTAGTAACCTCCCTCCAACCTGACAGTTCACCTTTCAGTATGACCCGCTGTAGTCTCCCCTTTAACCAGTTCCTTATCCACCTCTCAATTTTCATATTGATCCCCATCTTTTCCAATTTAACCAATAATTCCTCATGTGGTACTGTATCAAATGCCTTACTGAAATCGAGGTAGATTAGATCCACTGCGTTTCCTTTATCTAAAAAAATCTATTACTTTCTCAAAGGAGATCAAGTTGGTTTGGCACGATCTACCTTTTGTAAAACCATGTTGTAATTTGTCCCAATTGCCATTGACCTCAAGGTCCTTAACTATTTTCTCCTTCAAAATTTTTTCCAAGACCTTGCATACTACAGATGTCAAACTAACAGGCCTGTAGTTACCTGGGTCACTTTTTTTCCCCTTTCTTAAAAATAGGAACTATATTAGCTATTCTCCAGTCAAACGGTACAACCCCTGAGTTTAGGGATTCATTAAAAATTTTTGCTAATGGGCTTGCAATTTCATGTGCCAGTTCCTTTAATATTCTTGGATGAAGATTATCTGGGCCGCCTGATTTACTCTTATTAAGCTGTTCAAGTTTGGCTTCTACCTCGGATATGGTAATATCTACCCCCACATCCTTATTCCCATTTGTCATGCTGCCACTATTCCTAAGCTCCTCATTAAAGACTGAGGCAAAGTATTTGTTTAGATATTGGGCCATGCCTAGATTATCCTTAACCTCCACTCCATCCTCAGTGTTTAGCGGTCCCACTTCTTTCTTTGTTTTCTTCCTATTTATATGGCTATAAAACCTTTTACTATTGGTTTTAATTCCCTTTGCAAGGTCCAATCCTACATGCCTTTTAGCCTGTCTCACTTTATCCCTACATGCTCTGACCTCAATAAGGTAGGTTTCTTTGCTGATCCCTCCCATCTTGCACTCCTTGTATGCTCTCTTTTTCTTCTTAATCACCTCTCTGATTGCTCATCCACCTTGGTCTAAAACCCCTGCCTATGAATTGTTTCCCCTTTCTTGGGATACAGACTTCTGATAGCTTCTGCAACTTTAACTTGAAATAACCCCAGGCCTCCTCCGCCTTTAGGTCCATAAATTCGTTAGTCCAATCCACTTCCCTAACTAATTTCCTTAATTTATTCGCCCTTTTGAAATAAAAAATTAGCCCTTTTGAAATCAAAAACCCTAGTCTCAGATTTATTTTTGTTTATCCTTCCATTTAGTTTGAACTGAATTAGCTCATGATCACTCGAGCCAAGGTTGTCCCCTACAACCATTTCTTCAAGGAGGTCCTCACTACTCACCAAAACCAAATCTAAAATGGCATCCCCCCTTGTTGGTTCAGCAACTACTTGATGAAGGAATTCATCAGCTATCACATCTAGGAAAATCTGAGCCCTATTATTATTACTAGCACTTGTTCTCCAATCTATATCTGGGAAGTTGAAGTTTCCCATGATCACACAGTTCCCATTAGTATTTACTTCCTTAAAAACATTAAAGAGGTCTCTATCCATATCCAAATTAGATCCCGGTGGTCTATAGCACACCCCAAGCACTATCCCAGGGGAGGTTCTAGTAGTTTTCTTCCCCAATGTGATTTTTGCCCAGACAGACTCTGACTTATCTATTCCATCACTTTTTATTTCTTTACAGTCTACCTCATCATTGATATACAATGCTACTCCCCCACCTTTACCTTTATGTCTGTCTTTCCTAAACAGCACATACCCTTCAATACCTGTACTCCAGTCATGACTACTATTCCACCATGTTTCGGTTATTCCTATGATATCTGGTTTCACTTCCTGGACCAGTAGCTCTAATTCCTCCATTTTGTTACCTAGGCTCCTCGCATTGGTGTACAAACATCTTAATTTTTGCTGTTTGGCCTCACTCACATTCTTTACCCAATTTGGTATGGACATTGTACTGCCAGTATGACCTATTTGACTAGTATCCACTCTGCCCTTCCTCCTTATGTCCATTCTCCTACCCCCAGCTATATCCTCTCTTAATTCGTTGTCTTCCCTCTCAATGTTAAAATCCGGCGTGGAGATTACCTGGACATCTCCCAACCGTCTCCCCCAAATTCCTAATTTAAAGCTCTCTTGATCAGTTGTGCCAGCCTCCATCCTAGAAGTCTATTTCCTTCCCTACTCAGGTGAAGTCCATCCTGAGAGAACAGTCCTCTGTCCATGAATGCCTCCCAGTGGCCATACATCCCAAAGCCCTCCTTGTAGCACCAATCCCTGAGCCATCTATTGATCATCATAATCCTGTCACACCTTTGCTGCCCTTCTCTAGGAAGAGGTGGAATCCCACTGAAGATCACCTGAGCCTCGATTTCCTTAAACGTCTTCCCCAGCCTGGCATAGTCCCCCTTGATTCGTTCCAGCGAGAATCTAGCCGTGTCATTTGTTCCTACGTGAAGGATGATCAATGGATTCTTTCCCGCTCCCTTTAGGATCCTCTTCAACCTCAGGTCCACATCCCGTATCTTAGCACCCGGTAGACAGCACACCCTTCTGTTCTCTGGATCAGCTCTGGTTACAGGCCTGTCTATTCTACTCAGTAAGGAGTCCCCAATCACGTAGACCTGCCTTTTCCTGGTGACAATGCGATTCTCCAGTCTATCCCCTGTTCCCTCTGGCTGCAAGTCCTTTCCATTCCTATTTTCCCTTGTAATCCTCTTCAACCCATCCTGTATCCTCCTGGGGCTCATGTTTGGTGTTGTCTCCATCGACTCTTCCCCTTCTTCTATGGGACTAGCCATTCTTCTCTTCTTCCTTGCCCTTCCACCTTCAGTGACCACCTGCTGTACCCCTTCTTCATTCTCCAACTCTGCAAACCTGTTCTTGAGCTCTATTTCTCCTTCACTGGCCCGTCTTTGCCTGCTTCTCTTAGTTACATGCTTCCACTGTCCATTTTCTTCACCCGGCAGTCCCCCCTCAGAGGCCTTTGTTCCTGCTTCCATCTGCATGTCTGAGCTTTCCCCTTCAGCCAACTCGTGCCTTTCTTCCATCAACTGCTCAAACCCCCGTCTAAACTCAGCCAGAGTTTCCACCTGCATCTCCAATCCTCGGATCTTTTCTTCCATCAGCTCTATCAGGCGGCACTTCATGCAGACAAAACTCCTATCAGGTACCCCCTCCAGAATCATATACATACCGCAGCTGCCACATCCAGTAATCCTCATTGTGTCCTCCACTGCTTGGCTCATGACCACTGCTGCCTCTGTATCTGTCAGCCTTCTCACCTAAGTCCTGTTAGTCCGGAAAACACAAAACAAACCACACCACCACCACCCACAGCGGAACAAACCCCAAACGAATCCCAAAATACAGACTCCCCTTACAAACTCCCACTCAAAGCTGCCTGACTGGCTGGCTACCTTTATAGGACCCCTGATCAGCAAAGCCCCGCCCCCTAATTAGGGCTCAGCTTCTCTCCCAGCACACTGCCCCTACAAGCCTCTACACATCCAAACAATACAAATACAAGACCACAAACAAATACCTTCTCCTCCAACAGAACTCCCACTCAAACTCCCCTGTTTACAGCTCTGTTTGCTGGCTCCTGTGCCGCTGCAGCTGTCTGTGCCGCTGCCTGACTCTAGACATGGAGCCATTGATCACTACCCCTTGAGCCCGACCATCTAGCCAGTTTTCTATCCACCTTACAGTCCATTCATCCAGCCCATACTTCTTTAACTTGCTGGCAAGAATACTGTGGGAGACTGTATCAAAAGCTTTGCTAAAGTCAAGAAATAGCACATCCACTGCTTTCCCTTCATCCACAGAGCCAGGTATCTCATCATAGAAGGCAATTAGGTTAGTCAGGCATGACTTGCCCTTGGTGAATCCATGCGGACTGTTCCTGATCACTTTCCTCTCCTTTAAGTGGTTCAGAATTGATTCCTTGAGGACCTGTTCCATGATTTTTCCAGGGACTGAGGTGAGACTGACTGGCCTGTAGTTCCCCGGATCTTCCTTCTTCCCTTTTTTAAAGATGGGCACTACATTAGCTTTTTTTCCAGTCATCCGGGACCTCCCCCAATTGCCATGATTTTTCAAAGATAATGGCCAACGGTTCTGCAATCACATCGGCCAACTCCTTTAGCACCCTCGGATGCAGTGCAACCGGTCCCATGGATTTGTGCTCGTCCAGCTTTTCTAAATAGTCCCGAACTACTTCTTTCTCCACAGAGGGCTGGTCACCTCCTCCCCATACCGTGCTGCGGAGTGCAGCCGTCTGGGAGCTGACCTTGTCTGTGAAGACAGAGGCAAAAAAAGCATTAAGTACACTAGCTTTCTCCACATCCTCTATCACTAGGTTCCCTTCCTCATTCAGCAATTCAGAAACCACACTTTCCTTGACTTTCTTCTTGTTGCTCACATACCTGAAGAAACCCTTCTTGTTACTCCTAACATCTCCAGCTAGCTGCAACTCCAAGTGTGATTTGGCCTTCCTAATTTCACTCCTGCATGCCTGAGCAATATTTTTATACTCCTCCCTGGTCATTTGTCCAATCTTCCACTTCTTGAAAGCTGCTTTTTTGTGTTTAAGACAAGCAAGGATTTCACTGTTAAGCCAAGCTGGTCGCCTGCCATATTTACTTTTCTTTCTACACATTGGGATGGTTTGTTCCTGCAACCTCAATAAGGATTCTTTAAAATACAGCCAGCTTTCCTCGACTCCTTTCCCCCTCATGTTATTCTCCCAGGGGACCTTGCCCATCAGTTCCCTGGGGGAGTCGAAGTCTGCTTTCCTGAAGTCCAGGGTCTGTACTCTACTGCTCTCCTTTCTTCCTTGTGTCAGGATCCTGAACTCGACCATCTCATGGTCACTGCCTCCCAGGTTCTCATCCACTACTGCTTCCTCTACTATTTCTTCCCTGTTTGTGAGCAGGAGGTCAAGAAGAGCTTTTCCCCTAGTTGGTTTCTCCAGCACTTGCACCACGAAATTGTCCCCTACACTTTCCAAAAAATTCCTGGATTGTCTGTGCACCGCTGTATTGCTCTCCCAGCAGATATTGGGGTGATTAAATCACCCATGAGAACCAGGGCCTGTGATCTAGTAACTTCTGTTAATTGCTGGAAGAAAGCCTCGTCCACCTCATCCCCCTGGTCTGGTGGTCTGTAGCAGACTCCCACCATGACATTACCCTTGTTGCTCACACTTCTAAATTTAATCCAGAGACTCTCAAGTTTTTCTTCAGTTTCATACTGGAGCTCTGAGCAGTCATACTGCTCTCCTACATACAACACAACTCCCCCACCTTTTCTGCCCTGCCTATCCTTCCTGAACAGTTTATATCCATTCATGACAGTACACCAATCATGTGAGTTATCCCACCAAGTCTCTGTTATTCCAATTACATCATAATTCCTTGACTGTGCCAGGACTTCCAGTTCTCCCTGCTTGTTCCCCAGGCTTCTTGCATTTGTGTATAGGCATTTAAGATAACTCACTGATCGTCCTGCTGTCCCAGTATAGGGCAGGAGCCCTCCCCTCTTGCACTCACCTACTTGTGCTTCCTCCCGGTATTCCAATTCCCCACTTACCTCGGGCCTTTGGTCTCCTTCCCCCGGTGAACCTAGTTTAAAGCTCTCCTCACTAGGTTAGCCAGCCTGCTTGCAAAGATGCTCTTCCCTCTCTTCGTTAGGTGGAGCCCGTCCCTGCCTAGTACTCCTTCTTGGAACACCATCCCATGGTCAAAGAATCCAAACCCTTCTCTCCGACACCATCTGCGTAGCCATTCAGGGACTTCCACGATTCGACGGTCTCTACCGCGGCCTTTTCCTGCCACAGGGAGGATAGACGAGACCACCACTTGTGCCTCAAACTCCTTTATTCTTCTTCCCAGAGCCACGTAGTCTGCAGTGATACACTCAAGGTCATTCTTGGCAGTATCATTGGTGCCCACGTGGAGAAGCAGGAAGGGGTAGCGATCTGAGGGCTTGATGAGTCTCGGCAGACTCTCTGTCATATCATGAATCCTAGCCCCTGGCAAGCAGCACACCTCTCGGTTTTCCCAGTCAGGCCGGCAGATAGATGACTCAGTCCCCCTGAGGAGAGAGTCCCCGACCACCACCATCCTCCTCCTTCTCTTGGGAGTGGTGGTCGTGGAACCCCCATCCCTAGGACGGTGCATCTCATGCCTTCCAATTGGTGGAGTCTCCTTCTGCTCTGTTCCCTCAGATGTATCATCCACTCCACTCTCTGCACTAGTACCTATGGAGAGAATATGAAAACAGTCGCTCATCTGAATATGCATTTCTGGTACATGGACTTGTCTCGTACTCTTTCCTCTTCTGGAGGTCACATGCCACCAATTATCCTCACTGGCCTTCTATCCCACCTGCGTAGCCTACTCTGAATCTTCAGAAAACTGTGCCCACTGAAGCCTATCCTGGCATCTATCCAGGAAATCCTCATTTTCTCTTATGGAACGCAGGGTTGATACTCGTTTCTCCAGACCTTGAATCTTCTCTTCCAATATGGAGATCAGCTTGCACTTTGTACAGACAAAGTCGCTTCTATCCTGTGGAAGAAAGACAAACATGGCACATCCTGTGCAGGTCACAACAGCGGATCGCTCAGCATCCATAGTCTCTTCCTTCTAAGAGCTTCCTCACCTGTGGCAGAAGCTACTCAGAGAAACCTGCAGGAGGGAAGCCTCAGTAGGCTCTCTCCAGGCAAACTCCCAGGCAAACTCCTTCTGTTTGCCTCTCTGCTGCTCGCTGCTCAGCAGGTTCGTAGCTGACTGTCTTTTTATAACAGTCAGGCCCACCTGGAACAAAGCACTCCCAATTCACACTGTTCAAACAAGCAATCAAACAATCAAGCACACGGTCAAACTGCCAAACTGTCCCCTCAACAGACACTCAGATACTCACCAGTGCAGTCCCCCTAATGCAGCACTTAGCGTACCTCCGCTCAGACAGATCCCAGGCAAACGCCTTCTGTTTGCCTCTCTGCTGTTCGCTGCCTAACGGAGGATTTGGCCCTTAGACTCTACCATAATTAGGTCATTCAGATGGTTTCGATATAGCCCCTGGTTGTCTTTATGATATCTTTGAGATAAAAATAATAATGTAGTTGTTAGCTAAACGTCATCAGATATTACCCTAACTTGCCAAATAAATGAAATCTGGGTCTGCATCAACTGCTGCACAAGACCATTCAAAACAAACGAACAAAACCTCCTATGGATTTGCTGTTCTTGAGGCAAGAAGATTTTTCCTTCACCTCCACACTCATCTGAGATCTCTCAGACACTGGATCTATTCCTGTTGGTTGACAACTTAGTGAATCCAGCATCAAGCCTTTCTTGGTAGATAAGGTTGAATAGAGTTGGACTGCATTTCCCAATCTGGTCCAGGAGGATGTCCATATGGAGAGGCAAACATAATCCAAATATGCAGTTTCATCCATATTTAGTCACTTAAGTCTAGCCATTCATTCTGGCTAACCATAGTGCATCAGTTCTTGTACAGCTCTTGATGAATTTCACATGTGCCCAGGGACAGCCGCAGTGAGCGCCTTTAAAAATAAATCTAAACTGAGCAGTAGGTACTCACCACATGGGAATGAGCTGGATCAGTCCACTTTTCACCATTCGGCAGACAATCAAATTTGTATCCTTCATTAGATAAGAGCTGCTGCATCAGATCTGAGTCAAAAGTCACTGACTTTCTTTCTGCTTGAATACACTAAATCAAAGCAGCTATCCTAATTACACAGCAGGCTCTACTGATTGAGGTCAAACCACCATGAAAAACAGACTAATTTTTGATTTTAAGAACTTGTAAATCTGTTTATTGGAAGGGAGCAAAAATGAAACCAGTGGGTTGAAACCAGGGTTGAACTTCACCCATTATTCCTCACATTTGGTTGTTCACCTTGCCCTTTAAAGAGATGGCAGGTGAGGATACACCTTTATACAGAGGCCTTGCCTTCCCCTCACAGCTAATTTTGAGAGAGAGAATGGGATGCCTGGAAAAACAAGCATTTCATCTACCCAGTGGGCAGAATATTAACTTTTCACAAACAAACGTACATGGGAACCTGGCAAAATAATTACTTCCCAGCAATCGGGAATTATGACCCTTGTATCACGACCCTTGTTGCTAATTTGGAGGAAAAAGCAGCTGCTTATTTATCTGTTTTATTATAATTTAATAAAAGCACATTGAAAGTTAAACTTCCAACTAAAACTATTAACTTTTATTAAACTAAGGATTGAACAGCAGAGGTATCAACTCAAAATTACAAGTGGAATTGATAACAATAGGGAAAGGAATCAACCATTGGCTAAATCACTGGGTGAACACAATCTAGGCACATGATCTGTTCATAGACATACTTTACCCTGGAAAATGAAGATGTCTGATAGTAGCCCTAGGAGATAGTAAGTCCAATACCTTCAATGTTTACTGAACTCCTACAGTTGATTCTTTTCCTGCCTAATCTACCTCTATTATAAGAATAACCCATAATTTCTCTTTTGGGTGGATTAGTTTTATGCAGGTACTCTTTTATACAAGATCTGCTAGTTTAAAACCTTAAATAGAGGAGGGGTGTTTGTGTATTTTGATGGGGAAAATTGGTGTCATGGACTCATTTAGCATCTAGAAAACACAAAAGAATCACATCACTTTGCAGGGCCTGATACGATCAGTCAATTGTATTTTTTGGGCAAAGCCACAGCTACACAGGATACAGTTAGCACAACCAGAATCATTGAACAAAGGTAGGCCCAGTGCCTCCCAGAGCTCCTGAGAAGCACAACCCCTGCACCAGCCAGAAAAATTAAAAAAGAGGATCAAAACTGAAGGAGGTTGGTTCTAGACTGCTATTCAGGGATCAGGTAACGTTGTCTTGGTACCTTATGCTGACTGGCAAGCTTCCTTGGGCACTTGGCTGGCATAGTCGGTTGCCTTGGGGAAGGAGGGGCAGTTAGGCTCCATGCAAATGGTAGGGTCCACTTGCATGGAGTGCATTGCAAGATTGAGGCCTTAGACCAGAATTTTCAAGAGCCATTTGATGCCTAAATGGCCCGTTAGGGACCTAACAGGTGCTCAGCCTCACCAACTTCACAGGCTGCAACAGTCTGGCTGCACAGAGTTCACTGCAGGATCAGGCCCTCAGTGGTTTGCTCACAGAAACCCAATGTGGTAGAGTTGGGGATGCCTACTTTCTTATTGTAACTACTAGAAAAATGTTCTCATCAAATGAATTGGTGTCCATTTACAGCAAGGAATATTTTTGTTAAATGTAAGAAAGCACTGAGAATTCCTTTCCTGATTTCATATCACAGCTAGTGTCTGCTGACAGAATGAGGTTATTCCCTGCTATATTTTTTTTAAATGATCATTCCAAGCCACATTTGAAGTGCTAAATCTTACCTGATGTAGATGCTGCCTTTCTGGAGTCCCGTTGTTTTTTCTTGATGAAAACTTGCTGCGGCTTTGCCAAAGAAATATAATCGACCGATAGTATCAGGCCCTGCAAAGTGATGTGATTCTTTTGTGTTTTCTAAAAGCTAAATGAGTGCATGACACCAATTTCCCCCATCAAACTATACAAAGAACTTCCTTCATTTAAGGTGTTAAACTGGCAGATCTTGCGTCACAGACTCTAATTTTGTAATATCAGCCCAGAGTTGGAATCTATGGGCCAGATCCTCAGATGGTATACATTTGCATAGCTCCAGTGAATTCTTCGTATACTTAATGAAAATGACAAATGACTGTATATTAACAAAAAAAAACCCTAAAATTACACCTTTCTTGAATAGTCTATTTTCCAGAGAGCTCTTTTTTTATATTTTAAAATGATTTTATCCTTCACTCTTTGCGCATACCTTTATTCCACATGACTTATCTCCATCAGGTTGCAGCTATTGAAGCAAAGGGATTTACCTTGGCCCTTGGTATTTTTTGTAAAGACTTCTACTGTGAGGCATTGTGGTTGATCCCTGGGACTGCTGTTTGGAGGGGAATAAGCAAGCAGGAAAAAATGGCGCTCTCATGAAAAGGAGCTGGAAAGGGGAAGGAAGAGGAAAGGCTGAGAGCCTCATCTGGGGTAAAGGTAGCTTGTTATGGTCTGCACTCAGCACTAGAGCACCCCCAGACACAGCATTGTAAGGATTCATCCACTCTAGCGTCCCCAATTTTGGTTCCAAAATGGTCTACCACTTTCGTGGCCTAACCCACCAGCCAGGTCACTTACCAGTCCCCTAGCAGTGAGCAGAAAAGTCTGAAAAACTAGGAAAAGCCAAAGTCTATGGGTCTGTATGACAAAGCCCTCAGCCCCCACTAGGGCCTCATCATTCTTGGCCTCTTTCACTCCTGAAGCCTGCACTTCCCCTCTTGGTCTGGGGAAGAAGTAGGGAAACCCTGGCCCACTCACTCCTCTGGGTTCCAGGCCAGGGACCTCGTATGAAGTGGTTGACACCAATCTCTCCCTAACTCTTTCTTTGACCTGCTTCCTCCCATGCCCCTTGTGCAGGCCCTGTTTCAGAGTTACACCCTGTGGTCACCTCCCTCAGGGGATCCGGGTTCCCAGATGGCTCCTTGCTAGCCTGTTTTATGCCCCTGCTCTCAGCAGCCTCTCAGCCACTGGGCTGCATTTCAAACCATCCTTACGGTTTCTCTTCTTAAGAGAGGTGCTCTCCCCAGCATTAGAATTTTGGTCAGGCAATTAGTAGGAGTCCCCCCAGATTAGACCAGTTGTAAGGCCTTAGCCAGCTTCTCTTTCAGGGGGCCCCTTTTCCCGCCACTAGTCCCCAAACCCAGAGGGTTCAGCAGGCCAGCCTTCTCTTAGTGATGCCTATCTGGTATGAGGGAGGAGGCAGCATGTATGCTTATCCCCTTCCTAAAGCCCCTCCCAATTGGCTGGGAGAGTGGGGAGCCTTGCTCCACTCACTCTGCAAGAGTCCTGGTCCCAGACCCTTTAAAGAAACAATCGTGGGTTTTCCCTCCAAGCACCACTTATTCCTGGGATTGTTTCCTCTCTCCCATCACTTCCTAGGTCCTTGTATATCAAACCTCCCAAAATCTTAACAGGGCCATGTCATCTGATGGGGGGTCTGACCCTTGAGCAGGCTACCCTTAAGGGGACAGACCACTCCATCACATAGATCCATTGAAATCAATAGGGATATGCTGGTTTACCCCAGCTAAGTATCTGGCCCAAGTGCTCTTCCTAAACCAATCTCGCCTTGGAGGCTAGGAAAGCAGAAATAGCTCCTGGCATAATGTACCTCCCAACTATATGTGATTAGAGCTGCGCGTTGGCATGTCGGACATACCCGACCCAAATTTACCTCTATTCCTTCAAAGAGCTGATGTTTATTACTGCAAAAACTGACAGCATGAACTGGGAATTGTGCAACTGAAGCCACTGGAAACTAATTGGGAGTGGAAGCATGAAGGAGTTGAGGAACTGACAGTGGGAGACAGATCCTTTCACTTTGGTATCAATAGCCAGCTCTAATGCAGTCTTAGAAAATAGCCACAAATGGTTAGCAAAGAATGACTATCGGGGGGCTTATATGTGGAGATGCTCCAATGCACTTTCCAGGGGGCACTATACACTTCATCACTATAACCCACCACCACAACTGTAATGAGCTGTGTGAGGGTTTTCACCCCCAGGGCTGGGGCAGCCCGGCCTAATGGTCACAGACTATAAAGCAGCCCCTCAGTACAGGGCAGTCTGGCCTAGTGGCCAAAGTCCATAAGGCAGCCCTGCAGTACAAGGCAGTGTGGCCTAACAATGGTGTAGCACCTTGCCACTGACTCAGCGGGGGCGGGGGGGGTGTCCTACCAAAACACGCTGAGGTTTCCTGGGTGGGAGATACCACTGCGTCACCCTCCCTGGGTCACTTCCTACCTGCCTCTGCATCAGGGTCTCCCACGAACCTTCAGGCTCCCTGTGGGTAGTTGAGCCGGCCGCCTCCTCTGACTCCTCCAGTCGTCGAGGTTCCTGGGGGCCTGGGGAGGCTCTGGTTCCCAGTACAGTCATGGGCTGTGGCTGGTCCTCCGCAGGAGCTTCCCAGACAGGTCCTCCTTCCACGGCTGCCAGCCCAGAATGAGCTGGGCTTCTCCCTTTTATACTGTCAGAGCATTTGGAGCATGCCCAGTCCTGCCAGGAAGGCGGGACTTCCGCTGCCAACCCCACAGGCCTGACATTGCCTGGGCTAGTGCGGGGCAGGAAAGCCCCGTCACAAGCTGGTACGCTCAGAAAAAGCAGCCTAAAGTGGGTGTGGCAAAGGAGTTGCCCCTTATACTTTCATTCCAGAGTTGGGGCAAACTGGAGAAGACTCTGTAGATGTGAAGGCTAGGAGGGACAATGAGATTGTCTAGTCTATGGCCTGTTTTATGCAGGAGATCAGAATTTAAACCAATTATACCAGTGCTGAGCCCAAAGATCTCCCGTTACTGTTTAAGTTTGCACTGTGGCTGCCACTGCTGTACCTTTACAGCAGGGGTGGTTGAAATTCAAAATTTATATGACATGTAAATTAATACTTTGGGGGGAAATGAATAAACTTCTATGATTTTTCCCCTCCACTTTTTGACCAAATGTCCAGCTGGTCAAAACACACAAATTGTGAAATTTCAACACAAGTGTTAAAAATGTTTTAAAATGGCGTACATTTTTTGTGTGTTTGTGTGAATTTTTGCCTCGTACTTTGGACCCAGCTCTATTTTCCAATGTTAGTCTTGGAAACCAATGTTCATTATCGGGCTAGTATCTATCAAATATGAAATTCACTTATTTGTAAAAAAAATCTTGTTAAATAAATGGATCCAGTATCAGTTCAAGATTACTGTGCAATTATAATTATTTTATACAATGTCCCTCATTTTGGAGTCACTGTCATACATGCTCTCAGTGGAAATATGGGCCTATGAGTTATAAAAGATGGGGTCAGATGAAGCTGAAGGCAACCCCAGGGGACTGGTGAATTTTTCTTACAAAACAAGACATTTTCTTCAGTGCTATCTGATACTGCATAAGCGATGATCCTATCACTTCAAACTGCGAACATATTGCCCTTCAGGAAAGCTCTGTTTGTCTGTTTTACACAGTGTTTGGCAGAAGGAAATATTTTATTGCTCACCATGGTCACTTACATTTCATTTTGATGGCCCTTTCTGTACAGTGTGCTGCCCATCCTTGCATAACTTCTAAATCTTGATTCTCAGCGTTGAGCTCCATTAACTTGTATCAGTCAAGTAAAGAAAATGAAAGTCTGGGATATGTGTTATGTAAGTGAAAGGAGATTAGGGCCCTTAGTTTTAATATTTCATACACACTGAAATTAATGAAAGGCACTTTTGGGCAGAAAGGCTGTCTGACCTCTAAATGATAAATTATTTTTTTTTAAAAATAAGGGCTGGTCTACACTAACCCCCCTGTCGAACTAAGATACGCAACTTCAGCTACGTTAATAACGTAGCTGAAGTTGAAGTCTCTTAGTTCGAACTTACCTGTGGTCCACACGCGGCGCGCAGGCTCCCCCGTTGACAGCGCTTACTCCTCGCGGCGAGCTGGATTACCAGCATCGACGGGGGAGCACTTCCTGGTTCGATTTATCGCGTCTAGAGAAGACGCGATAAATCGAACCCAGAAGATCGATCCGACGCCTCCGATCCAGCCGGTAAGTGTAGACTAGCCCTAAGACTATGTCAGATCTGGGCAGGAAAGTAGCCGTGTGACCAGTTATGTGGAGAGACACATCCATTGGTTCAAATGTTAAAAGAGACTATAAGAATCACCTGGAACACAACATATATCCTAGGGCTTGGCTACACTTGCACTTTATACTGCAATAAAGCCTCCTAGAGCGCTCTACCTTACTCCCCGTCCACACTGGCAAGGCACGTAGAGCGCAATAATTCCCTGGCTGGAGCGCTCCTGGTACTCCACCTTCCCGAGAGGATTAAAAGCTGTTGCGTATTGGCTGAGATGCTCCAGCTCCAGTGTAAACGGGGAGTAATGTTATTACGCACTGATTGACCTCCGGAAACTCCCCATAATCCTTTTAACTGAGGCTCCTCTCTTGTTTTGTTTTGAAACGGCACTTCCGCCTCCGGAGTTCAGAGCTCCGTTTCGGGGGCTGCTTATCAAAAAAACAAACACAGCTACTGTTTGCTTTGAATGAGTGAGAGGCAGGCAGGGGGGCTCTGTTTGGAGTGCTGACAGCAAACGTTTGCTTGAAGAAAGAGGTGGCGCTAGGGAAGAGGGAGGGGTTGGGGTTGTTTCGGCGAGCAGCTGCTTATCTGGTCTGTGAGGAAAAAATAAACAGCTGCTGTTTGCTTTCAGTGAGTGGGAGAGAGGCGGGAGAGGGATGAGGTTGTGAACTTAGGAGATAACGAGCTGACAGTCTGTGGGTACCCCAAAAACCTGCTCTCTCTCCCCCCACGCTCCCTGTCACACTCCACCACACCCCACTCCCATTTGAAAAGCATGTTGCAGCCACTTGAACGCTGGGATAGCTGCCCATAATGCACAGCTCCCAATACAGCTGCAAGTGCTGCAAATGTGGCCACACCAGTGAGCTTGCAGCTGTGAGTGTGGACAGACTGGAGCGCTTTCCCTAGTGCGCTCTCCGAAGGCTGGTTTAACTCAAAACGCTTTACAACTGCAAGTGTAGCCATAGCCCTAGACTGTAGTCAGGATCGCATTAAAATGTAAAAAAAAAAAAAAATTATTGGCAGCTTGTGGAAAACTTTGGACAACTTTGTCTTTTAGAAATTAGAAGCCAACGCCTTCAGCAAAATAGCAAGGCCAAGCTAAACTGCTGTAAGGCTGGTTAAAACCAATGTAAGAGGGTCTATTCACAGTTGCACCAGTTAGCTAAATTGATGCAACATCACACCTTTCATTTAAACCAGTGCAACTATGTTTAGACTAGGCCTTGGTTTTTGGTTGAGCTGAATTACTGTGGAACAGATTCAAGCATGGGTATCTAGGGGAGGGGAGCTCTGTCCAATGGGTGTCAGCTGCTATTTAATTTTATTTGCATTCTTATTTGTTTCTTGAACAGCTAGAGCCTTGGGTAGGTGCCTCCTCTTTGTGTATAAATCAAAATATAAAATAAATAATGCAAATCTAGACTGATGTAGGGAGTGTATCTATTATTTGTGAATTTATCCTGGGCTTATCACCAATTAGTCCTACTCAGTCTTGAGATCAGGAGCTTTAAAGGACCACCAACTTAGCTTCACATAGCATTGTTTCTGCTCCTCAACTAAATGACTGAAAAGTAGATAAACAGAGGGTGAGCATTTCTGGCATGAATAGTTGCTACCTATGTTCGTGTGTGAATACATTTGTTCTTACATGCATATGAGTATTCTAACAATGTTTCCAGCATCCATGTGAACAAAACCCACTTGCATGAATGCTCATGGGGAAATGTGTGAACAAAGCTGAATCCAAGAGCAATTGAGAATCCATGCAAAAAGTTTGCAAAGAACTTCTTCCACTATCCAACTGCTGTACTGGTTGTATGAGCAGCTGTTGAAACATGTGCAGAATGGTATTGATCTATTTCCTACCGACAGAACGGTTTAGAGACAAGGCACCAAATGAGGCCAACATGGGGGAAAGTAGGGCAGTTTGAAAAATAATAGAAATAAAGTTTAAACATAAGCTGAAAAATTGGAGCTGAATTTTAAAGTCTCCAAATGTGCGGGAAGTTGTGATCTGGGAGTTTTAAATCAGCCCATTATGAAGAGTAGGGCCATCTGCAAAAGTTGGAGTAAGATACCTGCTTGAGTTTCCCAGCATTCTGGAGTGTTTGGGTAGGTCTACATGGCAAACAGAAACCTATGGCAGCAAGACTCAGCCTTGCGCTGGTGGGCTGTGTGCTTCGGGGCTAAAAATAAGTGTGCAGACCAGGGGTGGCCAACCTGAGCCTGAAAAGGAGCCAGAATTTAACAATGTACATTGCCAAAGAGTCTTTAAAGGGGTTAGCCAGGGCTCGACCCACTTCGATGCGGCGGGGAACCACACCGGCTCACTACCCACAGAAGATATTCAGGGGAATTAGTCTGGCCGCCGGGTCTCTCCCTCTTGGCGGCCTTTGCGGTAACTGAAACACACGTCCTATGCCGGGCCCTGGGTCAGGGTGGGGAACAATGTCAATAGCTCAGGCCCTCAGGCAGGGGCTGAGCGAAACAGTTTTACAGTTAGCAGACCCAGGCCCTGGGTCAGGGCGGGGCAACAGTGTCAGGAACTCAGGCCCTCAGGCAGGGCTGAGCAAAACAGGGTCTGCAAATAGGCCCAGGCCTCCAGGGGCCTAGAAGAGGGGGAGACTTCCACCCACGAACTGGGTGGCAGGGGGGACGCAGGCTCACCCACTCCACTGCGTCCCGGCCCGGGGCCCTAACAGCGGCAGACGGCCCACTGCTGTGTCAGTGGGGATCCTGGCCGCAACACACTGACATGGGTTCTGGCCAAGTTACAGCCAGACTAGGGTCGGCTGTCCCCGGGCCACTTCCTAACTCCCCCCTTTCTGGTACCTGATTCACTGTGGTGTCCTCTGGGGGGTCCAATACCTTGGGTCCCTCGGGGTAGTGGGCAAGCGGCAGGCCCGGCAACTCCCCGGGATAGCTGGCACAGGGCAGGCCCGGCAACTCCTCCGGATAGCGGGCGCAGGGTAGGCCCAGCCAGTCCTGGGGTGCACCTGGAGCCGCAGTTGCATCCAGCCTCCCTGGCAGCTGGGTGCCTAGTGACTCCTGCGGGCCCACCTTTATACTTCCGGGTCGCGCCCTACTACTTCCGGGTCGCCGCCTGTCCCGCTGAGGGGCGGGCTCAGAGCTTCCTGGCTCCGCCCACTCTGGTGTCTGGAGGAGCTCAACCCACTCCAGTACTGCGGGGAGCCACACCGCCTCACTACATACACCCCCCCTCAAGTCTGGCTCCCACTCGTTGGGGCCAGGCTCTTCCATCCCTCCTAGGCGGGACAGGAAGTCTGCGTTCACATGGTTCTTGCCGGCCTGATGCTTGATGGTGAAAGCGTAGGGCTGTAAGGCCAGATACCACCGCAGTAACCTATCATTGTTATTTTTCATTTTCGTTAACCATTGGAGGGGGGCATGGTCCGTGACCAGTACAAACGGAGCCCCGAGGAGGTAGTACCATAGGGCGTCACAGGCCCACTTCACAGCGAGTGCTTCCTTATCGATTACGGCGTAGTTCTTCTTGCGGGGGAATAACTTCCGGCTAAGGTATAGGACCAGGTGGTCATCTCCATTGAGGTCCTGGGATAGGACGGTCCCAAGTCCCACCTCCAAGGCATCCGTGTGGAGGATGAATCCCCGGTCAAAGTCCAGGCTATATAGGACCGGCTCCCGGCAGAGGCATTCCTTGAGTGTCCGAAAGGCATCTACACATTCTTGGGACCACGGCACCCGCTGGGGACTGTCCTTCATCAAAGGTCCTGTTAAGGGGGCTGCAATGGAAATAAACCGTGGGATGAACCGCCGATAGTAGCCGGCGAGTCCTAGGAACTGTTGTACTTGCTGTTTCGTGGTGGGCAGCGGACAGGCTGTGAGGACTTTCCCCACGAGGGGTTTCACTCATCCACCTCCTATAGTGTATCCAAGGTACGTGGCCTCCTGCCATCCGATGCGACACTTCTTCGGGTTGGCGGTCAGCCCCGCCTGTTACAGGGATCTCAGGACCACAGCTACGCGTTCCAGATGATCCTCCCAGTGGCAGCTATATATCACGACATCATCCAGATAGGCCACCGCATAGTCCTGGTGGGGTTGCAACAGGTGATCCATTAGTCGTTGGGACGTCTCTGGGGCCCCGTGGAGGCCGAAAGGCATTCGGGTGAACTGGTAGAGCCCCATTGGGGTAGCGAACGCCATCTTCTCCCTAGAGGCGTAATCAAGCAGGATCTGCCAGTACCCTTTACTGAGGTTGAGGGTGGTAATGATCCGGGTCTCCCCTAGGTGGCCAAGCAGTTCATCTACACGGGGCATAGGATACGCATTGAACCGTGAGATTGCGTTAACCACCGGAAGTCTATACAAAAATGCCGAGTGCCATCGGGCTAGGGCACCAAGACCACTGGACTGCGCCACTCGCTCTGTGAGGGCTCAATGACTCCTAAGGCTAGCATGGCCTGCACTTCTTCTTCCACCTCCTGCCACATTCAGTATGGTAGCGGCCTGGTCGTTTCCCGGATTACCTTCCCCTGCTCGGTCTGGATGGAGTGCTGGACCAAGGTCGTATAACCAGGTAGGGCCGTAAAGGTTTTCCGGAAAGCCTGTAGGAGACATTGGGCCTGCTTGTGTTGTTCCTCCATGAGGGTGTTGCCTAGCTGTGGGTCTTCGGGGTCCTTGTTCAGGGCCTCTTGGGGACCCAACTCTGGATCTGGTGGGTACGGGTTAATCAGCAGACCCTCCTGCTCCCGCCATGGCTTCAACAAATTCACGTGGTAGCGTTGGTCTTCTTGCGCCGATCGGGCTGATGGATCTCGTAGGTGACGGGCCCGACCTTCCGGGCCACCTCATAGGGTCCCTGCCAATGGGCCAGCAGCTTCGACTCACTCAACGGCAGGAGGAGTAGAACCCGATCCCCTGGTTCAAAGGCACGCACCTGTGCTTCCTGGTTATAAGTTTGTTCCTGTGTCTTTTGTGCGGCCTTTAAGTTCTCGCGAGCTAGGGCTCCAGCCTGAGTGAGGTACTGCTGCAGCTGGAGGACATACTTCAGGAGGCCTTAGGTCGGGGGACTGCTCTCATTTTCCCGCATTAAGTCCAACAAGCCCCGCGGACGACGTCCATATAGCAGCTCAAATGGGGAGAACTTTGTCGATGACTGGGGTACCTCGTGGATGGCTAGCAGCAAGGGAGGGAGCAGTTGGTCCCACCGGCATAGCTCCTCTGGAGGGAACTTCCGCAACATCTCCTTTAGGGTCCGATTGAACTGTTCCATCAACCCGTCCGTCAGCGGGCGATAGACGGAGGTGCGTAGTTGTTTAACCCCTAGGAGCTCGCATACCTGCTGCAGCAGCAGGTGAAATTGGTGCCTTGGTCCGTTAAGATTTCCCGGGGCAGGCCCACTCAAGCAAAGACCTTTACCAGTTCGCCAGCGATGATCTGGGCGGTGGTACTCCGTAATGGCACAGCCTCTGGGAAACGGGTGGCGTAGTCAACGATGACCAAGACATACTGGAATCCTGAGGCACTTTTCGGGAGCGGGCCCATGGCCACCTGTTTAAATGGCATCTCCACTATGGGCATGGGGACTAGTGGGACCCTGGGTACTCGCGAGGGAGCAGCTAACTGACACTCGGGCAGGAGCTACAATAGTTCTTCACCTCCTGGTGAACCCCGGGACAGAAGAACCGCGTCAGGATCCGGGTGAGGGTCTTTTCATGGCCTAAGTGCCCGGAAGCAGGGATATCATGCGCGAGCTTCATCACAATCCGTCGGTGACACCTTGGTACCAGCACCTGCATTCGGGGTTCCTTCATGCGGGGGTCGCGGTCGATCCGGTAAAGACGGTTCCAGCGTAGCTCAAAGTGGGGCCACTGGATTGCTTGCTGGGGGTTGATCATGGTCCCATCAACCGCCGCTAACTGTTCGTAGGCCCGGCTATGGGTGGGGTCGGCTTTTTGGTCTTGGCAAAAATCGGTATGGAGTTGGGGTTCAACTGAGGGCTCCGGCAGGGGGTCGTCTCTGTCCTTGGTCCCTTCCTCGGGTTCCGGGGTCCCGCCGTCCTCCTCCGGGGTCCCGCCGTCCTCCTCCGGTAGGGCCCCGGGAGACTCTCCTTCCAGCGCTGGGGGTCGAACAGAGGACCTCCTCAAATGCAGGCCAGTCCCGGCCCAGGATCACGGGGTATGCTAATGGAGGGGCCAGGCCGACAACGATTTGTCGGGTGACAGCCACCGTTAATGGGACCCAGGCGCTGGGGTAGGGCCGCACATCGCCGTGGATGCATTGCAGCCGAATTGTTCCCAAGTGGGGGGTCGGCCTGGGGACCCAAAGCCTGGCGAATCAGTGTCTGGCCACAGCCGGAGTCTATCAGGGCCTGGGTAGGATGCCCTCTGACAACTACTGGAACCATAATCTTAGGAGCCTGTGGTAGCCGGGCCCTGGTTTCCCCCGCGCAGACATGGCCAAAGCTGCAGTCCATCTCCGTGCAGTCTCGCTGCAGATGTCCATGTTTCCCATATAAAAAACAGGGCCCGAGCTCATGGCGGCTGCCACAGGTGTGGTCTCCCAGTGGGCTTCTGGGTGTACTCCCATTGGTCCCCGGGACATGCAACACAGTGGCGGCAGCCCCTTGTCAAGGGGGTGTTCGGGGCATCTGGCCTGAAGCCCTGAGCGAGCCTCTTGTCCGCGGTGAAAGCTCCGTAGCTTGGGCGGGGTACCCCCTTTCTTCTCGGTGTTAGGGCGTTCGGGCCCGGGGGGGTTGGGCTTGGATAGCGGGCCCCACTGGCGCTTCAGCCGCGAGGAAGTCTTCCATCAGCATGATGGCGGCTGCTAACGTCGCTGGCCGATGATGGAGCACCCAGGCCCGTCCCCGGGCCGGGAGGATGTGCACGAACTGTTCTAGAGTGACCTGTTCCGTGACCTCTTCCGCCGTCCTCGTCTCGGGCTGTAGCCACCACTTGCATGTTTCCTTCAGGGCTTGGGTCACCAGCCTGGGTCGGGTGCCGGGGGGTATGTCTGGCTTTGGAACCGCTGCCGAAAGGTGTCGGGGCTGACATCCAGGGCATCCAGGATCGCTGCCTTTACCCGGTTATAATCCCTTGCCTCTTCCATAGCCAGCCCCCGATATGTTGTTTGGGCAGTCCCGGTCAAGTATGGGGCCAAAAGCGTGGCCCATTGGTCAGGGGCCCACCCAGCAACCAGTGCCACCCATTCAAACGTTACCAAGAAAGCCTCGGGGTCATTGTCAGGGCCCATCTTGGTTAGCCGCACCAGCGCGGTGGGGTGCGATGACCTGGCCGCGTCCCCCGGCTGAGGCTCCATGGGGCGTGGTAACGTCGCCACCAGCTGCTGCAGCTGGGTCCCCAGCTGCTGAATGAGCTGCTGCTGCTGCTGGAGCTGAGCCGCATGCTGCTGTTGCTGTTGCTGGAGCTGGGCGGCTGCCTGTTGTTGGGGCAGCTGTATTGTGCTGTTAAAGCCATTTAAAGAATGAATGCCCTCTCTAGTCGCATTCTTCTCCTTTAAGGAGCAGAGCGCAGCCCCACCCCACCCCCTGGAGTTGGGGAGGCGCTAGCCCCAAGTCTTTCCGGTACCCTGTACCCGCTAAAAATCTCTTGCCGGTACTGCGTATTGGAGAGTACTTCCCTACTTGCACTCCTGGACATAGGCAAACAAATCTCTTGTGAGAGCACTCTTCCAGGTCATCCAAGTGGGCTGTCTGTCACTTTTTCCTCTCCCTCCTTTCCCAGGTTGCCTTCATCTCTCTTTTCCCTAATCTTATTCAGTAGCATAGCCGGGGGGAAGCAGGGGGAGCGGCCGCTCCCCCTGGGAGGAGAAGCAGCGCCTTAAGGTGCCGCCCAAGCCCTGCTGCCAGAGCCGGGGCGGGGGGGGGGCACTTTAAAAGGCCCGTGACTCCTGCCGCTGCGTGGAGCCGTGAGCCTTTTAAAGCGCCCTCCCAACCCCACTGCCGGAGCCGGGCTGCGGGGGGCGCTTTAAAAGGCCCACGGCTCCTGCCACTGCGGGGAGCTGCAGGCCTTTTAAAGCGCCCCCCCACAACGCCCCTGCCGGAGCTGGGCTGGGGGAGGAGCGCTTTAAAAGGCCCGCGGCTCCTGCCGCTGCGGGGAGCCGTGGACCCTTTAAAGCGCCCCCCCAGCCCCGCTGCCGGAGCAGGGCTTGGATTTAAAAGGCCCACGGCTCCTTTTAAATCCCCGCCCGAGCCCCGCTGCCAGAGCCAGGCTGGGGTGGGTGCGCGCGCTTTAAAAGGCCCACGGCTCCTGCCGCTGCGGGGAGCCGTGGGCCCTTTAAAGTGCCCCCCCCCCCCCCCGCTGCCACAGTGGGACTGCTGCGGGGAGCCGCGGACCTTTTAAAGTGCCGCCGGAGCCCTGCTGCCGAAGCTTCGGCGGCGCTTTAAAGGGCCCAGGGGCTCCGCAGCGGCTGGCGCCCCGGGCCCTTTAAAGCGCCGCCGGGTGAGTACAGGGGGAGCGGGGAGGCGCCTTTTTATAGCGCCGCTCCCCCCTGTGCTCTAAACCTGGCTACGCCACTGATCTCATTCCCTTGACTTCACTAGTGGGTGAATTTCACCCCGGTGCAGAGGGCCAGACCAAGGCCATAGGGCTTATTTTGAGGACTTTAATGGGACTTAAGGGATGCCTAGGCTTAGAAAGAGCCCTTTGCACATAAGTGAATTTCACACTAGGTGAGGACATTTTCTACTGTCCAGCTGGCCTTCTCTCTATGCCTGTGTAACCTGATGGAAAGTATGTTACAGGTCTCCCTCTGTGCCTGATCCAAGTGAGGATATGAATCTGTTAGCACCCCTGCTGGGGAGCTCTAGCTCAAGCTGTAACAGCTCGAGCTTTTCGCTCTGAAGGCTCCATGGTTTAATACTCAGGGTGTCAGCAAAGATGACATTGGCAGCTGTCATGCCAGCAGTTCAGGAAATACAAACATCTAATATTTCTACCTGCGGTGAAACTCCTCCAGAGACAGACTCCTTTGCTGTGTGTGCCTAACCCCACCTCTGGTGAGACAGGCTGAAAAGAAAGGACTTTCCCATTTTCATTGTGCTCTGTATAACCTTACAGCCTTGATTTTAAAAAAACTGCTAGTTTCTTGTTTGGTTGAACCCTATTTAAAAGACACTAAAATGCTCGCAGGCTGAAAAGATCCTTACCACAGTATCCTGAATAGCGTGGGCCACTCTGTCTGCTTGAGTATTTCACTGTGAAGTATTTCATCTGTCCTTTTCGAGTGTTTGTTCTCAATGTTTTGTGAGTGTTACTAGAACTGTTCACATGGCTGGTGAAAAATCAGACATTGCTCAGATTTGGGGGTGGGGGGAAGCAATGTTTCACCACCCAAGAAATGAATTTTGTGCTACAGCGAAAGGATCAACACCGTTCATCTTGACAGTTAACCCACTTCTATTTTTAGCCACACAGAGTGCTGCGCGTCTTGGCAAAAACACCTCAACTGAAGCTGAATCCAGGCATCAGTTAAAAGCAAATCAGCATGGGCTGTATGTCCACAGCTGCACACAAGGCTGAGATAAACCCGAGAGAGGAATGCTGGCCTGGTGCCTAAGGCACTAGCTTAGTACTTAGACTAGTGTTCAAATCCCTGCCCTGCCACAGACTTCCTCTGTGACCCCAGGCATGGCACTTAGTCTCTCTGTGCTTCAGATTCCAATCTGCAAAATGGGGATTTCCTTTTTTACCAATTCCCTTCGCTGTAATTCAAACAGAAAACTGCTATCTCATTAAGGTTAGGAAGGTGATGTGCTGTTCTTGCTGCTGAGCGGCCAAGCCATGCACCTGTTCTATCTTGTCTTTTAGGTTTTAAACTCCTTGGGGCAGGGACTGTCATTTTACTATATGGTTCACAGCACCTGGTACAAAGGGATCCCAACCTAGCTGAAGTGCTATCTCAGGATGGATTATTATTACTAATAATTAAGCAAAGTGAGACACTTGCTGGGTTAGGCCCTGATCCTGCAAAGACTTATGCATGTGCTCAATTTTACACACATATTTCAATGAGATTACTCAGAAGGCATAAAAGTTAAACATATTCACCAATCCTTACAGGATTGGGGCCTGATGCAGCAAGCATCTCACTTTGCTTAAGTCTTTGTAGGATCAGCGCCTTAATTTGCAGGTCAATAATCTAACAGCAATTTGTAATTTATCAGTATTGCTGGAATGTAGCTTCTGGAAACAAGCTTGCAGGTGCAGAGAGAGCCATTTTCTGTGTTCGGTACAAATTGATAATTTGGAAGAATTTCATTCAATTACTGGGAATTCATGCAAAATTTCACATTGCCCCTAAATTTGCAAAAATTAGGGGAAATTATTTTTTCCTCACTGTCTTAGGAGGTGCTCTCAACTCTGAAAGCTGAGGGGACTGAGCACTTTCCAGTACTGGGTCCTCAAATCTGTAGTTTTATACAGCTTCTAAATGCTAGTAATGCTGTGGTACTAAGTCCAGCTATTGAGAAGACAGCAAGATTGATGTGTTTGTAAATAAACACAGAGTTTTCACCTAAATCAAATCTCCTGCTACTACAGAGATCAGTATGACTCTGGTACTGGCTAGTGATGAGCAACGTGTAATGTCACTTCAGGATAGGAAGATGCAATAAAACATCAAAGGAACCCTCCAAGCATGAATCCCATCGCATCACTGCAGCATTTAACCCTGGCTTTCCTGAATGGTATGTGACAGACAAATAATGTAATTGATGCCAGTCATGCCACCAGTAAAATTATTGCCAAACTACTTTAAGGCTCCAATTCAGCAAAGTGCTTAGCATATGCATACACTGAAGCACTTGGTTAAGTCCCACTGACTTTACTGTGATTGAAGCTTATCCCCTAGAAGAGTGTTCCTCTGCAACATCCAGCCCCTGTCACTGGGTGCCCACAGAAATGCCAGGGCTGCTGTCTCAAAAGAGACAGAATGCACACCAGCCTGTTGGCTCAGCTGAGATTGCACACCTCACCTTAATATAACAGGGATTGAGTTGAATTTATAGTAAAGCTAAAATTAAGTTTATTAATAAAGAATAGACATTTAAATGGTACTAAGCAGGGATAATAGAACAGAAAATGGTTACAAGTAAAACAAAATAAAACATGCATTCTAGTGTCTAAAATTTAACAGATTACACTCCCGGTCTCAGGGAATTTCTCACTACCATCAGTTCTCAGCATCCTCAACCCACATGACTGTGGGATCCACCTTTCACAGATTCCAAGATCACTAGCCCCTTTTGTCCCTTAAGTGATGGATAACAAAGGAATCCCCCTTCTCTTCTACAGTTCAGATAACCTTGAAATGTATTCTTTGAAAAGTAAACCCAGACAAAGTTCCTCTCCCCGGATGCTTGCTCTTTGGTGGGCTGGTCCCAAGCTCCTTCTTCATCCTCTGGTCCATTTGCTTTCTTGATTGCCTAGTTTACCTTAGATAAACATGTACTTTTATTGGCCTTTGCTTGTAATCAGGCCATGCTGTTTTCTCATCTACCTGTCAGCTTGATCTGTGAACACAGGTAAATCCACACTCCTCTGTCTAAGGCAGGCTTGTTTATCAACTGCCTCCACAACATGTTTTAAGAACATATTTCCACCACACATACATAATTTTTTAGATACAACCACTACATATATCACACCATGCTATTCATGACCAGAGTGTCATCCCTTATCAGATGATACCTTAGAAGACACTGTTTGGCTAAATATTCTGTGTGTTGGGCATAGTGAGTTTGTCAGACCTGCTGGGATTTATTGTTACGCAACAGTGCACTCTTTGGCATAAAAAGGTTCTTAGGGTCAAAGGACCATTAACAAAAATCTTGCCCTGTGTTTTGAAACAATTCTCTGCAAGAACATTATAAAATGTAGATATCACAATACTCCAAGAACTTGTGTGTCCTCTAATATATCATAATAATAAAGACCTATTTCAAATTCAAGTCCACTAGAACTTTGGAGTGTCTTCACTGTGAAACACTCTGCATAATGACTGGGATACAAACAAGTAAGAGGGGACTTGAATGAGGTATTTATGACTATGAAGAATAAAGTGAAAATTGAGCTGTGGAAATTGAGCGGTTCTTTCTTTTAATCTTGTCCAAGAGATCACTTGATGAAATTAAGGGTAAACAAATTTAGGGAATATTTATTCTCTTGGCGTATACTGATACTGCTGCAAAGGTTATTGAGTCATTTATAGTTGCTGGATTTTAAGGTAGGGCTGCATGCTAAAATAAGTATAATTAAATTTCACGCTAAAGGGTCTAATCTGATTGCCAATATGGATTAGGAAATACACTTTCCCATTGTGTACAGCACAGTGCAAATTCCTAAGGGCACAATACTGTATGTTGCTCAGGATTCTGGCCTTTATCCAGCAAAGAGATTGAGTACATGCTTAATTTAAGCATGAGAGTAGTCTATTGATTTCAATGGGATTATTCACATGCGTACACATAAATTGGACGGTGGATCATTTTACAAGATTAAATCTTAAATGCATTATAGAGTTGTTGGTAATGCTTTTCTCTTAAACATGAGGTACTAGCCATTTCTAGAATCAGGATATTAAATTAGCTGGACTGGTGGTTTGACTGACTATGGCAATTATTGTTTTTAATACTGTGGGAGTCCCAGCATATAACTCGCAGTGGGAGGTAGATAATTCCATAACACCGCAAAACCTAGAGCGTCGAGTCTCACAGTAATGAGCTAAATATTTCAAATGATCATTCTGGAAGAGGGAGCCACCAGGTGACATGAAAGAAGAAAAGAATATTTTGAAATACTCTCCTTATAGTTGGAGATAATGACTCTTTCGTTTATTATTGATGATAACCACCTGAACAATTACAGTGGCACTAGCAATTTGCACCACGCTGAGACCAGAATTGTGTCCAGTAAATGTCAAATCACTACTGAACTTGGGCTGGGATTGTCAAAGGAGCGCAAAGGAGGTAGCAGTAGCACCCAGTTCCCATTGAATTTCAACCAGATTTGGGCACCTAACTCACTTAGGCCCCTGATTCATCAAAGCACGGAAGCATGTGTTTAATCACGTAATTAAGTCCTATTAAATTCAAAGGGACTTAGGTGCATACTTAGTCAGGCATGTTCTTAAAAGCCTTGCTGAATGAGGATACATTGCTGCATCAGGGTTTAAGCTTAGATTGTAAGCTCTGTGAGGCAGGGACCACCTTTTTGTTGTGTGTTTGTACAGCTCCTAGCGCAACGGGGTCCTGCTCTGCCACTGGGTTTCCTGTGTGTGATGATAATACAATAATAAACAATAATAATTTTTCTCTTTAAAATCCCAGCCTTGGAGTGTTGCCCCCTATCAGTGGTAAACAGTTGTTCCAAAAGCTACATTTAGTTTTTTGAAAGGTTAACTTTTATTTATTTGGAGGGGGGGTGGAAAGAGGCAGGTTTCCTAAGATACAGCATATAGGTTGTCTGAATGCCTGTTCCTAGCCTGTTTAGCAGCTGTTAATGTGGAGCACTGCTCAATGATCACTCTTCTTTACCTTTCTCTATTATTTTTGTTTATTTTCCTTGAAAAATATTCTTCCTATTAAAACTTCTTCTGGGGCTGCCTTGCCTACTTTAGGCTAAAAATAGCCCTTGTTGCTGCTGCTGGTTCAGGCAAGCCACACCACCACCCACACTCACAAACAAAACCTCACCCCTTGCTGTGCTTCCCTGGAATTAGAAGCAGGTTAGAAATCTGCATGAGCACATGCGCCAGGGAAAAAACAGGAGACCCAGCTTTCCTGCGCTGCTTCCACTTCACTTCCTGATTGCTGCGAGCAGGGAAAGAGCGCTGTTGTGCTTTCTGCTGTTATTTCTTCCGTAATCCAGATGGGGTTGGGGGAATCAATTGGCCACACGAGGAGAGCTGCGAGAGGGGAGAAGATAGGAAACAAGATGAGTATCTGAAACTCCAAAAGTTCAGGTTTGGTTTAAAGTGGGTGTGGCTCTTCTCCAAACCAGTTTACTCAATCTGAGACAATGTGAGATAAACCTGTCTGTCTGAGGTATTGTAGGAGGCAGCATGGCTTAGTGTCCAGAACACTGGGCTGGGTCTCACGAGCCCTGAGGGTGGAGCAGTAGACTGGGACACAGGAGTCCTGGGTTCTGTTAGATTCTGTCCCTGCCACTGACATGCTAGGTGAACTTGGGCAAGTCACATCACCACTCTGTGCCTCAGTTTCCCCTTGTGTAAAATGGGGCTGATACCAACATCCGTTGTAATGCACTTCGATATCTATGGAGGAAAAGTGCAATATAAGAGCTAGGTACCTGTGTAGGTACCTACACAGCAACCATTGTGTGAGTGCCTCACAATCTTTAATGTAGTTATCCTCACCACACCCATGTGGGGCAGTGCTATTATCCCCATTTCACAGATGGGCAACTGAGGCACAAAGAGGCTAAGTGACTTGTTTAGGGTCGCACAAGGAGTCTGTGGCAGAGCAGGGAATTGATGGACTTGGAAGACCTGGCACCTTAATCACTGGACCATCCACCCTTCCTCCCTTTGGGACAAAGACCCAATGAGTGGAACATATCAAAAACCGCCTGTGTGGGAAGCTGAAAATAATGTGCAGTTAGTTTCTTTAAAGCATCAGTAACATTTTCTATCACCTCTCTTGGATGATAATAGCAGGAGTGTGTGGGCTGCAGGCAAATTTAACACAAGGGACGTTGTGTAAGTCATTATTATATTATTTAACCCTATAAAGTATTTAAGATTTAGAAATGCTACACTAGCAGCTGGGTCTTGCCATCTTTGATTCAGACGAACTGTCCCACGGGCTTCAGTCAATGGGACTATTTGTATGAGTAAGCGCTACTCATGTTAGGAAGGACTTGAAGGATTGGGACCTTTACATCTCTTATTGCAATAAAATCCAACCCAGCAAACCCTGGGAAATATCATGGTCAATAACACTGATTGTGGCCCTGATTGTCCTATGCATTATAAAGACTCGGTAAAGTGCATGGCACTTTTTATCTGTATGTAAGTTACAATGATTGGCCCTGAACCTTCACTGAATTCTGTGCAGGCATTGACTGCGATAGGGGCTACACATGGGTCCAGCCAACACAGAGTCAAGATCTGCTTGCAGGATCAGGGCTGAAAACGTTCAGTTTTCACTCCTGGATCATTTGGAGACAATCCTTTGCTCCCTTTGCTCCCCAGCTTTGCTGCCTGGCTGTATTTTGTACTTGTGAAACCTCACTGATTGGGAGGGGGAAGCCAGGATAGCTGCAACACTGTGTATAATAAATATGGTGCTAGAGATAAGCTTGGGAGGATTAGATTTTTACTGATAAATGTCTATTTCACTGTGCATCCACAAATTGATGAAAAAATATTACCATCGATAATAGACAGGCAAAGCAAGAACAGTGCTGTTTGAGAATTTAGAGTTTGATTTAAGGCTATTTACTTGGTATATTTTGACATGTGACATTGACACTGCATTGTAACAGTTAACAGCAACTCAGCTGTTATTTGACAGTTATTGTCTGGCCATTCTGCATTGCCCCCCAACCCCCAACATCCCACAACCATGAACATATACATCAATAACAACTGGGTGGGTGAAACGGCTTAAAAACAAACGTCGATATGATCTGTCAAAATGATAAAACAATTTACATGAAATTTGGCCAAGCTGAGCAGTCGCCAGGATTTAGCCAAGGATCCAGGGCTTAATTTGGGCCGGCAGGGCTGAGCCGGGGCCCCTCTGGGCCTGGCCGTTCGTAGCCCCGGCCCCTCTGGGCTTGGCACGTCAGTTATGAAAGTTACAAAAAATAAATTGCTTGAGCCTCTGCCCCTCTTCCGTCACACATTAAGCCCTGCCAAGCCCCCTCACCCCCCATTAAGCCCTGCCAAGCCCCCTCACCCCCATTAAGCCCTGCCAAGCCCCCTCACCCCCATTAAGCCCTGCCAAGCCCCCTCACCCCCATTAAGCCCTGCCAAGCCCCCTCACCCCCATTAAGCCCTGCCAAGCCCCCTCACCCCCCATTAAGCCCTGCCAAGCCCCCTCACCCCCCATTAAGCCCTGCCAAGCCCCCTCATCCCCCATTAAGCCCTGCCAAGCCCCCTCACCCCCATTAAGCCCTGCCAAGCCCCCTCACCCCCATTAAGCCCTGCCAAGCCCCCTCACCCCCATTAAGCCCTGCCAAGCCCCCTCACCCCCATTAAGCCCTGCCAAGCCCCCTCACCCCCATTAAGCCCTGCCAAGCCCCCGCACCCCCCATTAAGCCCTGCCAAGCCCCCGCACCCCCCATTAAGCCCTGCCAAGCCCCCTCACCCCCCATTAAGCCCTGCCAAGCCCCCTCACCCCCCATTAAGCCCTGCCAAGCCCCCTCATCCCCCATTAAGCCCTGCCAAGCCCCCTCACCCCCCATTAAGCCCTGCCAAGCCCCCTCACCCCCATTAAGCCCTGCCAAGCCCCCTCACCCCCCATTAAGCCCTGCCAAGCCCCCTCACCCCCATTAAGCCCTGCCAAGCCCCCTCACCCCCCATTAAGCCCTGCCAAGCCCCCTCACCCCCATTAAGCCCTGCCAAGCCCCCTCACCCCCATTAAGCCCTGCCAAGCCCCCGCACCCCCCATTAAGCCCTGCCAAGCCCCCTCACCCCCCATTAAGCCCTGCCAAGCCCCCTCACCCCCCATTAAGCCCTGCCAAGCCCCCTCACCCCCCATTAAGCCCTGCCAAGCCCCCTCACCCCCCATTAAGCCCTGCCAAGCCCCCTCACCCCCCATTAAGCCCTGCCAAGCCCCCTCACCCCCATTAAGCCCTGCCAAGCCCCCTCACCCCCCATTAAGCCCTGCCAAGCCCCCTCACCCCCATTAAGCCCTGCCAAGCCCCCTCACCCCCCATTAAGCCCTGCCAAGCCCCCTCACCCCCATTAAGCCCTGCCAAGCCCCCTCACCCCCCATTAAGCCCTGCCAAGCCCCCTCACCCCCCATTAAGCCCTGCCAAGCCCCCTCACCCCCCAAGGAAACTGGCAGCGAGGGGCGGGTGGGAGCCGCTGGCTAGGTACTGAACGGTGCAAGCGGGCCCCGAGAGTTTGCAGAGGCAGGGAGCAGGGAGGGGTTTCCCTGGCATTTCTCCTCGGTCCCGGAGGCAGGTGAGCGGGGAAGCGGACACCGGGCGGGCCCCATCCTTGCCCCCGGAGTCGTGCTCGGGGCGGCGGGGCCCTGCAGGGGAGCCAGCCCCGCTCTCCGTTCGGGGGGGGGAGGGGGGGAGCCCCGGGAGCCTTCCCCACGCCCGAGCGAGCGCCCCGGGGGGGGGGGGGGGTCCCCTCCCCTGCGCCTGCGCGCTCCTGCCCGGCTGGCTGGTCCTTGTGTGTCCAACGAACAGAGGAGCCCGGCCCTTGGGCGGCGGCGGCGGCGGCGGCAGGAGGCGAGGGAGGGGGAGGAACCATCCCAGCAGCGCCCCCCCCCGCCCCGTCAGCCAGGCTAGCGGGCCGGCGCTCCCGGGCGCTCCGCGGGCACCATGCCTTGGCTGGGGAGCGCGGCGGCGGGCGGCGCGCTGCGTGGATACCGCTACCCCTAGCTGGACAGCCCCGTACGGAAAGAGGCTGCGCTGGAGGTGAGTCGGAGGCGGGTGGCTCCTTCTGCAGGGAGCCCGGCTGCTGGGGGGGAGGGGGGCCGCGGGGACGTGTTGGCTGGGGGGGGGGGGGGTGTCTGAAGGCAGATTTTGGGGGGAAGGATTGAGGGGTGGGGGGTTCCTTTAATTCCAGCCGCTGCCTGCTTTCCCAGCGGCAAACTTTCCGGTTTTTGTTCCCTTTCATGTGGGGACAAAGGGGGCTCGGTGACTGGCTCTGGGGTAGGGGGACCAGACAGCAAGTGTGAAAAATCAGGACAGGAGGTGGTGGAGGAGGAGGAGGAGGTGGGGGGGGGGGGGGGGCGGGAAATAGGAGCTAATAAGAAAAAGCCCCCAAAATCGGGACTGTCCCTATAAAATCGGGACATCTGGTCACCCTAGTCTGGGGTGATTCTGAGGCTGGTTGTGGAAGGGCACACCGGGGTTTGTTTGTGTGGGTGTGGATGGGGGAGTGTGGAGCTGCATGCATGTAAATATTTGCCATGTCTAGTTCTCTCTGTGTGGCTGTGTTGGGGGAGGGGGGTGTATCTTGGTTGCCTATGCATGTTTGCATGTATATTTCTTTGTAAAAAGAAAGTAAGAAAGAAAGAAATACCTGTGGCACCTTAGAGACTAACAAATTTATTTCAGCATAAGCTTTCGTGGGTTAGAACCCACTTCATCGGATGCAACCGATGTAACCTATATTTACCTATATTTACCTGTAACCTATATTTCTTTGTGTGTCTCACTCTGTGTGGGTGTGTGTTGTGGGTCTGTTTGGGTTACTCCGTGTGGGTGTGATTTTTGTGGAGGGAGGGTGTATAATAGGAGTGACACCAGCAGTGAGACAGGCTAGATGCATGTGTGTATTTGTGTATTTCTTTGTGTGTTTATGTGTCTGTTGTCTCTCTATGTATCTATGTTTGCAACCCCGTGCTGCTGATACATGTGGTTCTCTGTCTCTCCGTGTTAAGATCTATGTGGGTGGATTGCTTTCTCGAGTAGTCATTGGGCTGTATTTTGATGGGATGAGGGGATTCACATATGCAGCTGGGACATGACACTCCACTCCCTGCTGCTCCGTCACAGCCCCAGGGACTCCATCCTACGCCTCACCAGCAGATTAAAGAGTGACCTGTGTGCTGTATTCAACAGAAGAGCTGGGAAGCAGGGGGGTGGGGAAGGGGTGTCATTGTTTTGTGCTTTCTGTGCATGTACCACAAACAGCTGAGGTGACGCTTGGGTCACTAATGGGCATGAATGATGAGTTATTGAGAGGCATGTTGAAATCAACTCCAGGAGATGAAAGGAGCTGGAATCTCCCCTAGAGGCAAAATGAGCTGGTGCTGGATGTGGCTTTATTCTTATGATGGAAGGGTATGTGTGAGAGGTGGCATATACAGGGGACACTTTCCCCACTTTAGTGAGGACTGGGCTGCTGTTTTCCTTATCTTTGCCTTCTACTTCTGTGAATATCAATAGAAAAAGCAAGCTGATAAATATTTCCTCCATATCTTTAAGATGCCTATGAAGACAACACATTTTGATAATGGAGTGGTGCCTCCGGAATGTAAATACCTGTATTTGTAGAGATGATCCCCAAGATGTTTTCCTCCTTGGGAACCATGGTAGTGCCCTGTCAGTAGAGAAGGTTTCAATGCATAAAGCCAGATCCTCAACTGGTGTGAATCGATGTCACGTCACTGACATGAATGGAACTATTCCGATTGACATCTACTGAGGATCTGGCCCAATCTCTCTTTTAAATGGGACAACGTGTGAAGGGAATACTTCCGGTGATGGGAAGAAACTACCCGGCTCCTGTAGTGGAAGGAAAAGAAGTGGGTTACTTTCTTCAGAAGAGAAGGGATGGATTTGGGATTTACATCAATGACCCACAGAGAGGAAGGGAAGTGCGTGTGAGCGGTGGATACGTGTTTCTATTCCTGTATTCCCCCCCCCCCTCCCCGTTTCTTCCCAGGTTATTCCCTGGCAACATACGTCTTGCACAAGTTGGAACATACCGCACATTGAGGCAGTATATAATGGATAACCCAAATCCTCAAAATATATGTCAAAACAGAGACCACCACCATCCTAAATCCCATGTTTAACATTCACTCCACGTGTCACAATGGACCTGATCCTGCATCTCTTGCGTAGCCAAAACCTCTCATTGGCTTTAATGTGCAGGGAATGCAGAACTGGGCCCTGGATATTGTAAAAACCTTCGCCCTTGTGGGGACAGATGGGATTTTTTTCACCTCTCCTCCTTGAGGGAACTTATTTCCTTCTAATTTTAGGGAATGGTGTGCAAGTCCCACTGGATGGGTGCTTTAGAAATACTTATGGAGGACATAATTGTGCCCTGGTCCTACACAGCAGAGTATGGGGTCCTGGTGCAGATCTTCAGGATGGTTGCATTGGACAGACAGACTGCACATGGCTCTGCCTGACATGCTGTCCGGCTCTGCCCTCTAGGCAGAAAGGGGGCGGGAGCGTGGTATCTTTTGTAAACGTCTGATGCAGCATAGTCAGTTCCCTGCATTGGGAAAGAGGAGCTCTGGAGGAATTATTCCTGAGTACAGTTCCTTCTCCACATTCCTGCCCTTGGCTCACAGCTGACTTTAAAGGCCCAATCTAGCCTGAAATTACCACCATGAAGTTTCCTATCTCTTTTAATAACTTCATTTCTTTGTTGTATTTCTTTCCATTTAAGGCAAAAGGTGACTGCCGAGAAGCCCCAGGTGCCTTTAAAGTGCATGAACATAGAAAAGCATGAATTAACTGTACAGCAGGGGGAGCTGAATTTGAGTTCTGGGCTAGCAGAGTCTCAGCTGTAAACTCTCCTAGCTCCAATGACTTTACACCAGCCGATGATCTGCTCTTTGCCTATACTGGGAAAAAGCATGGTATCAGAAAGCATGTTAACCAACCCGTTTTAGCTAGAACGACATTCAACACAATTTTGCCCTTAGCGTGGACATGGACAGTGGTGTTTAAAAATGTGTTGACTCTCTGGGCAAAATTGTATTGAGCATCACGCTTGTTGAAATGTCTTTGTGAGCACACTTTCGAACAGGGCACTGTTTCCCAGCAGAGACAGGGTCTAAGAGGAAAGAGCAGCTGGTAGGGAACTACATTCAGCCAGGCTGACTGACTGAATGAGGCACGTTTTGTGACTATCATTGGTCAGATACGAAACCAGTTTCTCTGTCTGTGGCAGTTAGGAAATATTTAGAAATGAGGCGGGGGAGATCAGTCAAAGAGGAACTTCCATACTAGGAGGGGTTTGAAAATACATTTAATCACACTATAACTCTGTTAGCTTTTCATGTATTATTCCCTAATTTGCTTTGCTAGTCATCCAAGATTTTTTTAAAAAAATTTCTGTCTCTCAGCTCTTTTTTCCCCTCCTTCCTACTTCATCCAGCAGCAAGAGTCTGGATGTGGAATTTTGTGAAATCTCAAGCATTTCCATAACAACGAGCTGTGATGTTGTTACAGAATCAAGTAGAATTTTTTTTAGTTTAGATAGTCCCCTTGTTAGAGATTTCCCAGTTACAAAAGTCTGGTTTTCATGAGTTTTCTTGTTTAACTAATAAAATAGCCATAATGATAATATTTAGCAGTTATATAGCACTCCATGAGCCCAATTTTGTACTGTACCCACAGGATTGGATCCTCACATTGAGTTCATTGACCCTAGTGGGGCTCTGTGAAATGTAAGGGTCCACTTGCGCAGAACTGTGGAATTGGGCTCTTAAAGTAGTGTGCCAAAATTAATCAATTGCACATAGTTAGTTTTTGTTTACAAACATGCTGTATTTCACCCATGAATGTACAGAAAGTATTCAGAAACCACATTAGTAATGGTTAGAATTGCTTTATAAAATGTGTATTTAAAAACTCAGCATCTCCTGCTTTGCCATATGAATAGAATCTTAGTTTATTAAATTTGGAGATCAGTTTCTAAAATCAGCATTTTCTACTAAAAGAAAGTTTGGGGGATAGGAGAGAGGGAAGGGAAGCAAATCCCTTTCAAAATCCAGCAGAGGAGGATAGAGAGTCCACATTCCTTTTTCTGTGAGATAATGTTTTTCAAGGGAAATACCTTCATGATTATACTTATTTTTTCCCCTACTGACCATACTTTTTTTTTTTTAAATGACAGCAGGAAAACAAGGAAAATTTTTGAGATTCTGGTGACGACATAAAGCACTTGAGCTTCCCTCTTCTGGGTTATGTCAAGAGTAACTCTGAAGAGAATTAAATTCTGTTCTCATTTATAGTCATGCAAACCTAATGAAGTCAGTGGTGTTGTGTAGTGTGAGAACAAGGTGGTCATGTCCTAGAAGGTGAGAGGACCTTCAACTTCCCTTGGTTCGAATCTTGAAGTCCTCTTGTTCAGTTTTTATTCAGTCCTTATTCAGGTAAAAGTCCCATATGATTCAACGAGGAGTGAGTCCAAGATTTGTCCCATTTACTTTGATGGGAGACCCATGCTTAGTTCCTGTTAGAATTTGGCACATTGTATCGCATTGTGGTCCTAGCCCTAACCCTGTGAGGTCCTTCAAGTCTCATAGAATTCAATGGTGTTCAGT
Source organism: Macrochelys suwanniensis (assembly GCA_033296515.1). Classification (NCBI taxonomy): domain Eukaryota; kingdom Metazoa; phylum Chordata; order Testudines; family Chelydridae; genus Macrochelys; species Macrochelys suwanniensis. Next base: position 12,786,613 of record CM065780.1, on the reverse strand, counting down.
TACTTGCAGGACCTGGCTCTCTATCGGGCTACATCCTGTGTTCTGTAAACTCAATATTGAAGTCTAGGCATAGGCAAAGCTTTCATTGACTCTCTAATGGGAGCTTTGTCTGTGCAAGGACTATAGAATCTGGGTATGAATACTGCACGATATCTGTGGACTCAGTCCTGCATTCTTTGCATGTCCAAAACTCTCTTTGACTTCAATATCCTTTTATGATTATCCATTTTGGGGGGATTTTCTTGCTTTTTTTTAATGTTGCATGTGTTATTGCTTCAGTGTGACACTGGTGCAACAACTTGTTTATATATTCTGTACATACTGTATAAAACATGTAAATTCATATATGTTCATTGTCTTTGAGTAGCCCTGGAGTGCAATGGCATTTATCATAAACATGCGCTGTATCCCCCTCCAATATCTTGCCTTCAGAACATTGCTGAAACTACAGCTGTACTGGTTCTGAAGATTTTATATGTGTGTGTGTGTGTGTGTGTGTGAGATCCTGCAACACTTATTCCCATGAATGATCTCTATTCACACCAGTAGGATGTTAATTTATGTGAGTAAGGCTTAAAAGACTTGGCCCTCCGTCACTCGTTTCGCTGAAGGATTGTTTGGGTTGCTTACCAGTTTTTAGGTACTGTGACAGGGTTCCCACTCACCACCGTGGCACCTCCTGCCGGTCAGTCTGGGAATTAGCTCTCGGCAGTCCTGGAGCGCCCTTTGCCGGTGGTGTCCCGTCCACCGCTCCCTTGCTGGTGTCCGGACCCGCGTTGCTCCCAGCTCGCGGTGTCCTCTTCAGGACACTGCCCTCCGGCAGTGCCCCCTAGTCCACGCTCACCCCCTTCCGGGGGGCGGGGGAGAGGGGTGTTTATCTGCAGTTCCTCTCAGTGCCCCAGCGGCTCACCACACCCCACAGTCTAACGCCTTCTGTCAAGGGTCTGGTGCAGTCTGTTAGTGCCACATCCCATGGCTGGGCGCTTGTACCAAGGAGGAAGGGGGGGACCCAGGCCCGCCCTCTACTCTGGGTCCAGACCCAGGGACCCTCAGACGGCAGCCTTCCTGCCCTCCTTCTCTCCCCTTGTCCGTCTCTCTTCCCTGGGCCGCTTCCCCTTCGGCCCACTCTTGCACCCAGCTAGGCCCTTCCATTCAGGGCCTGCAGCCTGGCAGGCTACGGGCTGGAGCTCTCTTATGCTCCCCTGAGTCTGCCCAGCACTGCGCTGTCCCAGGTGCTGGTCTCCTAAACAGGAGACAGACCTTCCCCTCCAACGGCCTGGGAGAGACTCCCTGCTCCTCTCCTGAGCAGTCTTTTTATAGGGCTGAGCCTGGCCCTGATTGGCTGTCTCCCTAACAGGCCCTCCCTGATTTGCTGCAGCCTTGCGCAGCCTCTCTGGCCTGTCTTAGCCCACTCATGCAAGGGGGTGGGGCACCCGCCCCACCACAGGTACCATTCCCCCCAAATGCTTTGAGCAGGGGGTTGGACTAGATGACCTCCTGAGGTCCCTTCCAACCCTGAGATTCTATGATTCTATGAAATATTCATCAATTGATTCCCTTTTAGAATGCTTAAAATTCATATCCTAAGGCTGTTTTCCATTGGTAGAGTGATGCAAAACAGCCTCTGTGTAAACTGGAATCAGTCCCTGTTTTAATTAGCTCATTCCTTGGTGTCTCCTCCTACCTAGCATAAAGATATAGGGCTACATTTAGGCATATTTCAATGCACCCTATGCCTCCATGAAAATGCAAGATTGAACCTTTTGCTTGTGGTTCCCCAGACATCTGTGATAATGAAGTGCAGCAACGCACATCCTTGGGGAGAAAAACACTCAGGTTCTTGTGATATTCTGAAATGTGTATGTAGCTTTTATTTTTCATAAATACATGCCTTATATTTATCCCATCTTCCAGTGCTTTCCCCGAGAGACAAGGTAATTTTCTTTATTCAAGTGGGGCTTACGGCAATGGGCATATTTATATTTAAAAGTATGGAGCTTTGCTAGTTGTAACGATACTGGTTCTGGCAAGACCCAACTGAGAGTGCCAGTTCAGGACAAATTGCTTCAAGCAGGGCAGTTACAGCCCAAGGCTGGGGTTCTTCCACCTCTAAGGCAAACCAAAGCAGCCAGACAGAGGAGACTTTGGTTTTACCCCACTGGCTAACCACAAGTCATCCCAAGCAATCCCCTAGGACACTCCAGTTTCCCAGTCTCACCACCAATGCCACTCGTTATGGGGACAACTGGTCATGAAAACCAATGCCCCAGTAAAAGAAAAAAGGTCCTCTTGATCCCAGTGGACCAAGCCCCCAGATCCAGGTCAATATACAAATCAGATCTTACCCACAAATCACGCTGTTGCCAATCCTTTAGAATCTAAAATCTAAAGGTTTATTCATAAAAGGAAAAAGGTATAGGTGAGAGCTAGAATAGGTTAAAAGGAATCAGTTACATACAGTAATGGCAAAGTTCATGGTTCAGTTCAAGTCTCTGGAATATATCCACAGCTGGGATGGGTCGTTCAGTCCTTTGTTAAGCGCTTCCATTTGTAGAAAGGTTTCTCCAGAGGTAAGAAGCCGGAATGAAGACCAAATGGAGATGAGGCAGCTGCCTTTTATAGTTTCTTCCAGGTGTAAAGACACCTCTTTGTCCTTACTGTGGAAAATCACAGCAAAATGGAGTCTGGAGTCACATGGGCAAGTCCCTGCATATCTTGTTAAGTCACAGGCGTGTCTGCCTCCTCTCAATGGGTCCATTGTATCGCTGATGGCTCTTAATGGGCCATCCAGCAGGCCTGGCAGAGCTGATAGCTTGTCTTGGGTCCCAGAAGCCCAGCCCCAGTTTGAAATACAGACAGTATAAAGCCAATATTCATAACTTCAACTACAAAACTGATACATACATATAAATGGCATAATCATAACCAGCCAAGCATAACCCGGTCTTAGACATCTCATTTGACCCCCTTTAGACAAGATTTGGTGCCACTACAGGACCTTGGTTGTAACAATGATCTATATAGTCCCAGTTATTGTCAATAACGTCACACTAGTGCAATATGTAGGGCATCTAATTATAGTTTCTGATTTGTCATGTACAGCTGAGATCCTTCGGGTTACATTAAAAATAATACAGAAAAAGCGATTGAAGATATAATTAGCTGGAAAGGGGGAGAGAACAAAATGTAATAGACAGAGGTTTGATCAGTTATCCCACAAGCTTAGTGCTCCATCATTATTCTCCTCTCTAGTCAGCCTTAGAAGTAGCTTCCAGGCAGACCCCCTTGCACAAATGTACTAATCATCTATCTAACTTACCATCTCTAGGGGCCCAAGATATGGAATAAATGCAAGACCTCGCAATTCACATCAGCACTAGCAAATAGAATTGTATCTGCAAGGTTTATGTCTCTTTTTATATTTCTGATAAAATTAACCGTGATTTCTTTGGACTAAAAGAAAGGTTTCTGTTTGTTTTCAGATGTCACTTTTACGTACAACAGGCAGGGTGGCTAAATTGTTGTTCTTCCTACATTCTTTTGAACCAGTTGTTTGAATAACCCTTCAGACTTAAGACATCTGTTTCAATCTTTGTTTCCTCTTTGCAGTGATGTAACAAGCAGCGAAAACATATAAGGGCCAATTCCTGCAGGCCTTGCTCAGAAAGATCTCCCACGGAGGAGAAATATTAGTGGCACCTATTATTACTAGCAAATATACAAAGTTTGTCAAATTCCTAGAGTAAAATGACAAACACAAGGGGGATCGGGTGCAATACACTGACTCCTAGTTTACTATCTTTGCTTTAGAAGAATGTGATCATTTAAAAAAATTCATAGGGGATTAGACTCATCACGAGATCCATGTGCCACTTCAGTCCCATCTAACCCTATTTTGAGCGAGGCTTAGGTGATGCATAAGCCTTGTGCTAGACTCTGCACTGGGCTGACTTTCATCCATGATGGTTCCTGCAAGCGATTCCATGTGAGCAAATGTTTATGCCCGCTTGAAGCCCCACTGAAGTCAAGGAGACTCTGCATGGGCTCAGGATTCTGCCCACTCAGAGCAGCTTGTCTAAGGGGGCCATGTTCAGTAACGTCACTGAGATCCTACCACTGCAATTACAATTCAAAGGTGTTTCTTTCTCGGGACTATGTTTTTAATTATCACTGTGAGACACCAGTGAGCTAAATAAGATCAGGATTCTGGTCCAGCGACTATGAGTTCAGATAAATAAAACCAAATCTGATGGAAATGCACGTAACTGTCTAAGGAAAGTGCATCACATTCACATTCCACTGCATGCTTCTGTCACCCACATTTGTAACATATTCACAGAAAACAAGATGAAGTACATTTGTTTTCCAAAAGTACAATAATGTATTCTATTTGTTCAGTAATTGCTTTTCTATTTGCATTTTGTATCTTGTACAGTATCTGATTTTTCTACTTGTTGAGACCCCCTTCTGCATTCATTGTACATGGGCCTCCTGCAAAGTTTAAACCAGGGATCTCAAACTCAAATCACCACGAGGGCCACATGAGAACTAGTAAATTGGCCCGAGGGCCGCATCACTGAAACCTTTTCATACAATGATACAAAAGTACAGTCAAAAATGAAAAAAATGAAGAGTAATATAGTATTCTATTAAAAGTTAATGTATTAACTTTTAAAAAACTGTAATGCAAAGAGGGGTTTTAATAAAATATAAACACTCAGTAATGTTTGGAGCTTGGCTGCCAGTGGAGTCGGCGCTTATGGCGGGCCACAGGAAATAACTCTGCAGGCCGCATAAGGCCCGCGTGCTGCGTGTTTGAAACCCCTGGTTTAAACCAAAGGGAAATTACAGCTCTCTCTTTTGTAGCTGGCTGAGGTATTCAGTAGGAGACTTGGCTGGGTTTTATGAAATTATGTGTGCCAGGATTTCGGAGGACTCTGATGGAGAGCTGTTTATGGGGAAGGAGAGAAGTAGAGGGATGGAGACTCATCATAACACAATACATCTTTTCTTCCCTGCAAACCACCAATCAGATTCAGTGGGGCAAGACGTGTTTGCCATTTTAAAATGTAATCCAGAGATCACCTGGAGTAGGAATAGCATACCTGAAAAAAAAACAACAGTTAGAGAAGCTGTTCTGATATTCTCCTGCAGGAATCTGGTCACTAACAGATCAAACCCAATGCTTGTTCTCTGGCATGCTTCTACTCATTCCTACCTGTTAAACTGGCCTCATGCCCACTCATAAAATACAATGCCAGCTTCAACAAGCAAAAGTGTCCGTATAATAGAGGAAAGTGTGAAAAATTCAGTCACTCTAAGAAGATCACCATAGTGCAAAGCAAAACAGGTGCCATTTGCTCCATTATAAGAATCACATCTGTTGGCATTTCTGGACATTTTACCATTGATGAATTCCTCCCTGCTGTATTTCTTTTTTCAATTTAAGTGCTCAGAATTCTGCAGGCAGAGCAGGAAATATATGTGCACATTTTGAACGAGGCCAATTGCGCATCTTCCTAATGTGCCACCTGGGATTTCTGAGACAGATTGAGATTTTTAATAAGCTACAGAGTCTTTCTACTCTGGGTCACCAGTTGAAATGTGGACCAGGTTGCACTTGCAAGCGAACATCTAATTGGTGTTGGGTCACCCTTACAGTATGAGTTGATGGTTTCAGTTGCTAGTAGGGTGACCAGATGTCCCGATTTTATAGGGACAGTCTCGATTTTTGGGTCTTTTTCTTATATAGGCTCATATTACCCCCCACCCCCATCCCGATTTTTCACATTTGCTGTCTGGTCACCCTACTTGCTAGTAAACAGATATCTGCATCATAAAACCTGCAATTAGTTGGCACCTGTCATGATAGAGAGGATAAGGGCTGGTTTTGCATAAGGTTGATCACTGTCAATTTTTAAATCAAGATTGGATGTTTTTCTAAAGGAATTATTTCGGGGAAGTTCAATGCCCTTGTGTTACGGGGGAGGTCAGACTAGATGATTCCTTCTCATCTTGGAATCTATGAACTGTGCAGCCTTTCATCCTCAGAGTTGCTTCTTCAAGGACCAGGCTGAGACAGATCTGGGCAGGGTGGGGAATTATTTACTGCTGCTGTTCATACTGTACTTGAGCTTCTGGATCAGAAGACACCAGTCTCCAACAGTATCATTCTGGCACTATCTTTACTCTAGGGAAGTATATGTCTCCCCTGTGGAAGTGTAAGCCACAAATGGCTGAAGTTTCAGAATGTTGCATCATTGCACCTCTGGCATCTTGAGCATGCATTTAATTTTATTTAAAGAGGCACGAGGAGATGTGCCAATGTAGTTTACTTGCCCTTAGTGGGTTTTCATGATTATCAACGTCTCTTCAGAGATCAACAGAATAAAAGCACAATTCAGGAAAGCCATAGCTTCCTGAGGCCTTAGCTAAGGCAAAAAAAAGGGCTGTGGCCTATATCTGCCCTACCTGTGTGCTTTGAGACTATTTGCCACAACCACTTTGAGTAAGATTCGGGGAGATATCACCTGCATCTGTCTCAGCTTTGTGGCTGCAGTGTCGTAGAGCGTGTTAAGGACCGAGCACCAGAAGTGAAGGAGCTCATAGCAGGATTCCGGGGCACCTCCAGCAATACCAGTAGGTTGTGGGTTGGGAACTGCACCTACGTGGCAACTGTGACACCTCCGAAAGATTCCGTGGTAGGGAGTCATCACAAGCATTGTCACAGCAGTGACTAAAGATAGGCCATCATGCATATAAGGTTGCCAAATTCAGTACATCTGCTTCTGCTCTCATGCCCACACAATACATGAAGCCAGTGACCCATGTATTTGAGAAATAGTGTGGAAAACTTCTGACATCTAATGTTAGGCAGTTGAAAGGAAAGCGAATGAGAGATCTGATGTCCCACTCAGACTTGATCATTCTTTATTGCGAAATGGCTTACGGCCACATGCATTTATCCTGCCAACCCAGCTTAGGACAGACGTCATACACATATCTAATACAGCACCTGAACCCACCCAAAGTCTATCATTAGGTTAAATTCAGGGATACTGAAAATGAATTGTACAAAACTTACATCCTCTGGCCAAGATGTATGAAATATGTTTGTTACAGTGCACGGTGTTTCAGCATGGAAAAGAGTTTCCCTGCTGCAGGAGGGTATCTTGCATGAGGAGTTGTTGGAGGAAGATCCCTTACCAGTTCTTCATTCACAACAAGGCAAAGGCAATTTTGATGTGGTTGGAAAATGGTTTTGTTGTTGTTGGCTTTTGTCGTTCCCCTCTCCGCTATTCCCCTCTCCCCCCTCCTCCCCATGGAAAATGTTCATTTCCCACCAAAAACTGAAACTCCAAAAGATTTTCAGCCCCAGACTGCTTAAAACTAAATTTTCCGATGAAAATTGGTTTTCTGGTGAAAATTTTCATTTGACCAAATTACAAATTTTCCATTAATAAAAAACTTGACAGAAAATTTCAACCAGCCTTAATTTTGACTGATTGAAACCTATTTCTCCTGCATTCAGTTCTTTTATTTTGCTGTGTTTTTTCTTTGCTTTCTTTTGGAAAGAGTCCATGTGCCACTCCTGTCTCCTGAGTTTAGCAGAGAAGGTTGTGCTCTTGACTTTTTGATCTCTGGAGCAATAGTTGATATGAGGTTCTTGAGACAGTACGAAGAGACAAGAGACCCTAGAAGATGTTCTATGACCCCAGCTATTTGATTTGTATCTATTTGTGTTCATTAGTTGAAGTTCCATGTTCAAGTCTTTCTAGGTGGTCTCACGTGTCTAGTGAAAATGTAGTAATATAGAACTCATAAAGACCATTTGTTACGGCCAGCCAGGCTGCATGATGCTTCAGTCGCATTGCTAACTCCTACTGGTACATTTTCTTCTCTCAGCAGAAAGGAAAGCAGGCAACTTGGGGATCCACAGAGAAGCAGCTGAATGAGTAGGAAATGGATGGTGGACAAATGCAATCCCTCCAAAAGATTATAATGGTTGCGTATCGTGTGCATAGAACTTGTTACATATTGGAATAGAATGAAGAGCAGAGACATTCTACCATTACACAGAGGTTTTGAACTGAATATTTGATTTTTAGCAGGGAACACTGTTGTTCCTAGAAACACTGGAGCTCATTTTGCCCAGCACTACTATCTTGAAAAGGCATGTCAGCTATACCAGATGACAAACCCCAAGTACATGTTACATCCGGCTGACTCACAATGGTCCCTTCTGATTTTGGAATTGATGAATCAACGGATCTATGAATTACTGTCACTCTATAGCTTATGCTGTGTTTGTTCACAAAACATGGGCAAAAGGCTTTACTGTGTATTGTTTAGACTAAGGAAAATGTGAATAGACTTACTGATGTGTTCCCAGCATTGATAGATTTGCATGTACTGCCTCATAAATCTGCATTTTTCAGTATATAAAGATCTGCAGTTAAGTGTAGCACACCCAGTCTAAAACCCATCTTTTTGGAAGCAATATTGACAGTGTGTTTTAAGAAGAAGGGGTGGAAAAAAAGCCCTTATGGGATCAGCTAACCCATTTGTAGCAGGATCCCATTCAGTAATCTCATGCAGCCTGGTAAGCACTTACAGAACATCCAGGAAAATTAATTACACTGCCTACTTCATTATTTATCAAATGACTGGTGCTTTGTGTTCCATTTCAGGATAGACAAAATGACTTTGTGGCGGGTGTGAGCATGATACATGGTGTGTTTTCTTGATAAGGGCATAAGGCAGTTTAATTATCTTATTCTGAATATTTTCTGACAGGACTTTGGGATTGATATTATTTATCTGTGGCTAAGGCTAGTTGCATGTCAACATACCTCAACTTAGTTAGCAGAGTTGGGCCTAAGAGGGCATGAACTTACAAGCTGCCTTAGAAAACATTTGTTCTTAGTGGTGAGTCAGTCTGTCATGCTGGCAGCGTCTGAACACATGAATGCAGGGAAGCTGCCATCTTCCATAGACAGGCCTTTGTCTTTATGTTCCATTTCTGTCCCTTGGGTTACTGTGACATTCTAGGGTAAAATCGATGGCCGAGAAAGGTGAATAAATAATCTTAATTCATAGTAAAATAGAGGAAGATGATAGGCAGCTGCTAAATTGAGAGCTTTATCCTGTTGGCATCCCAGGCCCAGCTTGGCTTTGTCAACTTGTCAATAATGGTATTTTTGATTCAACTGGGGCTTTGTTTGTTAAATATTTTGAGAATGGATTGTGTATGTTTAAAGCTCATCCTAACTGTTAGTTTTTAATTAACATTTCTATTTGACTAATGCTGATCCTGCTGGGGAACAGGTTTGTTTTTTTTAACGAGTTCATTGTTCAGAACTTTCCTTGCTTAACATGCCCGTGTTTGTTTCAGTAATATCATAGAATTGTAGGACTGGAAGGGACCTCAAGAGGTCTCCTAGTCCAGTCCCCTACACTCAAGTCAGGACTAAGTATTATCTTGACCAATGTTTCTCAAACTGGGGTTCATGGACCCCTGGGGGTCCCTGAGATTACCCTAGGGGGTCTGCAGGCCCCACTGATCAACTCCTCCCCTCCCTCCCAGCGCCTCCTTCATGCGAAAAGTCCGGCACGTCCCTGAGGCCCCAGGAGAGGGCAGGGGGTCTCCGTGTGCTGCCCCCACCCCGAGCGCCGACTCCACAGCTTCCATTGGCTGGGAACTGGTCCCCCCGCCTAGGAGCTGCTGCCAGAGGGATGTGCACCCAACTCCCTCCCTCCCGGACCTCACACCCCTCACCCTGTCCCGTACCCAAACTCCCTCCCAAAGCCCACACCCTTCACCCTCTCCTGCACCCAGACTCCCTCCCAGAGCTTGCACCCTGCAACCCCCTGCCCCATCCTGGTGAAAGTGAGTGAGGGTGGGGGAGGGTGGATGGAGTGAGCGGAGGCGGGGCCTCGAAGAAGGGGCAGGGTAGGGGTATGGCCTTGGGGAAGGGGGTGTGGCAAGGGCTGAGTGGGGAGGAGGGGCTTGTGGGTCCCCCAAAATTTTTAAATCAAAATGGGGGTCTTCGGGTTACTAAAGTTTGAGAACCGCTGATCTAGACGATCCCCGGCAGGTGTTTGTCTAACCTGCTCTTAAAACGTCCAGTGACGGTGATTCCACAATGGCAAATTCCACAGGCAATTTATTTCGGTGCTTAACTACCCTGACAGTGAGGAAGTTTTTCTTAGATAACTGATGTTTTCTTATGCTATTAGTGTTTCCCGTCCCTTTATAATAGTCAGGTTTCATTTATCTTAAAAAGTCTCCCCTCCGGTCCCCTTCTGTTTATATAATTGAGACTGCTTCTGCCACTGGGTTCACTCTGATGGATGTAGCTCTGCAGTCTTAAAGACGACTTAATCTGATCATTGGATTCTTGGGCCTATAACTCAGCAAGATGGCTTCAAATATCCAAAGACATGCTCGTGCATCAGCGAGGTCAACAAAAGTTGGTTACTGGATAAATTATTCCTTACTCAGTTCTAAAGACTAGATGGGTGAACAACATCATCACCAATAAAAATGTGATTTCTTTGGGAATGGAAATTATCTAAGAAGCTGAATAATTGTATGGGCAGAGAGGCATTTAATATCAAATTGTGAATTTACCCCTGGGTGTATCTACCGTTAAATCCCATTTAAGTCCGATATGTGGATTTCATCCTGTGTAGAGGTCTAGCAGAAGGGCTATGTACCTTTAAAATGACATTTAAACCCTATTTGCTTAGACCTGGTGTTGAATTTCACTCTGGAGCCGGTAGAGAACAGGCACGTTGTTTCATACAGGTAGTTGTTTCATACAACATGCTATTTAAAATTTTATTGTATTGTGAAATAATGCAAAACTATCGTTTAAAAGCTGCCATCCCCTCAGCTTTCTATTCTAAAGAGGAGCAGTTACTTATTACATGATAGAATACAATGTACTTATTGCTAGTAGAATTAACTCCGTCTTATTGTCTTCATCATAGGACATTAGTTGGCACAAGTAATAGAAACAGGAGTAACAGAGATCCCTATTACGATAGAGCGTGCAGCATAGGCTCCGACTCTGTGGGTGCTCCAGGGCTGGAGCACCCACGGGGAAAAATTTGTGGGTGCTGAGCACCCACCGGCAGCTCCCCGCCACCCCCCCCCCCCCCCGCCATGCACCCAACTCACCTCGGCTTCTGGGTTCCCGCCAGAGGCGCTTTTTTTAGCTTTCACGCGCAGCCACCAGACTGTTAGCTGTTCGGCCAGCGGCAAGGGGGGGGGGGGTGCGCAGGGGAAAGCGCAGCGGGGTGGCGCCTCGGGGGAGTGGTATGGGGAGGAGGCGGAGCACATTGGTCAGGTTCACCTTCCAGAGTGCTTCAGTATCAGAATGTGGGCCAGGACACTGAGCTGCTGTGGTGATATGGGCTATTTAAGTATCTGGAAAGAGAGATTATGACTGGGCCTTGCATGGCCGCTCAGGATTTGCGGGGAGATAGAAGGGATGACATGAGGCCATGACTCTGGTGCTGCTCCAGCCAGGCCTTCAAGATGGTGCAACCTGCTCATCTTCTTTCTATGGAGTATTTGGGATCTGCTTCATCCCTCACCAGGCCTGCCCTGTCACACGGCAGGGCCACACTGTCCCTAATACAGGGATGAGCTAAAAGGACACGCTAGCCTGCTGTGTTCAGTCTTCTTCTTTCTCATCAATAATCTTCAGAAGCGTGAAGAACTCATGCCAGAACAAACCAGCCTTGTTTATCTTCCGGGGCGTGGCCAGATATGGAAACGCATGGAATCCCCTCTGTCAATTACATCCTTCTCAACTGCATGTGACATTTTCCATCTTTGCTGAGTTGCAGGGTTCAGTCAGGAAAAGAATTAACGTTGTCCCCGTATTTTTATTTCAAAGAAAAAAAATCACATTATTTTCCTGCATTAAGGATCAGAATGACAATTGTAGAATCCTCTGCCCCACTGTCACCTTTTCAGTTTCTTCTTTTTCACAAAATCCTACGTACAACATGTAGTCTCCAGGATTATCCATAACATTCAGGCCCAGCAGAGCAGGGGTTTTATTTTCCCCAAGATCCATCCATCTGCTCCCCACTGGAATTTGGACAATTCGTAAGATTTGTAGATCTGATTTGTTTCTCTAATTGTTATAAGTGCTGAACAGCCCACATTCCCTTTTTCATTAGTCTTTTTAATTCATTTGATCTCTTGCCAATCTTGCCTCTCTCTTTTTCATTTACTGTTAATGTGCCCTTGGGGCCTGATTCTGCAAACAGTTGCTAAAGGAGGTAGAAAAATCAATCTGGACTGTGCACAGGAGTTAGTAAAGATACTCCTGGTGGTAATTGAGGAGGAGCTACTGTGGGGCGCTCAAGCAACAGAGCTTCCAGCTTCTTATCAACAACCTGGAACTGGCTTTCTAAAATGGTTTGCTTTTTGATCTGTTTCAAAGCTTCCAGCAGTTTTCTTATAGGGAGCTCTCTGCTGCTGAACTGAGGGAAGAGGAGAGAGACCAGGTGGGTGAGGTAATACTTTTTATTAGGCCAGCTTCTCCTGGTCAAAGAGACAAGCTCTGGACCTGTGCAGAGCTCTCCTTTAGGTCTGAGGGGAAGAGGAGCCAGTTCTGCAGAATCTCTGCCTATGGGAGTGGCAGAATAAGCACTCACATTTTTCAGCACTTTTTTCTTCTCTTTGATTTTTTTTTCCCCAGGCAGTCCAAGCAGTTCACAGCCCTGAACTGCTTGGGCTGCCTGGGAAAAACAACAACAACGACAACTCCCAATTAGGTAAGCCCCTTTGTTTTCAGTTTAAACTGATTTTTACCGAAAAAATCCTGGGTTTTACAAAAAGTATTATTCATTTTTTCCCCAATTTTCACCCTACTTTTGCATCATTCAAATATATAAAAATAACTTGTTTTATTAAGAAAATACAATACATTGCATGAGATGTATGTGTTACGACAATATATTAGTCTGTGTGTATATGCAAAGCTGCCTGTTGAAGTCAGGCTATGTATTAGTCTAGAAGATGCACACAATAAACAAACAGGCCCGCATGTAAGCACTGAACGTCCTGATGAATCTCACGCCCACCACATACATATTTCAAGCTTTTAGCAGATAATGGTTTAAAGATCCAACACACTAAACAAAATCTGGATCAGAATATGTTTCAGAACTCAAAGAAGTATTTGAAAGTTTAAAAAAAACAAAAACAGGAGAAAAGGATGAAGTTGAGTAAATGCACTGCAATTGGTGTGGTCCAATTATTAAATGTAAATATGTATAGGCTAATTGTTCTAAGTCTACAACAGGAAACAGTTTATTCAAATGAAAAGCTTTATTTGGGGATTAGAGATCTATTGTTTTCTTAAACTTGGAGATGGCGTTGTGTTTTGAGTTCTGTTTTAGTTCTGCAGCAAACCACATTGATGCTTTGATTAATAGAATTCAACCTACCGAATACTTCTTTCCCCCTGTTCTTCCATCCACCAAAATAAACCGATATTTACCCGGAAAAATTAATAGTTTTTTCTCACCAATTTCCACCTGTTTTTGTTGTAGTAATAAACACTGATAAATTCCCAGGAAAAAATAAATAAAATAAAAACCGAAAACAAAAGGCCCAATGCACAGGTCATGTGCTGCTTCTCTGCATCGGGGAGAATTTCACCCAGTGTGAGTGGTGTTCACCTGTCCCTCAACTGCTAGTTCACTGAGGCTGAGCAATGAGGTAAGAGGAACTCAAACTCTCAGTTGCTGTATTTCTTTTAAAGATACCTTTTGTCTCGTCAAAGGGGGATCTCCACTCTGCTGATAGAGGCCCTTGACTAACTCTTGGTCATCAGTGATGTCCTAAGGATGAAAAAGAGAGACAGAAAATAAATGACAAACTGAAAAATGTAGGCATCACTGTAAAGTGTCGGTATTTCAGATAATACATTGTGTCTTTTGAGGTTGTTTTTTCCATGATTCGGAGGAGCCGTACTTTGAGACTTTTTCTTTATTACGGTGGCATCTTTTTCATAGTTGCACAATATTTGTCAGATCCTGATCCCCTTGAAGTTAATGGCAAAACTCCATTGACTTCAGTGGGGCCAACGTTTGACTCAGTATATGTAGGTGTTTGTCATGGAATCTACTAACCAGGCATGATTATTTGCACTGAACATGAGTTTTGTCTTGCATAGGAAAATGATTATTAATTTAGGACCTGATCCTGCTCCACTGAAGTCAGTGTGTGTTTTGCCGTTGAATTTAGTGGAGCTGGATTGGACCAAGGACGGTTGAAATATTTCACTTTTCAATTTCCATGCATGTTTTCATCTCATTTACACTAAGGACCCTTCACAGTGCATCCTTTAGTATTTATTTATAGGCATTTTTGTTGTACACATCACCACAAAATGTGAATGGCTTTTTAAGAGGCCCTCGCACGTCGTACTACATTTATACGCTTTGGTTATTTTGTTCCAACTGTCAGATTGTATTTCTCGGTTTTATCTTGTCTGCTTACTCTTCATTTCAGCTGGCTTTATCTTTGGTCTCAGTACCTGACTGAAAGATGATAAAAGCCAAATTCGATTCTCCGCCACCAAAAAGCAGGATAAGAGCATTTTCAAATGCGCTGCCATGCGTTGCAAGGCCTGTAGTGTTGACAGAATTCTTTAGGATGTTTAGTTTGCTATAAATTTGACTGGAAACTTTGTTTAAAAAGATTTTAAACTGACAGCAATGAAGGGTATAAACTCTCTTGCTTTGGGGCATAAGCCAATCCCTCACTGATTGCGGGTGGCGGGTGTTGATGTTAGGAAGAAACTTCCCTCTGGGAAGGTTATTCCCTAGTAGCCTATTACAAGTTTTCTTGCAACTTCCCCTGAACCATTTGGTCCTGGCCACAGTTGCAGACAAGATATTAGACTATCTGGACCACTGCTCTGAGCCATCATTCCAATGCTTCTAACTGAAAGTCCTCCATTTAGCATAGAATCATAGAATCTCAGGGTTGGAAGGGACCTCAGGAGGTCATCTAGTCCGACCCCCTACTCAAAGCAGGACCAAACCCAACTAAATCATCCCAGCAAGGGCTTTGTCAAGCCTGACCTTAAAAACCTCGAAGGAAGGAGATTCCACCACCTCCCTACGTAACCCATTCCAGTGCTTCACCACCCTACTAGTGAAAAAGTTTTTCCTAATATCCAACCTAAACCTCCCCCTCTGCAACTTGAGACCATTACTCCTTGTTCTGTCATCTTCTACCACTGAGAACAGTCTAGATCCATCCTCTTTGGAACCCCCTTTCAGGTAGTTGAAAGCAGCTATCAAATCCCCCCTCATTCTTCTCTTCTGCAGGCTAAACAATCCCAGTTCCCTCAGACTCTCCTCATAAGTCATGTGCTCCAGCCCCCTAATCATTTTTGTTGCCCTCCGCTGGACTCTTTCCAATTTATCCACATCCTTCTTGTAGTGTGGGGCCCAAAACTGGACACAGTACTCCAAATGAGGCCTCACCAGTGCCGAATAGAGGGGAATAATCATGTCCCTCGATCTGCTGGCAATGCCCCTACTTATACAACCCAAAATGCCATTAGCCTTCTTGACAACAAGGGCACACTGTTGACTCATATTCAGCTTTTCATCCACTGTAACCCCTAGGTCGTTTTCTGCAGAACTGCTGCCCACCCATTCGGTCCCTAGTCTATAGCAGTGCATGGGATTCTTCCATCCTAAGTGCAGGACTCTGCTCTTGTCCTTGTTGAACCTCATCATATTTCTTTTGGCCCAATCCTCTAATTTGTCTAGGTCCCTCTGTAGCCTATCCCTACCCTCCAGCATATCAACCACTCCTCCCAGTTTAGTGTCATCTGCAAACTTGCTAAGGGTGCAGTCCACACCATCCTCCAGATCGTTGATGAAGATATTGGACAAAACCGGTCCCAGCACCGACCCTTGGGCCACTCCACTTGATACCGGCTGCCAACTAGACATGGAGCCATTGATCACTACCCCTTGAGCCCAACCATCTAGCCAGTTTTCTATCCACCTTACCGTCCATTCATCCAGCCCATACTTCCTTAACTTGCTGGCAAGAACACTGTGGGAGACTGTATCAAAAGCTTTGCTAAAGTCAAGAAATAGCACATCCACTGCTTTCCCCTCATCCACAGAGCCAGTTATCTCATCATAGAAGGCAATTAGGTTAGTCAGGCATGACTTGCCCTTGGTGAATCCATGCTGACTGTTCCTGATCACTTTCCTCTCCTTTAAGTGGTTCAGAATTGATTCCTTGAGGACCTGTTCCATGATTTTTCCAGGGACTGAGGTGAGACTGACTGGCCTGTAGTTCCCCGGATCTTCCTTCTTTTTTAAAGCACTACATTAGCTTTTTTCCAGTCATCCGGGACCTCCCCCGATTGCCATGATTTGTCAAAGATAATGGCCAATGGCTCTGCAATCACATCGGCCAACTCCTTTAGCACCCTCGGATGCAGTGCATCCGGCCCCATGGACTTGTGCTCGTCCAGCTTTTCTAAATAGTCCCGAACTACTTCTTTCTCCACAGAGGTCTGGTCACCTCCTCCCCATACCGTGCTGCAGAGTGCAGCCGTCTGGGAGCTGACCTTGTCTGTGAAGACAGAGGCAAAAAAAGCATTGAGTACACTAGCTTTCTCCACATCCTCTGTCACTAGGTTCCCTCCCTCATTCAGCAAGGGGCCCACACTTTCCTTGACTTTCTTCTTGTTGCTCACATACCTGAAGAAACCCTTCTTGTTACTCCTAACATCTCCGGCTGGCTGCAACTCCAAGTGTGATTTGGCCTTCCTAATTTCACTCCTGCATGCCTGAGCAATATTTTTATACTCCTCCCTGGTCATTTGTCCAATCTTCCACTTCTTGTAAGCTGCTTTTTTGTGTTTAAGATGAGCAAGGATTTCACTGTTAAGCCAAGCTGGTCGCCTGCCATATTTACTTTTCTTTCTACACATCGGGATGATTCGTTCCTGCAACCTCAATAAGGATTCTTTTAAAAACAGCCAGCTTTCCTCGACTCCTTTGCCCCTTATGTTATTCTCCCAGGGGACCTTGCCCATCAGTTCCCTGAGGGAGTCAAAGTCTGCTTTTCTGAAGTCCAGGGTCTCTGTTCTACTGCTCTCCTTTCTTCCTTGTGTCAGGATCCTGAACTCGACCATCTCATGGTCACTGCCTCCCAGGTTCCCATCCACTATTGCTTCCTCTACTATTTCTTCCCTGTTTGTGAGCAGCAGGTCAAGAAGAGCTTTTCCCCTAGTTGGTTCCTCCAGCACGTGCACCAGGAAATTGTCCCCTACACTTTCCAAAAACTTCCTGGATTGTCTGTGCACCACTGTATTGCTCTCCCAGCAGATATCGGGGTGATTAAAGTCACCCATGAGAACCAGGGCCTGTGATCTAGTAGCACAGAGCAGAGCAGTTACACAGAGCAATTACAGAGCAGACGTTTGTAGGGTGAGATTTTCCAATAAGTGCATCCCCAATAAGCCTCACCCTATGGGTCCACCTGTGGGGGTGAGATATAGTTAGGCATCCCTGTCCTTGGGTTCCCTGAAACCAAAAAGGAGGGCAGTACCGCCGTGGTGAGGATGTTTTTTCGTGATGTGTGGACAGCTACTAGAAACTGTACTGAGACCAGCAATTCACTCCGTGTAGGACCCCAAGCAGCTGTCAGGCAGTAGCAACCTTCAAACCTAGGCCTTGATCCCATAAGGGCTTAAGCACATGATTCCCTTCATGAGGCTACTCATTGTTTAAGTCTTTGCAAGATCAGAACCTTAGTCATGTTGTGAGCCAGTGACCTAGAGGGGAAAGAGTTGTTTAAGAAAGCATGTGTCTGCCAATACTTTGAGGGGTTTAGAGTTTGAATTTCAAGTGTCTGTTCGTTCATTCATGCTCAGGAGCAGCAAAAATGCAACAAGGAGACAACAGATTCGGCCTAATAGATATGCTTTTAGCCCATTGTTATGACTACACAATAGCCTTATGTGAATCTTTCAGAATTACACAGAATACATGATCAACTTGGAAGTAAAAAAGATGTAAATTAAAAAGGTTAGTCTCACTTAGCTACCTGCTTGTTAAAATGATTTGTGGATCCAAGATAGCATATGACTGGTTTTCTGCTAATATTATAAATCAGTTATAGATGTCTTCAAGACTGGGTTGAAATTTTTGTAATAAAAAAATGTTCATCAAGAAAATGGCCTTTCTGAAAATAAAAGAAAATGTCAAAAAATTTACAACTCCAGCTTTTTTTTCGTTATTAAAAACATTATCAAAACCACAGACATTTTGCTTACAGGACATTTTGTTTTTGTTTTTTTTAAAGGAAAATTTCTATAACCAAAATGAGAAACACCAATAACATCTTGATTCAATCAAAAATGAAAATGGATCTGTCTGAACCTTGTGAACTGGAAGCCACTTTGAGTTTGAGGTGTTTTTTGGTTAAATGCTTTTGTATTTTTGGACCAGCTCAGATATTGTTACGTACTGTATGGTGCGGCCTTCTCCACTTGTTTCTTCATAGCACAGGGCTGTGCTCTTAGGAAGCAGAGACATCATCTGTTTTGTTAACACAAAGTGGTTCTGTTGCTGGACATAGCTGTCATGCAGTTCTTCAGATGAACAAATACTTCATGTGGACATATTAACCACTGGCAGCTAAATTGTTTCTGCCTTCCAAGGCCTGTGCTCTTCAGATAAAGACTGGGGGATAAGATATCTCAGCACTTTATTATTTTTTTTTGATCATCTCTTCTCCTTGTCATATTTCCCTTTATCTCTGAATGCCTACTCTTTGACCTTTCTCCTCCGGCAGACCCATGAGGGTTAGCTTTGCGAATATTATTTTCTGCCGACAATCAAGTTCTTCCTTCTACAACCAGTTCAGATTCTATTGAATAACCAAGGCTGCGTTCTGCTCTCACTTACAGAAGTGCAGCCCCGCTGAACACGTGTAAAGGAGAGCAGCATCTGGCCCTCTTTTTCGTGTACTGGTTTTCCCTTGCCTTTGCCAGGAAATTCATGCTCCTTTCCTTAGGTGGTGCAGGGCTTTAAATCAGAGCAAAGAGGCAGGAAGGAAACTAACTTGTTCCTGTCAGGTTGTCCCTTTCCTCTGCTGAGGGCACAGAATGAACGATCCCTGTTGTGTCCTTCTCTCACTCTCATTCCTGGGATTGCTTCTGTGTGGCCTTCTACTCTTGTCACACTCACTCTGCGACACCTCCAGACTTTGCTCCTTCAAGACCTTTATTATAACACAAATCACCTGATGTGCTTGTCATGCCTATTTGGTTTCACAATGAACACGTCTTCTCTGTTGGCATGCTAGTAAAGCAAAATCAAGTGGTTTGCTACCATCATGGTGATGGATAGCCATGTCTCCTTGAAATAATTTCATCCTCTGGACTGGGATGAAAAGTTCTGCCTTGGAAATGAAGGGCCAGATCTGAGTTGGAAATGAAGGGCTGAGTTCAATGGAAATGTGCCAGTTTACACCAGTTGAGCATCCTGCCCCAAGTCTCTCAGAGTTCTTGGCACCAGCAGTGCTGGTGCAGAAGTGGAACAAGAGCATGGGAATGGAGCCGTAGAACACATAGTTACACTGCTCTAAGTCTGGTTTTGACTTGATAGCGGGTGGTAAATTACTACAACAGCATGGTAGACCTTTCTCCTCAATCTGTGAGGGTAACTACTTGGCTTACTTAATTGCTCATCTCTTAGATGTGGTTGTTCATTTGGTTAATTAGGATTTCTCTTACAAGTTTCTAGGTTATTTGTACCAGGCGAAAGGAACACATCACAGAGTATTGCCGAATAATAAGTGGATGTAGTAATAACCAGAATTAAGTATCTTGTACCTGTATGCTAATTTATTAAGGGCCATTTATTGCCAGTGTTTGCCTTATGCTAATGTTGTCACCTCATGCTACAGAACCCTATCACTTGTTCAGTGACATCCTATGCACTACACATAGATTAGAAGAATGATCTGGCTTTGACCAGTATCATGACTCCTTCCTACCTGACTGACGACTTTTTCTTAGGACTGCTGATTGATAAACAAGCTTCCCATTCGTTTATGAGTCAACAGTGTGCCCTTGTTGCCAAGAAGGCTAACGGCATTTTGGGCTGTATAAGTAGGGGCATTTCCAGCAGATCAAGGGACGTGATCATTCCCCTCTATTCGGCACTGGTGAGGCCTCATTTGGAGTACTGTGTCCAGTTTTGGGCCCCACACTACAAGAAGGATGTGGATAAATTGGAAAGAGTCCAGCGGAGGGCAACAAAAATGATTAGGGGGCTGGAGCACATGACTTATGAGGAGAGTCTGAGGGAACTGGGATTGTTTAGCCTGCAGAAGAGAAGAATGAGGGGGGATTTGATAGCTGCTTTCAACTACCTGAAAGGGGGTTCCAAAGAGGATGGATCTAGACTGCTCTCAGTGGTAGAAGATGACAGAACAAGGAGTAATGGTCTCAAGTTGCAGAGGGGGAGGTTTAGGTTGGATATTAGGAAAAACTTTTTCACTAGCAGGGTGGTGAAGAACTGGAATGGGTTACCTAGGGAGGTGGTGGAATCTCCTTCCTTGGAAGTTTTTAAGGTCAGGCTTGACAAAGCCCTTGCTGGGATGATTTAGTTGGGGTTGGTCCTGCTTTGAGCAGGGGGTTGGACTAGATGACCTCCTGAGGTCCCTTCCAACCCTGAGATTCTATGATTCTATGACTGGGAGTCAGGCTAAGACCTCCTCCACCTCCTGCCAATGTTAAATGTCCATTATTAAGGTATGGGGGAGCCTTTTGGTGTTCAAGAAGCTGCCTTGATCAAATAGAAGGACAGAAAGCAAGTGTTCTGCCCAGGGCCAGTGCAAGGAAGTTTCGCGCCCTAGGTGAAACTTCCTTGCACCGGCCCTGCACCCCCCCCCCCCCGGCGGCTCCGCCCCCCCCGCCGGCAGCTCAGCCCTCCCGCCTGCGGCACCCCCCAGCTCGCTGCTCAGCCGCAGAGCTGGGAGGGCGGGTGGCAGCCACGGCCAGCTGCCCCCCCTGGCTCCAGGCTCAGCTGCGGAGCCAGGAGGGCGGGAGGCAGCCACGGAGCCGGGAGGGCGGGAGGCAGCCGCGGCCAGCCGCCCCCCGGCTCCCAGCACCCTAGGCGACTGCCTAGGGTTGCCTACTGGGCACGCCGGCCCTGGTTCTGCCCAGTTTTAAATAAAGGCACTGAAATGACCAGTGTATGTCTGTGGGCACATGGCAATGTAATCTGGCTGTTTTCAAGCCTGGTGATACAATTTTGGGCAAGCTCTCCTTCCTTCTCTGTGGACAGCTGGGGATGGCATATATTTTCTCTGTCAACTCTAATATCAATTTCATGTTCTTGTTTCAGTTTCTCATTTACAGTCCTGTTGTCATCCTTGCTGTCACAAGTGTTCATCGCATTTTCTTCCCATCTGATCTACTGAGTCACCTTATTCTCAGTCCAACTCTATAGCAGTCTGCATGGCAGGTGCACTTCTGTTGAAATTTGATTTTTGGCTAGCTGGGACTGGGTGGCTAATCACGTGTCTTGTTTCTAGCAGGGTTGAATTTTACCAACATTCTGCATGGTCTCCGTTGTGTAATATAACGTTGTCCCTTTTGACCCGAGCAGTTAGTCAAAGTTTGAATCAAATAGCAGGAAACATCTTCTTTTGCTCAGAGCATCAAAAGCGCTTCTTTCAGCCTGCTCCGCTGACCCAAAAACCTGTCACCAGGTTTCTTTCAGGGTCAGCCACCATGCTTTCAGCTGCTCCTTTAGGCTGTCTTCAGTTTCTTTGTATTCTGCCTCCCTACCATCCCCACAATACTCAGCGAAAGCTCCTAGGTGGGCTCACATGCTCATTTTGTCTTACGGAGGGCTTACAGTTATGTTAACTGAAGGGTGAATTCACACCAATCAGTATCAATTGCATAACAGGGTTTCAGCCAGCTCATAACAATAATTGACATGGGGCCCTATTTCTTTTTTACTCAGGCAGACTCCCGTTGACTTCAGTAAATTTAGCGGGACTTCTGACAGAGTCAGGGTCTCATACAAACTGTGGCAGGACTTGCTTTTTCTGCTATTGTGTCCTATCATTTCAAATGTCTTCATTCTATTCTGTCCAGCCCTCTACTTTAAGGCTGCATGTGTTACACCCTTAATCACAAGAGTCAGATTTTCAAATAGACCAGTGGTTATTCTGGGGATTCAAACCTGCCGCTTTAGGAGCATCTTGCAGCCAGAGACCCCAGTGCCGAGCTACAGGCCAGCCTCCTCTCACAACAGCGACATAGCTGGACACACTAACCCCACCGTAGCTCACTTGCTGTGCCCCCACCTTGTTCTTAAAGGGGCAGCTCCCATTTCTCTAACAAAAATACATATGTCTATCATCACTAACAAAAATCATCACTATCTATCATCATATGATACTAAATATTTGAAATTATTACTAAATATGTACAATATAAATCTGTTTGTAAAACCTCAATTCTAGGGACCTTGCACATGCTTGGCCATGCTAAAATCAGGCAATACGAAAGTGACAGCTGCACACTCAGGGAATCTCCAACACAATGACTGTGCTCCCTGTTTCAGCTGGGACTAGCTGATTTGTGAGCTTCGTGGTCCTGACAATGCTTTGTCGCTAGGGTCATTGGGGCTGTTGCACACGGGACTGCATGAAGTGAGGAACTTCTAGCAGTAGCAGCTGCAGTATGGGTAGGAAGGATGGTCTTTGGGTTAAGTCATTGGCCTATGAGGCAGGAAATCTGGGGTCAATTCTTGGTTGTGCCACGGACTCCCTCTATGACTTGGACACGTCACTTCATATCTCTGTGCTTCAGTTCCCCATGTGTAAAATGGGAATTATAATATCACTACTTATATCTGACCTATCTGTTTAGATCACATGTTCCCTGGGGCAGAGACTGTCTTTTACCATGTGTGTGTGTACAGTGCCTAGCACAATGGGGCCTTCATTTTGGTTGAGCCTCTACACATTGTCTATTTGTCTTAGTAGTAATAGTAGAAGCAGTAGCATCAATAGTAACAGGGTGTGCTGATGAGCCAGGACCTGCTGGTCCTTCTTCAAGGCCTGCTGGTCATCCTCCTTCAGCCTTAATCCCTGCTTTTAACATCCAATTCAGGCTCAGGGACAGAGGGCACCAGTGGGCAGACAAGTGCCCCCACGTAGGCCTCCAATAAACCAGGCGTGCCCTTCCTGTTGTCCCCTTTCCTCCCTTGAGGACTGCTTGGCTACACGGTTGCCTCTGGGAATGTTCTTCCTTATCTGTCTCAGAGAAAGAAAGGAGAGACCAGTGCTAGCTTGGGATTTAGGAAATCTGGGTTCAGTTCCCTGCCCTGCCACATACTCCTAGCCAAAAAATTTGATGTTGGTTTTGGCTGACATTTTTCCAATATTTGAATTTCCATCAAAACCAAAAATTTCGCCAGGGAGGCAAACCCCATGTTGTCAGTCAGCTCCACAAGAGAGTTTGGATTCATTTTCTGTGATGATGGCCCGAGCCAAACGCTGTCGCTTGGAGGTGGGCGGAAGCACGGATGACGCACATTCATTTTAAAATTCGAGTTGATGTCTGTGAAAAATGTTTGGCGCTATTTGCCCAGCTTGGCTTCGCCTACCAAAGTCCCCAGAATAACAGTTGCAAGTAAAAGGTTCAGTAGGGAACCTCAGAGGTTTTGCTCTGCATTAAAACTAAGGAGGATGTGAATGGAAAGCTTTAATGTTTTGCCCCCTTTCCACTTACACAAAGAATAGTCTCATTAGGAACCGGGGCTGATGACTGTTAGCAGAAGGGGAAGCAAGCATCTTTCACTTGCAAAGAGTTTACATTCCCATGATGTCAAAAGATCATAGAATATCAGGGTTGGAAGGGACCTTAGAAGGCCATATAGTCTAACCCCCTGCTCAAAGCTGGACCAATCCCCAATTTTGACCCAGATCCCTAAGTGGCCCCCTCAAGGATTGAACTCACAACCCTGGGTTTAGCAGGCCAATGCTCAAACCACTGAGCTATCCCTCCTCCCCTAGATCATTAACGTGAGAGCAGCAACATTACAGCTTCCGAATGGTAGAGAAAACAGACAGCTAGAAAATGACCCAGTAGGTGGGAGAAGCAGCTTCTTTTAGGAGCTAGTTTGAGAAGGTTACTGCAGCTTCGTTTGCAGACCCGAAGAATAGACAGGAACATGACATTAGGGTGCTTGTGTGTGAAACTCGACCCAGGGTTGGTACTAACCTATCTGCCTGCAAAGCACCCATCAGTTTCCTCCCTGCTGGGATTCCAGAGGAGCTGGAGCAAAGTACTGTCTGGGAAGCACAGCTGGAAGATAAGGAATGTGCTGAATAGCCTATGTGGGTTCCACTAGTAGACTCCTGAGGAGTCTCTCCCTTGTTGAGACCCTCAGTGGGCAGAAGGAGGTGCAGCTACTCGGATGAATCCCGCAGGGTGCAGATGGCCAGACTGGGGCAAAGAGATGCAATTTGAATGTTCTTGGGGGGTGGGGGGGAGTTATTCTAGTCTTAGGTTTGCCTACACTGCTACTGGGAGTGTAGCTAGTGCCCTAAAACGAACAGTGTGGCCGTTGCAGTATGTGCGGTGGCACAGGCTAGCCAGCTGTGTACAAGCCAACCAGCCCCCTGGAATGGTTAGCCCAAGCCAGCACCCATAGTGCAGCATCCACACTACTGTTTTTAGCATGCTAGCTCAAGCAGACCCCATGTGACCTTGATCCAACTCAGCATATGACCTAGGATGCTGGCTTCAAACCAGAACATGCTTTCTTGCCCACGGCTTGGTCTCACTTCTTATGTAAATATAAGGGGGGAAAGCATCACTGGGCTTTATTCAAACATGACTGTCGCTGCAGGACCACCCAAACTGGGTGCAAAACTAATTCAGCATTAGCTCCATCCCTGCAAATGAAAGGGAAAGCTCTCCTGCCCCCAGGAATCTGGCACTGTAATCTGTTTGGAAACCAGTTGTTACAGATTCATAAATAAATGTGTAGATGCACTTGCTTTTGATAACGATGGAGATGTAATCACACAGTGTGTTGCTAGAGAATGCTTTTGGGCCACTGTGTGCAATGTCACAAATCCCCTAGGTGTGATTTGAACACAGATTAGATTTTGTGGGTGGAATTTTCAAAAGCATTCAGCGTTGGCCTAATTCTCCTCTCATTAAGGTCAATGGTAAAACTCCTGTTGATGTTGAGCGGAGTTAAACCAGCATTGAATGCTTTTGAACAAACCACCCTATATAGAGCGGCATTGGCATATTCTAAAATGCCATTCATTGAGAAAGCCTGAATCAAGTGCTCAGTTATCACAATAATGAGTGAAGTAGAGCGGGATAGATTTAAAATCCACATACGACACCTCAAAAGCAAGCAAACCATGTTCACAAGAAAGAACCATGAAAAAAATTCTACTGGAAAGTACTAGCATAAAACATTGCAATGTTACGATGGTTGTGTGTTATTCCATGATAAGGTGCTACTCATACAATGGGAAATTACAGTTTACACTAAATTAAGATTGGCTGTAAATAAGGCATAAATACATAGCTTTGAAAAATGCTGCTTCATTTCAATGAATTTCACAGGACTTTGAGTAGTTCAGATCTTCGTTACATTTCAGAGTCTTGTGTCTCTGCAGGTAAAGCTCAGGGTTTCTCTTTGGGCTTGTTCGTTAATAAATTCCAGAGTCCGTAAAAGCTTGCAAAATGTGTCTTGTTTTACAACAAGGTTGGGTATAGTCAGTCTTTTTCTGCAATATTCTCCGAAGCTTTTTATGTCTGTATGCATTTTTAATTTCATTCAAATGCATGATAAACTTACATTGGTTGTGCTGAAAATCTTGCCTCTCTTTGCACTGATGATGTTTGCCTTGCCAGAAAGATTAAGTTCACAGTTACTTATTTGTTGCTTGTTATTCACTCAGCTCCTACTAAATGCATGTGGAAAAAAGCACTGCCTAAAAAACAGTCCGAAAAACAGTTGCTGCTAGAACAGAAATTGACGTTCTAGTTCTCAGTGGTGGAACTCAAAACTTCAAAGGGGTTCATAAATATTCCATGGGTGGATTCCTAAAAGGTAACGGGTTGTAACAAAAGAAACTAGTCCGGACCGCTCGCCCAAGCTACAACTAAAACGATGGATGGAGTAGGTAATTTTAAAAAATGTTTATAATGGAATCAGCTAAAAAGAGATCAGGGCAAAATGTTCAAATTTGGCTGCAACTTCATAGTTCGTCACCTAGGTAAACGTAGACTGATTTTTCAACAGCACTGAACGTCCTCACCTTCTATTGAAGTCATTGGGACCTTTATGCACTAAGCACCACTCAAAATCAGACCTCTTTTACTCAGGTATTTGAAGATGGCATTAGGTGCCTCGCATTAAGCATACAGGAGTGGATCTGTGAAGATTAATAGAAAACTTTGTATAAATACACGTGTCTGTAAAAAAGGGCAATGCTACATAAAGAAAATGGTTATCCTTACTTCTGAAGAGAGTATCCACTCTATATCTTTTTAAAAGTTAGATAAAATTCCATGTGCAAACTATGGCCCCGGTTCAGCAAAGGACTTACTCCGCTTCTTAACTTTTAACTTTAAGCAAGAGTAATCCCACTGACTTTCATAGGACTTAAGTGCGGCTTTACATTAAGCACATGCTTAAGGGTTTGGCTGAATCAGTGCCTATAAGCACTACAGACTTAGCAAACCGGAAGAGGATGCTACCAGTTTGTCATTTTTATTTCCTTTTCCTTTACCATAGTCAAGTTTATGGGTAGCTTTCTTTGTACAGCCCTCTGTTAGTCACCCTCTAGCTTTGGCTTGGGAAACAAGCTGCTCTTGAATTTAGTCTGTATTATTTGATTAACTCAAGTTCACTCATCACCAGGTCTCTTCCTTATTAATGTGATCCAAAAAGGGTCTCCAGGCACTTACATAAGGATCAGAATTATCTCAACCTTTTATACTGAATAAAGATCTGTCATATGAATGAAACCAAGGCTACCAATGTGCTAATCAACTGCTTAGTGCTGAAAATAGTACTGGCACAAGTCGAGACAGGCAGAGTCTGCTTCAGTCCAAGGACAGAGAGTGAAATCCTGGCTCCACTGAAGTCAGTGGGAGTTTTGCCATCGATTTCACCCAGAGTGTCTGATTGTCCTAATCAGAGAAGTACAAGCTTCCTAGGCCTCAGAAAACATAAGGTCAGTTAAGGGGAATAAAATAAGCACTGTTGTCTTGTTTGTGGGAGGGCAGTTTGCAAGCAGGCTTTTTTGAAATCTGACACACAAAAGGCCAAATTCTACCCTGTACTCTGTATGTGAAGCTCCCATTGACATCAGTTGGAGCTACCTGTATAGACTTGCAAATGAAACACTATGAGTGATCACTTCTGGATTTGGGGAGCCCTCTTATTTTTTAACGAGATTTTTAGATTTTGCGGGTGTAAGTAGAGTCAGGATGAGCTCCACCCTGACATCTGGTGGTGAGTCATGGCAAAGCACTCCAGGGGCTGATTTCATTTGCATAGGCACACCCACCCCACTGAGTACGAACCCATAATAGCCCAATGGGCATGTTGGGCTGCTGTAGGATCCCCATCTTTCTGTATTGGGGCAGGAATTTCTGTTATTGGGGCAGGAAGAATAAACTGTTGTTATACTGCTTATGTAAATCAAGGACAGTGGAACTGTACTTGGCCTTTTGTCATGATGAAGGGGAACTCGCCATCAACTAAGTAGCACTCGCCAGCCAAGGGACATGGGTTCCAAAACCCAGTGAATTGAGAAAGGCTGGGGACAGGTTTCTTGATTGTCTTTTGGCTATAGATCAAGCATAGTATGTGGTGGTATGGGCCCCCGGCAAGGGTCTGAGACACCAATTGCACCTCCTCCTCTTTTCACTATGGAATATCAGAGCTAATGTTGAGTTCAGGCTGCTGAGTTGAAATCACTCTGGGCTAAGGCTCCCCTAACTACAAGCTGAAATCACTAAAGAGCTGAAAGTCTTATGAGCTGAAATCACTGAGCTGA
This sequence comes from Macrochelys suwanniensis, assembly GCA_033296515.1. Taxonomy (NCBI): domain Eukaryota; kingdom Metazoa; phylum Chordata; order Testudines; family Chelydridae; genus Macrochelys; species Macrochelys suwanniensis. The sequence continues at coordinate 12,758,472 of CM065780.1, read as the reverse complement.
AACCACTGAGCAGTGTGTTAAGTAGTGGGGGAGCCTGAAGATCTATTGCTGAGTGGCTGGTGGTGCGGCGCTGCCGGCGGAGCAGTTTGTGGGGACAGTCGGCGCGGAGCAGTTCGTGGGGACAGCTGTAGCGGCTTGCGGGACGGCTGGCGGAGCAGAGCGAAGCCCCACGGAGGGGTGAGGCAATCATCTTCAAGCCGCGTAAGGTGCCCCTTACCTCTCCCCTCCCCATTTCTGCCCAGACTGATGAACTTTTGAACTTTGGGACTGGACTTTTGGGTTCCTGGACTCAAGAAGCAAAAGGGACCGGACATGGCCCAATTGGCTGGGGTGGGTCTTGCTCACAGTTTGGTTTATGAATCCTAGTTGCGGTGTTTTCCCAATTTAATGCTGGTGTCGTTTATCTGCTGTTATTAAAGATTTTCTGTTACACCGAGGCCCTGCGCTTGCGAGAGGGGAAGTATTGCCTCTTTGAGGCGCCCAGGGGTGTGTGTAAAGATTTTCCCAGGTTACTGGGTGGGGGCTCGAGCCAGTTTTACATTGTATTGTTGAAAAGGGAACCCCTATGTACTGAACCCAGCCTTTGCTGCTGTCAACTCGTCCTGGCAGAAGGGTTACACGGGTGTTTTTGTTTTTAGTTTAATAGTAACAGAAGGGACAGTTAAACCCCAGTTTAGCTTGCTTCACCAATTACATGCATGGAAATACTAATTATTGATTACCTCGTCCTTCCAAGCAAGGTCACCTCACCCGTCAAAGGCTTTTGAGATATTTCTGAAGAGGTTTGTGCTTCTTTCACTTCATTGAACTGGACCTAGTTCAAAAGGAAGTAGCAGAAGAAGTTCAAGCTATTAAATCTATGGTCTCTGGAAGGTCTCTAAGTCCAGAAAGATATCCCCAGAGTTCTATGAACTATTTAATCATCTGCTTAGCCATATATTTCTGTCTGCAATTCAAGGAATGTTAAAAACTAGAAGCCTCCACAGGGATGGGAGATTTGCCCTTAATACAGTTGGTACAATGCCACCTACCTGAGGTGGCTTGCGGGTAGCTGCTGCCTCAGTTTCCCCTCACTCAGCTTGGATCTCCTGACCTTGAATCCTGGTTTGGTTGCTGCAGTGACTTCAATTCAGTCATTAATAAAAAAAAGTCCATCTCTTCTGGAGTATCCAAGTCCAAAACAAACACAAAACACAGCTTTCACCCCAGTCTTCAGCTGGGCCCAGCCTCACCTTCCTGAGGGTCTGTCTTCTGTCCTCTGCCCCTCCTAGGCTTCTTTGAGTCTCTCCCTGCTCTCTGTTGAGAAGGGACCACATTTATATATGTGACTGATTTTGAAGTTAGATTTAGGCACCCATGTTTGAATATTTTGGCCTGATCTCTCTTTTTTAGCTGGGTTCCACTGTAACAACTGTTTTTAAAACTTCTCTCCTCCATCCATCTTTCTATACAAAATGTAGGTGGATGAAATGTTACTGACTCTTGTAATTCTGTTGGAATCTATTCCTAGCCAGAACTGGTTACTGGTTAATTTTAACAGAAAGTAAATATATCTTTCCAGATGTCTGACTCTCTCAGATATCCTGATTCTTCCAGTGCTTCACAGTTCCCTTGGAATAACCAAACAAATTACGTATTTGGACGTGATCAGATTAGATTAGTGTTTCCCAAACTTGGGACGCTGCTTGTCCAGGGAAAGCCCCTGGTGCGCCCGGCCGGTGTGTTTACCTGCCCCGTCCGCAAGTTCGGCTGATTGCGGCTCCCACTTCACTGTGCCCAGCCAATGGGGGCTGCAGGAAGGGCGGCCAGTATGTCCCTCGGCCTGTGCCGTGTCCCACAGCCCCGATTGGCCAGGCACAGCAAACCATCGGCCGAACCTACGGTTGGGGCAGGTAAACACACCGGCCGGGTGCACCAAGGGATTTCCCTGGACAAGCGGCATCCCAAGTTTGGGAAACACTGGGTTAGATGATCATAATGGTGTCTTTTGGCTTTACAATCAATGAACATTTCAGTGTGGTTCTAACTCTGAAAAATGATGATGAATGATTAACACTTGATCTGCTCCCCGGTATATTCATTTCCATTTTCTTTAGGGAGAGGCTTGTTTTTACTACTTTTTGCTGTTTATTATTTGTATTGTGGTAGCACCTAGGAGGCCAAGTCATGGCCCAGGATCCCAGTGTGCCAGGCACTGTACAAACACAGACCAAAAAGATGGCGCCTGCCTCACATAGCTTACAATCTAAGTATGACAAGAGACAACACTTGGAGGCAGATAGATGGGGGCAAACATGGGAATGAGACCATATTGGTCAGCGTGTTAGGTGGTGGTCTCCGCATACCTGAGGCCTAACCATTGTCAAGTTGTGGGTAGGCATCATGGCAAAGGAGGGATTTAAAGGAGGACAGTAAGGTAGCTTTGTGGGTGTTTACAGGGAGCTGCTCCCAGTCTGAGGGATAGCATGGCAAAAAAGCATGAAGATGCTTGTTTGAAAATGCCACCAGTGACAGCTCCACAGAACCAACACCACTATTGAGGTTCTCTCTCCCAGGGGTGCTTGCCTTTCCACAATGATGAGTCCTTGAAAAGCCTTCCCAAAATTGAAGAGTCCTCAGGCATGCAGGAGTGAAATTAGGAAGGCCAAATCACACTTGGAGTTGCAGCTAGCCGGAGATGTTAGGAGTAACAAGAAGGGTTTCTTCAGGTATGTGAGCAACAAGAAGAAAGTCAAGGAAAGTGTGGGCCCCTTGCTGAATGAGGGAGGGAACCTAGTGACAGAGGATGTGGAGAAAGCTAGTGTACTCAATGCTTTTTTTGCCTCTGTCTTCACAGACAAGGTCAGCTCCCAGACAGCTCCACTCAGGGCCAGTAGAGGATTAAGTGGTGAATTCCCTGACGTTCCCCCTCAAAAAAGCACAGACACGCTGTAAAAGTGGTGTTACTCTGTGCCGATGTTCTACATGTGACCACTAGTCAGGATCTTTACTGGGTCTGGGCAGCCACGTCTACATAAGCACAGGACTTGTGGACTATCCCACTTCCTCCACAGCCATATCGCAGCATGCACGTCTGCAACGTCATTCGCAGAGGAACTGCAGAGCAGTCTCATAGCCCGGGTCTACACTAGGGCGGGGGATCGATCTAAGATACACAACTTCAGCTACGAGACTAGTGTAGCTGAAGTCGGCGTACTTAGATCGACTTACTGCGGCATCTTCATGGCGGTGAGTCGAGTGCTGCCGCTCCCCCGTCGACGCTGCCTGCACCTCTTGCGACTAGACGTGATAAATCGACCCCTGATAGATTGATCGCTACCTGCCAATCTGGGTAGTGTAGACCTGCCCTTAGAAACTTGAAGGAGGACATCAAATTAGGCTGGTTGGTTTCTAGTATGTGATCCATATGTTGATGGTGTAAGTTTTCATCCAGACACCTCTATGCATACTCAGCTAGAATCTGGCTGTCACATTCTGCTCTGCCTACATGTAAACTCCTGAAATTTCTTGCATTTCAGCTTAAAAATCTGTTAGCATCATTTATCAATATGTGAGCTTCCATAATAATCACAAGTATCAGAGGGGTAGCCGTGTTAGTCTGGATCCGATGAAGTGGGTATTCACCCATGAAAGCTTATGCTCCAATACTTCTGTTAGTCTGTAAGGTGCCACAGGACCCTTTGTCGCTTCTACATAATAATCACAGCATTTTCTCATACACGTTATTTCAGTCAAGAGGGTGCGCAGCAAGAACCGCTATACATCTCTTAACCAATGCTCTTGAAAGGCAGTAGTAGTATCAGTATTTTTGCTGTGAAGAAAAAAATGGGGAAAGTTGCTGAAAATTGTGGCAATGTTATACAGAAATAGCAGCAAAACTGTATGTATGGTCTTCTTAAGCTGTTGGGAAGTAAAACTGATTCTGTTCTGAATCCCAGATCCTGCCTTTAATCCATTTTTGTCTCATTACCCTGACTGTGCAGACGATGAAAACAATTTTGAATTGCAAAGTGGCCCCCACTGTATTCTCCAATTTAAAGGGCAGTGGCAACTCTTTCATCTTTCTACCTTGTTGGATGTTGAATTTAGGCACACATCTCTGCCCTACTTCTGGTACAACTCGACACGTTTCAATCCATTTAAGAAAGAGCAGCTCACTGTGTCTACGTGCTTGAAGGAGACTAGGCTGAATGATTTATTATTTCCAAAGAAAGAGAGAATAGTCAGACCAGGAAAGCTTTTCCACTCTATCACTTTCTATCATTCAAACCTAACAAAGAAGCTGGAAAAAAGTGTATTGCTCCATCAGTGCGGCCTTGCTATTATGCTGTATTATGCATTGACAGTCCAGCCTGTGCATACAGTAATCTACTGCTTTATTAAAACAATACCGTCCTGTATTTTAACGCTAGGGTTGGCTGATCCAGCGACGTATTGAATTTGGACAACCTTTCTCATGGTTTATTAGGTTTTTAGGGATTCGTTAACCTTTTGAATTGTAGTCTGGATGAAACCCTCCCCCACAGCGTCAGGAGGGAGAAAAGCAGTGCCATTCGGCTATGTGCATGTTGTAGGCAAAAGCCCTTATGGTTCATACCTTATTATAAGGATGGCAAGTAACGCTCTTGGCAAGTAATGTTCAAATTTGCTGCCTAATTTGGCACCTATGCTGTATGAGTCAGTTCAAGATTAGGCCAAACAAGGTGCCCATTTCTATCCAGTACAGTCTCCCACTAGAGGCCTCAACACAGGCTCAGCTTTCAGTATGTAATGACTTAAACGCACCCTACCGGAGCACACACTTTACCTGGGTGTGGGTTGAGTCAGTTGACTTGTTTTTATAACAGAACATCTTCTGTGGCATGGTAACCAACCTCTAGGGAAAACATACAAACCAGCAGTAAGTAGAGTGTATGCCAAGGGTAGTTAATAATTTTTTGTCAAGGTCCAAATTTCTTGGTCAAGGTCCAGACTCCAGAGAAAAGAATAATATAATAATAATAAGGAAATACAAAGATTTTAGGGTCTGTTCAAAGGTATCTGGCAGTCTGGATTTGGTCTGAGTCAGCCTATTGACTACCCCTGGTGTATCCTGTTGGCATTTTTATCTTAGTTTGGTGCTGATTTAATGTTGCAGCCTAGATTTTTAGGTGCTGGGCCACATTTTTTCTGTTCTGCATCCTGTGCCAATCCCACTGAAAACAGAGCTTAGTTTTAACTCTGTCATAAATTTATGGGAATTTGCCTAGGTAAAGAAGACCAAATTCCCCAGTCCTTAATCAAGCAAAATTCCCATTACAGCCGATGATAGTTTTGTGTCATTAAAGACTGCAGAATTGTCCCTGACTAATTATTATTCATTATTTATATTGAGACCAGTCAGCAGGGTCGATTTGATTTAAATAACTAGTCAGGAGTACTCAATTTAATCATGGATTTCTACATAAAAGTTCATTCTTGTTGGTTGTTATAACCTTAATACTTTATTCTTCACAACTCAGAGATAGATGTAGGTTTCATTTTTAGAAGGTACACACTATACATTTTTATAGTGATTTATTTGGAAAACTTTTCAGATTAATTTTATAGCTATATCAGAAAAAGAATGATTGGTTATTTCATTTACCAAAGGTAATTGAAGCAGATATTTATGAAGTCACTGGGAGGTGAACTATCTCCAATTCAACAGGTTAATTGTTAATATTTAGAGGATTTTCTTGCCATGTTGTATTAGGAGGAGAACATCACCAGACAGACATTTAAATTGTTTTATTTAACTAAAACAACAACGTTATGTATTCTGGATTTTTTTCTTCAACAGCAAACATATAATACTTTAACAAAACAAGCATATGAATTTTTGAATTTAGTTAAACATTCAAGTTTTTTAAAATCAGGTTTGTTTTTGTTAAAATTGTTTTTAATTAAAATAATTAAATGAAATATTTTTTAAAAATCGACTATGTCAGCCAGGTCAACATAAGAAATTTAAAATATCGGCTTCTGCAGCTAACTCAGTCGTCTTCACCTTCATTTTCCTGTTTGTTCATAATCTGGAAAAGAAAAAGAAGCTTTCCTGCTTTTTCAGGTCCCAAACGATTTCTCAATTTGGAATGAATTAATCCAAAGGAAGAAAATATTCTTCCTATACTGGCAGAAGAAGCTACTGCTGTTAAAAGTGAGATTATCACTTCAACAGTCTCTGAATCCAAGTGCTTATCTGACTTCCACCAGTTCACTCGTGTGACTTTCTTTAAAACATCATCAGCAAACATATGTTTCTTGAATGGTTCACCCTTAGCTCTGAAGTTTATTATAGTTGGCATTATGGAGGGATGATTGCTGGATGTCCATGTCATAGCCAACTCCTTTCTTCACCATGTTAAGGTTTGACCCTGGTACCGTGTATTGAGAATATTTGCAAGAAAATGAGCTGGAGATAGTGCTTGTCCCATTCGTTTTTTTTTAATGCTTGTAATTTAACTCTGTCATTGAATATTTCTCTTTTTAAGATCTCACTCAGTTCCTTCCAAATTTCAACAGCGTCAGCCATAAAACAGCTATTTCCCTGCATTTTGTTCAAGGCTACAGAAATAGGTTTCAGAGTACTCAGCATGTGTTCAACATTTCTCTTATGTTCAAGATTGAGAACTTTGGCTGTGACAGTGCCATCTATTTTATCACGATTTTGTTCACAAACTGTCATCAGATTAGGCCAGTTCTTGATATAGTGCTCAAAACAGTCCACTACTGAGTTCCATCACACATCTTGTGGGAGAGTTAGCTGGGTTCCTCCCACTTTTTTCAGAGAAGCTGCTGCAAAGTGGTTGTTACGGAAGTATTTTGCAATTTCAACATTAGCCTTTATTTCTGAAACACTGAAGTCTTTGCCTAGAGGTGCATCAAATGAGCACTGCAACCGTATGTTATTAGCTTGGGACTCTCTTCTAAATAATTCTTCTCATCTTGGATACATTTGCAGCATTGTCTGTGACCAAGCTGTGTACTAGACATTTGAAATTTTTTTCACCGTTAGTTATAGCTTTTACTGCTACTTCTTGTGAGTATTCTGCTGTCTGTGCATTTCCTGATCTGTCAATTGTTTCAGTAAGGAAGACATTCCCTTCTTCTGTTGTCACACAAGCACTTACAACAGGATCATAGAATCATAGAATCTCAGGGTTGGAAGGGACCTCAGGAGGTCATCTAGTCCAACCCCCTGCTCAAAGCAGGGCCAACCCCAACTAAATCATCCCAGCCAGGGCTTTGTCAAGCCTGACCTTAAAAACCTCCAAGGAAGGAGATTCCACCACCTCCCTAGGTAACCCATTCCAGTTCACCACCCTACTAGTGAAAAAGTTTTTCCTAATGTCCAACCTAAACCTCCCCCTCTGCAACTTGAGACTATTTGAGGGGGGAGGGATAGCTCAGTGGTTTGAGCATTGGCCTGCTAAACCCAGGGTTGTGAGTTCAATCCTTGAGGGGGCCATTTAGGGATCTGGGGCAAAAATTGGGGATTGGGCCTGCTTTGAGCAGGGGGTTGGACTAGATGACATCCTAAGGTCCCTTCCAACCCTGATATTCTATGATTACTCCTTGTTGTGTCATCTTCTACCACTGAGAACATTCTAGATCCATCCTCTTTGGAACCCCCTTTCAGGTAGTTGAAAGCAGCTATCAAATCCCCCCTCATTCTTCTCTTCTGCAGGCTAAACAATCCCAGTTCCCTCAGCTTCTCCTCAGAAGTCATGTGCTCCAGCCCCCTAATCATTTTTGTTGCCCTCCCCTGGACTCTTTCCAATTTATCCACATCCTTCTTGTGGTGTGGGGCCCAAAACTGGACACAGTACTCCAAATGAGGCCTCACCAGTGCCAAATAGAGGGGAATGATCACGTCCCTCAATCTGCTGGAAATGCCCCTACTTATACAACCCAAAATGCCATTAGCCTTCTTGGCAACAAGGGCACACTGTTGACTCATATTCAGCTTTTCGTCCACTGTAACCCCTAGCTCCTTTTCTGCAGAACTGCTGCCCAGCCATTCGGTCCCTAGTCTGTAGCAGTGCATGGGATTCTTCCGTCCTAAGTGCAGGACTCTGCTCTTGTCCTTGTTGAACCTCATCATATTTCTTTTGGCCCAATCCTCTAATTTGTCTAGGTCCCTCTGTATCCTATCCCTACCCTCCAGCGTATCAACCACTCCTCCCAGTTTAGTGTCATCTGCAAACTTGCTAAGGGTGCAGTCCACACCCTTAGCATCATTAGCACCCTTAGGATCATTGTGGTCATTGCTCTACCCATCAAGACTCATGTTAACAATTTTACCCTCTAGAGCTTTTGCACACTGCTCAATTTCTCTTTCATACACTTTATCCAGCAATTTGCCTGCGACATCTGCTCTGTTGAGTGGATTGTATCCTGGTCCTAATGACTGAACCGTGCTAATGAAGTGTGGGTTCTCAGTCATATGGAAAGGAGAGTTTGTTGCATAAACAAACTGGGCAATTTTTTCATCAATTACCTCTTTTTGTAATCAGCTGGTTCTTATCACAAACTTATTTATGGTTCTTTCTGGATGATGGAGATTTTTTTTGTTTTTTTTGCTACAGGTGATATACTGTGGCTATGCGACATACATGATGTGACTGAAACACTATCCTTGGCAGATAACGCTGAAACTATAGAAAATGATGGTGATCTTGAAGGTGGATAGTCTTCAGAATCCTGTATGTTGAGGATGGATTCTCCTAAACAAAATAAGTCAATGCAGTTATTTAATTATTATTATCATATTGCTCATTTAGTATTACTCATTGCATTCAGTGACACTCAGTACTACTTTAAAGGTGAAATTGTAAAAGGAAGATCTGCCTGTTTCAGCTACTTATTTTTTATCACAACTGCATCTGAAATGCTAGTACTATAGAGTAACAACTATATTTTTTGCTCAAAGATGAGAATTCAAGAATAGTCCAGAAGGAAGACAGGCAGTCCTTAAGAAAGAAGTATGAAATTAAAAAGTTTACCAACCTGAAGATCCTGCATGTTCAGTCATGTTCCTTTCATCATCTTCAACGCAGCTTCCTCCTGAGAAGGAACTCTTCTCACGATGTTGTTTCATTTGGGCAACCAGGCCTCGCATTTCTTTGTTGCACTGTTTGCATTTTGCACGCATGCCTGTCTTACCCACAAGTAGAGGAACTTCATTAAAATATTCCCAAACTGGGTCGCTTTTACGGCCTGCTGCCATTATAGGTTTTCCCTTCTAGTGAGAGAATGGTATGGTAGATCTCAAATCAATGAAGGCTACACTCAGAACGACCTCAAGACTTCTGGAATATGCGGCTCAAACAGTTTCACTTTTGTTTCTACTGCATGTCCCTTCCTTCTCACATTTATCTCCAGACTTCTTCTCCTTGTCCAGATCTATTCCTCCTCTAACAATCTTTTATTCATTGAACGTTTTGAAATTTTGCACTTTTAGAGAGAGGAAGGGATTGACTCTGTGTACACAAATTTGCAGACGGACAATAGTGTTGAGGTCTGTTATTTCTCTCCTCTATATTGTGACAAAGTTCCTCCTCTACCTTGGTGAGTCCTGCACTTATTGGCGGATTTTGATCGCCTCAGAGATCTTCCCCTCTGGTAGAACCCACAGTGAAATTCCTCCTTTGTCTGATCAGGAGTTGGGAGTTTCGGGGGGAACCCGGGCCTGCCCTCTACTCCGGGTTCCAGCCCAGGGCCCTGTGGATTGCAGTTGTCTATAGGGTTTCCTGTAACAGCTGCATGACAGCTACAACTCCCTGGGCTACTTCCCCACGGCCTCCGCCCAACACCTTCTTTATGCTTACTGCAGGACCTTCCTCCTGATGGTCTGCTGATGCTTGTACGCCTCAGTCCTTCAACTCTTCTCACTCTCAACTCCTTGTGTGCCTCTTGCTCCCAGCTCCTCGCACGCAACACCACAAACTGAAGGGAGCTCCTTTTTAAACCCAGGTGCCCTGATTAGCCTGCCTGTCTTAATTGATTCTAGCAGGTTCTTCTTAATTGGCTCCAGGTGTCCTAATTAGCCTGCCTGCCTTAAATTGGTTCCAGAAAGTTCCTGCTTGTTCTAGTGCAGCCCCTGCTCTGGTCACTCAGGGAACAGAAAACTATTCATCCAATGGCCAGTATATTTGCCTTCTATCAGACTTCTGTATCCCACTTGTCTGGGTCTGTCACATATCCCTCCCCTCTGCTCAACACCAAGGGGTTGGGCAGCTTGGGACGCCAGACAGTGCACACGTGACAAGCCATCGGCATTGCCATGATGGCTCCCTGCTCTGTGTTGCACACGGAACTGGAAAGGTTGGAGGGATAAGAACCACCTGGTCACCCTAGTGTTCTTCTCCTTGTTCCGCTGCATCCATTGAAGAGGGGCATGGTTGGTCACGAGGACAAATCTGTGCCCGAGCAGGTAGTAGCGCAGTGTTTCCATAGCCCATTTTACAGCGAGGCACTCTCTCTCCACCATGGCATATTTTTGCTCCCTCGGAAGGAGTTTCCTACTGAGGTAGAGAATTGGATGTTCCTCTTCCCCAGCCATCTGTGATAGAACGGCCCCTAACCCTACTTCCGATGCATCCGTCTACAGGATGAATTCCTTGGTGAAATCTGGGGCTGTCAGTACGGGGTTACTGCAGAAGGCAGTCCGTAGGTCTGTGAACGCTCTGTCAGCTCCGTCAGACCATCTCACCAGATCAGGTCCACGGGCTTTCACTAGGTCTGTCAGGGGGCTAGCCCTTGTGGCAAAGTGGGGGATAAATCGTTGGTAATACCCCACCACCCCTAGGAATGCCCGGACTTGCTTCTTGCGACGTGGTCGGGGCCAATTTTGGATGGCCTCTAACTTGTTCAGTTGGGGTTTTACCAGACCTTTTCCCACAATGTAGCCAAGATATTTTAACTCCTTCGTAATATCTTGGCTACATAAACCCTCGCCTTCGTAAACCCTACAGCACACTTAGCAGGGTTAGCTGTAAGGCCAGCTCGCCTGAAGGTATCGAGGACTGCCTCCACCAATAAGCAGGGGGCTCAGGCCCTCAGGCGGGGCTGAGCACAGAGTTCAATAGGCCCAGGCCCTGGGTCAGGGCGGGGCAGTAAGTAAATAGTCTGAGGCTTGGCTCCTCAGGCAGGGGCTGAGCACAGAGTTCAATACAAGGCACTAGGCTCCTGGCTCTGGATAACCAGGAAGAGGGGGAGACTGCCACCCACAGGTTGGGTGGCAGGGGGGACGCAGGCTCACCCACTCCACTTCGTCCCAGCCCGGGGCCCTAACAGCGGCAAAGGATCCACCGCTGTGTCAGTGGGGATCCTGGCCGCAACACACTGACATGGGTTCTGACCACGGTGCAGCCACACTGGGGTCAGCTGCCCCCGGGCTACTTCCGGACTCCCCCTCAAGAGGTACCTGAGTCCAGGGGGTGTCTTCGGCGGGTCCCAGCCCCATGGGTTCCTCCTCAGGATCGTGGCCACTCGGCAGGCCCGGCCACTCCTCCGGATAGGGGCCGCTCGGCGGGCCCGGCCAGTCTTGGCAGGTACCTGGAGCCACAGGGGTTTTCCCAGTCGCGAGCTAGGCCGGCGGCGTCTGGTCTCCCTGGTGGCTGCTCCTCAAGTGAGCTCCGAGGGCCCGCCTTTATACTTCTGGGTCACGCCGGTCTACTTCAAGGTCGCGGCCTGTCTCTCTCCGGGGCGGGCCCAGAGCCTCCTGGCTCCGCCCACTCTGGCCACTGGGCCAGTTCTTCACTCTGCGGAGTGGTGGGGCACCAGCCCGCCTCGCTACAGGGCACCATTTTGATACCCCTTAATCATGTTTGCTAAAACCTTACTCATGAATATTCCTGCTGACTTTAATAGGACTTTGCTTGGTACCCTAACTTTCACTGAGCAGTACTGGGCATCTCAGTATGGCCTGTATTTATATAATACTGGAAATTTACACACACTTCATGTACACAGAGAAAGTCACGTTCCTTGCCCTGGAGTGAACATAAGAACATAAGAGAGGCCCTACTGGGTCAGACCAAAGGTCCATCCAGCCCAGTATCCTGTCCACCGACAGTAGCCAATGCCAGATGCCCGATGCCCCGGAGTGAGTGGACCTAACAGGTAATGATCAAGTGATCTCTCTCCTGCCATCCATCACCCCCCTCTGACAAACAGAGGCTAAGGACACCATTCCTTACCCATCCTTGTTAATAGCCATTAATGGACTTCATCTCCATGAATTTATCCAGTTCTCTTTTAAACCCTGTTATAGTCCTAGCCTTCACAGCCTCCTCAGGCAAGGAGTTCCACAGGTTGACTGTGCGCTGAGTGAAGAAGAACTTCCTTTTATTTGTTTTAAACCTGCTGCCCACTAATTTCATTGGGTGGCCTCTAGTTCTTCTATTATGGGAACAAGTAAATAACTTTTCCTTATTCACTTCCTCCACACCACTCATAATTTCATATACCTCCATCATATCCCCCCTTATTCTCCACTTTTCCAAGCTAAATCTCCTCTTTAATCTCTCCTCATATGGGACCCGTTCCAAACCCCTAATCATTTTAGTTGCCCTTCTTTGAACCTTTTCTAATGCCAGTATATCCTTTTTGAGATGAGGAGACTACATTTGTACGCAGTATTCAAGGTGTGGGCGCACCATGGATTTGTATAAGGGCAATAAGATATTCTCTGTCTTATTCTCTATCCCTTTTTTAATGATTCCTAACATCCTGTTTGCTTTTTTGACTGCCGCTGCACACTGCATGGACGTCTTCAGAGAACTATCCCTGATGACTCCAAGATCTTTTTCCGGATTAGTTGTAGCTAAATTAGCCCCCATCATATTGTATGTATAGTTGGGGTTATTTTTTCCAATGTGCATTACTTTATATTTATCCACTTTAAATTTCATTTGACATTTTGTTGCCCAATCATTTCATTTTGTGAGATCTTTTTGAAGTTCTTCGCAGTCTGCTTTGGTCTTAACTATCTTGAGCAGTTTAGTATCATCTGCAAACTTTGCCACCGCACTGTTTACCCCTTCTTCCAAATCATTTATGAATAAGTTGAATAGGATTGGTCCTAGGACTGACCCTTGGGGAACACCACTAGTTACCCCTCTCCATTCTGAAAATTTACCATTTATTCCTACCCTTTGTTCCCTGTCTTTTAACCAGTTCTCAATCCATGAAAGGATCTTCCCTCTTATCCCATGGCAACTTAATTTATTTAAGAGCCTTTGGTGAGGGACCTTGTCAAAGGCTTTTTGGAAATCTAAGTACACTATGTCCACTGGATCTCCCTTGTCCACATGTTTGTTGACCCCTTCAAAGAACTCTAATAGATTAGTAAGACATGATTTCCCTTTACAGAAACCATGTTGACTTTTGCCCAACAATTTATGTTGTTCTATGTGCCTGACAATTTTATTCTTTACTATTGTTTCAACTAATTTGCCCGGTACAGATGTTAGATTTACCGGTCTGTAATTGCCGGGATCACCTCTAGAGCCCTTTTTAAATATTGGCATTACATTAACTATCTTCCAGTCATTGGGTACAGAAGCCGATTTAAAGGACAGGTTACAAATCCTAGTTAATAGTTCCGCAATTTCACATTTAGTTCTTTCAGAACTCTTGGGTGAATGCCATCTGGTCTGGGTGACTTGTTACAGTTAAGTTTATCAATTAGTTCCAAAACCTCCTCTAGTGACTGTGACCAGGTTGGGACTCACCCGGCGGCGCCTCCTGCTGGTATCTTCTGGGAATTAGCTCGTCCAGCCTCTGGAGCGCCCTCTGTTGGCCGGGGATCCGGCTGCCCACTCTCTGGCCCGTGTCCCTCCCAGGACCCGGTGTCCCTTTAACTGGGGTGCTTCCCCCTGGCAGTACCCCACCGGTCTGTCTTCTAGGGTCTCCCCTCCCTAGGGAACCCCCGACCCACTATCCCCACCTCACCTCAGTTGTAGGCTACTGCCAGTCACCAGCTAGCCCCTGCGCCCTGGGGCAGACTGCAGTATAAGCCACTCATCACCAGCAAGGTTGGGTTGGACCTGCTGCCTCGGCCTACCCGTGGGTTACCCCCTGCAACCCCTGTACCTATTGGGCCTAACACTAGGCCGCAGCCTGGGGCTTTCCTAGCCGGAGCTCCCCAGCTCCTCAGGCCCTTCCCCAGCCCTGCTCCACCCTAGGTACCTGGTCAGGTCCTTGCCGCCAAGCCCTTCCCTCTCTAAAGACAGAGAGAGAGTGTTTTTGCTCCAGGCCCACTGCCCTCTTATAAGGGCCAAGTGGGCCCTGATTAAACTGGCCCCAGCTGTGGCTGCTTTGAATCAGCCCAGCTTTCAGCCTCAGCCCTCTCCCAGGGCTCTTTCCAACCCCTCAGGGCAGGAGCGGGTATCCACCCCGCTACAGTGACACTTTAATCTGTGACAATTTCTCAGATTTGTCACCTACAAAAGACAGCTCAGGTTTGGGAATCTCCCCAACGTCCTCAGCCGTGAAGACCGAAGCAAAGAATTCATTTAGTTTCTCCTCCATGACTTTATCATCTTTAAGTGCTCCTTTTGTATCTCTATCGTCCAGGGGCCCCACTGGTTGTTTAGCAGGCTTCCTGCTTCTGACGTATTTTAAAAACATTTTGTTATTACCTTTTGAGTTTTTGGCTAGCTGTTCTTCAAACTCCATTTTGGCTTTTCTTACTACATTTTTACACTTAATTTGGCAGTGTTTATGCTCCTCTCTAGTTACCTCACTAGGATTTGACTTCCACTTTTTAAAAGATGCATTTTTATCTCTCACTGCTTCATTTACATGGTTGTTAAGCCACGGTGGCTCTTCTTTAGTTCTTTGACTTTGTTTTTTAATTTGGGGTATACATTTAAGTTGGGCCTCTATTATGGTGTCTTTGAAAAGTGTCCATGCAGCTTGCAGGGATTTCACTTTAGTCACTTTACCTTTTAATTTCTGTTGAGTGATTATAATCTAAATTAGATAAGACATCAAAGATAGGATAAAGACTCGAGACAACAGTTAAGCAAGGGAGGCTTGTGTGCACTGTTTATGGTTAGGAAGGATTGCTAGAAGCAAAAAGAAAACAGCGTTTCATTCTTAACCCACGAAAGCTTATGCTGAAATAAATGTGTTAGTCTCTAAGGTGCCACGGGTATTTTTCTTGTTTTCTTTTTGCTGACACAGACTAACACGGCTACTACACTGAAACCTGCTAGAAGCAAGTGAGTTCTGAGGAAGGAATGCTTGGTGGATGAAAATATGGTCATTGTTCCAGATGTAGGGGCAGATTAATAGACTTTCAGGCTAGAAGGAACCACTATGACCCTGTGACCCTCGTGTGGAATTTCACCCAGTCAAGGAACTATGATGTGATTGCAATAACAGAGACTTGGTGGGGTAACTCACATGACTGGAGCACTGTCATGGATAGGTATAAACTGTTTAGGAAGGACAGAAAGGAAGAAAGGAGAGCAGTAGAACAGAGACTCTGGACTTCAGAAAAGCAGACTTCGACTCCCTCAGGGAACTGATGGGCAAGGTCCCCTGGGAGAATAACATGAGGGGGAAAGGAGTCGAGGAAAGCTGGCTGTATTTTAAAGAATCCTTATTGAGGTTGCAGGAACAAACCATCCCGATGTGTAGAAAGAAAAGCAAATATGTCAGGCAACCAGCTTGGCTTAAAAGTGAAATCCTTGCTCGTCTTAAACACAAAAAAGCAGCTTACAAGAAGTGGAAGACTGGACAAATGACCAGGGAGGAGTATAAAAATATTGCTCAGGGATGCAAGAGTGAAATTAGGAAGGCCAAATCACACTTGGAGTTGCAGCTAGCCGGAGATGTCAGGAGTAACAAGAAGGGTTTCTTCAGGTATGTGAGCAACAAGAAGAAAGTCAAGGAAAGTGTGGGCCCCTTGCTGAATGAGGGAGGGAACCTAGTGACAGAGGATGTGGAGAAAGCTAGTGTACTCAATACTTTTTTTGCCTCTGTCTTCACAGACAAGGTCAGCTCCCAGACGGCTGCACTCCGCAGCACGGTATGGGGAGGAGGTGACCAGCCCTCTGTGGAGAAAGAAGTAGTTCGGGACTATTTAGAAAAGCTGGACGAGCACAAGTCCATGGGGCCGGATGCACTGCATCCGAGGGTGCTAAAGGAGTTGGCCGATGTGATTGCAGAGCCATTGGCCATTATCTTTGACAAATCATGGCAATCGGGGGAGGTCCCGGATGACTGGAAAAAAGCTAATGTAGTGCCCATCTTTAAAAAAGGGAAGAAGGAAGATCCGGGGAACTACAGGCCAGTCAGTCTCACCTCAGTCCCTGGACAAATCATGGAACAGGTCCTCAAGGAATCAATTCTGAACCACTTAAAGGAGGGGAAAGTGATCAGGAACAGTCCGCATGGATTCACCAAGGGCAAGTCATGCCTGACTAACCTAATTGCCTTCTATGATGAGATAACTGGCTCTGTGGATGAGGGGAAAGCAGTGGATGTGCTATTTCTTGACTTTAGCAAAGCTTTTGATACAGTCTCCCATAGTATTCTTGCCAGCAAGTTAAAGAAGTATGGGCTGGATGAATGGACTGTAAGGTGGATAGAAAACTGGCTAGATGGTCGGGCTCAAGGGGTAGTGATCAATGGCTCCATGTCTAGTTGGCAGCCGGTATCAAGTGGAGTGCCCCAAGGGTCGGTGCTGGGACTAGTTTTGTTCAATATCTTCATTAACGATCTGGAGGATGGTGTGGACTGCACCCTTAGCAAGTTTGCAGATGACACTAAACTGGGAGGAGTGGTTGATACGCTGGAGGGTAGGGATAGGCTACAGAGGGACCTAGACAAATTAGAGGATTGGGCCAAAAGAAATCTGATGAGGTTCAACAAGGACAAGTGCAGAGTCCTGCACTTAGGACGGAAGAATCCCATGCACTGCTACAGACTAGGGACCGAATGGCTGGGCAGCAGTTCTGCAGAAAAGGAGCTAGGGGTTACAGTGGACGAAAAGCTGAATATGAGTCAACAGTGTGCCCTTGTTGCCAAGGAGGCTAATGGCATTTTGGGTTGTATAAGTAGGGGCATTTCCAGCAGATCAAGGGACGTGATCATTCCCCTCTATTCGGCACTGGTGAGGCCTCATTTGGAGTACTGTGTCCAGTTTTGGGCCCCCACACTACAAGAAGGATGTGGATACATTGGAAAGAGTCCAGGGGAGGGCAACAAAAATGATTAGGGGGCTGGAGCACATGACTTATGAGGAGAGGCTGAGGGAACTGGGATTGTTTAGCCTGCAGAAGAGAAGAATGAGGGGGGATTTGATAGCTGCTTTCAACTACCTGAATGGGGGTTCCAAAGAGGATGGATCTAGACTGTTCTCAGTGGTAGAAGATGACAGAACAAGAGTAATGGTCTCAAGTTGCAGAGGGGGAGGTTTAGGTTGGATATATGGAAAAACGTTTTCACTAGTAGGGTGGTGAAGCACTGGAATGGGTTACCTAGGGAGGTGGTGGAATCGCCTTCCTTAGAAGTTTTTAAGGTCAGGCTTGACAAAGCCCTGGCTGGGATGATTTAGTTGGGGTTGGTCCTGCTTTGAGCAGGGGGTTGGACAAGATGACCTCCTGAGGTCCCTTCCAACCCTGAGATTCTATGATTCTATGGTTCAACGACAAAAGTGGAGGAAGAAAAATTCGCTGTCACCCAGAGACCAATGGAAAGGCAAATGTGTGAGCTATTGCTCCGTGATCATGTACCGAATGAGGAGATCAGAATGTGTACAGAAGTAACCGATGTAGTGCAGGCGAAGTACAACACAAAGCAAATATGGGCGGTTCATGTAGTCCACAGGCAAGACAATAGGTGGAAAACCCACATCAGTGGCTGAATCCCCAGAGACCACAATTGACTGCTGGGCTGACCAAAAACGCGCGGGGCCAATCCCATGACAAAACTCTTTGGCCAGAGTGGCCAAACAAAAAGCCAGAAATGGAAAGAACGTGCTTGCAACAAAATAGAATGGTGTGGGGTCAACTTGCATTCATGGAGGGACGGATGAGAACAAGGTGACAAAGGTAACTATACAGACAACATCCCCGGTCTACCACATACACAAAATGCTGACTGCAATCAGAAACAAAGCTTTACTCTAGAAAGGGAGATAAAGCAGTAAATGAAAGCGATATAGAAACTTTTCAGTGCTCATTGGGTATAAATGTTACGTTAGACATGGTAAATTGAGGGATTATCCAGTTTTGTGTGAAATGCTGAGCTATGTTTCTAAATGAATAATCCAGTTTTTTTGTATCTAGACAAATAACAGAAATTGCCGTAGTGTGGAATGTTTAAAACTTTCCATTCATTATTTTTTTTAATCCCCAGGACAATATACCTCTGTCAGCATACTCAGATTATTTTCTCTCTCGCTCTCTCTCTGTCATTTTGCATTGAAACAAAGGTTCTCAGTACAGCTCATCAGACCGCTTTTGCCAAAGTTAAATTCATTGGAGCCAAAACATTTCGTGGAGACATAGTTTTATGGTTTCAACGAAGTTTTCATCAAGATAGATTTTGAGGACTCATGTTCTCTGGTCACATCTGACCAGAGAGAAAGGTATAAAAAATCTTGAGTTTTTAGATCCAAAAACAGCAGTTTTGATGCAATTCTGTTTTTTGAAAATGTTCCAAAGGTTGAAAACAGGATGAAAACAAAATTTTGAAACCTCAGAAGTTATGAATTGGAATTGTTGTCCTCTGGACAGCTCTTGTTCTCAGTGTGGAGGTCATGAACAGGTACCAAGAGCACCCTACCTCTCTCATGTTGCTAGGTGGGAGGGAATGTCCCAGTACAGGAAAGGCTGGAAACGACTGCATTAGAACTCTGTTGAATTTTCAGCCAAGTCCCGCAGAAACTATGCATGGATGCCTAGTGTACAGGAAAAATACACTTTGTCCTTACTTACTTCTGATTGACTTCACTTGAAGTTTACCTGATTTTGACTGAATGTAAACTGAATAATAACCAGTGACGAAGTCAGTATTTGGCTTCTTATTGTTATTTTATGATAAAATATTAATAACTGCTTTAACAGACAACTAATTTTTCCAGTCCCTGAATTTTCAATTTAATTTTAAATTTCCAAAGCATTCCCTATCCTAAACCCTCTAATCATTCTTAACCTCTGGATTCATTCACTTTAACTTATTATGGAGACAGCTCAACGTACAGTTATTCAAATATGATCGTCTCTCTTCTGGGCTAATCCCGCTGTCTATCCTATGCATTGTTGCTAGGTTACGAGGAGCAATGGGTATCTACCTTTGGCAGTGTCAATAGGGTGCCTTCAGCACTTTCACAGGAGTGCGGGAAGCAGGTTTGCTGAGGAGGCAGCTTTGCTACTCGAAATGTAGCAAGGAAGCACTGGTTCCAGATGGCCTAGTTGTGGGCTGTCTAATTGGTTCATTCGCCCTACTCAGAAACACCGCCTGCAGAAGTTTCCTGTGTCACATTTGCAATTAGCTATCTCACTTTGGGCTGAACAGGCATTTCTAGGAAACACAATCCTTTTGGGGGTAACTCCCTTTCTGGAAATTCACATTCAGCATATTGTTGGGTGCAGTGGCAGCAGCTGAAAGCCTTTGTAAAGCATGTGGTATCATCATAGAGATGCCCTTCTTTCCACAGAACTAATTCACTATGCCCCAGGCCTGATGAAGCCAAGTGGTAGTTTTGCTGTTCATTTCATGGGGTCCAGGATTTGACTCTGTACAAGGAACATTTTAACCAGCATGTTGCAAAACACTGAAACTAGGGCTGGGCGAATAACCGATTTTTATTTATTTGATTCAGCGGTCAAAGTAAAAAATGTAACAAATAATTTTGGATTGAACTGAAACAATATGTTGGGCCGGGTTTTCTCAACAAAACAAAGAGCTGAAAAAATGTTTAGGATCCAACAAAACACGCTGTTTGACCCAAAACCTTTTTTGGGGGAGGGTTACGGAGGTTGCTCATTTGTGTGTGTGGTGGTGGGGGGGGTGTACAAATTCTGAATTTTATTCCTTTTTTTTAGCTGAAACTTTTCGCCAAATTTGACCCAAATTCACAAATACTTTTGGTCAACCCAAATCTGCATTTTTTTTCCAGTGAAAACACTATTTGCATGAAAAATATCACTATACATTCAGTTTTGTAGAATCACAGAAATGTAGGGCTAGAAGGGACCTCAAGAGGTTATCTAGTCCAGGCCCCTTCACTGAAGGAGATTCAAGTTTATCCTAACAGGTGTTTGCCAACCTGTTCTTAAAAAACTTCTGATGATGGGGTTCCACAACCTCCCTTGGAAGCCTATTCCAGAGCTTAACTATCCTTGTAGTTAGGAAGATTTTTTTTTTCTAACATCTAACCAAAATCTCCCTTGGGGCAGATTAAGCCCCATGCTTTTTGTCCTGCCTTCAGTGGGTATGGTGAACAATTGACCACCATCCTCTTTATAACAGCCCGTAACATATTTGCAGACTGTTTTCAGATCTCCTGCCAAGTCTTCTTTTCTCAGGACTAAACATGCCCAGTTTTTAACATCTTTCCTCATAGGTCAGGTTTTCTAAACCTGTTATAATTTTTATCATGGTACTGGACTAATGGGAATTGGCATATGGGTCATGTCTAATGAATAAATTTGGACAGACCAAGATGATACTCATGCAGACTTGACTGGCTTCGGCCTAGTTTTGCTTGACATGAGTGTTGCCTTAGTGATCTTGTTATTAAGAAACCTTGCTTACAGCTGCTGCTGTAGAGGGCAGAAAGATTGTTTTGACGACAGGATGTGCCCAAATGTGAGGATATTACATATGTAGAATGGAGTTAGCATAATGGATAAACAGAATGTATTGCCCAGAGACTATTGGGAAAGTTCCAAACAGTCCATATACAGAGTAAATGGTGTAAGTGACCTAGTCAAGTGTGCTTGATCCGTGGTAATAAATCAATTAGAAAAAATAAATCAATTAGAAAATAGCATAGACAGCAAAAGTCCTGCAAACTGGAGCTTACATATACGTATTGTATGAGTTGTGTAATACATAATATTCATAATACTTAATGCTGGTTGGAAGAGAACTAATGAATATGTAATTTGGATGTGTATATATGTGTTAAAATGTGTCGGAGTTTTGTAGAGGAAATCCATCATGGCCTGACTACGCCCCAGGGAAAAGTAACTGGGCATTGTCTTTTTATTCGTTGCTTTAATAGTAATTGTAATCGTAAAGCATGCTGGATTACCTTGGGCAAGTCATTTTGCCTCTGTGCATCAGTTTCCCCATCTGTACAAAGGGGATAATGATATTTACCTCCTTTGTAAGAAGTTTTAAGATCAACAAATTCTATTACTGCTGTGTTTAGATTAGTATTCTAAGAACTTTCAAGTACAAAAAACAATGTAGCTTAATTTCATGTCTTCTGCAGCTTTTTTTTAATATAATTCTAAACCATGTAGCTCCTAGTGATGATCCTTATCAGTTTCTGAGTCACACACTGAGGCAGAGCTAATTCAGCTGGAGAGGCTGTCACGGACTCACAGGTCGTGCCCACTCTTGGCCCCATGCGGTCCGTGGGGAGCGCCCCTTTCAGTGAGACAGCCCTTCTCAGGGGTCCACTCTCTCTCGGGGTTCAGCCCCTCCACCTCCCGGAGCCGCACCTCTCTGAGCTTTAGCACACCTGTTTCTTGCCGTGGACCCCCTCAGGGAGTCCATGCACTCTGGACCCCCGGGCCTCCACCCCCGAAGGGGACAATGAAACCTGTTCTCTAGACCAGAGGGACTCTCAGCCAGCAGTTTTATGCTGCCTGAGGGTTTATTGAGCATTGAACACAGCACAGGGACTCTCAGGGCCTCAGGCCTGGCCTCCCCCAAGCCCAGCACATTCAGCTGTCTCCTGCATCCAGGTGGGCTCTGCCTGCTTCCTCTCTCCAGCCCAGCGCCCCCCTGCTTTCCAGCTGGGCGGTGGATATCACTGGCTCCAAGCCCCGCCTCTGTCCATTGTCTTCTCTCCAGGTAAACAGCCCTGTAAACAGGGTCCTCTGGGCCTCTTCTCTGTCTCTGTCCCCCTCTGGCTGGAACCGGTTGGTTAGGCTCCCGGGCTCCTCTCTTCCCAGCCTGTTGTTCTCCCACTGGCCAGAACCGGCTGCAGACTCCTGAGCTGGCTTCCAGGTCACCTGTCCCTGGGGTCTCCATTCTCCACGTCCGTGGCTGGGGTCCCCAGTCCCCTGCAACAACAAACTCCCTCTCCCATCACCTCGTTAAATCCGTAACACCCAGGGAAACTGAGTCCCAGCCCCTCTGCATGCAACCCCTAGGAAACCAAGAAAACCCCCCATAGGCAACAAGGAAAACAGGAAACTCTCCCATGCCGTCACAGAGGCACATTATTCCTGATTTCTTTTTTTAAGAGAAAAAAGATTGTTTTTCTCACTCCCTCCCCTCCCCCCAATACAAATTCAACGCTGCTGCAATGTAAAGTTTTACTGCTCACCACAGGAAGTGCTGTTAGTTTATTTCAAGCTAAGTGCTAGAAACATATGAAGAAGAAGTGATTTTATGGAATATTTACATTTTCTAATAACTCCCATGCTGGATTTTATTGGAGAGACATCCAAACTTATCAAACCTCTGTGTTAATTGTCTTCTTTTACATGCTTTAGTTGGCTCATGTCACCTCAGGGATATTAATAAACTAACACCACATATGTAGGTAGAAATCTTTTGCAGTTTAAGAGCCTGAGCCAAAGCTCACTGAAATCAGTAGAAGTCTTCAATGTGGCTTCCTCACACATCTCAGATATCTGCAATGCGGCTCTGAGGATAGAATTTAGCACATTCTTGGTAAAGATGAACTGCTTAGGGACACTTCTTAGAACTACTTTGTATTTCTAACAATATGCTTCTCCTACTACATGCTGTAAAAGTTGGGATGGCAGCTCGTGATCAAAGAGGAGTTCACATTATTTTTTCATTAAAATGCTGGAGGGTAAATAAAGCCTTACTTTATCCTGGATAATATGTAATCTCTTCAAGGTGTTCATGGCATTACAGGTGCAGTGACTCACTCAGAGCCAGATGCTGGTATAAATCCAGAATAATTCTACTGACTTCAAGTGGCACATTTATGTTAGTGTAGAACAGAAGGCTGAATTAGGTCTGTGGAGAAGAGGCAGCAGCTATTGTGCACTTAACAGAGGAGGTATAATTGACAGCTTGGGCTTCAAATGAACAATGCAGCATCTAAAAGGGGTGATGTGAACGGAAAGCAAGTTTTGCACTTGGCAAGATTGTGAGACTTGGCGTGAGTGCGTCAGGTAGGAATGCTTAAAATACTAATGGTCTCAGGCTCTTTGCTTCTAATATTAGTTTGCTGCCTTTCTGCTCTTGTGGTGTATTTAAAACTGTAAAATTCCAAACTGTCGCTTCAAATCTATGGCAGGCTAGGGGCTCTGTAGGGAAGCATTCAATTTGGGCATGCCAGCAGTTCAGTTTGCAGAGAGCCAAACTCGAGTAAGGTGGGATAAGCTGTGCCTCTCTATTTTAAGGAGCATCCTGATTTGTCTCTCTCTGGTTTGGGGTTCTTGTGTGTTATGGTTCTGAATTCTAAGAAATAAAGTAATATTACGTTGTGACCTTCCAGCAACAGCATTTTTTAAAATCTAACTTCTCTGTGTGTGTGCCATGAACATAACATCGGCAGTGGTTGCACTTGCTCTGTCTGCATGCATTGGATGTGGAAATTGTTAGTGTTGACAACATGATGTTTGAAGGATATAGTTTACAGAGTAATGGAAAGAAACTGTGAGAAGAAAGTACTGCTACCTGTGACAATCAAATTAACAACATCTGGAAATTACACTGCATCCAAATCCTGGACCTGTTTTGTATTCTTTACCCTGAAAACAAACATTGCCATAATTTGTCTTTATTGTTTGCAACCTGCTCTTGTAAAAAATAGGACTTTGTCATGTTTTGGAGGGACTTTTCACTCCTGAAGCCAGGCAAATGCTATAATCAGCCACGTCCGGCATATGAGAGTTAATCTGAATGCAGCAGCTTTTACATGTGCAACAAAAGCCCTATGAATGTATCAACAGTTTATTTAATCTCTTTTCCATTGCACAGTAGTATCTGACATTATACAGTCCATTAAACAAGCAGAGCTGTGTACTGGCTTTCTGAAATCTGCAGTGAAACACACCAAGGCACTCTGATTCCTTTATCTTCCATTCCCTTTGCCCTTTCATTTATTATTAGTGCTGTGCAAATATTACTAACCTGAGATAACTTTGTCCCATTTGCTATGCCGCTTTTAAAGAAAGTTCCTTCTTTTCTTTTTTTGAAAAGAAGTTTCATGGTTGGTACTTCTCCAGGGAAGAGAATGTTTCTATTTCTCGCTTGCTTGCGTTCTGATTGACAGCAAATCATTGCACATAAAATAATTTTAACTATAAAGAAATCAACATCCTTGCCTTTATTGATTTGTCTGTGGACTTTGTGGTAATAACTACATGGAAAAGTGTTAGAGAGACAGAGGGGATATACTAGTGTCTACAGAAGAAATCTACTAGAGTCCAAGTAGTATCAATTTTTCTTTTAAGAACCTCTGTTTTAAAGGTAATTTGGTTGGAACCTGACATATAAAATCTGAGCTCAGGAACCCATTTTGTTTTAAACCAAAGATTCTGAGTTTCAGAGGTGCTGAGCACCCACAATTTCTGTTGATTTCATTTTGAGTTGTGAGTGCTCAGCCCTTCTGGATATCAAGCCTGGAGTTTGTTTTAAATTGGCTTGACTATGTTAAGTAGTAGTGCCACTTCCAAGCCTTGATTTTTGAAGTGGCAGATCAGACCCTGGAAATCATGGGATTGGTTTAAAAATCCAAGAGATTTTTAAGAAATAATAAATTTAGGGTTCTTTTTATTTGCCTTCTGGGGTTTGATTCTTTAAGGTGCACTTGCATAGCGTTTTCTGGTTTTTCTCCACAACCAGAAGAACTAGATTTTTTTTTTTTTTTGTAACATGAAAGTAGATTCTCACTGAATCTGCAGGACCTGGGGCTTTGAGGAAAAAACCCAAATATCATGAGATTCGAGGGTGTCTGTCCTGTTGGCTGGCAGGCTCCCTGCAAGCCTCTGCACCGTGCAACTCCCAGGAAGCAGCCGGCATGTCCCCTCTCTGGCTCCTAGGCTTAGGGGCAGCCAGGGGGCTCCAAGTGCTGTCCCCACAGCTCCCATTGGCCAGAAACTCCAGCCAATGGGAGATGCAGGGGCAGCGCCTGCGGATGGGGCAGCTCGCAGAGCCGCCTGGTCGCACCTCCGCATAGGAGACGGAGAGGGGACATGCCGTTGCTTTCGGAAGCTACTTGAGGTAAGCGCCACCCAGAGTCTGCACCCCTGAGGGCCCCCCCATGTCCCAACCCCCTGCCCCAGCCCAGAGCCCCCTCCTACACCCCAAATTCCTCAGCCCCGGCCCCACTCCCAGCCGGAGTCCTCACCCTCCCACACCCCAACCCCCTGCCCCAGCCCAGTGAAAATGAGCGAATGAGTGAGGGTGGGGAGAGCAAGTGATGGAGGGAGGGGAGATGGAGTGAGCACGGGTGGGACCTGGGAGAATGGGTGGGGCATGGGCAGGGCCTCGGAGGAGGGGCAGGGCAAGGGTCTTCGGTTTTCTGAGAGTAGAAAGTTGGCAACCCTATGAAACTCACAATAAAATCACGAGAGTGGGCAACACTGGTTAGGTTCAAACAAATTTTCACTTGGTGATTTCAGGGTTTTTTTTTGTGGCCTTTCCAAATGCACTATATTTCCAATTTTTTAAAAATAGATATTTTGCTAATCACTAGTCTGTTCTGTGAACTAGTATCTTTGGGTATTTAAAGGGCTTTATTTTCCAAAGAATGCATCACCCAACCACTTTCATTTAGGTACCTAAATAAGAAGCCAGATTTTCCAGAGAGTTCAAGTCTCATTTAGGCACCTCAATAAAGTGTCCAGATTGTCAAAAGTGCTCAGCATTCAATCACTCCATTGAGGACATTGTAGATACTGAACACTTTTGAATAGCTGAATCTCTGGCCAGCATTAGGATTCTAGTTTCCTCTCTGTACACATGAAAGCTCCCATTCGTGTCAGTGTCAACAGGAGTTGTGAACATGGATGGAGGACAACAGAGCTATACAGTATATACAGAAGCTCTGTAGCACTCCTGCGTGCCATAGTTATGGCGCTCTTTAATCCATGTATTCATAGAATCATAGAATCGTAGAATCTCAGGGTTGGAAGGGACCTCAGGAGGTCATCTAGTCCAACCCCCTGCTCAAAGCAGGACCAACCCCAACTAAATCATCCCAGCCAGGGCTTTGTCAAGCCTGACCTTAAAAACCTCGAAGGAAGGAGATTCCACCACCTCCCTACGTAACCCATTCCAGTTCTTCACCACCCTACTAGTGAAAAAGTTTTTCCTAATATCCAACCTAAACCTCCCCCTCTGCAACTTGAGACCATTACTCCTTGTTCTGTCATCTTCTACCACTGAGAACAGTCTCAATCCATCCTCTTTGGAACCCCCTTTCAGGTAGTTGAAAGCAGCTATCAAATCCCCCTTCATTCTTCTCTTCTGCAGGCTAAACAATCCCAGTTCCCTCAGCCTCTCCTCGTAAGTCATGTGCTCCAGCCCCCTAATCATTTTTGTTGCCCTCCGCTGGACTCTTTCCAATTTATCCACATCCTTCTCGTAGTGTGGGGCCCAAAACTGGACACAGTACTCCAAATGAGGCCTCACCAGTGCCGAATAGAGGGGAATAATCACGTCCCTTGATCTGCTGGAAATTACCCTACTTATACAACCCAAAATGACGTTAGCCTTCTTGGCAACAAGGGCACACTGTTGACTCATATTCAGCTTTTCGTCCACCGTAACCCCTAGGTCCTTTTCTGCAGAACTACTGCCCAGCCATTCGGTCCCTAGTCTGTAGCAGTGCATGGGATTCTTCCGTCCTAAGTGCAGGACTCTGCACTTGTCCTTGTTGAACCTCATCAGATTTCTTTTGGCCCAATCCTCTGATTTGTCTAGGTCCCTCTGTATCCTATCCCTACCCTCCAGCGTATCAACCACTCCTCCCAGTTTAGTGTCATCTGCAAACTTGCTAAGGGTGCAGTCCACACCATCCTCCAGATCGTTGATGAAGATATTGAACAAAACCGGCCCCAGAACCAACCCTTGGGGCACTCCACTTGATACCGGCTGCCAACTAGACATGGAGCCATTGATCACTACCCCTTGAGCGCGACCATCCAGCCAGTTTTCTATTCACCTTACCATCCATTCATCCAGCCCATACTTCTTTAACTTGCTGGCAAGAACACTGTGGGAGACTGTATCACAAGCTTTGCTAAAGTCAAGAAATAGCACATCCACTGCTTTCCCCTCATCCACAGAGCCAGTTATCTCATCATAGAAGGCAATTAGGTTAGTCAGGCATGACTTGCCCTTGGTGAATCCATGCTGACTGTTCCTGATCACTTTCCTCTCCTTTAAGTGGTTCAGAATTGATTCCTTGAGGACCTGTTCCATGATTTGTCCAGGGACTGAGGTGAGACTGACTGGCCTGTAGTTCCCCGGGTCTTCCTTCTTCCCTTCTTTAAAGATGGGCACTACATTAGCTTTTTTCCAGTCATCCGGGACCTCCCCCGATTGCCATGATTTGTCAAAGATAATGGCCAATGGCTCTGCAATCACATCGCCCAACTCCTTTAGCACCCTCGGATGCAGTGCATCCGACCCCATGGACTTGTGCTCGTCCAGCTTTTCTAAATAGTCCCGAACTACTTCTTTCTCCACAGAGGGCTGGTCACCTCCTCCCCATACCGTGCTGCGGAGTGCAGCCGCCTGGGAGCTGACCTTGTCTGTGAAGACAGAGGCAAAAAAAGCATTGAGTACACTAGCTTTCTCCACATCCTCTGTCACTAGGTTCCCTTCCTCATTCAGCAATTCAGAAACCACACTTTCCTTGACTTTCTTCTTGTTGCTCACATACCTGAAGAAACCCTTCTTGTTACTCCTAACATCTCCGGCTAGCTGCAACTCCAAGTGTGATTTGGCCTTCCTAATTTCACTCCTGCATGCCTGAACAATATTTTTATACTCCTCCCTGGTCATTTGTCCAGTCTTCCACTTCTTGTAAGCTGCTTTTTTGTGTTTAAGACGAGCAAGGATTTCATTGTTAAGCCAAGCTGGTCGCCTGCCATATTTACTTTTCCTTCTACACATCGGGATGGTTTGTTCCTGCAACCTCAATAAGGATTCTTTAAAATACAGCCAGCTTTCCTCGACTCCTTTCCCCCTCATGTTATTCTCCCAGGGGACCTTGCCCATCAGTTCCCTGAGGGAGTCAAAGTCTGCTTTTCTGAAGACCAGGATATCTGTTCTACTGCTCTCCTTTCTTCCTTGTGTCAGGATCCTGAACTCGACCATCTCATGGTCACTGCCTCCCAGGTTCCCATCCACTATTGCTTCCTGTACTATTTCTTCCCTGTTTGTGAGCAGCAGGTCAAGAAGAGCTTTTCCCCTAGTTGGTTCCTCCAGCACTTGCACCAGGAAATTGTCCGCTACACTTTCCAAAAACTTCCTGGATTGTCTGTCCACCGCTGTATTGCTCTCCCAGGAGATATCGGGGTGATTAAAGTCACCCATGAGAACCAGGGCCTTGTTTGATGTCAGACCTATTTAGAGGTTGTCTTAATTCAAATTTGCATGTTTAAAATATTATAGGCCTGCTCCTGTTGAACGTAATGGGAATTTTGTCATTTATTTCAGTGGTAGTGGGATGAGGCCCAATATGTTGCTTAACTGGTATGCTACAAAAACCTGAACTGTAAGGAGTGGAGTTTGCTTGCAAATATGTAGGCAAGCATCCCATTTACCTTGTAAAATTTGCAACTGCCCATGGACAGGAATATACAGCAAATTCCTGTAGAGGATCTGTGTTACCGGATCAGATAGTATGATCAAGGCAAGAGCCCCGCAAAATGCAAAAATGTCAGTTGTGCCAACCCCAAGCATTTAAAAATCACGAATCAGACCCCCCAAATCATCAAATTCTTTTTTTGAAAAACTGGCTTTTTTAATTTGTCTTCTGGTTTTGTACCTTTGGGGTTCACATTTTCTAGGTTTTTATCGACAACAATTAAGGCTAGACACTTGCTTTTAAAAGAAAAGCTGAGATTCTCACATAATCACATGATTCCGTGAGCTGGAGCTTTAAGAAGAACATCAGATATTGCCAGACTCAGGATAAAATCACAAGAGCTGGCAATACCGGTATATATTCAAATGATCCCTTCTATCGAATCACCCTCTAGCATGCAATGTGTTTACCATCAGACTGCCAGATTGTGGCATTTAGCAACCCCGAGCAGGAGACAGTGCACAGTCACTCTGCCTTTGGGGATGCGCTGGGAGGATTGTGCCACCTTTCAGATGGTGAAGTCTGTTCACCCCAAACTGTTTGGTCCTGCTTGGTCCCTGCAGCCTTCTGAGAGATTTGGATACAGTGTGCTCCCCGGAGCTCGTGGACGGCTGAGGTCTGCGTGTGATGGTGTGTGTAAACCCTGCACTGGTGACAAAGAGGTTGAAGAGCTGCGGTGGGCAAGGCTGGCCCTGTGCTTCTGGCCCTGTCAGTCGTGTAAGCATCTGGCCCACAGTAAGGGGTTAGGCTGCTCGCTCCCTCCCTATACACAGCCAAGGACAGTCTGGTTTCCAGTGGCACTGCAGAGTTCCTTTATAGGGCATGCTGTGGTGTGTTCCTGGTGCAGTGTTCAATGAGACAAAATGAAAAAGCCAAGAGAGGGGAAAGTTTTTGGTTTTAAAATGTAGGAAGGGATTAATTGTAATAAGCCTCAAGCCAAGATACCTCTTCTGAGTGCGAGGAGAATTTAGAAAGCATTTTGTCAATATGATTCACCTGCTAGTGATTCAGAATCAAGTTGCTGAGAGAAAAGCAATGAAGGAAAAAGGCTAAAATGCCAGGGGAGTTAAAACCTCATTTTCCTAGAGCTCCGTCTCAGTCAAGAGTGGAGGACAGGGTGGAAGGAATGTGCGCCTATCGCCGAGTGTGTGTGCGGGGGGATCTGGCCGGGGGGGCATACCATGCTACATGTGGAGGAGCTATGGGAAGAAGTTATCCTTTTCACCAGCAGCTGCAGCAAGCTGAGAGGTGTCCAAAGCCATAGGAGTGTCCTTAGGGCCAGCCAGAACTACCTTTGGAAAACAGACTAAACTTTCAGCCTTGTTCATTTTTGTTTCACCGATCCTTCCTTCTGCTACCTAGACACAGGTGAATAGAGAGAATAAAATACTCGCGCTAAATAATGTGTGGTGAGTGCCCATGAGCACAAGTAAGGGTTGCCTTGAGCTAGCCCTTAGTAATCAGGCTGTGTGAGGTTATACAAAAAGAAATTATGTGAATTGTGAAAAGTCACTGTTACGGTGTACCCCATAAAGCTTTATGTGGAGAGGCTTATAAATGTATACATGATGTAACTGGAATATGTTTTATGCTACATGTGCCATGTAACATATCTCTGTGAAAGTTATGACCTACTGAATTTATTCCTCCTGTTTGTACGCATGTATCATTGTTGTAGTTGGAGTTATGAAGATTGGTTTTATAGTTGCTGGTTTTGTACATAGCCTTTGTAAGTGCCTGGGATCATGTTTGGAGGAAAGAATGTGCAAGTTAAGTACAAGCACTTAACAGACAAAAGAAGTTGCAGACCCCAATCCACATCGGGGCCTGGTCAGGAATGCAGCTGGTTGGACTGGTTACCGAGGGGTGCATGGACATGTGACTTGCCCATGTGATCCCAAAACTCCATGGTAACATGATGTTACACAGGGAGTGGAAAAAGACTATAAAAGCCCTTGGGAGACCCTTCCATTTTGGTCTTCAGCTGGCTAAAGAGAGAGACTCTCCACCCCCCAAGGACACACCTGAAAGAGACTGAACAAAGGACAAAGACAATAGAGGGGTGAGTGATTGCTGGACCCAGGCTAAGAGGAAGATAGCCTGTTTACTGGACCTAGTGAGGTTGTTATCTGTACCAGGGTGATTAGACATAGAACTGCGTGTTCTATTTTATTTTATTTAGTAATTCACTTTGTTCTGTCTGTCACTACTTAGAATCACTTAAATCCTACTTTCTGTACTTATTAAAATCACTTTTTACTTATTAAGTTGCCTGGAGTACGAGTTGTTACCTGGGGAAGGCAAACAGCTGTGCATATCTTTCTATCTTTGAAATAGAAGGCGAACTATTTATGAGTTTGCCCTGCATAAGCTTTATACAGGGTAAAACAGATTTATTAAGGGTGTGAACCTCTTTGGGAGTTGGGCACCTGGGTGTCAAAGGCAAGAGCGCTTCCAGGAGCCTTACAGTTGTTAGTGGACCTGGGTCTGTGTTTGCAGCAGATCAGTGGAATCTGGCTCAAAACAGACAGGATTCGGGAGTCCCAAGCTGGAAAAGGCCTGGAAGCAGGGGCAGAAGTAGCCTTGGCACACCAGGTGGCAGCACCAAGCAGGTCTCTGTGATCCCAACCCGTCACAGTCACCAACTGATAACCCTGGAGATTCTAGTTTATCCACAGGGTAGTTACACAGAATCGCAGAAGTAAGCAATGGCAAAAACCTACTAAGTTATTCAGTCCATTTTCTTGCCAATTAGAATTGTTTGAAACTTTTCATTGACCAAAAAATGTCTTTTCAATCAAAATGAGAATGTGTTTCAACTGGAAAATTACATGCTTTGAGAGAAAATTCCAAAATGAAATTAAAATTTTTGTTTCATTTTGAAAAAAAATCATTTTGGGATAGTGATTTTTTTATTTTTTCCCTTTCCATCACTTTTTAATTATTTCCCTGATCTTCCCCCAAAAAAGGGAGAGGGAAATTAAAAACAAAAGTCAAATACAGTAAATTCAAGACTTTCTCTGGTGGAAAAGAAGTAAATAAAACGAGAGAATGAGATGTGAGGAACCCACTTTCTTTTTCCACTGCAAAAATGTGTACAAGGGTAATATTTAAAAAAAAAGTTTCTTTCTTTTTTTACTCCCTCTTTTACCCGCCTTGGTTCCAATGGTAAAAAGGAGAAAAAAAATAAATGTAAGAGAAGTGGGAGGAAAAACATGAAAAAAAAATTGAATTAGAAGTTAAATGAAAATTTCCATTTAGGATCAGTTCAATATTTTAGTTGTGATTGTGGCAAAAAGGAAGAAATCCTTGAAAAGATTTCAAACAAAATATTCCGTGCAAATTATTTATTTTAACCTAGCTCTACTGCCATTGCAGCATTTTCCCCTATGGTATGTTTTCTAATATTTTGTCCAGTCTAGTTTTCAACAGGGCTTCCACCACTTCCCTTTGGAGAGTATTCCACAATCTAAGTCCTCATCTACACACACCAGCTGCACCAAAGTTTGTGTTCTGTGCATCCCTCCTATGACCAGTCCATTCAGACTATGAGTTTGAAATGCAACCAGCCACAGAGGTCAGTTCTTTAGCTCCAGGTGTAGAGATTCAAGCCTTCGGGCCTAGAGGTCCCAAGTTGAGTCCCAGTTATGTTGGTCAAGATGGCAGCCATCACACAAGACACGCTTATTTCAGTTGTTTAGAGACTATTATTTTGGTTTAGCTTAATTATCATTTAAAAAAATCGACAACCAAAATAAACCAAAGTGTAAACCAAACTAAGTGTGTCTCCATACAAACTTGCTGCAGTTTAATTAATCAGTTTAAAACCACACTTTTAGTTAAACCTCTGCAGTTTGCATGAAGATAAGGTTTTACTTTCAGGAAGCTTTTCCTGATATTCAGCGTAAATTTTCCTTTTCTGAATGTCTCTTAATACTGCAGGAATACAGTGGTGGAATAGGGCCCAGGATTTTTCTCCTCCCAGGAGCTTTATTATTATTATCCTAAGACAGCAGGTAATGTTACTGAGGTGCTGGTTCAATAAACATGGATAAGAAAGGGATCTCATTCCATTTGCAGGGAGAGAAGCAACACTCTAATGATGCTTCACTCCAGTGGTTTTCAATGTATCAGGCAGCCTCTTCTTGGCAGCTCATATCCTGTGTTCTCTTCAGCAATGTCTGCAAACAAAATGTCATTTGTGAAGCGGCATTTTAATAAATCCATTCTGTAGCATATATACTCTGTATTCAAAAGGTTTATGGAAAGGGTTATCATAGAGGAAATCTGTTTCGGAATTCCCCCAAACCTCCTGACCTGTTCCATCTTGAGCAACGCAACTCTTTGTGTTCCAACACATCATACCTCCCAAAGCTTTAATAACATCCAGAAACAAATTCAAGCAGATGACCCACGACCAGTCTTCATCCAGACCCTAAGGACCAAACTTGTAGAATCTCACCAACTCCAGGCTTCTATGCATGGGTCTTCAGTGTGGCCAACCCTTGCAATATCACATGCTCTTCTTAAAGCCTCAGTTCCTATGGTAATGTGATTTACATGAGGAGCTCAGATTTCATTTTAAAGTCAGCTTCTAGTCCTTATGGTTACATAGAAGAGCTTCAAAATGTGCACCGAGTGTCTCTCAAGGGCTCAAAAACCAGATGACAAATAAAAAGACACAAAATTTTAAAATCTCAAGCGTTTTAAGCCAGCCTCATGATTTTTGGGGACCTGACTCATGATTTTGGAGCCATGGGAGTTGGCAATACTGGTTGTGATCTCTAGCCCAACTTGTTTTGCCTAATATCAAACCCACTCCAGGGTTTTGGGTTTCATCTCTTCTTAGGAGATGCTCTTGATCACAAAACTTTTTTAAAAAGGAGGCAGAGGAAAAAATCCATCTAAAAATGATAAAGTGAAAGATAGACTGGAGGGCAGGAGGAATGAAAATGAAAGACAAACAGTTGAGAAGAGAGAGAGAAAACTGTGAATGGAAAAAGTAAATACAGTATATTGGAAGATAGGAAAGTAGGATAATAGGAGTTGCCAAACTGTACCAGACCATCTAGTCAAGTGTCCTGTCTCTGGGCACAGTACCAGATACTCCATAGGAAGGAATAAGAAACTCCACATTGGAGAATTATGGAAATAGCTGCTTATAGGGAAAGCTTCTTTTCCCCCCAAAAAATCGATGTTTTTTCTTATGTCTTTTTTTTCATCCTCTAATATAACTGACTATTCTTATCAGTCTACTCTTTGTCTGAATCCCATTAAGCTCGTTGCCTCAGTGATATTGTGTAGCGATGAGTTTCACAGGTTAATTACGCATTATGTAAAATAAATTCTTTTATCACGTTTACATGTGTTGCCTTTCAGTTTAATTAAACATCCCTGTGTTCTTCCATTAGGAGCTTTGAGTAATCTAAATAATTGTTCCATTTCATGAATATGTTAAACAGCATGGGCTCTAAAACAGGGTCACTTTATTTTCAACGTGGTTGACAGTGTACTGACCACCCACATGGCAAGTTTAAGGTATTGCCTGTTTATGGAAATGAACTGTTTATTTTTCTAACGTGTCTTTTATTTTACATGTGGATTTTAGGGTTTTTTGGAACAGGTTAATCAGATATTCCATCTGTTTTTAAATGTTGCTAGCTGAGTGTGTTTGCAGGGAATGTGTGAACTGGAGCAAAGCCACGTTGAATAGAACTTGTTGCTGCTGGTCTCTCTGCTTCCTTGTGGCGCTGGGGGTGTTGGTGCTGAGGGTCGAAGAACCAATACCAAGTCCAGTGCCCAGAGATGTGCTAGAATTAACCCTCTATCCCTTGGTTTCAAAGTTAACCTAGAGTGCTGTCAAAAGAGACGATGCAATTATTTGGCTATTCAGTCCATGAACCATTTCTGGTAACATGGATAGGTTGGTTCCTGCTTGATGCTGAGCGCTTTGAACTTGTATTTAAGTCAGTGGTAATTCAGGGTGCTTAACACTCAGATCTTTGCAGCATACTACTCAGGCCAGGTCTACACTGGAGTGTTTTATTGGTATAATTATATCGGCACATACTATACTGGCCAAGTACTTCTATACCAGCAAAACTGTGCTTTTGCTGGCATTGCTTATTCCAGCTCCCTTAAGTGGAACAAGCTCTACCAATAAAAACGCTGTGTTGCCAGTATACCTGTGTCTACACTAGGAACTTGTGCTGGCACATCCCTGTGTGTTAGGGATCCTCTTCACATCTCTGACCAACATAGCTATGCTATGCTATGCTATGCTATGCTGGCTTGAATCTGTAGGGTAGATCTGGCCCAAGATTTTACCTGTGGCCTGAGACCCTGGCTTACTTTGCTGACTAACCTACAGAAAACTACAAACTGCTGAAATGGAGATCATTGTTCCACTTGGGCAAGGATAGCACAGTCTGGTATGTTCTGAGGGACAAATCCTACTCTCCGTACTCTGGTGTTAGTCTCATTGACATCAGCCGAACCATGCGCACTAGGAAGGAGAGTAGGAATTGTCTCTAAGATCCTTTGGAAGTCCATCTGAGACAAAGCCACAGATCAAAGGCAATCATTTCTGTTATCTCCTGGTTTTTAGCTTGTGCAATTGGAGGATTTTTTAAGGCTTCCATTGAAAAAAAATCTAAAAATGTTGCCTTTTCCTGTCCCTGGTAAATCCCTGCTTGGGGGCAAGGCACATGTTAGTGTAGCAGTGGGCACATTTTACTACTGCTTGAAGCAAGTGCCCCGTTAGAAACGGAGAATGAAATCCTGGCCCCATTGAAGTCAATGGGACTTTTGCCACTGATTTTATTGGGGCTAGGATTTCACCCAGAGTGTTTTGAATGGTGCTGATGCAAAACCAAAGGAACTCCTCCTTCCCAGGTGTCTGCTCCTTCTGGCTCAGTGTAAGCTCTGTTGTGCTGCCACGCAGCGATGGGGAAAAGAAAGGCACCATCTGAAGAAGCAGAGCCAACTCTCTGATTTTGATGATGAATCTGCAGATGGCTCATCGTGGCTGTGGGGCTTGTGTGCATTTCGCATTCCAATTTATGTGAAGTTTGTAGTGAACAGTTTGGTATGAGTTACCATGGCTGCTGTATCAGCTGCTTCGGAGGCAGGGGTAAGGACCGCAGATGTGGAATAATCTGCCCCTCACATTAGACCTCATCCTCATCTCTAATAGCTAGAGACTGACTTAAACCCTGAATCATGAGGCTTAATATCCTTCCAACATTTTTGTTAGCATTAGCTATTATAACTCTGGATAGTCTTGTTATCTGTATGACTGCCCAGTCCACATGACCGGCAATCGGCAGTGCTGGAACAAACAGGGACTTTAAAAAAACAATCAAAAACTGAGTCGAATGATGCAGCCTATATTCCAGCCTCTTTGTAATGGTGATGTGCATTTGTTTGCTTTACA
The DNA here is from genome assembly GCA_033296515.1 of Macrochelys suwanniensis. NCBI lineage: Eukaryota > Metazoa > Chordata > Testudines > Chelydridae > Macrochelys > Macrochelys suwanniensis. The sequence continues at coordinate 12,722,008 of CM065780.1, read as the reverse complement.
TTTTTTTTTTCATCTCTTAGGTGATAATTGCTGCTCAGACTACACGCTTCATCCTTGAAATTAGAGATGGAAAAGACCTATTAGCTCATCCAACCAATCCCCTAGCCACGGCAGGATTCTTCACTGCAGAACATTTTTCTAGTACTATCTGGTTTTAAAAGCTTGGGGTCTCTGCCACTTTCTTGGGAGACCATTCCAAGGCTAAATATGTCTCACTGGCGAGAAGGCTTCACTGATATTCAACCTCATTTTCCCTGTCTACATTTCATCCCATTACCCCTATTATTCCACCCCTCTTTGACATACTGAACAGATCTTTCCTTACTTGGGGCCTGATTCTCCACTGCCTTGCATACACCTTTGTCATCATTTACACCTGAGCAAAGTGGGTGTAAAATGCTACTATCAGTATACACCCAAGTATAAGTGATGGCACAACATTCAAGTGAATGCAAAACCAGCCCCTTCATGTTTCCAGTCTCCAGATCCATGTAAAGTATTAGCATGTCCCCTTTAGTCATTACTTAGGCAAGTTAGATATATTTAGCCCTTTTAATGTCTTGGTATGAATCCCTGCAGTCCCCTTGATCATTGTATTGCTCATCGTGGGACTCCTTTATGCCCGTCAATATTGTTGTCGAGATAGCTCCAGGGGCTCCAACACATCATAACTTATTTCATCATCTGTTTCATTGTCAAAGTCCTTGTGGAATTTCTTTCTTACCATGCCAGGATATTTAGGGGGCGGGAGAGAGAGCCACCTACGCTATCAGTATGTGTAGGTTAAGAAAAAAACCCAACCAGTGCATGTAGCCAGTATTGAGCCAGCTGAGATTTGTGAAAGCACTCAGCTTTGGCCTCCCCCGGGGGAGATTTACCATCGACTTCAATGGCAGGAGAATTAGGCCAGCACTCAGTGCTTTGGAAAACCCCACCCTTGCTGCTTTTCTGATAGCTGCATTCTGGGTGAGGACTTTTTGAACACGCAGTTGTAAGAGGAGTTGAGGTATCACCACACACATCCCCTTCTGGCAGAAGAGAACAGACATTTAACTTGTCATTTCTTGCTTTTTTTATAGAGCTAGGAGGAGCCACGGGTGAATATGTGTTACTGGTCCCCTCCTGTGCTTGATCTGTGGCTGTGGAGGAGTCAGTCGCAGCTCAAACTAGGGAGCTTTAGCTCATGTTGCGGCTCACACTTTTAGTGCTGTTGGTCCCTAGTTCAGTCCCCAGTGTGTTATCCAAGATGACAGCCATCACGCTGACATTAGCTCTTTTTTCCTCCATTAGGAAGCAAACATGAGGGATAACAGAGATGGTGGATTTTAAGCTTTTGAAGGCTCAGACGATGTGATTAACACCCAGGTGTGTGTAGAGCACGGTGCAGAGATGCTCCCCCCCAGAGGGAGCTCCAAGAGGGAATGCACATGCATGCGGCACAGTCTCTTACAATCCTCCACTTTGTGAAATGGCCCTGCTTGGGTTATCCATGGAGAATGAGCCTGTGACAGGCAGCACTGAAAGCATGAGCCTCTATCCCTTGAGTTAAGGTGTAAAGATTGTTAGCTAGATGCTGGAACAGACTGGTTAACCTCTGCTATGGACCAGCCACTAGAGGGGGACAGATGCTCCCACTCTGCCACTAGGGGTTACACTTGCTCTCCCGGGCAACTCCATGGACCAGTGCAGGGATCAGGGGAGGCAGGGTCATGTCGTGGCCTCCATCTCCTCTCTTTGGGGGTGGTTTGTAGCACAGGCTGGTAGGAGGGAGCAGGGCCTGCACTGCCCTGAGTGCAGGAGCTACATTTGTGTCCTGTCCTTGCATGGCATTGGGGAGGAGGGTGGAAGAGGCAGCAAATTGTATTGACCAAGCCAGACAGAAGTAGGTCAGTACAAAACTCAAATAAATGCCTTTCTGAGCTTGCTGACCAGGAGGGCACTTTCTCTGCACACAGCTGAAGTGCCGTGTATCTCCAAACTCCCTGCTTAGCTGCTTCTTCCTCTTTCGTGTAGCTTTAAAAAAAGCAATGTGAGATGTCCAAGTCTAGATTTTCAGGTAAAGCAGAGTGGATGGCAGAGATACCATCAGGAGGATCTGATCGATTGGGACATTGGTTAATGAGATGTTCCGTAGTTTGAAGGCCGTTTCTGCAGCCACACATAGGATTGTGTCTCAGTCTCCTTTAGTGGAGGAGGTAGGCACATCTCTTGTGTGATATGTGTGTGATATGCAGCTGCAGTTCAAAGTGGATCATATTTTCCATTGGAATGAAAAGCCACTCGTTTCTTTGTCTGGGTCCTTGAAGAGCTGTTTGTTTGGGATGTTGATGTCCATCCATCTTGCTTGCCATTGATCTTTGGGGGGAAACGCCGAGTCTTCGAGCTCGGCGCTGCAAGCTGAAAAAGTTTTTCCGGATTTGACTTAGAATTTTTATTTAGATCTGCATCTTTTGGACGGACCTTGTTCTCTCAAATGTGATGGGACTCCTGAAGGATTCTCCTGTCCCAATGAATTTGGGGTGGGTGGATGTGCACCAGTACAGGAAGTCACGGTTGTGGCATTGATTTTTCTGTGCCTGAAATTATCCATATGGCACTGTTAATTTGAGAGTTGGCACATGATGCATGGGAGCTACTCCTGGCCTATGTGAGTCTGAGAATGTCAGGGAAGTGAGATGCTGCTAATACACAAATTATGCTCCCGAGTCTGAATGCCAGCTGTTGCAGTGGGGTCATGTAGTTGTTTATTTTTTTAAAAATAATAGTGGAGCTTGTATTCAATGGGTTGCTCAGTTTTGCTCCCTCTTTTCCAGACTGCCTGCTCAAATCAATAAGCTTTTTGTCCTCAAAGTCTCTTTCCCAGTGTTTATTATATACCACAGAGGGAGGCCTGCCCAATTTTGAACGTAAAGCCTTTAAGGTAGCATTCATATCCTGTCAATGTCTGTCCCATCTGATTGGCCTCCCCACTGTTTTCCCTGCAGTGGAGGAGGGAGTTCTAAAATTATTCCTAGATCCTGGAGAAAACTCTTGTCTTGATGTCCTCCATATCTTTATATCTTGACACTGTTGAATCTCACTCCTGAAAGCACTGGGCTCCCAGACCATGAAAGAAAAATTGCGAAGAGATCTCCACATCTGTCTCGGGAGTTGTTCAGAATCACATCCCCTTGGGCCCCTTCAGCTTGAGAGAGGCATGTGTCAAGATCTGCTTTGTACAGAGGGAAGTCAGGGAGCCCATCACAGTTCCCCGATTCTCAAGTTTCCCTGACTCCAGTATAAATCAGAGCAGCCTATGGACATGGCTCTAACTTATGCCAGCCAGCTGAGAATTGGGGGCGTGCAAGAGTACTTTGCCTCACCCCATTGCACCTCCTCATACTCCGTATACCAGGGTGAGGGGAGCAGATGGTGTAGGAGCCAGCTAGGCTGGCTTTATGCTACACTTGGGAATTCTCTGCTGGCCAGGTAGTGCTACATTGTGGGCACTTCACAGAACCTGGGAAAGAGAATGTGACTCAGTGTAACTCTATAAACAATTGCTCTCAAACGTATACTGAACTGTGCAGAGCTGACTACTGGTGGGGCATATGCTGTGAAAGAGAGAGAGAGAAACCCAACGCATGCACAAACGGAAGTATAGAATGATCCCATACAGAAACCCATGCTGTGGAGATGGCCTGGGCTGGATGTACTATGAACTCTTGTGCTTTGCATGCCACAGTCCAGCAGGATGGCCTGTGAACATGAGCTGCATCTAACTGAAACAGTCCAACTAGAATAGAAGGAAAACTCAACAAAATCCCATAATTCTGGCTTGCTTGGAAATTTGTACGCCGGTGGGAGTACCATATACCAAAGCACCTTAAAGCGACTCTTGGTGGTGCAACATTGTTTCTTCTCATCCTTTGTTTAATACATTTAAAAAATGTGCCTGTAATGCTCAGGCTTCCAGTTGCCCTTTGCAAACTTACAAAAAATAGTGGAATTGTACAGATGTACCTGAGGGCAAAATTTGCAGAATCCATGCAATGGTCATGTTCCAGAAGACAGACAGACAACGTGCTTGACATTCAAGTTCCAGCATGAATCTGCAGGCATGCCAATTAGAAAAACCATCACTTTATTTACAAATTTGATCTGGAAGCCAGTGAGACCCAAATGTCCCAATATAATTGACTATGCATGGGTGCAGTCTGTTGCGGGACCAGTCCCGAAAATTACTGTAAATGACTGTAATTTCATTAGACCAATTTTGCCATTTATTCCTGGAATTTAGAGTCCTCTTCTCCTACAAATTGTGCCCTAACTGCTGACTGCACCTGCCATTCCTTTGTTGCAAGTGGCTTCAAAAATAGATGGAGCTTTAAACTGATTGGGTGTAAAGAAATGAGTATTTGCATTTCCCATTGGTTTCAGAAGAACCCACAAGCCCTATTAATCAATCTAAATTAAGATGAAGCATCTTGAGGTGATTGGATGGAGGCCAAAAATAGTCCCCCTTTTCCACCCAAGAACACTAACGACTATTTCAATTAGATTAATTTCTAAAATTGGAAGGGATGAAAGGAGAGCTGGAATAATTGGCTTTTTAGTTAATTGGAAGTTAGAAGCAGAATCAGCTCCATTAATTGTGTACGATAAATTTGTTGGTGGTATTTACAAAGAGTGCCTGATATTTTAAAGTATTTCTTAATGAGTCCTGTAATCTGCCTCCCTCTCCTCTACCATGCACTGATAATTCCATCACAAAAGAAGACAGCAGCTGTATCAGTTAGATGGTAAGGCTGTTTCACCCCTGTGATTTTACTGATTTTCATGCTGCGTTTTAAGAATTGTCACTCGGGGCAACGTTGAGTTGGTGACATGCTAAACAATTTGGCAGGGATGTAAGCACCTCACAACATGAATCTGCCCATCCATGATGACACTTAAAAACCAGAGCTGAGTGAATACACCAAAACAGCCCTTGCGAATGATCCTCGGACTTCCACATGGTTCTTCACTTCTGCTTTTTATTTGCTATGGCTGTTCTTCAGGGGTGAAAGTCACCCCATGTGATGATGTGCACATAAGAGGCACATGTAATCTAATCTAATGTGATTTATACTCCTGACCATCCCTGTAGTGCAGGGGTGGGCAAACTATGGCCCATGGGCCACATCTGGCCCGTGGGACCTTCCTGCCTGGCCCCTCCCCCGCTGTTCCCCTCCCCCGCAGCCTCAGCATGCCGCCAGCGCTCTGGCTCGCTGTGGGTGGCGTGGCTGGCTCCGGCGGGGCCTGAGCTCCTGCCGCTCTGAGCAGCATGGTAAGGGGCGGGGCTGCGAGCTCCTGTGGGGCAGTGTGTCTAGCTCTGGTGGGCCACGCGGTCGCCAGACCCCTTACTATGATCTGAATGACATGGTAAGGGGGCCGGGGCCGGGGAGTTGGATAAGGGGCAGTGGGGTGGTGGATGGGGCGGAGCTTCTGGGGGGGGGTCAGGGGATGGGGAACAGGGGGGTTGGATAGGCGTGGGAGTCCCGGGGGTCTGTCAGGGGGCGGGGGTGTGGCTAGGGGGCGGGGCAGTCAGGGGACAGGGAGCGGTGGGGGGTGAGGTCTTGGGAGGGCAGTTAGGGTGGGGGGTCTTGGGAGGGGGCAGTCAGGGGACAAGGAGCAGGGGGCTTAGATAGGGGGTGGGGTTCCGGGGGGGTCTCTGGAGGGGGTAGTCAGGGGACAAGGAGCAGGTGGGGTTGGATGGGTTGGGGTTTTTGAGGGGGGCAGTCAGGGGGCGGGAAGTGGGTGGGGGTCGGATAGAGGGTGGGGCCAGGCTGTTTGGGAAGGCACAGCCTTCCCTACCCATCCCGCCATACAATTTTGCAACCCCGATGTGGCCCTCAGGCCAAAAAGTTTGCCCACCCCTGCTGTAGTGCCTGAACACCTGACAGGTAAAATCCCTGGCAATAGTGAAGTCCTTGAATGGACTACATGGAGTCTCTGGCACTTCTCCCCTTTGGGGTCAAAACTCTGGGGGAGTGTTTATAATTTGGGGTCTTGGTTGGTGTTTAGGGTGTCTCTCGTGATGGCCCTTTACATAGTGGTGAATTTCACCTTGAATGTGTGAACAGTAGTATTCATTCTTCATTATTTGCTGTTAGCTGTTCCCTGTTAATCATTTGTTTTACTCTTCTAATCAGAGCCCAGAAATGATACATTTGCTAGTGAAGGAAGGACCATTTTCACCACCATCACAGTGTTGCATTGGTTGGAGGATGCATGGCACAAGATTATTGTCCGCGGTGGTGCTGAAAATGAGTTTATCGTGGTAACATTAGCAGTTAAATAGTTTGAGTACTGATCCCAGGAGATTCATGGCTGAGACGTCTTTTCATTGATAGGTCAATTTCTTTGGGTAAGCAGGGCTTAAATGTAGACTGGGCTTTGTGTTGCTGTTATCAAATCTAGACCAGCCAGATGGTGAACTCTAGCTCTCTCCTTCTGTCTTCTCTCTAGAATGCCAGTTGCAATCACCAGTCATATTGCTCAGATTCTAGAATGCATGATTCTCTTCTGGTGCTTCCTGCATGTGTTAACTCTTAAGCCAGTGGCTAGAATTCTCTTTATTCTCCAGCCAGGACAAAACATTAATTACTATGACTTAATTCTGTAGAAAATCCCACCTTCGTATCCTTGAATCCCTTCTTTATAAAGTGGCTAGATTTTAATATGATACAGATCTTTGACCAAGGTAAAATAATTTAAGCCTCTGTTGACCTACTGCAGCATTTGCCAAAGTCTAACAAGCCAAATTAAGCTAAACCGCTCTTAAACCAGTTGCATAATGTTCATACCAAGAGATTGCACTGATTTAACTAGATCCCAAACTGATTTAGTTAAATCAATGCACTTTCTATGTAGAGATAAGCCCTTAGGCTGCCATTGGGTCTGTGCAGGTGGACTCCTATGCCTACGCAGTGCCCCATTGACTTCAATGCGTGTGTGTTGGATCCAGAGGCAGGATCAGGCTCTATACCTGTATTAGACTAAAGCAGCGGTTCTCAAACTTTAGCAAACCGAGAACTCCCCTTTTGATATAAAATTTTTGGGGACTCCCCATACCCCCCTGCTCAGCCTTGCCCTGCCCCTTTTCTGAAGCCCTGCCTCCTGCTCACTCCATCCCACCTCCCTCCGTCACTCATTCTCCCCCATCCTCACTCACTTTCACCAGGCTGGGGCAGGGGGTTGGGGTGTGTGTGTGGGGGTGCAGGGTGAGTGCTCTGGGAGGAAGTTTGGGTGTGGGAGGGGGTGTGGGTTGGGGTGCAGGAGGGGGTAAGGGCTCTGGCCGGGCAGCGCTTACCTTGGGTGGCTCCCGAAAGTGACTGGCACATCCCTCTGGCAGCAGCTCCTAGGCGGGAGGGTCAGGGGTTCTCCGTGTGCTGCCTCTGCCCACAGGAACCACCCCCGCAGCTCCCATTGGCCGCAGTTCCTGGCCAATGGAAGCTGTGGGGTTGGTGCTCGGGGCAGAGGCAGCACATGGAGACCCCCTGCCCCTCGTGCTGGCCAATTCCAGGAGTGGTGCAGTGCCAGGACAGGTAGGTAGCCTGTTCCCCGGTGTGCTTGGAGGGAGAGGGAGGAGTTGAGGGAAGGAGAGGGAGGAGTTTCTCAGCAGGGCTCGCGGACCCCCAGGAGTATCCTTAGGAACCCCCAGGGGTCCGTGGATCCCATTTGAGAAATGCTGGACTAAAGGAAAACTAGAATTTATAGGTGTTAAATTAGCAACCATAAAATTCCCATGTAGTGCTGTTCAAAAATAGCAAGTAGAATTCATAGAATCATAGATTAGGGTTGAAAGAGACCTCAGGAGGTCATCTAGTCCAACCTCCTGCTCAAAGCAGGACCAACCCCAACTAAATCATCCCAGCCAGGGCTTTGTCAAGCCTGACCTTAAAAACCACTACGGATGGAGATTCCACCACCTCCCTAGGTAACCCATTCCAGTGCTTCCTCCTAGTGCAATAGGTTTTTCCTAATATCCAACCAAGACCTTCCCCACTGCAACTTGAGACCATTGCTCCTTGTTCTGTCACCTGCCACCACTGAGAACAGCCGAGCCCCATCCTCTTTGGAACCCCCCTTCAGGTAGTTGAAGGCTGCTATCAAATCCCCCCTCACTCTTTTCTTCTGCAGACTAAATAAGCCCAGTTCCCTCAGCCTCTCCTCATGTCATGTGCCCCAGCCCCCTGATCATTTTCATTGCCCTCCGCTGGACTCTTCCAATTTGTCCACATCCGTTCTGTAGCAGGGGGCCCAAAACTGGATGCAATATTCCAGATGTGAACTCACCAGTGCACAATAGAGGGGAATAATCACTTCCCTCGATCTGCTGGCAATGCTCCTACTAATGCAGCCCAAAATGCCGTTAGCCTTCTTGGCAACAAGGGCACACTGTTGACTCATATCCAGCTTCTCGTCCACTGTAATCCTGAGGTCCTTTTCTGCAGAACTGCCAATTATCCAGTCGGTCCCCAGTGACAGTCATGCCCAGTGACAGCATAGTCTAGTGCAGGGGTCAGCAACCTTTCAGAAGTGGTGTGCCGAGTCTTCATTTATTCACTCTAATTTAAGGCTTCGCGTGCCAGTAATACATTTTAACACTCTGGGGTTCCAGCCACCGGCTCCTGCCAGCCGGGGTCTCAGCCCGCTGCCAGCCTAGGGTTCCCTTCACCCAGGCCAGCAGCGGGTGCTGAGTGGGGCCAGCGGCGGGACCCCGGCTGACAAGGGGCCATCAGCTGGAATCCCTGAGCTGTGGTGGGCTGAGCGGCTCAGCCCTCCCCCACTCTGGGGTTCCAGCCACCGGCTCCTGCCAGCCAGGGTCTCAGCCTGCTGCCAGCCTGGGGTTTCCTTCACCCAGGCCAGCAGCGGGCGCTGGGTGGGGCCAGCGGCGGGACCCCTGCTGGCAGGAGCCTGCGGTGGGAATACCAGAGAAGCAGTGGGCTGAGCGGCTCAGCCCGCCCCGTGCCATCAAAAATCGGCTTGCATGCCACCTTTGGCACGCGTGCCATTGGTTGCCAACCCCTGGTCTAGTGGATAGAGCACAGAACAGGGCATCAGGAGCCCTAAGTTCTAGCTGTTCTGTTGCCACTGAGCTTTGTGTGACCTTGGGCAAGTCATGTCACCTCCCTGTGCCTCTGTTTTTCCATTTTACCTTTTATTTTTCGTGTTCATTTAGCTTGCACGCTTGTTGGGGCAGGGACTGTCTCTTACTATGTATATGTACCACCCCTAGAACAATGGGTCCCTGATCTTGACTCAGGACTTCAGGCACTACTGTGATACAAATAATAATTATTAATAATCCAAATTTACTAAAATGGTGTGACTGCTCATTCAGAGCCACTCTGCCTCACATTAACTTCAATTTTTGTGACCTGTTAGGGAAATGAGAATTCAACATGTGCAGGTTAGGAATTGGGTCTGTTTCATTATCCAACATGATTCTTGTTGAAATGAAAGAGGAGTTGCGAAAGGTGTGGATTGTAAACAAAACCATGTCCGAGAGAAAACAGGCTAGCACCAAAAAATGGTTATCATTTAAAGCAGACTACCAACCAAACTTTATGGGAGTTGAATACAAAATTAGACCAATTTACAAATAAGCACACAGGAAGAAAAAAACCCAGAACAGCACTGATTTGCACCATTGTTGCCAATCCCAGTAAAAAATCTGGGGCTGAATGAGCACGGACTTAGGTCCCTGCAGTAAAGTCAATGGGACTCTGCAGAGAAACAAGGCTTCGCCTGCAGGGACCAGTTGAAGGACAGGGGCCCCACCAGCCATCTCACCCCTATAGGTAACCACTGCATTTCAGGGTTGAGGCACACTGTTAGTCACCAAGTAGATGCCTTGCTCAGATATTTCAGTGATGAGCATAGCATAATAACCTAGGTCAATAGCATCTGTTCTGTGGATAGAGGATTTCACTCTTCAGGGGTCTTGATCCAGCACCTTTAACAAGCAACACAATATTTTCCTAACAGAAATACCCATTTTATAAGACTGTAAGGAAAGCCAAAAATATTAAATCTGGGCTACACAGGCTTTAACTGAAAAAAAATATGGATAATCAAAGCCTCCTAAAGCATGAACCGGTGATTTGTTGATTTAAGCCTGGGTGAACACACAGCAGCCATCAGCGCTTGTTTTATCCGCTACTCCAGAAATATATCTGATCAACTCTTGTGGTCTTTCCTTACAGACAAGTCTCTCGCGCTATGTCGTGCTAAGTATAAGACTTGAGAAAACACTTGACTGTCCCTTTTAAAAATCCTTCTGCTGGACATAACCTGCAGTGTTCCATTTATTAGAATTTTATCCTCTTCTTCCTCCTTGACTTCCTTCCCCCCCTTCTCCCCCTCATGACAGATCCCTGTGGTAATAAAACCTTTTCAGCCTGCGGTGTTTGCCTTCATGGTTCTCTTTTCACTGACTGCCTTTTAGTTAATTTTCAGTTTGCTCATATATATATTCCATGACTCTGCCTGTTTTCCCAGGAGATGCTAGACAATAACCTCCCACACTGCAGTTGAAGGGCTTTCTGAAAATGTATGTGGGGGGAATTAGGCAAGGTGAGAACTAACTAATGCTAATTAATTCACAACCTTTGTATTATTCAACTACACTACCTTATTTAAAGAGTAGACGCAACTCTCATAATGCCAGTGCTCTGGGTAATATTAATATTCCCTTCATGTAGGTCTGAGCAAGTCGCCTCACATTGCCGTGTTCACGCTCCCAGATTAAAAGGTCAGAGCTAGTGGTATCTATACAAGTTTTTCCTAGTTAACAATCAGAACAAAATGATGGTAAAAATGGAAATGGTGACACTAGATGCTAATGAAAAATACCCACTATAGTTTGTACAGAGAAGCTTTCCTCAAGAGGAAGAGATATGCACAGATATAGGCCCTAATGCTCTCCGTGTCAATATCTAGTTCTGGCTCCCTGATTCTCTGGGCTGATCTGTGCCATCTCTGATCACAGCAGCCTATGCTAGCTGGCAATTGCCTCCAGGGAATCATGTGTCATCTGGGGACAGACCTAGTGCAGCATATTCCAGCCATAACCCACCCTACCACTGTCCTGCCCCCTTCGTCAGAGCCAAATGGGGAGGAGTGGCGGAAATGCTGGCTCGGTGCCAGCTGAGAGGTCCCCCATAGGAAGGGAATTCTCTGATTGGCTGCTTTCTTGTCTCTTTGGGCTTCCAGAACAACATCAGATGGCCAGAATGCAAGAGAGAATCTGGCCCATAAAATACATTTCTTTTCCATAGGCAAATTATTGTAGTAACAAACTCACTGATGGTGAACAGTAAGTTTGCAAGAACAGTCATAAACACTACATATTTATGACATCATTACAAGGGCTGCAGCATTCAATTAGGCAGAGCAATGGTGCTACAAAGGACCTTCAGCTCCCTTGCTATAATCTATCCAGTTTCTTAACACACGTGATCCAAATTATTCTGAACCTAATTAAATGTCTCACAGCACACTACTGCAGTTTAAAACACACAACTCCTTACTGCTTTCCATAGTATACCTATGGAATCGAAGGCATGGTGTTAAGTCATAGGGCACTGGATTGACAAAATCCAGTTATTACTATGCTCCGGCTGCACTGGCCAGGGAAACAGTATTAATGCAATCCTTAAACATGGTAATTGCTAGAAAGGTGCTGACAGGATTTCAGTAGTAATGATGCGCACAATTCTCGTAATTCAGTAAGAATTCTTCCTTAATCTCAAACACTCCCAAAAGCCATTTAGAACATAAATAACTCATGTATGCCTGCCTAGTTAGGAGCAGAGCTAGGTGAAATATAGATTTTTTTTGTTTGTTTGCTGGCAATTCCAAAAAATAAAATGAGAAAATGAAATTGTTGCCCCTCAAACTGAAGGTGAAATTTTCTGACAAATTGAAAAATAAAATTGTTTTGGGTCAAACAACACGTTTCATTTTGATTTTGGGCATTATTGTACTTTAAAAAAAAACAAATTAAAAGAAATTGCCAAACAAAGTAACATTAAATAGAATAATTGAAATGTTTTGATTTGAAAAATTGAAATGTTTTGATTGGGGCGGGGGGTTGACTGAATCAGTTTGGTGAAATTGATGTGAATGCGTGAACTTTTTCAGCATTTCCGAATCTGCATTGTTTGCTGGGAAAAGTTTTAGTCCAAAAATTTCATCCCGCTTTAGTTAGGAGTTCATAGGAGCCACGATGAGATCAACTCCTCATCCCAGTGCCTTACCATCCCACTCTCAAAGGAGACAGGCCATGTGGAGCAAGTCTCTGTGCAAGTGAAGTGGCATCATCCTATGAAAATTTGCCAGGAGTTGATGCTTCTTAAACCAGCCCTTACCCCCATACGTGCCTTGCCAAAACCCACAGTGCCCCAGTAATTGGGAATTCAAATGAAAGAGCTTCTTTGGGTTCGGAGTGCTGAGAATGGGATTGTGCCCCATGGCACCCTGGCTATTTCTTAATGTGGTTAGAGTTTCCATTCCTCTCATTTCCCTTGCATTGTCCTGTGTGAGTGTGTGTGGTAGGGAACTGGGAAGCTCTCTGGTGACTGTTTTTTTTTCTTTGGTTTATACCACTGCCTAATGCTAATCTCTAGAGCCATTTTAAGTCTCTCTTGGCACACCCCCAGTGAAGACTCCCGTTAGAGTTCTTTTCTCCATACATTGTGTACAGTGAAGAGATCAAACATCTCAATGCAGATTGTTCCCAGGTTATGTTCAATAAAAATTACAATAGTCAGCATCTCAAAGTAATGCTTAGCAGGAAGGGGTATTGTGGTTTAAACTACTAATTAACATTGGGCCAAAAGTACTTTGCAGAAAGGGCCCAATCCTTCACTGCCGATCATGTGGTGCTTACAGGGCCGGTGCAAGGATATTTTGCACCCTAGGCGAAAATTCCACCTTGTCCCCCCCCGCCCCGCACATCGGTTCATTGAGGGGCAAATCCCAACAAGCCTTTATAGACCCCAGGGGCCAGCTGTGCCCAAGGGCTGGTCCCCAGACCAGGTTCCCCCCTCCCCGCCCCCATCCACTCCCTCCCACTTCCCACCCCATGACTGCCCCCCTCAGAACCCCCAACCCCCCCCCCCGCTCCTTCTCCCCTGACTGCCCCCTCCTGGGACCCTTGCCCCTAACTGCCCCCCAGAACCCCACCCCCTACCTAAGCCTCCCTGTTCCTTGTCCCCTGACTGCCCCTCCTGAGACCCCCCCAACCCTAACTGCCCCCCTAGGACCTGTCCCCTACCTGTCCCCTGACTGCCCCAACCTTCTCCACACCCCCGCCCCCAGACAGACCCCCGGGACTCCCATGCCCCATCCAACCGCTCCCAGCCCCCTGACAGGACCCCCAGAACTCCTGACCCATCCAACCCCCCCTGCCAACCCCTCTCCACACCCCCGCCCCCTGACAGGACCCCCAGAACTCCCGACCCCCCTGTTCCCTGACTGCCCCCCCGGGACTCCCCTTACCATGCCCCTGCCGCTGAAGCCGCTGGCTCCACGTGGAGGCAAAACACGCTGCCGGGCTGCCGCGCGCACAGCCCCTCCCCCGCAGAGTGCTGAGGCAGCGGGAGGGGCAGCAGCGGCTCACACTCCCGGGAGCCGCAGAACCCGAGCGTGGCGAGGGGGAAGCTGGGGGGCGCACGGGGGCTGGTGCCCGCATGCATCTGCTGCAATCTACAGGAGCCCCCGAGGGGTGGGGGGCGCCGGGCCACAGCCTGGGCAGGAGGGGCGGGGGATGCGGCTGCTCCCCACTGGCGGCGCTGCCGCCTTTGCAGGGCTGCTGCCCACCCTGCACCGCGCCGGCTCCTCCATGGCTGGGGCTCGCTGCCTCCGCAAGCCTTTTTGGCGCCCTAGGCGACTGCCTAGTTCGCCTAGTGGTTGCACCGGCCCTGGGTGCTTACTCCCACTGGTGTCAATAGTTTTGCCTGCTGTGACGGGGCAAGGCCAGAGGGCTATAGGAAAGTGGTAAGGAACCAGTATGTTAGCCCCAGGCTAAACGAATCCCTGATACCTTATGGCAGTTGCTCCAGGTTAATCAAGACACCTGGGGCCAATTAAGAACTTTCCAGAAGGCAGGGAGGTTAATTGAGACACCTGCAGCCAATCAGGGGCTGGCTGAAACTAGTTAAAAGCCTCCCAGTGAGTCAGTGAGACGCGGATGTCAGGAGCTGTGGAAGGAGGTTGTGTGTGAGGAGCTGGGAGCAAGAGGCACCAGGAGCTGAGAGTAAGAGGGTGTACTGCTGGAAGATCCTGTGGTGAGGATAAAGAAGGTGTTGGGAGGAGTCCATGGGGAAGTAGCCCAGGGAGTTGTAGTTGTTGTGCAGTTGTTCTAGGAGGCACTCTAAACAGCTGCAGTCCACAGGGCCCTGGGCTGGAACCTGGAGTAGAGGGCGGGCCCGGATTCCCCCCAAAACTCCCAAATCCTGATCAGACACAGGAGGAGTTAACCTGGACTGTGGATTCTACTAGAGGGGAAGATCTCTGAGGCAAGCAGAATCCGCCAATAAGCGCAGGACCCACCGAGGTAGAGGAGGAACTTTGTCACACTGCGTAAACTGTCATGGCATATTAAATTGGACATATTTGCCCAGAAGTCTTTTGATCATCCACAGAGTAGCTTTTAATCCATTTTATTTTAAAGTACAATTTCACCAATTATTTAGCATAAAACATAATTCATTTAAACCATTTATGGCAGTGCAGGCAGTACAATCACTTCTGCGCTGGATTGTGATCTCACAATCTGCTCTGAGTTAAGGAGAAGTGTATGATTGCACTGGTCCAGAAGCAGAGAAGGGATCAAATTGTGATTGAGATTTTGATCCTGCTTCCCCCTTGCTCAATGGAAGATGTAATCTGCACCACCCTAAACCTGGTGACCTCTGTCTGAGTCTCATACTCACCTCCCAGGCTGCTCCAGGGGCTATGCAGCAAGACACTGGACAGGTTGTAAAACTACAATCTAGCACTTAATATTCTGTTCCTCTTTTTCTCTGCTTGCTACATGAGCTTGCTGTGATATTCTGAAGGCTGTATTAAATGAAGAACTTTCAGTCCAATGTAACTCACTCTACATATTGGTCTCTCTTTCAGCCTGGTAAAGTTTTGGACAGTGCTTTCCCAAGAGGTGTGATGAGAAATGGCTTTAGGAAACACCCAGCGAAGTTATTCCATCATCCCATGTTTCATCTTTGTCGAGGTGAGTGCACTGCACAGATGCTGCAGAAGTTTGTGTCATGCTGTGATGAAGCTGGGACAAAAACAGCTGAACTCTGTAAGAATGAAGAGTAGCAAGTCAGCAGTTGTGAAATGTATCCTGTTTGATAAAGAAACGACAAGGATTGTATATCACGTATGAACACAGTTTGCTTATTTAACAAGGCATCAGGGCCAGATTGGTCTCACATTACAATCGCACAATGGGGTATAAACAGATCCCCCATCCCTCCCTTACAGCCCTATATAGGCTTGTCAGACTTCAGATCCAGGTGCAGAAGAATGAGCAGGTACTGCAGTCTCAATTAGTCCATCCCTGGAGCAGGTGAGTAGGGACTAGAGGGAGTGTTGGCTCTCCCTGCCCAACTCACTGGCTAGCATAGCTGATCTAGGAGGGGGTGTCATCATTTACTGCTGTAAGTGGCCCTCGGGAGCAAGAAGAAAGTGAGGGAAGAATTTATAGGGGTGTCTCTCAGGCATACAGTCCCTAGAGCTACCCCAGGTTGATGCAACATAGGCACCAACCCTTGCTCAGGGGAGTGAATTAAGTGAAATAAGCAGTCAAGCCCAGCTTATAGACGGAGGCCAGTTGTTCAACTCTTACTGCAATCGGTGAGCATTCACTCAGGCGAAGGGTCCAGTGGGAATCTAGTGAGGTGCTTCTACTGTTTAAACATGGTGGTGGAGTCAGATGATACAACGGTTGTGAATTAACTAATGTTGAAGTCATGTGAATGAATGCTCACTTAAATTAAGTAAGGGATCCAGCAACCAGGACCTTTGTTTGCTGAGTATGGAGTTGGATTTCTTTAACAGCCTGGCAGGTTCTTTATTGGTCATTTATTCACTCTAATGAGCTTATTTCCTGTTATGATCAAAATAAATGAATACAAAAACCTCTTGCTCTCTCCCCCTACTAGGAAGTAGGTCACATCTCAACCTGAGGTTCTGGATATGAGTTATTTTTCAAGGAAACTTTGGTCAAAAGTTTGTCTGGGGAGAGCTATACAATTAAGGAGTCATAGGCATCCACCTATTGCTGTGTAATCCATACCCCCACACCTGTTGTTGTCCCTTAATCCTGAATTGTAAAATTAACATTGTGGGCCAGATTGTGACTAGGTCTGTGAGGGTCACAGGGGCAGGAGTGAGGGAGTAGGGCACAAGAAGAACCCATTGGAAAGGGCTAGAAGGCCTAGTCACAGTCTTGGTCTTTGTGTTCAGTGGGCCTGATCCAGCTCCCACTGAAGTCAATGGAGTGACCTTCCATTGCATGGAACCAGGGCCTTTGTTGGCTGGGTATGGAGTTGGTCTGAGGCCCCATGCAATCAAGGAGGCTTGCTCTCCATAGTGCAAGGATAGTAACCTCTACAAAGGGAGCTAGGATATCTAGAGCATGTGATTGTAATAGGTACTTCTCTTGGCCTCACACATCCAGCATTGTGCCTGCTCCCGCTAAGGGAGAGCTTCTCTGCACCCACTCCCCCTTTCTGTTTCAGAGAGGTGTGCCCTGAGAGTGCAATCAGTTTCTCTGTGGGCCTGATCCAAAGCCCATTGAAGTCAAGGAGAGTCTTCCTATTGCCTTGAATGAGCTTTGGGTAGCCGCTATCATAAACAGAAATCTGACTGGCTGAAGAAGGTACTAGCTGTATACATATGGGACATAATCACATGGGCCAAGGCTGATTAACCAGTTGTTATGGGAAAATGTTGCAAAACCATTGTAGAAACAGAGTAGTACATCTCAAGAGGTGGAGTTATAGCAGACAGCTATATCTAGTGAGTGGTTTAAGGCAACTGACCCTCAGTTGTGTCTTACGGTTGTCTTTAGGGATTTATCACTGATGTCATACCCACATTTTCAAGGAATAGAGGTCTCTGTCTCCTGTGGAAACCAGACCAAATTTCTAAGGTAACCTCAAAAACAAGAAAGGACAGAAATCCATACATCATTTCATTCATCCCCCAAACCACTTGTTTTTCCAAATGTGTGTAAGAAATACCAGAAGGGTGAGAAATAAGATATTTTAATTTATAGCCTGAATCATCTCTGAAGATTTTTAACCCTCTGATGTGTGAATGATGAGTCTGAGGGTAGCAGAGTCAACAGAGTAATAAATTGGCCTATTGACAGGACTGATGTGAACGTAAAAATAAACCGTGCCAGGAGGAAGGGAAGATCGTTGTTCACTGCCTGAACATACTTCCCCTCTCCTTTGGCGTGCTAGATGTGATGACAACAATCAATTTTTAGTAAGAAATAGACTCAGAGACAGAAAACCAGTGTTAAAATGGATGTTCTCTGTGCTGGCGTTGGCTAATGCCAGCTCTTCCCATTGACTATGCTACATCTTTTACTCATGTTATTATTTGCCTTTCTGGAAAAGTGTTGTGGATTGTCCATGTCCAGCGCAGCACAATTGGACTCTGAAGGCTATTTATATTTATCCCAAGTAGTATAGATCTAACCAGCACTTAGAATTTTATTTCCCACCGGGAAGGCAGAGCTGATGGACAGCAGCCCACTCACTTAAGCCACTACAATTCTGAATAAGTTTCACTACTCTTCATGGTAAAACTCTATACTAGTTAGTCTTTGTAGCATCGGGCCACATGTCGGTAATTTGATAGTAACCCTGAACCAGTGATTCTCAGCATTTCCTGATATCCTGAGGAGAGCTGGCTGATTACATGGGACTTCTCCTCCTGCTTGTTTCCAGCTACTAAGTCACATTGAGGACAGCTAGAAACACATTGTGTGATTTCCTAATTGTTCTTTTCCATGTTTAGCAATTGCTGGTAAAACAGTGGCATTATGTGATTACAAATGAGAGGAGAGATGGCCCATAATCAGTATTATCATCATTGATATTCCTGGGTTACCTAGGGAGATGGTGGAATCTCCATCCTTCGAGGTTTTTAAGGTCTGGCTTGACAAAGTCCTGGCTGGGATGATTTAGTTGGGGATGGTCCTACTTTGAGCAGGGGGTTGGATTAGATGACCTCCTGAGGTCCCTTCCAACCCTGAGATTCTATGTTGAACCTAGAGCCCCCAACTGAAATTGGGGCCTCGGCGTGTTAGGTGCTGCACAGACACAGTAAGAGACAGCCCCTGCTCGGGAGAGCTTACAGTTCAAATAGGCAAGGCAGATGCAGGGAAGGGGAAACAGAGGCTCAGGAAGATTAAACAATTTGCCCAAGGTCACACATCAGCTCAGTGGCAGAGCCAGGAAGAGAACCCAGGTTTCCTGGGTCCTAATTCAGAGGCTTATCCACGGGATCCCACTGCCTCTCTCACTGATCTTCCTAATAAGGTTTTGTCCACTCACTGATAAAGTTTAAGCACCTTGCCCTAAAACTCATTTTCAATTCCCAGCTGAGCTGAGCACCAAAATTTCATGCCAGTACATGCTCACAATAAAGCTTAGTCTTGCCTCAGTGCAGGGGGCTGGACTTGATAACCCCTTAAAGTCCCTGTCATGGGACAAGTGCGCCCTGTCCCCTCTTGAGGCGGGGTGGGGTAATTACTTCTCCGCGGTCGTGTCCTTATGACCACCCCTTGTCTTGGGGTTTGTGGACTAATGGTCTCTCAAGGTTGTGTAGCCCAGTGACCAGAGTCATAGAATCATAGAATATCAGGGTTGGAAGGGACCTTAGGAGGTCATCTAGTCCAACCCCCTGCTCAAAGCAGGACCAATCCCCAATTTTTACCCCATATACCCAAATGGCCCCCTCAAGGATTGAACTCACAACCCTGGGTTTAGCAGGCCAATGCTCAAACCATTGAGCTATCCCTCCCCCCCCAGAGGACTCAGGGTGACAGTCCCTTCCCAGAGGACTGTGGGACCCAATGGCCCGAGTTAACATGGTTTCCCAGTTTAGCCGGTGTGCATCGCCTAGTGGTCAGAGTCAGTGTGGCTGCCTGGCTCAGCAAGGCGGTATGGGGAAAGAGTCAGTAGGGCTGCCCTCTCTCAGGGGTGCTCTCAGAGCCGCGTGACCCAATGGCCAGAGTCAGTAAGGTCGCTCTCTCGGGGCTGCATGGCCTAGTGTCCTGAGTCAATATCACTGCCCCTTCCGTGGGGCTGCATGACCTAGTGGCCTGTTAGGGGAGTGGGCTGCCACCCTGGGGTGGGTGGCGGCCATGTGGGGGGACCCAGTACCTCCCTGCTCCACCAGGTCTCCTCCCCGCCCAACAAGCCCGTCACAGTCCCTTCCAGCTGTGATTCTATGATTCTGCTCTACAATATCAGCTCTACAATGCTCTCAGGTTTAGACGAGCTGAAGACTGAATATGAAAGTATTAGACATACAGTTTTGATATTTTAAATAGCATCCTGCTTATGATGATATTTGACAGTTTTTTTTATAATGCCGATGGTTATTCAGACTTCCATTTTCAACACCATTTTCTTAATCTTATTTTTCTCCACTCAGCTCACTTATCTTAGCAGTTAGTTATTATAAAACCTGACCTGAAGGTGAATGGCTCATTGTAAGGACTTCCCCCCGGGGCTGACTTTTTCAAATTCCTTTATACATTCAGTGGACAGTTAAATAAAGAGGTAACATGTAACATCTAATCTGTAATGACAGAAATGTTAAATCAACATTTCAATCCCTAATTAAAAAAGCTATGTCACATTAAAGGCTAAAGAAGACTTGATTAAAATAATTCTCAGTCACTGATCAAATCTATGTCTGTGTCTAAAATATTCAAGGCAAGTATCTTGATCATTCCTTTTTATTGTGTTATATCAGATATCATTATATTTTGACATGCAGTGCAGCATATATCTCCAAATATTATATCACAGGAACCACCATGATTATTTATTATATTAGATGTTATGTTATATACATACTCAAAGGATATGGGAAATAAAGAGGAGTGCTCACTCTTCTTGTATGCAAATCTGGATGGTACTGATCAATTTTTATTTAAGAAAGAGATAGGGAATACTTAATCTGTCCCAGTACCCCTGGGGCAGATTGCCGCCAGTGTAAATTCGAGTAGCCTCCCAGGATGCTGTAGTCCAGCACTGGGGGGACAGACGGTGCACAGAGGCTGCAACAGGAGCAGGGCAGTGCAAAGGTGGGTTTAAAACCAGTTTTGCTCACACAATGCTGGTATGCAGTTTGTGGCGAGATGAGGATCTGACTATACAGCTCATGGGCCTTGGTCCTGCTAGCTATTGAAGGCTGCTAACAGAAATGCAGAAAGCCAACACACTAGGGCTTATTTGCTCAGTAGCTTCCAGAGGGATATGTGCACAATGGTCAACTGGGTTTGAAATGAGCTCTGTAAGGAGGGAGGCAAAGTGAGTGGGGCTGAAGATAGGGTTTGTGCATTGTATGTATTATAAGGAATGCAAATGGTGTATAGCAGCTATTTTTAGGATTTCCAATTACTCCTATTGTAAGCCAAGACTGTTGGCTACTCAGATGTGCTCATATGTCTCAACTTCTGGACTCTGAAATGAGGGACTGTGACCCTCAAAATGAGGGACAACACACCTTGAACTGAGGGACTCAGACTTTATGGTCAGAAGGGACCATCATGGCCATCTACTCTGACCTTCTGCACATTTCAGACCACAGTACCTCACCCACCCACGCCTGTAATAAACCCCTGACCTCTGGCTGAGTTACTGAAGTGCTCATATCATGATTTAAAGACTTGAAGTTATAGCGAATCCACCATTTACTCTAGCTCAAACCAGCAAGTGACCCGTGCCCTATGATGCAGAGGAAGGTGGAAAAAAAACAGGGTCTCTGCCAATCTGACTTGGGGGAAATTCCTTCCTAACTCCATTTAGGGTGATCAGATAGACCCTGAACACATGGGCAAGACCCACCAGCCAGACACCTGGGAAAGAATTCTCCCTAGTAACTCAGAGCCCTTCCCCTCTGATGCACCACATAATGTGGGACACTTTTTTGTTGAACACACTGTTTTATTTGAAAAAAATAAATACAAGAATACAAATATCCTGAAACTTACTTATAATGAAACTAAACAATGATTCTGTGGGCAGGGATGAGGTGGTCCAGGGGCAGGGATTTTGGTTGTGGGGATCAGGGGTCCCGGGGCCCTGCTCTTGCCAGCACCAGGGCAAATCTCGCTTCCAATTAGCAGGGCTCCAGCATCGGCATCTTCCCCTGAGGCAGAAGCCTGGGCCCCCCAGTAGCAGCTCCCAGTCGTCGCTCTCCACATTCTCCAGCCCAGGCGCCCAGAGGGGCATGGGTGGGGAGTTGAGCCCTTCACGTCCGGCTGCCTCCCTGGACACACAGTGCCACAGCTGCCCTCTGGCTCAGCAGCCACTCAGAGCTTAGCAGGACTTTGCAAAGGCAATAAGAGACCTTGGGACAACTTGAAAAACGGGGAAGAGATGCAGTATGTCCTGCACCATGCAGGAAACACTTAAGAGATATTGGGTGTGCTTAAGAGCTGCAGTTGGCAGTGTGCGTGTGGGTTCTAAGAAAACTGTCCCTAACATCCATGTCTCATGACTTATGCTGGCCCCAGGATCATTACTGAAACACTGCCCTACAGGGTGTACTCCCCTCATGCTATCAGGTCATGAGTAACAAAGCCCCTCAGGTCATGAGTAACTTGCCACAGGCTGGCTGGCCCTATTCATCTGGGGATCAGGGGGCCTCGGGTAATGATTGGACCCCGGTGAGAGAATGAGGGGGCTGGAACAAAAGGCTGAGAGAGCTCAGTTGGTGAGAGGAGACTGGGGGGTTAGGAGTCTTGGTGTTGAGGCGGAGGAGGAGAGTGGGCTTTGGGATCCCCCTCCCTGAGAAGGCAGCTCTGGCAAAAGGGCCAGGAGCAGCAAAGACAAGGAAGGGCTAAAGGAGAGGAATGAGCTGCTGTGGTGGTCCTGGGTTGAGGGGCAAGACGCCAAGGAAGCAGCCCTGAGGGTTGGTGTTCTGGAGGAGGAATGGATCAGGGGTCTCTAGGAAAGAAGCCCTGGGACAGGATATTCTGAACAGAGGCACATAGGAGGAGCATCAGATGATGGATTGATCGACTGGCTTGGTGGACACTGATTAGAGTGGTATATTGTGACCCTGGATGGGTTGAGACTAAATGTGACCTGGATGGAGGGCTGTCACAAGAAGCAGCAGACCGCTGCAGGGCTGGAGTGGCTGTCAGCAGGGGGAGGGCCCAGCTACATGCGGGGGAGGGCCCAGCTACAAGGTGGAGTACTAGAACAAAGTCCTCTCTTTGATGGCGCCCTGCTAAGCAGCCCTACTGACGGTTCAGTGCTGCTCGCTCCCTCACGTTGTCTGCATCCCTGTAGAACTGCACCTTTTAGTCCCAATGCACTACACACACAACCAAACATGGCTTGAAATCATCCTACCCAATCAGAGCTGGTTGATTGTGTTAAAAGGATGGTGGGTGTGGAGATTGCAACAGAGAAAAGTAAAGCCCTGATTAGCCGGAGGTATGTTTTGTACCCAGAATTTTCATAGGTCAATTATGGTACATGCGGATAGAATTATTGAACAGGGGACATCAGTTTTGATTTGAGGCTGTTTGTTGACTAGGGGTCACTTTGTAGACAGAAGTTCTCTACATCGGGAAAAAGTGGGGCTATCGGGACTAATATTCTGAAGGACCTGAGTTCTGTTCCCTGACCGTCCTTGTGACCTTGGGCAAGCCACTTCCCCTCTCTATGCCTCTGTTTCCCCTCTCACCCTTTGTTTGTCTCGCCTATTTAGATTGTAATCTCTATTGAGCAAGACTGCCTCTTTCTATATATATGCATAAAACTTAGCATAATGGGGCCCTGATCTTGAATCGGGTCTCTGCTCTATTTTTCATATTATCTGGTAACATCTCATTTTTAACATGCTTCGTTTAAACCAATGTTCATTCTCCTCTTTGTTTTGAAATGTGTGATATTTGTGGCCATATTTTCCTGCATTATACAAAACAAACACATAATTATTCAATTTAGGTCCCTGATTCTGAAGACTCTCCCATGAGTAACTTTACACCTGTGAGTTGCTCCGTTGTTTCCAATGGGCCTGTTCGTGTGTGTAATTGTTTGTAGGAGGAACGAGGCCTGTGTAAATATACTGAATCTTGCAACATTTTTACTGTTGTGAAAAGCAATTGGAAACCTAGTTCCAATGTGCTAGTTTGCTACAAACATCAAGACAGAGATGTGTTTGTACCATGAGAAAACAATATGCCCCCAGTATTACACGTACAACACCACTGACTTCAGTGGGGCTCCATATGTACGCTTGAGGGCAGAACTTGAACCATTGTGTGCAAACATGATGATGGACAGGCTCTAAAGAGCTTTGCGTTATAAAAGCAATTTTCCTGCACATATTTTAAATGGAAATGTCTCCACCTGGTCACAGATTACAGAGTGGTGCCTAATTTGAGTGACTCTGATGCGTGCGATATGTGCTTTGGTGTTCTTTGCTCTGGTGAATAGTAATCACTGATGACAGGAGGGCTGTGGGAAGGGACTGGAACAAGCAGCAGCACCATCAAAGCTTAGAAGGTTCGACAGCCTTTAAACTCTGCAATTTGAAGAGCCTACTTCTTTGTGCAAAGCCTTTGATTTTTGCCTTCAGGAAAGCTGTTGCAAGCAGAGTGGAAACTGTGTCTTCTTGATAACTCAATATATAGTGCTCTACGTAGAATCGAGAGGATTTTGCCGGAGATATTTTTTCCCCAAGCTGATGCTAGCTAAATCATATTTGACCTTATGGGATCCCTGGATCTCTGTTTTGTTAGGGCAAATGTTCCTTACGTTTCCTGGTTTTAGTTTTACACCAGTATAACTAAACTAAAAATAGCGCCCACAGGCTAGCATGACAAATAAAAGAATAAAAAGCCAAGAGGTTATTCAGCCTGATTTCAGAACTAGACAAAGGGAACATCCAGCAGAACACAATGTAGCTAAGGTTGTAGCTTTGTCCCACACCCTGTGTGTGGGACAATGCCATGTCTATGCTGTCCCAGGCATAGGGCAGGGATTGTGCTTCTGTAAAGCACAACTCCCTCCTTGCTTCCTCTTATTCTGAGGGGTATTGGCCTATGACAGCAAATTGCAACACCTCTCTCGCAAGCCCTGCCTGGTGCATTGCGGGTGCAGAGCCAGGCTCGACCCATCTTCCTGCTTGGAATGGAGGGAATACTAGGCTTGCAGATCTTGCTTATCATGTGTGCCTGGACCCAAGGTCCTCGTAGCCCATTCAAGAGTTTAAGGGGGATTCTTACTTCATGCTTATGACTCTGCGTAGGTGTCTGATCCAAGTCACAGCCTGGTCCATCATGGTGTATCATTTAATTCAGTTGGTTACTGTCATAAATATAAAGGGAAGGGGGAGAGGGTCTGATGCAGTGCTATAAAATCCTCTTACCAGTAACGGGTTAAGAAATGCAGGGAGCCAGACTGACACCTGACCTGGCTGGCATCTGACCAATGAGGGGACAAGATACTTTCAGATCTTGGGAGGGGGGAAGGCTTTGTGTGTGGCTCTTTGTCTGAGACAGAGTGATCTTGGGAGACAAGAAGGACCTGCAGAAAATCAATCTCCTCAACCAGTCATCTTCTCACCAAACCTCACTTTTCTAAAGTAAGTTTAGTCAGCATTGCGAGTAGGTTTCTGTTTGTTTTGCTTGGTGAGCTTTCCCTGTGTTAGAGGGAGGGGTTATTCCTGTTTTTTCTGTAACTTTAAGGTTTTGCCCAGAGGGGGAATCCCTCTGAGTTTGGAAATTGAGTACCCTGTAAAATAGTTACCATCCTGATTTTACAGAGATGATTTTACCTTCTTTGTTTTAATAAAATCCTTCTTTTAAGAAGCTGACTGTTTTCTATGGTTTTAAAACCCTGGGGGTGTGTTTTTAGATCACTGTGTAACCAATTGGTTAGGAGATTGTTCTCAAGCTTCCCAGTAAAGGGGGTGTACGGGCTTCAGAGGGTATTTTGGGGGGAAGGGGAACTTCAAGTGGTTCCTTTCCGGGATTCCTGTTTAAATCACTTGATGGTGGTAGTGAGAGAAGCATTTCTCAGGGTGCAGGGAATTTTGTACCTTGGGGGTTTTAACCTAAGCTGGTAGAAATAAGCTTAGGAGCTCTTCATGCGGGTCCCCACGTCTTTACCCTAGAGTTTAGAGTGGGGAGGGAGCCCTGACAGTTACATTGCAGATCAGAGTTGAATGCCCTGTAGATCTAAATAAATGTCTCACTTTCAAAATCTATTATAGTATGAAAACAGGTAAAATACAAAAGACCTATGCTGTGTCCTATCATCGATCTGTACACTCATCTTCCATTGGTGCCATTTGTACTTTTGCTGTAATACCCATCTCCTCTTCATGCAGGATATGGTCCTAACTAGTTGCATGGAGAGTTGATCTTTGGTGCTGCTGAATTTGCTTGCAGGTAAATGGCAAAATGAAAATGAAACTACTATGTTCAACAGCCTTCCGCCCCCCCCAACCAATCTCTGGAAGTCATTCAAGGTACATCTACACAGGTATAAAAAAATCCTTGGCTGGCCCAGGTCAGCTGACTTAGTCTCATGGGCCTTGGGCTCCGGACTGAAAAATTGCCATGTAGGCATCCGGGCACAGGCTGGAGCCTGAGCTTTGGGAACCTGCAAGGGGTGAGGGTCCCAGATCTCAGGCTCCAGCCCAAGCCCGAATGTCTATACAGCAATTTTGTGCCCTGAGCCCTAGCCCATAAGCCCAAGTCAGCTGACCCGGGCCAGCCATGGCCATCCCTGTGTAGATGTACCCTCAGCAGAGAGATGAATTCTAATGGACTTCTTAAAGATTTGCTTTCCACTTTGTAAAATCTTGTAACATTCTCCTTGGATCAAAGGCTTATCCCTGAGTATGAACCCACCTATACCAGAAATATTCATTGCCAACCCATGATATTTGTGGTGTTGCTGAATGACGCATTCTGGACCATCTTGAGTAAAGTACGTCAAGGGATTCCACACCCAGGGACTTCTCACAGGTGGAAGATTTTTTAAAAAGGTTAGTGAAAAGGTATTTCTGTGCTAATGGCCCCCCACAGTCTGGTTAATGGGAGCAGTCAGAACATAAATCTGAGCTGGATGCAATTTCCATTTTTACTTTGCAGTTCACCTTTAACAACAGATTCCTCATTTGTCTCATCGCTAGCCAGAATTAGCACACACAAAAAATATTGTAGGCCATGCTGATCATCCCCTTCTCTTTTAGGCATGGAAAAAATGATAGAGGCACAAATACTGGCCAAAAATGTCCAGTCTGCGTGCATCAGGGAGGGAAGTAGGAACTGCCTTCCTTCTGGCTGTGGATGCTCCATGCATGATCACTGCTACGTTGGGGCTTCCCAAATTTCAGCAGGGCATAACTAAGCACGGAGAGGGTGGAGCTGGGGAACAGATTTTTGTGTAGAGCTGCTATCTCCAAGCAAAGTAATGGAAACTGATTTACACTTCAGCTAATGAGATACTGCTGTCTCACTGAAGCCATGTTACGCATAGCTCTTTGATCAGTAGGTTTGGAAGTGATGTGGTGTCTCTGAAAGATAGAGGTCCAAGCCACTGGCAACCTTCCCACCCCTGGGGCCAGGACAGCCTGGCATACACCTACCCTTCGTCAGCCAGCAGATCTGGGTGATCTCACTGTGCCTTTGCAGGATCCATTACCACATTCCATGCGGTTATCAGATGCTCAGTCAGGTTTTTTTTGGCCACACTGTTTGTTCCCTCGTCAGGCGATTAACTCTGTCTCTACCACAATGGGTGGAGGTGTTCCTGTTAGTGATGGCTCTTGTTTCCTGTGACTTCATAATCTTTTAAAAATCTAGCCAGTACATTGGCTTGCACGTTAAGATAACCAGTTACAAAAGGGTGGTAGAATTGCTTCAGTTCGTGTGTGTGTGGTACTGATGCTCATGATGTCACCATTTCTGAGGCTTTATTCTCATTCCTCGTGAGACCTTTTACACCACTCTGGCAGTATAAAGGGTCCTTAAAGTGAATGTAGGTTACCTTTTCATCCACTTAAATACCATTTTACACTGGCAAAGCAGTGTAAAGGGGGCTTACTTTGAATGCAAATCTGACTTCTGTTGTATACCTTCTGCTACTTCTACCACGTATGCTTATGGTAATTGGGACAAAAGATTGATATGTCACAGTAAGAATAACCAATCTCAGTTGTACCCTTAAAAACAGACTCTGTGTGTGTGTGGGGGGGGGGGTGTATACACACTATCTATCTCAGTGCACATACAATACCACCTGAACTCTTGGGTTTGTTCCCTGAGATCAGACACAAACACTGCTGAAGAATAGGTGTCATCTGGAAAAAATCCTGGGTCCCAGAAGGCCAGGTGATTGAGTCATCCGTCTAGTATTGGATTTCTCCATAGTTTCCACCCTGTGGAATCTTTCATTTCTGATTGCCATGTTGGTAGTTTTTCATATTGCCATAGGATGATTGGACACTTATAGAATGCCTGTGTTGACTCTGAACTCCTATATTTTTGAATTGTCAACTTAAAACATATCCACATCCAAGATGATAAATCCAAGGAGGAAAAATCTTAGAGCTGGTCAAAAATATTTTGTTTTAAATTATTTTTGGTCAAAAATGGCTTTTTGATAAAAAAAATTCTCAAGAATTTGTTTTCATCAAAATATGTTGTTTTCCATCAAAAAACTGAAACTGAAATTTGTTTTCAAAACCAAAATGCTCCCCCTCCCTCCCCAAATCATTTTTTCCCTCCTTTCCTTTTTTCAGTTCAGAATTTTTCCATTATTGGTTTTCCTTGTAAAAGTGAAAATGTACATTGAAAGTCTTACAAAACAAAAATGTTCAGTTTCTTTTGAAAATGTTCATGGGAAATTACGATTTTTCAACCAGCTCTATAAAATGTCTTCCATTTATTTATTTATTGACATTTTGCCTCTTTCCTCGCGAGAGGGAAGGAAAGTGGGCAGAAGTCAAGGGAACTGCTTATGTGGGTAAAGTTAAGTTTATGTTGAAGTGCTTTGCTGTTTCGGGATCTTAGGGCTTGTCTGTGCTTGGAAATTTACTGAAATTGTAGGCACTTCTTTCAGAGGAGGCGTGCCTTTATGGGGGCATATATTGAAATAATTCTTTTGGAACAACAGTTTTGGTCAGTTTCCAAATGTTGTGAACATCATGTCTGGTCTCCATCCTCATAAATTGCTGAATAAACCAAAACATCAGATCTGATGACCCTTGAATGTTGGGGAAATTCAGGTGTAGCTCTAGAGCCAAACACTGTGAGTGAGCCAATTGCTAAAATAAATTTAAAAAAAAAAGTCAAACTAGATTTGCTATGAACTCTCTCCTTCATAACACCCTAGAAATTAGACCAACTGTTGGTCAGCTGATTTGTGCCTTCAGTCATTTGGAAGATTATCCTTTCATACCGTTTTATAAATCTAGTCAATGCAGCAGCATTCTTTTTCATTTAAAGACAGCCAGGAAATGAAATTTTCAGCGGAAGTGCTCATAAAAGTGCTATTTTTGCTACCTGCTTTGAAATAGCTATGTCTTATGGGAGAAGGCCTGCAGTCCTCCTCGCACATAAAATGAAAAATATATAGCTTTAATATTCAGACACACATGGGCGTCAAAGCATTTCTCTCTTTCTCTCTCCACGCATTTTGCTGCAGTGATTTTATGTGATAAACCAGGCTGAGGAAATGTTTTTTCAGCACTTTTTGTGATACTGCCTTAGATTACTTCCCTATGTTATGCAAGTGCCTCTTGAAGGCATGTTTGTCGTCAGTTACACAGCGGGGATTATATTGCTACAAAAAAGCTGGGAGCATATTGAAATAATGTAGTAAACATTTCCTTTTTTTTTAATCTAAGTCTTTGTTTCAGCTTTCTAGAAACGTGAAAGATTTCCCCCCTTTTTTATTGTACCATTCTTTCCTTCTTAATTTGTGACTAGAGTTAGTGCAGTCAATGGGAGTTTTGTCATAGACTTCCATGGAAACACGATTGGGCCCTTTAGGTTTTACATTTCCATGTACTCTAGTTCTCAGAGCAAGTATCTTTGATAGGGGTGGGCTACTGTTGGAGCCACTTCCTTTCCATCCTTATTTCCTTGGGAAAGCCTATTCGTTCTTCCTGTCCTCACAAAGCCGTTGGTCTGTGGTAGCCTTTATTCCAGTAAAGAAAACTCTGCCTAGAATCTGATGTTTGTGGCCCGGGAGGGATGGGTCACTATAATGTAATGTGCTTCCTCATTCCTTCTTCCCCATAGCTGGAGAATGAAAGACTGAACTTGGAGGCGGGGGTCACACCTTTCATAGTGTTTGAACTGAGAAAAGAGCTGGTTAAAAAATGGAGGGTAAATTCTTGAAAGTTTTCCTGTTTTTTGGAGGGTGTGGGGGGGGGGAGGGGGGGAAGTTATCCAAATTTAAAAAATTGATGAACATTTTTGTTGTAATTTTGAAACTTTAAACATTTCAACCAGCTCTAGCTGCCATAGAATGTCCAGGTTAACATCACTAGTGTTATTCTGATGCTAGTGAGACAATCATTCTAAGCTGTATCAAGGCTGCCCAGCGATGGTGTCACAATTCTGAGCACTTAAAATATACAGGTTGAGATTTTCATAATAGACCTAGGGGGATTTGAATGCCCAATTGCCCTTGTGCAGCACTGAAAAAAAATCTCACCCATACTCTAGAGAACATCGTTTCTCAAATGCAGCCACTGGGTGGTTTCCCTGTGGCCACAGCAGTTTCCTGTCTAGCATCAGCCTCTCCCCTTCCTCCGTGTTGCTCCTGCATGTGCGGCCTCTCTGGAGACACAGGTGGGACACACAACGCTTAAGGAGTAAGGTGAGGTGGTGAGGAGTGGGGGAGGAGGTGAGCAGCGGGCGGGGGGAGGAGGTGAGCGGCGGGGGGCCCTGGTGAAGGAGTAAGGAGGTGAGTGGCGAGCCAGCAGCAGGGTGATGAGGCGGGCCGGGTGGTCTGGCTGCGAGCAGGGGAGTGAGGAGGTGATCTGTGAGCCACCAGTGATCTGAGTTCTCGGGTGGGCAGGGGGGTGTCTCTGGCAGGGGAGTGAGGAGGCGAGCGGCGGGTGGGGGAGTGAGGAGGAACACCAGAGGCGAGCGGCAGGTTGAGGGTGAGAAGGCGAGCGGCGGGCTCATGGGCAGCGGGTGGAGCCCCAGTTTGGGGAGGCTAGCCCCTGCTGGCCAAAGCCCAGAGCCCTGCCCCCCCCCCCCCGCCTGGAGGAGCCCCAGGCCAGCCACAGCCATGCCTCCCTTTCCCTCCCCTCCCCAGACCCAAGCCACCCAGATCTGTTTTTCATTATTATTTGGACTTCTATTATGTAAAAACATTTTTATATGTACTTCAGAATTGTTATACAGACAACCACTTTTACCAAAAAAGCAAAAGAAACAATAATAAAATTGACAAGAACGTGCAAAGCACCTTATTTGTGTTTCTATTCTGTTAGGTCCAGTAAAGAATAGAGATACAGTAACTCCTCACTTACCTTTGTAGTTATGTTCCTGAAAAATGCGACTTTAAGCTAAACGATGTTAAGCGAATCCAATTTCCCCATAAGAATTAATGTAAATGAGGGGGTTGGGTTCCAGGGAAATGTTTTTCACCAGACAAAAGACTATATTATATATACACACACAGACACACACATACAGCTATCACTAGGCGACCCTAGGCGGTCCCCTAGCGTGCCAGGATTGGGGGGCAGCTGCCTCCTGCCTCCCGGCTCCACGCTCAGCTGTCGCGGCCCGCAGGCGGGGGGGACTGAGCTCCCGTGGCCCACTGGCAGGGGGGCTGAGCTCCCAGGGGAGCTGGCTGGGGGGGGGGGGGGGGCGCGTTGTGGGGTGGGAGTGGCGCAGGGCAGGTGTAAGGAAGTTTCGCCTAGGGCACGAAACTTCCTTGCACCAGCCCTGCACGCGCGCACGCGCACACACACACACACACACACTAAGTTTTAAACAAACAATTGAATACTGGTACACAGTGATGATGATAGTGAAGCTTGGTTGTGGTGGAGGAGTCAGAGGGTGGGATATTTCCCAGGGAATGCCTTACTGCTAAATGAACTAAGCAGTTGGCTGAGCCCCTCAAGGGTTAACTCTCACACTCTACAAGCCCTGTTTGTTTGAAAGATAGAGATGCACATTTCCAATTAGATATCAAGAGTGGGGTCAGAAGTACACTGCCTTGTTAATTAGATCAGCAAGCCTGGCAGCTGCAGCTTCTGCCTAAGGCAGCAGCTCCCACCCTTGTGTGTCCCCCCTGCTCTATGGAAGATGGGGTAAGCGAGATGCAGGAGCAGGGGGACATCAGCCCCTCTCTTCTTCCCCTCCCCCCACACAGCAAGCAGGCACCCTGACATTAGCTCCCCTCTTCTTTTCCTCCCCCACACACAGCAAGCAGGCAGGAGTCTCGGGGAGCAGCACGTGGCAGCGTGGAAAGGGGCACCTGAACTGCCGCAGTTGATAGCCTGCAAACGATGTTAGAAGGGAGCATTTCACAACTTTAAATGAGCATGTTCCCTAATTGATCAGCAACTTAACAACGAAACAACATTAACCGGGGCAACTTTAAGTGAGGAGTTCCTGTAACTGTGCATGATTTTTATTACTGAGTCTGCAAAAAAACCACCAAAACCTTACATAAATAAATTACAATGGTTTGATGTATATAGGTGCATATTACTTTATTAACTTTAGGAACAATAAATAATTTTAGTAAAAAGTGTACGTGCGACCACCAGCAAGAGTTGGTGGCTGCACTCTGAGGCCACCAAAAAATGTGTTGCGAGAACCCCTGCTCTAGAATCTATAGTTAATAAAGTCACCCTGAGCTGAATTATTTTCAAATAGTTTTAAGTAAATTATAATTGTAGTATGTGGCAGCATCGGTCTTTGTCATGCTCTGCTGACTTGTCAGAAAGGTGGATGGGCCAAATGGGCCTGTGGTTAAGGTGCTAGCCTCTGGCTTAGGAGATCTGTGTTTAATTCCTTGGTTTACCACAGACTCCCTGTATGACTTTGGTCAAGCCACTTGAACCCAGCTCCGGTTCAATTGAAATCAAAAAAGTATGTAGGCTCCTACATACTTTCAGTGAACCTGGGCCCTCATCTCTCTGTGCCCCATTTCCCCATCTATAAAATGGGGCTAATGGCATCCCCAACCTCACAGGGGTGTTCTGAGCATAATTACATTAAAGACTGTGAGGTGCTTAGATATGATGGTGATGAGTGCCGTATAAGTACAACAGACCTCCGTGAAGCAATGGTACTAGACTACATTCGTGTGAGAACATACAATACTTCTCAATAGTCCAAATACTCCACTCTATTATTTGCTTGAGCTCCATTGTTTCTCACCTTATTCATTCATGATATGTATTAATTTGTCTACATATTACTCTTTTAATTTCTCTTTAAACTCTCCCTATTTGCCAGTCATTCCTTATTTGCTTTTTTCATCTCTATTCCTTATTCTACCTTTGTTACGGATGACTAGATAATTCCATATTGCACAGTTGGCTTAATCTCAATGAATAGGTGTCTATCGAACATTGGATTACTTCTGTTGAGTTGCTAGGTAGTTTTAATGTTACCTGACAATAAAATAAACCTTCATCTTCTGGAGAAAAAAAACTAGATAAATTCATGAAGGATGGGTCCATCAATAGCTATTAGCCAGGATGGGCAGGGATGGTGTCCCTAGCCTTTGTTTGCCAGAACCTGGGAATGAGCGACAGGGAATGGATCACTTGATGATTACCTGTTTGGTTCATTCCCTCTGGGGCACCTGGCATTGGCCACTGTCGGAAGACAGGATACTGGGCAAGATGAACCTTTGGTCTGAACCAGTATGGCCATTCTTATGTTCTTATATTCTTGTTTGTCAAGTAGTCTGAAAGAATTTCTCCCACACCACCTTTGCCCCAAGAACTGTAGTATTTTTGCATTCGTGCATTTAGATTATAACATCCTTTTTCTTTGATACAAAGATTGCTGGGTGACCTTAACTACAGAGAGGCCACCATGTCTTCATGACACTTTTTGTATAAGATGGTTTTCAGGATAGTCAGATATAGTAATTATGTCCATCCTCAGATAACCTCTCATAAGTTGTAATGTTCCGGAAATACTGCATTAGAGCCAGTTCCTGGATACTTTACTCATGCGAGTACTCCCTTTGGACGATTCAGTGGCACAGCTCATTGAGACCGAAATTATTTATGTGCATCAATGTGTTTACAGGACTGAATTCTTGATGAAGATAATATTGCAGCACCAATGAATCAGTGTTTCCAAAGCTGTGACATCCTATGAAAAGGAGCTCATAAAGACAAAGACAATGACGTCCAACAAATATGGAAAAAAGATATTGAAATTATTAATTTAAGCAAAAGTCAGTAGATATTTAATCTTCATGGTAATTTTCCATCTTTATACGATGCCTAGCATTATAGTCTTGCCTAGCCTAGCAAATGCAGGCTTTATAATGGCAGATATTTATGATTTTTGTACAGATCTACAACAATAAGTTGTATTTGGCTCTTACTACAGCATTAGTGTAAAGGATCTGAACTCAGGGTGCATCTTTTCTTAGGCGAGACCTTCTTATAACTATTATTTAATAGGTCACACTTTCTATTAAGGGTATATTTAGAAATAGTTTATATATAAATGATGAATAGACATTTTAATAAATAAGTCCATTGTTATATCGTCTAAGACAGGGGTGTGCAAACTTTTTGGCCCAAGGGCCACATCTGGGTATGGAAATTGTATGGCGGGCCATGAATGCTCACGAAATTGGGGGTTGGGGTGCGGGGGAGGGTGGGGAGGGCTCCGGCTGGGGATGAGGGGTTGGGGGTGCAGGAGGGTGCTCCAGGCTGGAACTCAGGCGTTTGGAGGGAGGGAGTGGGATCAGGGCTGGGGCAGCAGGTTGGGGTGCAAGAGGGGTGCAGGCTCCAGGCAGCG
Source organism: Macrochelys suwanniensis (assembly GCA_033296515.1). NCBI lineage: Eukaryota > Metazoa > Chordata > Testudines > Chelydridae > Macrochelys > Macrochelys suwanniensis. The sequence continues at coordinate 12,687,720 of CM065780.1, read as the reverse complement.
TTTACCTCAAGCAGCTCCCAGAAGCAGCAGCATGTCCTTCCTCCAGCTTCTATGCGGAGGTGCAGCCAGGCAGCTCTGTGCGCCGCCCTGTCCACAGGAGCCACCCCTGCAGTTCCCATGGGCCACAGTTCCCAGCCAATGGGAGCAGTGGGGGCAGCGTGCAGAGCCCTTGGCTGCCCCTACGCGTAGGAGCCGGAGGGGGCGACATGCCACTGCTTCTGGGAGCCGTGCGGAGTGGGGCAAGCCCCCAACCCCACTCCTGACTGGAGCGCTGGAGCGGGGCAAGCCCTGAATCCCACTCCTCGGCGGGAGCTTGAAGGCTGGATTAAAACATCTGAAGGGCTGGATGTGGCCCCCAGGCCATAGTTTGCCCACCCCTGGTCTAACACGTCAATCGGTTGCTTATACCCATCTTCAGCACCTTCTGCGGATGTGTTTAAAACAATCTATAACACACACTACTCATGTCCATTATAACATCTATTAATCATTTATTAACCTTTTATAGACTGTTTATAAATCACCCTCACAATAAAGTGACTTTCATAGAATCATAGAATCATAGAATCTCAGGGTTGGAAGGGACCTCAGGAGGTCATCTAGTCCAACCCCCTGCTCAAAGCAGGACCAACCCCAACTAGATCATCCCAGCCAGGGCTTTGTCAAGCCTGACCTTAAAAACCTCTAAGGAAGGAGATTCCACCACCTCCCTAGGTAACCCATTCCAGTGCTTCACCACCCTACTAGTGAAAAAGTTTTTCCTAATATCCAACCTAAACCTCCCCCTCTGCAACTTGAGACCATTACTCCTTGTTCTGTCATCTTCTACCACTGAGAACAGTCTAGATCCATCCTCTTTGGAACCCCCTTTTAGGTAGTTGAAAGCAGCTATCAAATCCCCCCTCACTCTTCTCTTCTGCAGGCTAAACAATCCCAGTTCCCTCAGCCTCTCCTCAGAAGTCATGTGCTCCAGCCCCCTAATCATTTTTGTTGCCCTCCGTTGGACTCTTTCCAATTTATCCACATCCTTCTTATAGTGTGGGGCCCAAAACTGGACACAGTACTCCAAATGAGGCCTCACCAGTGCCGAATAGAGGGGAATGATCACGTCCCTCGATCTGCTGGAAATGCCCCTACTTATACAGCCCAAAATGCCGTTAGCCTTCTTGGCAACAAGGGCACACTGTTGACTCATATTCAGCTTTTCGTCCACCGTAACCCCTAGGTCCTTTTCTGCAGAACTGCTGCCCAGCCATTCGGTCCCTAGTCTGTAGCAGTGCATGGGATTCTTCCGTCCTAAGTGCAGGACTCTGCACTTGTCCTTGTTGAACCTCATCAGATTTCTTTTGGCCCAATCCTCTAATTTGTCTAGGTCCCTCTGTATCCTATCCCTACCCTCCAGTGTATCAACCACTCCTCCCAATTTAGTGTCATCTGCAAACTTGCTAAGGGTGCAGTCCACACCATCCTCCAGATCGTTGATGAAGATATTGAACAAAACCGGCCCCAGCACCGACCCTTGGGGCACTCCACTTGATACTGGCTGCCAACTAGACATGGAGCCATTGATCACTACCCGTTGACCACGACCATCCAGCCAGTTTTCTATCCACCTTACTGTCCATTCATCCAGCCCATACTTCTTTAACTTGCTGGCAAGAATACTGTGGGAGACTGTATCAAAAGCTTTGCTAAAGTCAAGAAATAGCACATCCACTGCTTTCCCCTCATCCACAGAGCCAGTTATCTCATCATAGAAGGCAATTAGGTTAGTCAGGCATGACTTGCCCTTGGTGAATCCATGCTGACTGTTCCTGATCACTTTCCCCTCCTTTAAGTGGTTCAGAATTGATTCCTTGAGGACCTGTTCCATGATTTGTCCAGGGACTGAGGTGAGACTGACTGGCCTGTAGTTCCCCGGATCTTCCTTCTTCCCTTTTTTAAAGATGGGCACTACATTAGCTTTTTTCCAGTCATCCGGGACCTCCCCCGATTGCCATGATTTGTCAAAGATAATGGCCAATGGCTCTGCAATCACATCGGCCAACTCCTTTAGCACCCTCGGATGCAGTGCATCCGGCCCCATGGACTTGTGTTCGTCCAGCTTTTCTAAATAGTCCCGAACTACTTCTTTCTCCACAGAGGGCTGGTCACCTCCTCCCCATACCGTGCTGCGGAGTGAAGCCGCCTGGGAGCTGACCTTGTCTGTGAAGACAGAGGCAAAAAAAGCATTGAGTACACTAGCTTTCTCCACATCCTCTGTCACTAGGTTCCCTCCCTCATTCAGCAAGGGGCCCACACTTTCCTTGACTTTCTTCTTGTTGCTCACATACCTGAAGAAACCCTTCTTGTTACTTCTAACATCTCCGGCTAGCTGCAACTCCAAGTGTGATTTGGCCTTCCTAATTTCACTCCTGCATGCCTGAACAATATTTATATACTCCTCCCTGGTCATTTGTCCAATCTTCCACTTCTTGTAAGCTGCTTTTTTGTGTTTAAGATGAGCAAGGATTTCACTGTTAAGCCAAGCTGGTCGCCTGCCATATTTGACCTCAGTGGGGCCAAGATTTCACCCACGGCCTCTACTCCAAAGCTTTTGTAATCTAGAGAGACTGAATTTGGTTAGTCCTGAAAGGGTTGGCGTATATTTTATTAAAATTTCAAAGTTTAAAAATTAGTTCCTACTAACCAGTCATTGAATGGAACAGCGCTATTAGGACAACCCAAATTTAAATTCTAATAGCATTAGTATCTATCTTACAATATGAGTACTAATATGTTAATGAGAGTTTTGACTTATTTAGGACTGAGAAAGGAATGAAGGATTGGACTCCCCAAAATAGAATGTGATCTTTTGTTTAACATAGTGAAGTTATTGGTTTTATTTGGCTTTGGTTTACTGCAGCCTATAACTGAGACTGCATTTCTAATGAAATTATATTATAGATAGATGTACATTTATCCTAGAAATGTAAACCATATTTTTGTTAGTGCCTGACTAATTTAAGAATCCAATTACAATGGAGTGGAGTAGTCTTTCAAGTAGATTGGATAAAGGATTACACTTTTATTATCTTTGAGCCGTTACTGAACTTGACTCAGAGAGCCCATTAAATTAGCAGTGCAGTGAAGTTGTCTTTAGTGATCTATATGTGCTCATTGCTCACACTGATTTTAAAAATCAGAGTGAACTGTTAGTCAGGCATTTCACAAATTCACAATAAGTACCTTTAAAGTTATTTTGACTGGCCAAATTCAGGGAGGAGGAATTAGAGTGCTCTTTACCTCATTGATTTATACATTTTTCACACTTATTACATGAGTCCCGTAGAGATGACAGGTGAAGGGGGAAATGCATTATGGGATACCTCTGACTCAGGAAAACCCCAGAGCATACATGAGTTGAATGAAATAAGCCAGAGTTAAGCAAAGAAAATGCCAAACTTGAAACTGCTTCCTCTTCTCCCCACCCCAACTCCCCCAGCCACTTCCTTGGAATATTACTAAAGGTGTGGGGCCTGTTGGGCTCAGGGGTCAAAGAAGGTCTGGTCAGATGGAAAGGTAGAAGATTGTGGTTAGGCTAGGAAGAAAGAGAGGTGGGATGTGGCAAAGAGGAGGAAGGCAAAAGGAGATCAGTAAAGTCTTGGGTAATTTAATAAAAACACCTGAACTTTAGGGACATATCCAAATTAAACCTCCAAACAATGTTGAGGTTTGTTCCTACTAAGTTTCCCCCGATAATAGATTCATTGTGTGTATTTTAAGAAAATGGTGTTCAACTGGGGGCTAATTGCCAACAGTCAATCTGCTGATTTCTCCACCCCCCACCCCACCCCCCACACACATTGTGGCATTGCTGGGTCCCTAAAATATTAATCAGAGTTTCAAAATCTGAACCACGCCGAATTCACTCTTACTAGTCTCATCTGCTTTGTAGATCAGTAGCCTGCTATGGCTGGCTTGTGGTTGCCTTACCACCTTTCTAAACTTCTGCCTCACAAATTATAGTCACCAGACTTCACGCTTCCTGTTGATTCAGGTCTAACAAAGTGTCCACTTGCTACCTAATGCTTTCCATTTCTCATTCTCCTGCCCTGGGTTAGAAAGATTTTGGGTCCACGGGTAAGATGACACTGCCGTTTGTCTACCTGAGAGATTTCTCTTCACACGGGCTTTTCTACTCCTGAAACTTCTCCTTCTATGGAGAGCACCTACCTATTAAATCTAGCCTCAAACAAACCCTCTTAATGCTTAAATAATTGCAATTGCTATCTTTTCATTTTTACTTGTTTTGACAGGGTTAATAGGTGAAAGGAGTATTATCTTTTAAATTAAAGGGATGCTGGTTGACTTAGAGTCAACATTTAGGTTTTTATAAAAAGATTTTACAAAAACCTAAAGTCTCCACTTTTATTTTTAGTTCCAAAGAAAACAATTATTGGTTGTATTTTATTTTTAAACATTCCCTTGAAGCGTTACAGAAAGGTCATATAGAATGGTAACCTTTCTGTATGACTTAAATCATCTTATAGAATTCTATAGCCAGGAGATTATTCTCTATTAAATTCTGTAGGTTGGTTTAAAAATCATATGGAAATAGAGATGGCTCTCTATTACATTTTATAGATTATTTTTTAGAGTAGAGTAATGGAAATAGAGCCCTATTTAATTTACATGAAGCAAGACTGGTTTCATCCCTATTAAATTATCTAAGATTTTTTTTTCCAAAAGGACATTCTTGTCAACCCAAACATTGCAGTATTGTACTCATGCCTAAGAACCAAAAACTGAAACCGTCTTGAAGCAAAATTAAACTGATTTTTTAAATTTGACATTATGCATGTCTGGTGACTTATAATTTGTGAGGCAGAGGCGTAGAAAGGGGATGGAGCAAACACACATGATTAGCAGTGAAAAATTAATTGGATTTTTAAAATATCCTTCAGTTTTGATGATTAAAATAGAAGAGGCAAGGGTGGCTGATTATAAACTTTAAAAAACCCTATTTTTAAATAGGATGGTTTTCCTCTTAAGCTGCTATAAAATGTATTTGTGCAGCTGATGGTTTCCTGGTTTATTTAAAACGCTGTCTCCATTTTATTCTTATGGTTGCTGTGAGAGTCCTGTGGTCTCAAATCAGCAACCTGTCAGTTTCCTCTGGCCCACACTGCTGCATTCATCAGTGTTGCACTACTATACACCTGCATTGCTCTATTAAATAACCCAATAAATAAATGTAGGTAAGTTTCATGAATTTCAATGAGTGCTGTTCCATTACAGCCAGGTATTCTGTGCCCTAACTGCCTATTGGGCTGTCAAGCTACAAAGAAAAACGTTGTAACTATAAGGAATAGGCAACGCAAGAAGCTGCTAAGGCAGATGGTGAAATCACCATCACTGGAAGTGTGAAAGGCTAGACCAGAGACCCATCTTTTATGGATGGTTTGAGAATAAGGAAATCAATCCTGCCCTGATGAAGTGGATTGGATTACTTGTATTAGAGGTTCTATTTAACCTAAATGATTTCATGATGAGTACCCCTGTGTCTTGGGGCATCAAGTCCAACAGTTCAAGGCAAATACAATGGAACTCAGAGATCTTTTAAGCACATCTGATTCCATGGGACTGATGTTTGTAATAGGTGCAGAGCTCCATCATCAATGAAAGAGAAGCTATTTAAAGCCACGAAACAGCCATGGCACAAAGTCTGAGTGTATGTCCGCACAACAAAAGCCGTGCCTGGACTAGCCTATCGAACTAGCTTGACTCCAGCTCGCGCTGCTGGTAATCAGAGCAATGAAGGCAGAGCAGGCTAGTGAGCCCAGCACATATGCAGGGTGTGTGCTGTGCTGGACTGTACTTGTCTATACTTGAAGCTCCGGCTGCGCTGTCTTCACTGCTGTGCTAGCTACCTTCAAGTTAGGACAGGTAGACTAGCCCATGCATCGCTTTTGCTGTGTAGACACACCCTTAGGGGTGCATCACAACACTGTTACTGGGATGCAATGACTGCCAAGGGATCATTGTTAATCCCCGAGCCTCTTTAGGCTCCCAGCGTGAAGGGTGACTTCACTCTTACCTGCTAGGATGAGGGAATCCTGCTAGCCCTTTGCTTTCCCAGGCAGGGATGCTCCCACACTATTTTGACTTGCAAGGAGTGCTTGGATGAAAGCCAGGCTGCACTGCCTGTGATCGTGAAACGCTTTGCACTGTGGTGGAAATCCATAATAGAATCAATGTTGTTTCTATTGTGCTTCTATCCGAGGATATCAAAGCACTTCCGAAACACTAGGGCATTCAGTTGGACATGGAGGGGAGGGATAGCTCAGTGGTTTGAGCATTGACCTGCTAAACCCAAGGTTGTGAGTTCAATCCTTGAGGGGGCCATTTAGGGATCTGGGGCAAAAATTGGGGATTGGTCCTGCTTTGAGCAGGGGGTTGGACTAGATGACCTCCTAAGGTCCCTTCCAATCCTGATATTCTATGATTCTATGTTTGGGGAGAGATGGGAGGATGCCCAATAGCCTCAGACCAAGGACTATGCTGTCCCTCTGCTGTTGCTATTCCAGCCTGTAGGCTGGGGTTTATAGCCACTCGGTCTATGCAAACATGGTCTCCAGGGCTAGTGTGCCTAGCTGCTCACTCTGTGATGGGTTACACAGAGTTGGAATGAAGCCCAGCATTGTTATGGTGGGAGGTTCTCTTACACTTGCCCTGTAGCCACACTCCCTTATGCAGTGGGAACTGCCCTCTGCTCTAAGGGTGAAATCCACCCCTGTGCAGAGGGCCAGCACAAAACTTGGGTTCCACTTAACGGCCTCAGAATAACACATAAGTGGGTCATGAGCATTATGATGGTCCTTTGCAGAGGGATGGATTTCATCCATGGTGAATTAAGCCTCACAACACAACCGTTACATAGGGAACCATTGTCTCAATTTTATACGGCTAGAGAAACAGAAGCCTGGAGTGCATAAATAAATTGACCACACTCATCCGGCAAGTGTCAGAACTAGGATCTCCAAGCTCCCCTCCCAGGATCCTGCCCTGCCTCTTTTGTAGGTCCAATGAGACCTGCATACAGTTCGGCAGCTGCTGGCGGAGTATCGTGGCCCTCCAGCAATTCATCTCTCATTGTTCCATGGAAGTTCCTTGTATTTTAAAAAGAGCCTTGCCCCATCCACAAGACGTGCAGTAATCATCAGGCAAAAGAACATCCACTTAAAACTAAACAACATCTACAAGATTTCAGCTCTATAGAAAAGGGGCGAATTGCAATTATATAAAAAAAAACCTATAAAACCACTTATGAAGTAGTTGTCTTCAAAACCATTATTAAGGCTCTCTCCTTTCCCCAGCAGGTAGTAAAGTAGAAATAGTGAGGTATCAGCCATTTAAGAAAAAAAGAATTAAAATGCCTTCATCCATAGACAAATGAGGGAGATAATTAAGCAACCACCTTAAAACATGTCAAACGGCTAAGCCGCAGCAAGAAATAAAAAGGAGGAGTAAATTAGAGGTACTACTACAAGAAGAAATTACTGAAGTACTTGGCAGCAGGGGAAAAAATTAAAACTGTCTTTTGTTGTAATTGATGAAATCATCAGAGCCTCATATATGAAGGAAAGGAACATGCCTGGCTTACAGCAGTCAGCGCTCAATGCTCATTCTCTTTCCCTGCCAGGAAAATAAAAGGAAGAAGAAGAAACAATACCCGGGAAAAGACATTCCGAATAAGATATTAACTAGATCTTATTCTCAAACTTCAGTGCATCACGATCCACGTCTGACAACAAAAAATATAATGGGACAGCAGGAGGGGGGGAACCAAAGCCTGAGCCAACCCGAGCCCCACCACCCCGGGGGAGGGGGAGAGGCAAAGCTAAAGCCTGAGACAGGACCAGCAACTGAGGTTGGCTTATGACAGGCATATTGATGAACTGGAGTGGATTAGAAGGCTCTTCTTTTATGTTTGGAATGAGATAGAAACAGCGGAGAAAAGATCTGAGAAGGAAGGCAAGAGCCAAAATGGTACAGGTGGATTTGTAATGTATGCTTGGGCGGGGGGGGAGGGTAACCTCTAAACATGGGGACTTCCCAACTATGCACCATTATTCCATGGCTTTATTTGGATGGATTTCCCTACACAATGGGAGCTGCCGGGCTGGCAATTGAGGATTATAAGGGACTACAGACATGGGAATGGAAGGTTGTACTCACAGCTTTATAGTGGGTCACAATCTCCCCCTCCCCCATGTAGCCCCCTACAATTGTGGATTACTCCATGACATCCACACTGCCAAAAGTGCAAGGGTCATGCAAGGATTCAAGGCTAAAAGCAAGCAGCATACCTAATTCACGGTATTCTGTGCATGGACCGTGCATCAAGCATAAGAGCAATCCTTCCGCGTTAGCCTGTATTGGCAATATTGGCCTTCCAGTATGACCATCTCTCTTCCCCTCCTGTCTTAGGACAATGCTGTAGTAACATGCGCCTGACTAATCCTGCTAAATCACGGGAGTAGTACAGAAAAAGAGAGAAGGAAGGATTCTTTCCTGTGCCAGAGAAGAAGGAATGTCAGGATGCTGGTCACCAGCTTCCTCATTCTCAAGGCCAGTCCTGGCCACAACAATGCTCAGAGCTGCTTCCAGGCTGCTCTGTAAAATCCCACTGAGAGAAGATCCTAGAACATCTCCACTTTGTCACACCCCTACTTCTGTCCTGATGCTGGGAGGGAAAAGCGATGGCGCCCAGATCTAAGCTCGGATGCATTGACAAGCAGTTCCCCTACACCATGGTAGTTCTGTGCTGGCACTTGGCAGCCAGAATCCAGCCCCTCTCCCCTGTGTGGCACAAAAGGGCCAGATCTCAGGAGAGAATCTTGAAGAGTGGAATAACACCCTTGGGATTTGAACTGACCTCTCCTAAATGAAATTGTAATGTGCTACTGCTAAGCAGCGTGGCCAGCTTGCTGTGATACATGTGATGTGTTTGGTTAGAAGGCGGTCAGAACCTATTCTTCCCATGCAGTTTTCTCAGGATCTGTAATCAATATGCTAGCAGGGAAACTGCCCTGAAACAAAGCATCATTTACATTTGTGGTTCAATATCTGATCTCAAAATCTTGATTTAGTTCTGACCACAGTCAATTTAAGACCTCGGCTTTTACTTCCCATGGGTCTTTATTCCCTTATTTTGCTGTGTTATAATTCCACCATGTCTTAGCCCAGGGCTACACTAGGGGAGGGGGTCGATCTACGATACGCAACTTCAGCTACGGGAATAGCGTAGCTGAAGTCGGCGTATCGTAGTCGGCTTACCTGGCGATGAGGACGGCGGCGAGTCGATCGCTGCAGCTCCCCCGTCGACTCCGCTTCCGCCTTTCGATGTGGTGGATTGCCGGCGCCGACGGGGAGCGCGATCGGGGATCGATTAATCGCGTCTTAACGAGACGCGAAAAATCGATCCCCGATAGATCGATTGCTACCCGCCGATCCGGCGGGTAGTGAAGACCTGCCCTTAGACCTTCCCAATGTCGCTCATTTCAACCTTCAAAAAGGAGCTCTGTTTCTTTCCTGCTGCAAGGACATCCTGGCGACTGTGTAATCTGGAAGTCTCAATGTACCTTGGACTTCCCTCAGTAGTTAGCTGGGTCTGCAGCTGAAGACACCCCAGAGTAGTTATGACAGTACTAAAAAGATGCATTAGTGTGTTGAGCCAGAATCCTATGTCTTGTCAAAAGAGCTATTGTCTAGTGTCATGTGAGAAATGGATTTTCCCAACAATTCCTGCTTAAGTGAAAATAATCATTAAGTTAAAACTTTTGTCATTAAGCTTTTAGAGCACATGACAGATTTAATAGCTTTTATGGGTCATTTTTACAGTGAAATATCAGTCAGCGCACCCTGGCTCTCAGGGATGTACAGTAACTAGGAAATTGCTTTAGCAAAGGCAGCACTTTTACTTTAGCGTTATAGGATCAGATACTCTTGCAGCACATATGTTGTGCAATCACTGTGTACATGCCAATCAAAGGTGCACTTAGCAGTGTCTGCACTGCTTCAGAACCAAACCGTGAGCACTTGCAATTTGTATATTGAACTTAGTCAAGGATGGGCAGTGAATTATAGAAGTGCTTGGTCATAGGTACCTGTTCTCTCCAGTGTATAGTATGGCCTGTTATGGGCAATGAAGTCTGGGGTAAGACTCACTGTATAAAAACAATCAGTGATCAAACCCCACCTTTTTCACTGACAGACAGATTCTGTTCTCAGTTAAACTGGTATAAATCCAGAGTAACTCCAGTAGAGTCAGTTGGGGTACAAAGACAGTCTTATCAACTTTCATTATATTATTATGAGTGTTTTGCTTTGTTATTTTGGATTTTCATACATTCTAAACCAGAAGGGACCATTAGAACATCTAGTCTGACATTCTATATAACACAGGACAAAGAATTTCACCCAGTTCCCCTACATTGAGCCCAATAACTTGTGTTTGACTAAAGTATATCTTCCGGAAAGACACCCAGCTTGGTTTGAAGACTTCAAGAGATGAAGAATCCACCATTTCACTTGGTATTCTGTTCTAATGGCTAATCATCCTCACGGTTAAAAATGATTTGCCTTATTTCTAATTTGAGCTTGTCTGGCTTTAACTTCCAACCTCAGCCCTTGCTCTGCCTTTCTCCACTAGACTAAAGAGTCCTTTAGTACACTATATTTTCTCCCTGTGAAGGTACTTCTACACTGTAATCAAGTCACCGCTCAGCCTTATTTTTGATAAGCTAAACAATTTGAGCTCCTTACGTCTCTCATTCTAAAGTGTTTTTCCAGTCCTTGAATAATTTAAAGTTAACCACAGTTTTAAGTGTTCTGGTGAATAGGAATGGGTGTTCTGGTGAATAGGAATGGAATTATTAACATACTGAAAATTAAGCACATACGTATATGCTTGGTTGAACTGGGGCTGTAAAATATGGCAGAAGAACTAAGGAATTTGTGCTTCTGTATTTGAAAGGTGGAGTTTTAACAACATATATGGATGAGGTCTGTGTGTAATAATGAGGGTAAACTGGAGAAGAATGAGATTACTTTTTCAGTAATAAGCAAGTATTTTGGGTAAGGTAGTGCAGAAGTAGACAAAGTATTAGGTGGCAATGGGTTATTTCCATGGGAGAGCTGTCATTAGGAACCAATAATTATTTGTGGAGTTTTCTGATATTGGAGAACTACCAGATGATTGGAAAATAGTGAATATAATTCCCAAATGTAAGAAGCAAGGTTCTAAGACAGAGGCTGAAAATTAGACCTGTAAGCCTAATTGAGCTGAAGAAGAACTCTGTGAAGCTCAAAAGCTTGTCCCTTCCACCAACAGAAGTTGGTCCAATAAAAGACATTACCTCACCTATCTCATAGTCTGTCATCTGTGGGAAGGACATTTTTTAGTTGATATTTTTAAAACTACACATCAGCGGCTGTCACACTGGGAGTTCCTTTCACAGACCTGAAGAAGAGCTCTGTTTGGCTCAAAAGCTTGTCTTTCTCACCAAGAGAAATTGGTCCTATAAGAGAGATTACCTCATCCACCTTGTCTCTCTAATATCCTGGAACCAACCCAGCTACAGCTACACTGCATACATAAGTCAGTAGGAGTAAGTCAGCACTGAATTGTGTAAGATATACTATGTCAGAGAAATCTTATTCTTTTTTTTACACTATTGGACTAAATAGAAGGGAATCAATACATTTAGGTTAGTACAGATACACCTTGATTTTTCAGGAAGCTTTTGACAATATCACATTATGTTTTATTGTATAAACTCACTAAATATGATGTAGGCGATCAATTAAGATTCCAAAGGAATTGCTTAGTAGAGGGAAACCAGAGGATTGGAATTAACGATATTCTGCATTGAAGTTTGATGCAAAGTTGAGTCTGGCACATTTCTATATATTAAATGTTTATTAACGATCTTTGCAGATGATTCTAAAATATAACACATGGTTAAGAATCAGGTGGTTGTAGATGTTTTCTAGGATAATCCTAACTGTTTAGACAAATTGATTCAAAAGTGTAATATGAAATGTTATGTATCTATTTTAAGTCTAAAGGGATGCACTGGGGAAGGAATAAGGTAGTAGTTTCAATCAGGGCCGGCGCACCCACTAGGCGACCCTAGGCGGGCGCCTAGGGCGCCAGGATTTGGGAGGGGGCGGGCGGCTGCCTCCCGGCTCCACGGCTGAGCAGGGAGACGCGGGGGCGGCTGGTCGCAGCCACCTCCCGGCTCCGTGGCTGAGCCAGGAGCCGGGGGGGCGGCTCACCGCGGCTGCCTCCCACCTCTGCAGCTGAGCCGGGAGCTGTGGGGGTGCTGTGGGTTGGGGGGAGGCTGCTGCGGCCCACGGGCGGGGGGGCCGAGCTGACGTGGCCCGTGGGGGGGTGGGGTGCCACGGGGGGGGGGGAATGGCTGCCGCGGGGGGGCGGCATTAGCTGGGGGTGTGCAGGGCTGGTGCAAGGGAGTTTCACCTAGGGCGTGAAACTTCCTTGCACCGGCCCTGGTTTCAATTATTAGGGAACCAGTTCACATAACAAAGGAAAAATATCTAGCTTTACTGTTGGACCAAAACTAAAGTTTTCAGTTAAGCACACAACAACTGTAAAGAATGTCAATAGACATCTATCAAGTGGAGTGTACTGTAGAAGTCTAAGGAAAATGGGTTGTCTTTATAAAGCACTTATTAGACTGAAATGAGGGTAGACCAATAGTGTTACCATGTTCTTTTCCATATAATATACTGGCATGTGCTCTTGTTTCAAGAACGAATTTGTTTTCCTCTTCCTAATCACTAGAATAGGACAAAGTGCTCAGAATAGATTGCTGCTCCTCAAAGCATTTACACTGGTCAGACAAACCATTTTGAATCCGAGTAGATCATCATGAGACACCGAACCTGGAAATCTGTGTTTTTCTAATTCTACCAGTTTGTTTTTCGTATGGGTTCACTTCAGTTTGGATAGGATTATATCAGACAGCATCTCTCAAACCACTAGACTAAGACAATAATGCTTAGAACCATATGGAAGCTGGATTTCCAAGCTTCATGAATGTGTGAAGCATTGTCATCTAACTCAATTGGTTCTTGAGAGGGAGGCCATCAGCGTCATGTGACAATTAAACTGGAGGGGGAGAAGAAGTCATATGGTATTTATCAGAGTGTGTGAATTTGCTTTCTGATTTCACACTAAGTTGGGGGAGAGGTAGATACCTTGGAGGGTAGGGATAGGGTCCAGAGTGACCTAGACAAATTGGAGGATTGGGCCAAAAGAAATCTGATGAGGTTCGACAAGGACAAGTGCAGAGTCTTGCACTTAGAACGGAAGAGTCCCATGCACTGCTACAGTCTGGGGACCGACTGGCTAAGTGACAGTTCTGCAGAAAAGGATTGCAATGGACAAGAAGCTAGATATGAGTCAACAGTGTCCCTTGTTGCCAAGAAAGCTAACGGCATATTGGGCTGCATTAGTAGGAGCGTTACCAGCAGATCAGTGGAAGTGATTATTACTATTCGGCACTGGTGAGGCCATATCTGGAGTATTACGTCCAGTTTTGGGCCCCTCCCTACAGAAAGAATGTGGACAAATTGGAGAAAGTCCAGTGGAGGGCAACGAAAATGATTAGGGGGCTAGGGCACATGACTTATGAGGAGAGGCTGAGGGAACTGGGCTTATTTAGTCCGCAGTAGAGAAGAGTGAGGGGGGATTTTATAGCAGCCTTCTACTACCTGAAGGTGGAGTTCCAAAGATGAGGGAGCTCGACTGTTCTCAGTGGTGGCAGATGACAGAACAAGAAGCAATGGTCTCAAGTTGCAGCGGGGGAGGTCTAGGTTGGATATTAGGAAACACTATTTCATGAGGAGGGTAGTGAAGCACTGGAATGGGTTACCTAGGGAGGTGGTGGAATCTCCATCCTTAGAGGTTTTTAAGGCCCGGCTTGACAAAGCCCTGGCTGGGATGATTTAGTTGGGGTTGGTCCTGCTTTGAGCAGGGGTTTGGACTAAATGACCTCCTGAGGTCTCTTCCAACCCTAACCTTCTATGATGGTTTTAAAATCTTGTGACTGGCTAGTGCTAAAATCACTGCATCATACTATTGGAAAGCTGAGAATCCCAGCTTGACTTGAGTGTTGCAATAAACTGGAGCTTGTCATTCTGATGATACAATCTTTCTTTCCCTCCTCAATTCCAAAACTATTTTAGGCAACATCTACACTATGAACTAGGGGTTGGATTCCCAACTCAAGCAGACATACCTGAAGTAGTGCATTAAAATAGTAGTTTAGCCGCAGTATCAGGGGCAAGGTAGCTGTCCCTAGTACATACCCAAAGGGGTAAGGCAGGTTCATAAAGCTCACCACTGACCATGCCACCTCAGCTAGCCTGCCATTTTTAGTGCACTAACTCAATGAGAACTGTCTATTGAAGCTGGGACTTGGTACTCCCAGCTCCAAATGTAGATGTAGCCTTAGCGACTGCTGCTTCCAGAACTGCTTGAGTTAAAAACCCGTGCTTCATATGTTCCAACATCTTGGAACTCTAGTTTAACTAAAGCACTAGGACCTGATCTTGCTCTCAGTTGCCTCGTTGTAAATCCAGAGTTACTCCATTTAAATCAATAGCAAAAAAACCCAAGGTCTCTGCCAATCTGACCTGGGGGGAAATTCCTTCTCAGCCCCAAATATGGTGATCAGTTAGACCAGGGATAAGCAACCTATGGCACGCGTGCCGAAGGCAGCACGCGAGCTGGGTCCTGGCCACCGGTCCAGAGGGTCTGCATTTTAATTTAATTTTAAATGAAGCTTCTTAAACATTTTAAAAACCTTATTTATTTTATATACAACAATAGTTTAGTTATATATTAAAGACTTATAGAAAGAGACCTTCTAAAAACGTTAAAATGTATTACTGGCACACAAAACCTTAAATTAGAGTGAATAAATGAAGACTTGGCACACCACTTCTGCAAGGTTGCCGACCCCTGAGTTAGACCCTGAGCATGTAGGCAAGACCCACCAGCCAGAGACCTGGGAAAGAATTCTCTGTGGTAACTCAGAGCCCTCCCCATCTAGTGTCACCAGCCATTGGAGATATTTGCTGCTAGCAGTTGCAGATCAGCTACATGCCATTGTAGGCAGTCTCATCATACCGTCCCTTCCATAGACATATCAAGCTCAGTCTTGAAGCCAGTTAGGTTTTTAGCCCCCACTGCTCCCCTTGGAAGGCTGTTCCAGCTCTTCACTCCTCTGATGCTTAGAAACCTTTGACTAATTTCAAGCCCAAACTTGTTGATGCTGTTTATATCCCTTTGTTCTTGTGTCCACATTGGTGCTTAACTTACATAATTCCTCTCCCTCCCTGATATAGGCTTCTTTTGGTGAGGCTAAACAAGCCAAGATCTTTGAGTCTTATCTCATAAGGTAGGTTTTCCATTCCTCGGATCATCCTAGTAGCCCTTCTCTGCACCTGTTCCAGTTTGAGGTGACCTTAAACATGGGAGGCCAGAATTGCACACGGTATTCCAGATGAGGTCTCACCAGTGCCTTGTACAAAGGGATGTCTGGACCCAATCTGTCACACCCTGGTGAGCGGAAGGCTCAGGCAATAGCCCCCAGCAAAAAGGGGACACTTTGCAAGACTACTGTGTGTGCAGATCCTGGCAGTTTCCCTCTGCCCCAAACCCCCTCTTCTGGACATTTCCATGAGATAGGAAGGTCCAAGCCTATCTTTTGTGGAATGAACAACAAATGCTCGGAATCTCCAACTGTCCCAAAGTGAGAGAATGCTTCTTTCCAAAGCATTTGTGTCTCACCCTGGCTGGTCATGAGATACTGAACCTTAAGTCCTAGATTTCCAGAAGATTGGAGATTTTGGGCACACTGGTTTTTGGGTGTCCAATTTCAGATACCTGTGGCAAAGTACCTGCTTCTCCTCAGCGGTCTCTGTCCTTTTAAGCCCTGGAGACTCAGGCTTGGGCAAGGTAAACCCTTACCAGTAGCACAGGGTCTGGTAAAGCTCTGCTTTACCTTCCCCTGGTCAGTCCCTTGTTTGTTTCCCTTTCCTTTTGGGAAGAAAAATAGCCCTTCTTCTGGGAAGGGCTCAGTGTCTCGGGGCAGCCAGCCCCCTGGTACCTTTCCTGCTTCTGCTTCTGCTTCTCTCACACTCTCTCTGTCTCTCTCGCCTCTCTCCTTTTTGCCATGCACACCAGGGAGGGTTTAAAAAGGTCTCCAGCAATTGCTGCCAGCTGGACCTAATTAGTTCCCTGGTAACCCCTTTCCCAGCTGAATCTTATTTGCCCACAGTCCTCTCTCCTTAGTGGATAGGGAGAGGCCTTTTAACCCCCTGGGACCACTTACTGCCCCCCTTTTGTAGCTATCTGTCCTGGGTTTACCACATATCCCCCCCTGCTGCTCAACACTACGGGGTTGGGCTACTTGGGACGGACAGCAGTGCACTCGCGACAGGCCATCTGCATTGCCATGCTGGATTCCAGACCTATGTCGTACTATGAAGTGGAAGGGTTGGAGCGACAGGAACCACCTTGTTACTCTTGCGTTTCTGTCTTTGTTTTGGTGCATCCAGCGTAGAGGGGCATGGTCTGTGACAAGGGTAAATCTACGTCCCAGTAGATAGTAGCGGAGGCTTTCAATGGCCCATTTCACCGCTAGGCATTCTTTTTCCACTACGGCGTACTTCCATTCTCTAGGCAGGAGCTTCCTACTGAGGAAGAGGATGGGGTGTTTGTCGTCTCCAACCATTTGCGAAAGTACCGCCCCTAGCCCTACCTCCGAGGCGTCAGTTTGTAGGATAAACTCCTTCCCCCAGTCTGGGGCTACTAGTATGGGGTCTGTGCAGAGGTCCGACCTCAAATCTGCAAAAGCGTCTTCGGTCGCTGCAGACCATTTTACTATGTCTGGTCCCCTAGCTTTTGTCAAGTCCGTTAATGGGCATGCCCTGGTGGCGAAGTGGGGAATGAACCATCTGTAGTACCCCACTAGTCCCAGGAATGCTCTGACCTGTTTTTTCCGGAGCGGATGAGGCCACTTTTGTATGGCTTCCAACTTGTTGTGTTGGGGCTTCACCATGCCCCTCCCTACTATATATCCGAGGTACTTGGCCTCAGCTAACCCGATTGAACATTTGGAGGGATTCGCAGTCAGCCCTGCCTTCCTCAGGGTGTCCAGGACCGCTTCCACCTTCTCCAAATGTGTTTCCCAGTCGGGGCTATATATGATGATGTCGTTGAGATAGGCTGCCGCGTACTTGCCATGGGGTCGTAGCAGCTTGTCCATTAGCCGTTGGAAAGTAACAGGAGCGCCATGCAACCCAAAGGGGAGGACAGTGTACTGGTACAGCAGACCTTCTGGAGTTGCAAAGGCCGTCTTCTCTTTGTCGGCCTTGCTCAGGGGGATCTGCCAATAGCCCTTGGTCAGGTCAAAGGTAGACATAAACCGGGCTTTTCCTAGTCGGTCAATTAGCTCATATATCCGGGGTATAGGGTATGTATCAAATTGCGACACCTCGTTCAGCTTACGGAAGTCATTGCAGAACCTCATACTGCCATCCGGCTTATGTACTAAGACCACAGGACTTGACCATTGGCTATGAGACTCTTCAATGACTCCTAAGGTCAGCATTTTCCTGACCTCTGTCCTGATCTCTTCTCTTTTGGCCTCCGGGATCCGGTACGGCTTGACGTTCACCTTCACTCCAGGCTCTGTGAGGATGTGATAGTGAACCACAGTAGTTCTGCCTGGTTTTTCGGAGAACACATCCTGGCTGCGTTCGATCAGGCTGATCACTTCTGATCGTTGTTCTGGAGTCAGCTCTGGAGATATCCCCACCTGGTCGGGCTGGTTGCTTCTAGGGAGGGGTGCCCCTAGTGCAACCACCGGAGCTTCTCTATCCTGCCAAGGTTTCAGCAGGTTTATATGGTAGATCTGCTCCAGCTTCCGGCGGCCCGGCTGTCGGACCTTATAGTCGACTTCTCCTACCACTTCTATTATTTCGTAAGGCCCCTGCCACCTGACCAGGAGCTTACTCTCCGCCATGGGTATGAGCACCATTACCCGGTCTCCCACCTGGAACTTCCGGTTCACTGCTTGGCGGTTGTAGTAGGTCTGTTGTGTCCCTTGTGCCTTCTCCATGTGTTCGCGCACAAGGGGGTAACTTGGGTTATCCTGTCTTTTATTTGTAACACATGTTCCACGACGTTCCTCCCTGGGTTCGGCTGTTCTTCCCAGGCTTCTTTAGCTAGGTCCAGTATGCCCCTGGGGTGGCGACCGTATAACAGATCGAAGCGGGAGAATCCCGTGGAAGCCTGAGGTACCTCCCATACAGCAAACAGCAAGTACAGCAGCAGGGCATCCCAGTCTTTCCCGTCGCGACTAACCACCTTCTGTAACATGCTCTTCAGTGTTCTATTAAAACGTTCAACAAGACCATTGGTCTGGAGATGATAGACTGACATCCTGAGGGACCGTATGTGGAGCAATGCACATAGGTCCTTCATCAGCTTGGTCACAAAGGGGGTCCCTTGGTCCGTCAGGATCTCCTTTGGTATCCCTACTCAGGGAAAAAATCTGAACTAATTCCTTGGCTATGGTCTTGGACATGGCGTTCCGTAGGGGTACAGCCTCGGGGTATCGGGTGGCATAATCTAGTACCACCAGAATGTACTGGTGACCCCGGGCTGACTTCTCCAATGGCCCTACTAGGTCCATAGCTATTCGCTCAAATGGGGTCTCAATAATTGGCAAAGGGATCAGAGGGGCCCTCAAGTGCGGTCGGGGCCCATGTATCTGGCATTCCGGACAGGACGTACAATATCGCCGGACCACCGCATAAATGCCGGGCCAGAAAAACCTCTGCAGGATACAATCAAGGGTCTTGTCTACCCCTAGATGGCCTCCGAACAGATGGCTGTGGGCTAAATCCATCATGCCCCTCTGATGTTTCTGTGGGACCAAGAGTTGTTCTACGACTTGCTCCTGGACCCGTACTATTCTGTATAATAGATCATTCTTAATCACATAACATGGCCCTGGGCCCTTAACTCTCCCCTCCACGGGGACCCCATTTACCTCGACTACTCCTCGGTGTATATTATTGTATAGGGGGTCATTGGCTTGATCCTTCCCAAAGTTCCCGAGCGTAGTCCCCATTTGTCCCAA
The DNA here is from genome assembly GCA_033296515.1 of Macrochelys suwanniensis. Taxonomy (NCBI): domain Eukaryota; kingdom Metazoa; phylum Chordata; order Testudines; family Chelydridae; genus Macrochelys; species Macrochelys suwanniensis. Next base: position 12,668,494 of record CM065780.1, on the reverse strand, counting down.
CTCATGGGGGTCCACCTCCAACTCCTCCTCGGGGAGCACCCCTGGGGAACCTGGTCCGGCAACAGGGTTGTTGACCGCCGGCCCAGACCCATTGTTAGTTTCCCCTACCAATGCAGACGTCTGCTGCTGGGCCAGGATCCTCGTCCCCCTCCTTTTATCCTCCCTCTGTTCCCTTCGAGTCTTCCGGGGCTTCCCCGGTGGGGAGAAAGAGATCCTGGCCAAATTCATGGAAGGCCGGGAGGGGGTTAACTATTGGGGCCACCCCCTGGGTTCCGGGGTCAGTATTCTCTACTACCTCCTCCCCGGGGAGTAGGCTATCAAATCCCGGGAAGTCTCGTCCGATAAGGACTGGGTAGGGGAGTTTCGGAACTACACTCACCGTCACCTTAGTGGGGTTTCCAAGTACTTCTGTTTTTACGGGGATGGTTGGGTAGTAGTTTACATCCCCATGTACACAAGATATTCCTGAGCGCTTGGCCCGGGACAGTTGGTCCTGTCCAACCAGCTTCCCCGAGACCAACGTGATCGCACTTCCCGAGTCTACTAACGCGGTGGTCTTTATACCACTCATTTTAACAGGTCTAGTGTATCTATGAGGGACCATCGCAACCCCAACTAGACATATTAGCTCACATGGTCCCCCTATATCGCCCAATTCGCACTGCATGGGCTCGTCTAGATTGGGGCATTGGGCCGCAATATGCCCCAATTCGCCACAGGCATAACACCGGTACCCCGCTCGGGACAGCCCCCTATCTTTCGGGCTACTGGGCTTTACCTCCTGAGTCCTCCTTCCCCAGTCCTCAAATCTCTCCGGGCCTGCCGGCTGATCTTCCGCCTCCTTCCTTCCCTCCATGGCCCGGCCTGGCGCTAGGGCAAACCGGGGTTTCGTTGCAGAGACTTGTCTTCAATGTTGGCGCCTTCCTTCCCCAGTGGTCCGAGAAAATTCTTGGGCCGCTAAGTGTCTCTCAACCAGGACAACTAGTTCATCATAGGAGGAGGGATCATTTTGGCGGGCCTACCCTCGTATGTCTGGAGGCAACCCCCTCATGTACCTGTCCAACACCAGGATTTCTACCACCTTCTCTGGCCCATGGGTCTCGGGGCGAAGCCACTTCCGGGCGAGGTGGATTAGGTCAAATAGCTGGGACCTTGGCGCTTTGTTGTCCCGGTATCTCCACTCGTGGAAACGCTGGGCCCGTATGGCCGGTGTCACGCCTGCCCTTGCCAGGATTTCTGCCTTCAGTTGGGGGTAATCCATAGCTGCCTCTGTGGTCATGTCGAAATAGGCTTTGTGGGCCTTCCCACACAGAAATGGAGCCAGGATACCTGCCCACTGGTCTTGTGGCCAGGCCTCCCGCAGTGCCGTCCTCTTGAACGCGAGGAGATATGCCTCGGTATCATCGTCCGCTGTCATCTTCTGTAAATAGTTGCTTGCCCGCAGCGGCCGGATCCCCTGGGGCCCCTGCATCAGGGTCTTCAACTGGTTCATTACTTCAGTCAGGGTGGCTCGATCTTGGGCCGCCTGGTTCATCAGTAGCTGGTTCGTCTCCTGTTGGACACGTTCTGACTCTTGCTGGGCCGCCATCTGTACCCGGGTAGCCTTTTGTTGGGCCGCAGTGGCCTGTACCAACGCCTTCACTACGTCCTCCTTTTTTTTTTTTCCGTGTGATTTACCCTGCCCTGCGGTGGCTTGCCACAGAGCCTCACTCACAGCATCCCACCCTTGACACCACGTGTGGCAAAGTACCTGCTTCTCCTCTGCGGTCTCTGTCCTTTTAAGCCCTGGAGACTCAGGCTTGGGCAAGGTAAACCCTTACCAGTAGCACAGGGTCTGGTAAAGCTCTGCTTTACCTTCCCCTGGTCAGTCCCTTGTTTGTTTCCCTTTCCTTTTGGGAAGAAAAATAGCCCTTCTTCTGGGAAGGGCTCAGTGTCTCGGGGCAGCCAGCCCCCTGGTACCTTTCCTGCTTCTGCTTCTGCTTCTGCTTCTCTCACTCTCTCTGTCTCTCTCGCCTCTCTCCTTTTTGCTATGCACACCAGGGAGGGTTTAAAAAGGTCTCCAGCAATTGCTGCCAGCTGGACCTAATTAGTTCCCTGGTAACCCCTTTCTCAGCTGAATCTTATTTGCCCACAGTCCTCTCTCCTTAGTGGATAGGGAGAGGCCTTTTAACCCCCTGGGACCACTTACTGCCCCCCCCCTTTTGTAGCTATCTGTCCTGGGTTTACCACAATACCATTCATAGATTCCAAGGCCAGAAGGGACCATTGTGATCATCTAATCTGACCTCCTGGAGAACACAGGCCATAGACCTTCCCCAAAAATAATTCCTAGGAAAACATCCAATCATGATTTTAAATGGTCAGTGATAGAGAATCGATCCCGACCCTTGGTAAATTGTGCCAAAGTAAACTGTTAAAGCAGACTGATTTTTCAGAAAGTTCTGATCAAGAGCATTGAGTGTTAAAATCTGAGATTGGGTCATTCGTCCCTAGATCTAGCGCGACTCTCCTTGCAGTGGTCCAGAACTCATAGTGAGTCCCAGAATTCACACCACTAACTTTCAGTCCCTATTTCTCTGATGCCTGTGTCTCTGTTGCTCCCTTCCCCACCCCCGCCCCCCCCCCCCATGTCACTTTTTAGTTCCAAGGGTGATTTCTTTTGAGGCAGCCTACATAGAAAGCTCTGTGAAAAAGCTCCCATTCCTTTTCTGGAGAGTTGTGTGAGCATTACTGATGCACAGGCACATGCTGGAAATTCAGCAGTGTTCTCTTGATTTGGAAATGCTGATTCTGCAGCTGCCTTGACAGACACATACAATCCTGAAATGAAAAACAAGCCCTGGGCATCTTTAATTTAATACGGTGTAGTCTAGTTGCATCCAAGCTCTGCTTTCATTGCTAAGAGATTCATTCAGAACAGATGACATTTTAATGCAGATTTTTCTGAGAAAAATAGTTAATCTCTGCCATAGTTTGGATCGTTTTAAGGTATTAAGTGCTGGAAGCAGCACTTTTTGCTGTGTACTGGATTTGACAGAGCATCAGTGTCCCCTACTGATAAACCTTAGGAGATCTGCCTTAGGAGAGCAGGAGCATGAATAAGATACATGGATGCTGAAGTATTTTAATAATACTTTGCAGTAATACCATTCTTCATTTAAACAAAAATCCAACATGCTTTCTTCTTGACAGTTTGAGTTCTAACTTTCTCCTCTTGATACTTGCATAAATCCGATATTCCCAAGGAGCAAAGGAGACCTAATATTTCATGCTGTTCATGGGTTATGTGAAAACTACAGTATAGGCATCACTTAAAGTTTTGCTAAAGGATGTATCCTGAAATCCTGTCACATACAAGTCTCCGCTGACTTCACCAAGAGTTTTGAAGCCCATAATTACTGTTGCTTGTTCAGGGACATATGTAACATTTTTATGACATATTCCTGCTCTCGTAAAACAAAAAGAGCAGATGGCTTATGCTCTTTTTACCTTTAAACAGGTTATACTAAGTGACTTATTGAATTTATCTTAATTATAGTAAAATCAGAGTGCAGAGTGTTATGCTGCCCCGATGGGTTGTCAGCAGGAGATGAATCAGGGACATCTGGATCTCTTTGTCTTTGGCTTGAGATCATGAGATCTAAAAACAGTATCTTGATGTTTGCGGGGGGCTGACTCATGATTTGTTTGGATTCACAGAGTTGGCAATCCCAACTAGGATTCTGAGCATAATTCATGCAAAGTTATTCAAAGCGATGCCTTCAAAGGTAACATACAATGTATTATTACAAGAGTTTCTGGGATTGACACAGACGGGGTGTGATGTTATTGACAATAACTGGGACCATATAGATCATGGTTGCAACAAAGGTCCTATAGTGGCACCAAATCTTATATAAAGGGGGTCAAATGAGGTGTCTAAGACCGGGTTATGCTTGGCTGGTTATGATTATGCCATTTATATGCATGTATCAGTTTTGTAGTTGAAGTTATGGGTATTGGCTTTATACTGTCTGTATTTCAAACTGGGGCTGGGCTTCTGGGACCACAGACAAGCTATCAGCTCTGCCAGGCCTGCTGATGGCCCATTAAGGACCATCGACTATACAATTGGCCCATTGAGAGGAGGCAGACACACCTTATGATTCAGTAAGGTATGCAGAGACTTGCCCATGTGACTCCAGACTCCATTTTGCTGTGATTTTCCACAGTAAGGACAAAGAGGTGTCTTTACACCTGGAAGAAACTATAAAAGGCAGCTGCCTCATCTCCATTTGGTCTTCTTTCCTGCTTCTTACCTCCGGAGGGACGTTGCTACAAATGGAAGCTTTGAACAAAGGACTGAAGGACCCATCCCAGCTGTGGACGTATTCCAGAGACTTGATTTGAACCTGCAGTATTTCATCTTTACTGCAAGCCTGGACCATGAACTTTGCCATTACTGTATGTAATTGATTCCTTTTAACCAATTCTAGCTCTCACCTATACCTTTTTCCTTTTATGAATAAACCTTTAGATTTTAGATTCTAAAGGATTGGCAACAGCGTGATTTGTGGGTAAGATCTGATTTGTATATTGACCTGGATCTGGGGGCTTGGTCCATTGGGATCGGGAGGACCTTTTTTCTTTTACTGGGGCATTGGTTTTCATGACCAGTTGTCCCCATAACGAGTGGCACTGGTGGTGAGACTGGGAAACTGGAGTGTCTTAGGGGATTGCTTGGGATGACTTGTGGTTAGCCAGTGGGGTAAAACCAAAGTCTCCTCTGGCTGGCTGGTTTGGTTTGCCTTAGAGGTGGAAAAACCCCAGCCTTGGGCTGTAGTTGCCCTGCTTGAAGCAATTTGTCCTGAACTGGCACTCTCAGTTAGGTCCCGCCAGAACCAGCATCGTTACACGGGGCCACACTGGAGCAAGCCAGTGATCTCTGACATCCAGTGACCTGCTTTCAGATAGGGTGGCCGCTCACGGATTCCGAGACTGTTGGACATTCCAGTACTTCGGGGAATGGTGTAGGCCCATCCCCACCCATGTGACTGCGCAGGCACCATGCACGCAAGGTCATGCTGCATGGGGGGACGCCATTTTGAAGCATGCGCTGCCCTGCCTCTGCCAGTGTGACCACACACAATGCGTTCAAGATTAAGCTGCCTATTTTGTGGGGGATGCCATTTTGAGGACTCTGCCCCCACAGGCATGATCTCACACGCATGGTGCATGTGAGGCAGGGGTTCTGTAGCGAGATGACGACTCACCGGCACGGCGTCTCCTGCTGATCGTCTGGGAATTAGCTCTTTTCCAGCATATGGAGCGCCCTCTGCAGGCCGGTGTCTTGCCTGCCGCTGGCCCTGTGTCCCACCCGGACCCCGGTGCCCTTTTCCTCTGGGTTCTGCCCCAGCAGTATCCCCACACTCTGGGTCTCCCCTCCCAGGGGAACCCCCAACCCTCAAAACCCACCTTCCCTCAGTGGCTACTGCCAGTCGTCATCTTGCCCCCGCTCACTGGGGCAGACTGCAGTCTGTCATGGCCACTCATCACTGGTAGGGGGTTAGGACCAGCTGCCTCTGCCTATTCCTGGGCTGCCCCTCTGCAGCCCCAGTACCTCCATAGGCCTTCACCAAGGCCTGCAGCCTGGGGAGTTGCCAGGCTGGAGCTCCCCAGCTCCTCTTGCCCTGTTCCCCAGCTCTGCTCTGCAAAGATCAGTTTACCTCCCGAATCAAGACTTTTGTGAGCTGTCTTCACTGGGGGAAAGGGTGTGTTCTTAACTTGTTAGCTAATATGTGGCAACTAACATGAGGCGAAATACTAGTGAAGATAAGAAAAAATAGTGTTGGACAGCAGCAAAGACCCCAGGCCAGTAGAAGTTCTGTAGCAGCCTCTGCCTGGTGCGCCGGATTCCCTGGTGCCCTGAGAGAGGGATGTCATGGGCCAGGTACAGTAGCTTGCAGCGATACGTTCATAGCTTTAATAGGAGTTAGTAGGATGAGCTAAAGGCTTTGAGGAAACCTCGGGGTTATCATGATTTGTTAACTTGTGTTAAAACTACAAACGTCCTCATCTTAACTAGGATTTTACCTCATATTAGCTACCACTTGTTAGCAAACATGAGTTAAGCACACACCTTTTTGGCCTACTGAAGATACACCCTTGTACTGCATAACTACAGATCTTGTTGTTGTTGGTCTTAAAATCAAGCACCTCTTTTTTTAATTAAAAAAACCCCTATAATCTGTATAATACATGTAGCAATTAGTAAGCAAACTGCCCCATCAGAAGATTATCTGGAATTCGAGTTCCACTGTAATAAATTAAATGTTGAGGAAAATACACTTAGAAGAAAGCAAGTGAAATTAAAATTATGAAATACTACAGACAGCATTTTTGGTATGGTTGTTTGGTATTTTGAATTTAATGTAACATTAATGCCCCCTGCTGATAAGCCTCAGAAGAACTGCTTTAGATTTAAGTAGAAACACAGATACATGAGGCTCAAGTATTTAATAATACTTTGCACTAATATCATTCTTAAATAGAAAGAAAAAATCCAATATACTTTCCTCAAAACTGGTTTCAGTTTAAATCATAAAATTAAATTTTATGCCCCTCCATAGCAAAAGGCCTCTGTGCCTTGACAACAAAACAAAACCCCTAAAACAATTGTTATCACAAATAAGCCCTTTTCTGGTGATTGTTTAGTAATAAGAACAAGTTGACATAACATGGCTTGCTTGGAGCTAAATCTGATTCATAAGAGAAAAATATAACTGCAGCAATAAAAAAAAGAAACCACTAAACGTATTTTAAAAGCAAATTATTAAGCAGACCAAAAATGAAAAGCATCTTGCTTAAATATAGAGACAGCAAAATGTTTAACAGATGTACTGCCTTTCAGGTTCAGTCTGTAGAGAGCTAAATAATAAATCCTTTCACTGTATTCAGCATTATCAATTGCTAGCAAAAGAAAGATCATTAATATAGATTTTATATAGTTTCTGTTGAAAATGTCAATGCAGATATTAAGTGCTTCAATAAAAGATCCAGGGATTTCATTTGTTTGACTGCTGAATTTATCTAGGACAAAATAGAATTCCTGCAATACTGTTTTTATAGTTACAATTACACCGGTACACTTCTTCCAGCTAGCACCAACAGTTATGGCCCTGCACCCCGTCTGTTCATCCATTCATCTGTTTGTGATGTATAATAGCCTCTGCATGAAACTCGGGGTGGGGTGGAGGAGCCTCCAGTGCTGGTGCACTTAGGCTGGATTGCTTGGAGATAATAAGCTTGTAGGGGGTCCCCTCTGTATATGTTCCCCCTCTGCCTCTGATTCCATGCAGCAGGGAATGGAGATCCATGTGTAGGGAGAGGCTGCAGACCCACCAGGATCCGTGGGGTTTGCGGTCAGAACTGCTGGGGCCAAACCTTCTCTCCCACCTGTAGAATGACTGGGAGAAACCTGCTATGAGGGGCTTCTACCTGCCATCCTGGGCCACCAATCTCCACAAAAAGGTTTAACTCAGATCCTTGATACGTACAAGTTCTGTAGGGAAACTGGATGTCTCCACGTTCAGTGCTGTACCGCCAACCCCTTTCACCAGCACTAAATTGACTCCAACTTGATGGGGGGAGGAGATTCTGAAAGAGAGGCACAGGGGAGAGGACTGTGATGACCCATATGGCATCAGTGTTAAGGGGTTATGAGTCAGCGCTGGCAGTACAGAGGGATAATCTGCAGTGACCAATAGCATGAGAACGGCATTAGCCGGGGCACGGGAGCCTCGGGGATTCAAGAACATAAAGGTTTGGTTCCGATTCTGCTCTGCTATTGAACTCAGCTGTGCTGCATTGGTGTAAATGAGAGGAGGGTTTGGCCCTTGATATTTGAAGGCAAGACCAAATATAGAGCTTTTCAGAGCGATGCTGCACCTCATGGTAAAGGGCTGGGCTCGTCTCTGGGCTCCAGTGTAACACAGGAATGTTAAACAGCAGCAATAATACACCACGCCACCAACACTGGTGTCAGGGTCATCAGTGGCATAGGTATGTGGCTCGGGGATGCTAGACAAGCACAATGACAGGAGGAAACGAACCTGGCTTTCTTCCTTCTGCGACTCTTTCGATGCAAACGAGCAATTCACTTGAGTACTGCAACCTACCACAGTTGTGGCATACTCAGTAGCTGCCTAGGTCCCTGGCATCCACTTCATTTTAACTGCATGTGGTCTGCAGAATTTAAGTACACATTCTGCAATTCCTAACAGCGCTCTCATTCATAATGTGTGCCGTGCAGACAGCTTAAAGCATAGCACTAGTGAATCCTAGCAATAGTTTGGCCACTGGAATTTCAAATCTTGAAAATAGAATTTGAAGCAGATCTTACCCTGTGATTCCTAATGTTTAGGGTCCTACCAAATTCATGGCCATGAAAAATGCATCCCAGACCGTGAAATCTGGCGTTTTGTGTGCTTTTACCCTATACTATACAGATTTCATGGGGGAGACCAGCGTTTCTCAAATTGGGGGTCCTGACCCAAAAGGGAGTTTCAGGGAGGTCACAAGGTTATTTTAGGGGGGTTGTGGTATTGCCACCCTTACTTCTGTGCTACCTTCAGAGCTGGGCAGCTGGAGAGCAGCGGCTGCTGGCCGGGAGCCCAGCTCTGAAGGCAGCGCCCCGCCAGCAGCAGCGCAGAAGTAAGGATGGCATGGGATGGTATTGCCACCCTTACTTCTGTGCTACTGCCTTCAGAACTGGGCAGTCAGATAGTGGCAGCTGCTGACAAAGGACTCAGTTCTGCAGGCAGCAGCACAGAAGTAAGGGTGGCAACACCATACCAGGCCATCCTTACTTCTGCGCTGCTGCTGGCGGCGGCTCTGCCTTCAGAGCTGGGCTCCCGGCCAGCAGCCACCGCTCTCCAGCTGCCCAGCTCTGAAGGCAGCGCCACCACCCACAGCAGTGCAGAAGTAAGGGTAGCAGTGTGGCAACCCCCACTACAATAACCTTGCGACCCCCGCCCCACAACTCCTTTTTGGGTCAGGACTCCTACAATTACAACACCATGAAATTTCAGATTTAAATAGCTGAAATCATTAAATGTATTATTTTAAAAATCCTATGCCTGTGAAATTGACCAAAATGGACGGTGAATTTGGTAGGGCCCTACTAATGTTCCTATAGGTCATCTTGTGTGATCTTAGGATACATTTAAAACTCTCCATCATTTGTTGACCCTGTGAGACCTGGATCTGCTGGACTTGAACAGTTGTGTTCTGAAGTTTACTGAAGGCAAAAATCAAGCCACTTTATTTAACATTATTGGTGTACCTTCATCTTAACTGATGTGATTGTTTGCTTTAGGTCTCCCAGAGATTTTCACTCCTTGAGTCTGAGGTGTCATTCTCAGCTTTTTCCACTAGAGGCTGATCTGACTCTCTGGTTTTTCTTATTTCAAAGTCTCTAGTTTTTTCATTGTGATGTGAGTGACACTAGTATTTATTTAGCGGTGGGCTGGAACCAGAACTGTCAGATCAGGGGTTTGTGCTTCATGGCCAATGATTTCCCTACACCCCCACTGAATTTCCCCAACACCTCCCCAATTTTGTGAACTAGTTACATACCAATTTAGTGACACACACCCCCCAGTACATTCGAACACCACCACCCCCACCACCCCCCCACACACACACAATTTCAATTCCTGGGGAGGCCACTGTTCATGGCTACAACAGGTTAGCACGTCACAGCTGGATATATCAGTGTATGGGTTAATAGTGTCCCAGCCTTCTCACTAGATGATCATTCGACCCACTGCTCTGAGTGCAGGCAATGTGGAAGTTTGCCTATGGAATGAACCCCCTCTAGTACTTAATTCATGAACTATGCCTAGATCAGTTCCTGCCATTGAATGCATAGAGTGGTCTCCTTTGTGTGTATGGTGCCAGCAAAGCCCAGTCATTCGGCAGGTGACTCAGACCAGAACGTGTCAGCTCTGCTCTCAGCATTCCAGTAGTTATCATTGACTCCTGTTAATTGACAACTCATGCTGAATGCAGAGAATTGATTTGTTTCAGCCGGGCACCGAACAGATTGCCATGGAAAAACCTGCAATAGCTCACTGGCAGATGGGTATTTCCCACACTGGGCATCATGGGCACAGTGATCTTTTGCAAGTGCTGTGGGTATCAAAATATGAATACAAAGGAGAGTGTTTGGTAACGGGCAGTGCAGGGGACAGGCACATTCTGTAACTTTAAAACACCTATTTTGTCAAAGGGAGAAGACTGTGAGACATTGCTTATTAGTGTCCCAGCATCATCACCTACAGGTCAGTGTACAATGATTGAACTGGGGATCTCCAGAACTAAAAGTCTGAGTCTCTAGCTGTAGAGTTGTACCAGACCTACATCCCCTGTGGACTGGGCACAGAAGGAGGTGGAACCTATACCGGTGGAACCAGTGGGTTACACAGGTACAGTATGGTTCAGGGCAACATAAAGGTTAGAAACTACCATGTGCATGTATGTACAGCACCTTGCACAATGGGGCCCTGATTAGGACCTCTAGGCACTTCTAGTACAAATAGTGACTAGTAAAAAGGAAAGATCTATTGGGTTACTTAATAGGAGTGTTCTCAAACTATGGGACCTGGCTGATGTCCTGCTGGGCCTTGAACTTTGTTTTAGTATTACTATTTATTGATTTACCACCTTGACAATAAGAAAATGGAAGTGGATGCCTGTGATTCCCTGGGTGCTTGTCCTCATTTCTGCTACAGACCCTCTCACTGCATGGTAGCAATGACGAGCAGGATTTCCCACAGTCCCGTCTCCTCGCCATTGGGATGGTTGTGATGCCCCTCCATTCTTAAAACCTCCCTGCAGGTGCCCAGCCAGATGCAGCAGTTTGACTGCCTCAGGGCCTTATGGGTAGGGAGAGGGGCCAAAAAGGAGGGACTGGGGTCTAATGAGAATGTAAAGCTGAGGTGACCAAATGGGGAAGTAGACTGGAGGGAACAGAGGTTCAAGGGGAAACAAGCTGGGGAGTCAGGGGCTTCCCTTGAGCCCTTGCACCCTGATCTGTTCTCCCTTGAGTGCCTGTTCCCCTAGTGGGACTTGCAGGTCCCACCACAGTTTCATTTTAGGGTGATCTTTCCACCCCTGTAAAAGCTCTGCTCACAGAACCCAGCTCATCCCTCCCATTGAGCCCGTCTTTAGTTGCACCATTTGGCACAGAGTGGGCCTGGTTCTCTATTGCCCTGCATCTTGCATTGTCCATTTAGACTTGTGCCAGGTGGATAGAAGGGCTGAGGGTGCAGCACTGCACCAAATGACAGCACACGGCTAAAAGACAGAACCCGGATGGGGCCAAACAGTGTAGAATCGGGCCACTTGTTCCACGTTTCAAACACCTGTTCTGAATCTCCATTCTGTCCTTTCCATGGAGTGACACATCACATACAGTATATCTGCATTTGGAAGCCATGGATTCCATTAAACGTAATTCCTTCCCAACGTGGCTTTCAACAGAGGGTAGTTTCTGGTGAACAATTCCACTCAGGCTTTCATTGTAAAGGTGCAGCTGCTAAACCATTGAAATGTCGGGCTGGAAGGGACCTTGAGAGGTCAGCTAGTCCCAGCCCCCTGCACTGAGGCAGAACCAAGTAAGCCTAGACCACCCCTGGCAGGTGGTTGTCCATCCTGTTCTTAAATACCCCCAATGATGGGGATTCCACAATTTCCCTAGGTAAACGAGGATGGCTATTAACCATGGATACTAGAAATAAAAAGTGATGTTGAGCCTGAGGGCACGTCTACACTGGAGCAGCTGCACTGCTGTAGCGTGTTAGTGAAGATGCTCTATGCCGGCAGGAGAGCACTCTCCTGTTGGCATCAGTACTCCACCTCCTCGAGAGATGGTAGCTATGTCGGCGGGAGAAGCTCTCTTGCCAGCATAGCGCTATCTGTATGGGGGGTGAGGTCAGTAGAACTACGTTGCTCAGGGGTGTGGGTTTTCCGATATAGGGCTGTAGTATAGACCAGACCTTATTCTCCACTGCCTTGTATTTTGATGTTGCCGATAGTGAAAAGGGGGTGCAATATGCTCCCAGGTTACAGCGGTGGTGTTTTATACCTACTCAGCATTCACTTCGCACCGCTGCAAATGACTACACCAGGGGCCAGATTCTTATTTACACTAATGCCCCTTTACACCACTCTGTCAGCACGAAGGAGCCTTCAAGTGAGTGTAAATGATACTCCATTTTAATATTCCGTTACACTTCCACTGGAAAGAGGACTTAGTGCAAACCCTACAGTGTATAGAACCCTACAGCCTTTCCTGCCACCCACCAACCCACCCATACTTAGCACCAGAATAACCACTATCCTCAAGAAGCTAGAAGCAGCTGCTTTTTAGGAAGTATCTTTCATAATTTAATAAAGATCAATTGTTTTCAGTCTCCCCATTCCTGTGAGCCTCCATCAAAAGGTTTTAATTGCACATACGAGAGGAGGTGGGGAAATAAAAAGAAGGGAAAGTGCACTGATCTGCAGTCAGGGGCCGTTGTTCCAGCACAGCTATAATGAAATGTCTCTACAGATACCGCTTCCAGCTTTCACGGGACAGGGGAGCATCACCCGAGGGACTTGAAACAAGACAGCTTACCTCTGCCTTGAACAGGAAGCTCACTCAGCAGCCAGGGTGCTGGGGCAGAGGTGGAAAAGGGAGGAGGGATTGCTGCTGAGGTCGCCTGCACTCAAGACAAAGACGATATCCAGCTTCAGTGAGCTTGGGCGGGGTTGTTTGCTGTCCTGATTTTCACAGGGCACTGCCAGCTGATGTGCTCATTTTTATCATGGCAAGACATCTTGCCCCGAGCTCTGCTCCCAAGTAGAAAGTCTATGTGACCTCCACAGCTGGTGGAAATACGTTCTTGGTAGGAAGGCCCCAAATTGACATACATATTGTAGTAAGAAGAGAGGAAGTTAGGGATAACAGAATTGAATGTAATACTTACCCCAAAGTCAGGCCATTGGGGCCCCATGTTAATTTCTGTATTAAAAGTCTGCAGCAGAAAGTTGTCAGTGACTTAGTGAAGTTTGACACACAGTTGTTTTGGGTTACTTCTGTGCATAGATCTGTGGGGGACGATCTAGGCCATTATTAGGCTACTCTGTTTTCACAGTTCCTTCCATGACAGCATGTGCCCCAAACTGCCATCACTCTACCTGTAACTGTAACTCCAAGGTTATACCCAGAGAACCTATTCCTGCTTCTGTCTTGGGTGGCTGTGTCTAGTACTAGCCTCAATCCCCAGCACTTGCTTATTTGGGATGCTGCAAGCCACCAGGAGATTTTTTACATACTAAAATTTGAGGATTGTGGCTAGTGATTGAAAAACTGCAATTCTTAGATTCCAGCTGTCGTATTTAAGAGTTTACAAACTTCCATCAAACTACCCACAAATCACCTGTTCCACCTTGACTTCAGGATACCAGCAGCAGATCCAGACACCACCTCCTGAAATGCTAGGAGCCGAATTGTCATTTGTTGTAAGGCCTGGTCTACACTGAGATTTTATACCAGTACAATCATTTTGGCTAGTAGTGTGATTATTATTTTTTTTACCAATATAGTTACACAACTACAACCCCTAATGTGGACACTCTTATACTGGTATAAATTGAAGTAAGGCACCTTTATTAGAAAGATAAGGTGGGTCAGGTAATAGTTTATTCCCCTTCCCATACAGGAATAAGATCTATCAGTGAAAGCACTTTTATATAAGTATTTATATAATCATATGTCTGCACTAGGGGTTGTACTGATGTAACTATGCCAGTATAGGTGAGCCATGAGGCTCCTTTACATTCCTCTGGCAATGAAGAGGGCATTTAAAATGGATAGAAATTCTTTGAGATCCCTTTACACTGACAAAGTGCTATAAAGGGGCATTAGCGTTCCTGGAAATGAGAATCAGATGCTGTGTTTTTTACCTTGTGATGAAGTGTGTATATTTTCAGATGCATTAGGATCTTGTAGTATTCTCAGAAACTTCCTTTTACTGTAACAGATATCTTGAGAAGGCACCGAGGGCCTATTTTGGCAGAGCGGGTCTGCTTCGGTCTTTATAAGCCATTCTTATTCCTAATTTAGTTATTACAGTAAAATGGTAAAATACAATTAATTCTTGGAATAGACTCCTAGCGAGCTCCAGGGAAACCACTCTGATTCTTACACAGCCCCAACTTCAAAGGAGTTCCTCTGCTAGTAACACCTCCCCAGCATCCATGTGGCTTTCTAGCCTGTGTCACATTGCTGATTAGAGTTGAAACATCTTGTAGCAAAGCTGTTTTCTTGAACTGAATGCTTTCAGAGCGGATCATGACTTGTGCCTGCCACAGCCGCTTAAGACACTGCTGCTCAGAGTTAAATGAGGCTCTCCTTTAGCACAAAGAGTAGGGCTCTCTTCTTTTTGAAGCAGATGATGTGAGTTCCTCCTTGCTGTCCCAGCTGGCCAAGGTTGCAGCACAGTGATGCTATGAATTTCCTAGATGACAATGGGCTTGTTCCACTACAAGTAAACTTGTACTACTTACAATTGCTGGCTCAGTCCCAGTTTTTCATATCATGTCCCAGGAAATTCTTTAGGATACTTGAAATGACGTAGGGTGAAATCCTTGTCCCATTGAAGTCGGTGACAACGCTCCCACTGGCTTCAAAAAGACAGTATTTCGCCCCTAGTTTATTTTATGAACAAAAACATTGTAATTAATTTTTTACAAGTAGGAAATGTTTGTTCAAGAGACATTGGTACACTGCCTTGAACTTGTGTCTACCCAGGAATGTTTACACTCTTGTTTTTACAAGGAACAAAAAGTCCACTGGAATATGAGTACAGTGCGATGAACAGTGTTTGGGGTGACAAGGAAAGTCAAATGAGTGTGGACACTATCAAAGCTGTTCTTTTGCTCAAAGTGACCATTAATGACACTTATTTGGTGTTTCATGATAAGCTCATTCAGACATTCAGGGTATGTCTATACTCAAGCTGGGTAGACATACCTGCGGAAGCTCAGAGGCCCCAATCAGCTACACAGCATGTTGTATCTTTACCTCTGAATGTGAAATACATGAATCCAAAATTGAATTAGAAATAGATCATTTAGGTCACTACTTTAGTGTAAATTATATTCTACACTACTTTTAGCCTGTGCAGTTTTAAATGACTCAAACACTCTCAATGTCAAAGATTCTTTCTGCATAACATCTCCAAGTCACGGCCTTTCCTACCCATCCACACAGCTAAAACTCTGGTCCAGGCTCTCATCATCTTTCATCTTGATTACTGCAACATCCTTCTCTCTGGCCTTGACAAATGCAACCTTGCCCCACTCATCTCCTTTCAGAATACTGCTGCATAGATCACAGCCTGAGCTTTGACCATGTCATCCCCTCTTTGAATCCCTCCACCAGCTCTCTCTTCTTTATCACATCAAACATAAGCTGCTTGTCTTCACTTTCATGGCCCTTCATGACCTATCCACACCAGCTCAGTCCTGTCTCATTCGCTGTCACAATGTTGACTCCTGACTCCAATCGGCCTGTGATGCCACCCTCCATCATCCACTTGTTAAATTTCAAACAAGCCCCTTTGTGCTCTCTCCGATCCTGCCACTCACACTTGCATATCACGCTGACCAGTATTGTCTCATTATTTTAGTGATTAGGATAACATGAGTACTGTATTGACTCCTGCACCTGTGAAGGAGTCTAGCCATGTATATGAGCTTGCAGGATTGGGGTCTAAATTAGTTGCTGTTTCTAAAACTTGGCATCAGCCCTGTAAGGACTGTCCTTATACTGTACAGGAATGTAGTTCAAACACAAAACTGTCTCCCCTTTTGTATATCAGCCGATTATGTTGTAGGCCACCATAATTGGCAATACAGTTACTAGGCGATTAAGTCTTATTGGGTATTAATTCTTTCCAGTAAAGAAAACAAATAATGCACAATGACCATACTAGGCTTAGTTGTGTAATAGCTGTAAATCCAATTATTGAGCTTGAAACAAGGGTGGATTGTAACTTTCCACTACAGCCCAAGCTGTGTTTGTGTGTGAGGGAAGGAGTGCATGGGGCGGGTTCCTGGGAGCCATCCATGGTACTTGCACGTTCTCCATTACCACAGAATCGGAGGGTATGTCTACACTACAGTTAAAAACCTGTGGCTGGTCTGTACCAGCTGACTCGGGCTCATGGGGCTACGTCTGCAAGGTGGGAGGATCCCTGAGCCCAAACTCAAACGTCTGCACTGCAATTAAATCGCCCCACAGCCCGAGTCCAGCGAGCCCAGTTAGCTGGCACAGGCCAGCTGCAGGTGTCTAAGTGCAGAGCAGACTTACCCTTAGTGCCTCACACTCTTGAATGTATTTATCTGTGCAAACATCCCTGTGTAGCAAGACGATGCTATTATCCCAGAGAAATGACACACAGAGACGTGTGTACAGGTACACTTCGAGCTGGGTGCGGGGGTAATTTCCAGCTCAGAGATATTCCCATGCTAGCTCTGACTGAGTTAGCACACTGAAAATAAAATGTAGGTGGAAAGGGCAGAAGGGCCGGCCATTCCAGGTACATGCTGTGCATCTTAGAGGGGTATGTAGTCCTGCTGCTCACACCACCCTCACCCACCCGCTGTCTTTAGCCCGCTAGCTCAATCAGAGCTAGTGTGGGTATGTCTCTGAGCTAGGAACTATCCCCGCATCTCAAAGTATAGACATTCCCTAAGTGACTTCCTCAGAATCACACAAGAAGCCCCGAGTGGAGCACTGAATTGAACCCAGGTCTCCTGAACTCTGGGCTGTTGCTATTATTTATTACCATACCACCTAGGAGCCCTAGACATGGACCAGGATCCCACTGTGCTCAGTGCTGTACAAACGCAGAACAGAAAAACAGTCCCTGCCCCAAAGAGTTTACAATCTAAGTACAAGCCAAGAGACAGATGGAGACAGATAGATGGGAGAGTACAAGAAAACAATGAGACAGTATTGGTCTGCATGACAGGCAGTGGTATCAGCAAGCCAGCAGCCTAATCTTTGTCAAGTTTTTTGCAAGGCAAATGAGTTTTGAGGAGGGCTCTCATTGGTTGCAAGGTGGTCTATTGTAAAGTCTTAGATTTAAGGACTGTCACTCTGTACCTCGGGAACACCCAGCACCCCCATATGATTATAATATGATTGTGCGGTATCCAATGCAAAGTTTGTCATGTTGGGTGTCTTCGGAAGGCTCATGATGCACTGAGCATTGTTGTTATAGTGATGTTATAGGTTGTAATTTCATGTATATAGTAATGGGGCTGAAAATGTGTCCTCATGGATTAAAACCAGCCCAGGCAAAACTCTCCAGGAGCAGAGGGGCAGTTCACACCTCACCAGGGCATGTATGGGACAAACCCAGCCCAGCCTCACAGGAGCAAAGGACACTGGCCTAGCCAGCAGCAAAAGATCTGTTGGACTCTCAAGGAAGTCACCCCCATTCCTTTGGTCAGTTTGGGACTATGATGAGGTAATGCTCACCTGACTCTGAAGGGGGCGGAAAGCCAAGAGGGAAGAAAGAACATGATAAAAGGGAGAGGCGTTTGCCGTGCTCTTCCTCTCTCTTCCACCTCCATCTACAGACACCACCACCAAGCGACTGAAGCGCTGATCAAAGGGGAGAGCCTGACTGAAGGGCAACCAGCCAGCCTCTGGTGAGAAGCATCTAAGTTTGTAAGGGCATTGAAAGTGTTAAGATCAGCTTAGAATGTGTTTTGCTTTTATTTCATTTGACCAAATCTGACTTCTTGTGCTTTGACTTATAATCACTTAAAATCTATCTTTTGTAGTTAATAAATTTGTTTGGTTAGTCTATCTGAAGCAGTGAATTGGTTTGAAGTGTGTCAGAGGCTCCCCTTGGGATAACAAGCCTGATACATATCTATTTATTTGTTGAATTGACAAACTCATACAAGCTTGCAGCATCCAGTGAGCATAACTGGACACTGCAAGACAGAGATTCCTAGGGTTGTGTCTGGGACCGGAGATATTGGCTAGTGTCATTCGGTTGCTCACTCATGTAGCGGGGAGCAGCTTACATGCTAGAGGCTGTGCATGAACAGCCCAGGAGTGGGGGTTCTCACAGAAGAGCTGGGTAAGGCTGGCTCCCAGAGTCGAGGATTGGAGTGACCTAGCAGATCACCGGTCCAGATAACACCTGGGGAATGTGTCACAGTCACCCAGAGAAAGCAAGCTAAAAACTGCAGAAAGCAATGACTTTTACATTTTATATCAGTGCGCTAGGATTCAACTTAAAAATGAGGGGAAAGGTGAAAAATATGTATGTTTCTGAGATTTAAATATCAGTAGGGCCCTACCAAATTCACAGCCATGAAAGACACGCCCTGGACTGTGAAATCTGTTCTCCCCCTGTGAAATCTGGTCTTTTGTGTGCTTTTACCCTATACTATACAAATTTAACAGGGGAGACCAGCGTTTCTCAAACTGGGGGTTCTGACCCAAAAGGGGGTCACAAGGTTATTTATGGGGGGGATCACAGTATTGCCACCCTTACTTCCGCGCTGCTGCCTTCAGAGGCGGGTGGCCGGAGAGTGGTGGTTGCTGACCAAGGGCCCAGCTCTGAAGGCCACAGCACAGAAGTATGGGCAGCAATACCATCCCAGGCCATCCTTACTTCTGCGCCGCTGCTGGCGTTGGCTCTGTCTTCAGAACTGGGCTCCCGGCCAGCAGCCACTGCTTTCTGGCCACCCAGCTCTGAAGCCATCACCACTGCCAGCAGCGGCGCAGAAGTAAGGATAGCAGTACTGCAATCCCCCTACAATAACCTTGCAACACCACCACCACCACCCCGCCAAACTCCTTTTTGGGTCAGGACCCCTACAATTACAACACCGTGAAATTTCAGATATAAACATCTGAAATCACGAAATTTATGATCTTTAAAATCCTGTGACCATGAAATTGACCCAAATGGACCATGAATTTGGTAGGGCCCTAATTATAAGGATTAATTACTAAACTTCATTCCGTTTGAGTAAGCCTTTAAAAAAGAGGCTATGTTGTTACCCGAGGTTTTCAGAATCCCCAACAGGGGCAACTAAATTATTTCGCTGTAGGTGGTGTTAAGAATAAATCAACAGGAACTCGGTGATTCTGTCTGATCAAGGATTAAATGCAAGTCAGCATGCTCTTGTCTAACACGGGAGTTTATTAGATTTAAGCACACACAGACATAAGCAATAGATTTAGAACATCCCAGATATTTACCTAACATCTGGAACGGTATTGAGTAATTAACAGCAGGTTCGCAGGGGCCAGTTGCTCACCCACTGGAGAGAAAAGGTGTCAGAAAAAACATCTCTCAAGATGGCTTCAGAGGACTGCTCCAAAGTACACTTTTATATCTTGTAGAAGTTAGTTATAAAAAAACACATAGGTCATAATGACTCCTACTGAATCATCACTGTTCCTAACTTTCAGTAAACTTTCTAATATCAGAGGTGTCTAGACTCAAGGTTTTCCACCCACCAAAGTTTTCAGTCTCAGTTGTTTACTTGTCTGTCTCCTCCTCCCATTCTGATTAGCAGAAGCTGCCAGCTAAATGTGACCTTGCTTCTGAAAGCCTGTCTCCAAATTAACCCTTAACTATGTGGTGTTTTATTTCATTGCTTCAGGGTGGGTGAATGCAGATAATATGGTTGCAATTAACGTGATCACATTTTGGGATATACACACCCCTCAAATCTAGGGCAATGTGGGGAGGGATAGCTCAGTGGTTTGAGCATTGGCCTGCTGATCCCAGAGTTGTGAGTTCAACCCTTGAAGGGGCCATTTAGGGATCTGGGGCAAAAATTGGGGATTGGTCCTGCTTGGAGCAGGGGGTTAGACTAGATGACCTCCTAAGGTCCCTTCCAACCCTGATATTCTATGATCTGCCTGTACATAGAACCAAACTTCCGTGATCAGCTCAAGTGAGTGCAGCTAATTGTTATTTCTGGAAGACATAAAATAATGTGGGCCTCATGTATGCCATAGAATTAACCCCTGGCTTCAGAGTTGTGCTCCTGAATCTCATCTTTCATTCCAAAAAATAAATTATGGGTGGGATTTTCAGACGCCATCATGGAAGATTAGGGTTGGAAGAATCTAGTCCAACCCCCTCCTCAAAGCAGGACCAACCCCAGTTAAATCATTTCTCAAGCCAGGCCTTAAAAACCTCTAAGAAGGGAGATTCCACCGTCTAGGGAACCCATTCCAGTACTTCACCACCCTCCTAGTGAAATAGTTTTTTCTAATATCCAACCTAGACCTCCCCCACTGCAACTTGAGACCATTGCTCCTTGTTCTGTCATCTGCTACCACTGAGAACAGCCAAGCTCCATCCTCTTTGGAACCCCCCTTCAGGTAGTTGACGGCTGCTATCAAATCCCCCCTCACTCTTCTCTTCTGCAGACTAAATAACCCAGTTCCTTCAGCTTCTCATAAGTCATGTGCTCCAGACCCCAGGCATTGGCCTAAGGGATATGATAGTTTCACCTACTGAGTTCAATGGAACTGGGGTTTGCAAAGTTACCTTATGTTTTTAGCCTTCTTGAATGTGAAGAGACTGAAGATGTGACCTGAGTGGAACTAATTAAGTGATATCTGCCTGAGTATGCAGAAAGCATGAAGAAATATCCCGAGAGGTGTGAACCACCCCATATATCCTAATGGCTTGTTGTCATTTTTAGGTTTCAGAGTCCATCTCCAGCATACTGATAGCTGAAAATACAGGGACAGTATAAAGGAAACTGAATGTAATATAAACAGAAAAAACACAACGCCTACTGCACTGATTGAATTATTCATTTTCATATTTAATTCAATGATGTGAACACATGCCAAATCTGAATTTAAACTTCTGTAGACCTGACAACTGCCTCTTACCTGCTGTATCTAGCCGCACCTGCTTTTGGTCTGGCATCTCCATCAAACACTCCACATCTTTTGTAGCTCCCTTGTAGGGGGAGGGATAGCTCAGTGGTTTGAGCATTGGCCTGCTAAACCCAGGGTTGTGAGTTTAATCCGTGAGGGGGCCATTTGGGAATCTGGGGCAAAAAGTGGGGATTGGTCCTGCTTTGAGCAGGGGGTTGGACTAGATGACCTCCTAAAATCCCTTCCAACCCTGATATTCTATGATTCTACGATCCTTGACAAAATGTGTGTGCAAGGTCAGGCCAGGAGCTAGATAGATGCACAAACATCTTGTAAATGGCTCTTTGTGGAAGAATTGCAAGAATCATAAAATATCAGAGTTGGAAGGGACCTTAGGAGGTCATCTAGTCCAACCCCCTGCTCAAAGCAGGACCAATCCCCAATTTTTGCCCCAGATCCCTAAATGGCCCCCCTCAAGGATTGAACTCACAACCCTGGGTTTAGCAGGCCAACGCTCAAACCACTGAGCTATCCCTCCTCTCTGAAGAGGGGTGTATTAAATGGCTATTCCTGTAATCTTGCAACACTATATTTTTAATCCACTGCAACGTGACTTCTTTTTTTAAAAAAAAAAGACAAATTAAGATTTGGGTTTTATTCCTGCCCTGATTTTTTTCCCCTAGCTCACTGCTTTGCATGCATGACACCTCTTGAAACATACTGTGGCAAAGTACCTGCTTCTCCTCAACAGTCTAAGTCCTTTTTAGCCTTGGAGACTCAGTTTTGGGCAAGGCAAACCCTTACCGGTAGCTTTCCTGCTCCTGCTCCTGCTCCTGCTCCTGCTCCTGCTCCTGCTCCTGCTCCTGCTCCCTCTCTCAGTCTCAGTCTCTGTCCTACAGGGGAGGGTTTTAAAAGGTCTCCAGCAGTGGCAGCCAGCTGGACCTAATTGGCTCCCTAGCAACCCCTTCCCCAGCTGAACCTTATTGTTATCTCCCCTCCGTGGACAGGGAGAGGCTTTTTAACCCCCTGGGACTAGTTGCTACCCCCCCCCTTGGTAGCTGTTTGTCCTGGGTTTGCCACATATCCCCCCCTCCCCCGGCTCAACACTACGGGGTTGGGCTACTTGGGTTGGAAAACAGTGCACTCGCTACAGGCCATCTGCATTGCCATGTTGGAGTCCAGACCTATGCCGTACCGTGAAGTGGAAGGGCTGGAGTGACAGGAACCATCTTGTTACTCTTGCGTTTCTGTCTTTGTTTTGGTGCATCCACTGCAGAGGGGCATGGTCCGTGACAAGAGTAAATCTCCGTCCCAATAGATAGTAGCGGAGGCTTTCTATGGCCCATTTTACCGCCAGGCACTCCTTTTCCACTACTGCGTACTTCCGTTCCCTAGGCAGGAGCTTTCTACTGAGGAAGAGGACGGGGTGTTCGTCATTTCCGACCATTTGTGAAAGCATTGCCCCCAACCCTACTTCAGAGGCATAAGTTTGTAGAATAAACTCCTTTCCCCAGTCTGGGGCTACTACTACAGGGTCTGTGCAGAGGGCCGTCCTCAAATCCGCAAAAGCGCCTTTGGCCGCGGTAGACCATTTCACTATGTCCGGTCCCCGAGCTTTCGTTAAGTCCGTTAATGGGCATGTCCTGGTTGCGAAGTGGGGAATGAACCTTCTATAGTACCCCACTAGTCCCAGGAATGCTCTGACCTGCTTTTTCCGGAGAGGTCAGGGCCACTTCTGTATAGCCTCTAATTTGCTGAGTTGGGGCTTCACCACACTCCTCCCCACTATATATCCGAGGTACTTAGCCTCAGCTAACCCGATCGCACATTTGGAGGGATTTGCAGTCAGCCCCACCTTCCTCAGGGTGTCCAGGACCGCTTCCACCTTCTCCAAGTGTGTCTTCCAGTCAGGGCTATATATAATGACATCGTCGAGGTAGGCTGCCGCGTACTTGCCATGTGGTCGCAGCAGTTTGTCCATTATCCTTTGGAAAGTAGCGGGTGCACCATGCAACCCGAAAGGAAGGACTGTGTACTGGTACAGGCCTTCAGGTGTTGCAAAGGCCGTCTTCTCTTTGTCGGCCTTGGCCAGGGGGATCTGCCAATAGCCCTTGGTCAGGTCAAGGGTCGACATAAACCGTGCCTTTCCTAGTCTGTCAATTAGCTCATCTATCCGGGGTATCGGGTACGCATCAAATTGCGATACCTCGTTCAGCTTCCAGAAGTTGTTACAGAACCTCATACTGCCATCCGGCTTAGGCACTACGACCACGGGACTTGACCATTGGCTGTGAGACTCTTCAATGACTCCTAATGGCAACATTTTCCTGACCTCTCTCCTGATCTCTTCTCTTTTGGCCTCTGGGATCCAGTATGGCTTGATGTTCACTTTCACTCCAGGCTCTGTGAGGATGTGATGGTGAACCTCAGTAGTCCTGCTGGGCTTTTCCGAGGACACATCCTGGTTGCGTTTGATCAGGCTGATCACTTCCGATCGTTGTTCCGGAGTCAGCTCTGGAGATATCCCCACCTAGTCTGGTTGGTTGCTGGTAGGGAGGGGTGCCCCTAGTACAACCACCGGAGCTTCTCTATCCTGCCAAGGTTTTAGCAGATTTATATGGTAAATCTGCTCCAGCTTCTGGCGGCCCGGCTGTCTGACCCTATAGTCAACTTCTCCTATCGCTTCTATTACTTCGTATGGCCCCTGCCACCTGGCCAGGAGCTTGCTCTCCGCCGTGGGTATGAGCACCATTACCCAGTCCCCCACCGGGAACTTCCAGGTCACCGCTTGACGGTTGTAGTAGGTCTGTTGTGCCCCTTGGGCCTTCTCCATGTGTTCGCGCTATCGTGTCTTTCATCTGCAAGACATGTTCCACGACGTTTCTCCCTGGGTTCAGCTGTTCTTCCCAGCCTTCTTTAGCCAGGTCCAGTATGCCAAACTTGAACAGCTTAATGAGAGTAAATCAGGCGGCCCAGATAATCTTCATCCAAGAATATTAAAGGAACTGGCACATGAAATTGCAAGCCCATTAGCAAAAATTTTTAATGAATCTCTAAACTCAGGGGTTGTACCGTTTGACTGGAGAATAGCTAATATAGTTCCTATTTTTAAGAAAGGGAAAAAAAGTGACCCGGGTAACTACAGGCCTGTTAGTTTGACATCTGTAGTATGCAAGGTCTTGGAAAAAATTTTGAAGGAGAAAGTAGTTAAGGACCTTGAGGTCAATGGCAATTGGGACAAATTACAACATGGTTTTACAAAAGGTAGATCGTGCCAAACCAACTTGATCTCCTTCTTTGAGAAAGTAACAGATTTTTTAGATAAAGGAAACGCAGTGGATCTAATCTACCTCGATTTCAGTAAGGCATTTGATACAGTACCACATGAGGAATTATCGGTTAAATTGGAAAAGATGGGGATCAATATGAAAATTGAGAGGTGGATAAGGAACTGGTTAAAGGGGAGACTACAGCGGGTCATACTGAAAGGTGAACTGTCAGGTTGGATGGAGGTTACTAGTGGAGTTCCTCAAGGTTCAGTTTTGGGACCAATTTTATTTAATCTTTTTATTACTGACCTCGGCACCAAAAGTGGGAGTGTGCTAATAAAGTTTGCAGATGACACAAAGTTGGGAGGTATTGCCAATTCAGAAAAGGATCGGGATATCCTACAGGAAGATCTGGATGACCTTGTAAACTGGAGTAATAGTAATAGGATGAAATTTAATAGTGAGAAGTGTAAGGTTATGCATTTAGGGATTAATAACAAGAATTTTAGTTATAAGCTGGGGACGCATCAGTTGGAAGTAACGGAAGAGGAGAAGGACCTCGGAGTCCTGGTTGATCACAGGATGACTATGAGTCGCCAATGTGATGTGGCCGTGAAAAAAGCTAATGCGGTCTTGGGATGCATTAGGCGAGGTATTTCTAGTAGAGATAAGGAGGTGTTAGTACCGTTATACAAGGCATTGGTAAGACCTCATTTGGAATACTGTGTGCAGTTCTGGTCTCCCATGTTTAAGAAGGATGAATTCAAACTGGAACAGGTACAAAGAAGGGCCACTAGGATGATCCGAGGAATGGAAAACCTGTCGTATGAAAGGAGACTCAAGGAGCTTGGTTTGTTTACCTTAACCAAAAGAAGGCTGAGGGGAGATATGATTGCTCTCTTTAAATATATCAGAGGGATAAATACCAGGGAGGGAGAGGAATTATTTCAGCTCAGTACCAATGTGGACACAAGAACAAATGGATATAAACTGGCCATCAGGAAGTTTAGACTTGAAATTAGACGAAGGTTTCTAACCATCAGAGGAGTGAAGTTCTGGAACAGCCTTCCAAGGGAAGCAGTGGGGGCAAAAGACCTAACTGGCTTCAAGATTAAGCTAGATACATTTATGGAGGGGATGGTTTGATGGGATAACATGATCTTAGTCAAAGGTCAATTAATTGCCATCAGTGGTAAATAGGACCAATGGTCAATGATGGGATGTTAGTTACTACAGAGAACTTTTTCCTGGGTGTCTGGCTGGTGAGTCTTGCCCACATGCTCAGGGTTCAGCTGATCGCCATATTTGGGGTCGGGAAGGAATTTTCCTCCAGGGTAGATTGGCAGAGGCCCTGGAGGTTTTTTGCCTTCCTCTGCAGCATGGGGCACGGGTCACTTACCGGAGGATTCTCTGCATCTTGAAGTCTTTAAACCATGATTTGAGGACTTCAATAGCTGAGACATAGGTGAGAGGATTATTCCAGGAGTGGGTGGGTGAGATTCTGTGGCCTGCATTGTGCAGGAGGTCAGACTAGATGATCATAATGGTCCCTTCTGACCTTAAAGTCTATGAGTCTATGAGTCTATGAGTCTATGCCCCTGGGGTGACGACCCTATAACAGCTCAAAGTGGGAGAATCCCGTGGAAGCCTGAGGTACCTCCCGTACGGCAAACAGCAACTACGGCAGCAGGGCGTCCCAGTCTTTCCCGTCCCGACTAACCACTTTCCGCAACATGCTCTTCAGCGTTCTATTAAAACGTTCGACAAGACCATCAGTCTGGGGATGATAGACTGACGTCCTGAGGGACCGTATGTGGAGCAATGCACATAGGTCCTTCATCAGCTTAGCCACAAAGGGGGTCCCTTAGTCTGTCAGGATCTCCTTCAGTATCCCTACTCGGGAAAAAATTTGGACTAATTCTTTGGCTATGGTCTTGGACATGGCGTTCCGTAGGGGTACAGCCTCGGGGTATCAGGTGGCATAATCTAGTACCACCAGAATGTACTGGTGACCCCGGGCTGACTTCTCCAATGGCCCTACTAGGTCCATAGCTATTCGCTCAAATGGTGTCTCAATAATGGGCAGAGGTATCAGGGGGACCCTCAAGTGCTGTCGGGGCCCATGTATCTGGCATTCCGTACAGGATGTACAATAACGCCGGACCGCCGCATAAATGCCAGGCCCAAAAAACCTCCGCAGGATCCGATCTAGGGCCTTGTCTACCCCTAGATGGCCCCCGAACAGATGGCTGTGGGCCAGATCCATCACGCCCCTCTGATGCTTCTGTGGGACCAAGAGTTGTTCTACGACTTGCCCCTGGACCTGAACTACTCTGTATAGCAGATCGTTTTAAATCACATAATATGGCCCTGGGCCTTTAACTCTCCCCTCCACAGGGACCCCATTTACCTCGATTACTTCTCTGCGTATACAGTTGTATAGGGGATCATTGGCTTGATCCTGACCAAAATTCCCGAGCGTGGTCCCCATTTGTTCAAACTCAGGGGGGTCCTCCTCCAACTCCCCCTCGGGGAAAACCCCTGGGTAACCCGGTCCGGCAATAGGGTTGTTGATCGCCGGCTCCGACCCACTGTCAGTTTCCCCTACAAGCGTAGACTTCTGGTACTGGGTCAGGATCTTCGTCCCCCTCCTTTTATCCTCCCTCCGTTCCCTCCGAGTCTTCCGGGGCTTCCCCGGTGGGGAGAACATATCCTGGCCAAATTCATGGAAGGCCGGGAGGGGGTCAACCATTGGGGCCACCCCTTGGATCGGGGGGTCATTATTTTCTACTACCCCCTCCCCGGGGAATAGGCTATAAAATCCCGGGAAGTCTCGTCCGATAAGGACTGGGTAGGGGAGTTTCGGAACTACGCCCACCGTCACCTTAGTGGGGTTTCGGAGAACTTCTATTTTTACGGGGATAGTTGGGTAATAGTTGACATCCCCGTGCACACAGGATATTCCTGAGCACTTGGCCCGGGATTGTTGGTCCTGCCCGACCAGCTTCCCCGAGACCAACGTGATCGCTCTTCCCGAGTCTACTAACGCGGTGGTCTCTATACCATTCATTTTAACAGGCCTAGTGTATCTATGAGGGACTATCGCCACCCCGACTAGACCTATTATTTCACATGGTCCCGCTATATCGCCCAATTCGCACTGCATGGGTTCGTCTAGGTTGGGGCATTGGGACGCGATATGTCCCAATTCGCCACAGGCATAACATCGATACCCCGCTTGGGACAGCCCCCTATCTTTCAGGTTACTGGGCTTTATCCCCCGAGTCCTCCTTCCCCAGTCCTCAAGTCTCTCTGGGCCCACCGGCTGATCTTCCGCCTCCTTCCTTCCCTCCATTGCCTGGCCTGGCGCTAGGGCGACCCGGGGTCTCGGTGCAGAGACTTGTCTCCGATTTTGGTGCCTTCCTTCCCCAGTGGTCTGAGAAAGTTCTTGGGCCGCTAAGTCTCTCTCGACCAGGGCAACTAGTTCATCATAGGAGGAGAGATCATTTTGGTGGACCCACCCTCGTGTGTCCGGAGGCAACCCCCTCGTGTACCTGTCCAACACCAGGATTTCTACTACCTTCTCTGGCCCATGTGTCTCGGGGCGGAGCCACTTCCGGGCGAGGTGGATTAGGTCAAATAGCTGGGACCTTGGCGCTTTGTTGTTCCGGTATCTCCACTCATGGAAGCGCTGGGCTCTTATGGCCGGCGTCACGCCTGACCTTGCCAGGATTTCTTCAGCCTTCAGTTGGGGGTAATCCATAGCTGCCTCTGTGGTCATGTCAAAATAGGCCTTCTGGGCCTCCCTGCACAGAAATGGAGCCAGAATACCTGCCCACTGGTCTTGGGGCCAGGCCTCCCGCAGTGCCGTCCTCTTGAACGCGAGGAGATATGCCTCGGTATCATCGTCCGCTGTCATCCTCTGTAAATAGTTGCTTGCCCGCAGCGGCCGGATCCCCTGGGGCCCGTGCATCAGGGCCTTCAACTGGTTCACTACTTCAGTCAGGGTGGCTCGATCTTGGGCCGCCTGGTTCATCAGTAGCTGGTTTGTCTCCTGTTGGACACGTACTGACTCTTGCTGGGCCGCCATCTGTACCCTGGTGGGCTCTTGTTGGGCCGCAGTGGCCTGTATCAATGCATTCACTACGTCCTCCATTTTTTTTTCTTATTTTTTTTTGTGATTTACCCTGCCCTGCGGTGGCTTGCCACAGAGCCTCACTCACTGCATCCCACCCCTGACACCACATGTGGCAAAGTACCTGCTTCTCCTCAGCAGTCTAAGTCCTTTTTAGCCTTGGAGACTGGGCAAGGCAAACCCTTCCCGGTAGCTTTCCTGCTTCTGCTTCTGCTTCTGCTTCGGCTTCGGCTTCTCCTTCTCCTTCTCCCTCTCTCAGTCTCAGTCTCTCTCCCTCTCCCCCTCTCTCCTACAGGGGAGAATTTTAAAAGATCTCCCTCCGGCAGTGGCAGCCAGCTGGACCTAATTAGCTCCCTAGCAACCCCTTCCCCAGCTGAACCTTATTGTTATCTCCCCTCCGTGGACAGAGAGAGGCTTTTTAGCCCCCTGGGACTAGTTGCTACCCCCGCGCCCCCCGGTAGCTGTTTGTCCTGGGTTTGCCACAATACTCATGACTAACATGCCTCCATTGTGAAAGATGATTGTAAACAGAATCCTGGGCCTCAATTTTTGTTGCCCTGCACCTCGTGCAGGCACTTATGGCGGTACAAAGTGGGTGTAAAATGCCACCAAGTCAGCATGTGTTCATGGGCTACACACAGTGCAGGGTGATGAAGAATCAGGCCGGCTTTGTACTGAATGGTGCACCTTGCGGTCCGGTTTTGGGCTATCCAGCTTTTTCTCCTGCACAGCTCTTATTGGTGGTCAATCATACAAAGGAAAAGAGCATTTTGTGGAGCTTTTAATGTGTTCACAAAACAACACGATAATGTTAAAAATGATGTGCCGGGTTCAGGTTGTTATGCTAAATAGTCCCATTGCAAGCTGACGGAGAGGCCAAGCAGTGAATCGGTTTACCCTCTCCCTTCTGTAGCATAATCCCCCCTGGTCAGGGCTGAGGGAAGTCGGGGTCAGCAATTTGGGGAGGAGTTTGCACTGCTGTGGCCCTGCCAGATCTGAGGATAAATAGAAGGCTTCAGTCTCCAGGGCTGCCAAGACAGCATTGTTCACCAGCAATACATTATCAAACATTACAATGAAACAAAAAATGAAACCAGGGTGGATCCTGGTGAAATAAGCATGTTTAAAGGACCAGACTCAGCCCAGGGTCTGTGCTGGAGCAGACCCTGAAAGGGATCCTAGTAGTACAAAAGTAGACACAACCACCTCCCGTTTCCTAGGAAAGGGAACTTCACGGGACTAGCATGGTAAATACTCTCCCCTGCACTGGCTGAATTCCACAGCTGGAAGCCGATGGCTTTTGGTCCCCACAACGCTTGTTCTTTCAAACTCCCGCCACCCCTCCTGCCAGTATGCACAGATTTTAGGTTGTTACCACCAAAATCTATGGTGCAGCCTGCTGTCCTGATAGTTTGCATGGAACGTCGCTGCTGGTAACACTCAGATACCCTTTGATAAAGTAGCCGCCAAAGCTCCAGTCCATGCTGCAGACCCACTTCGATCTGAGACATTCATTAGTGTCGTTTGCCAAAAGGTTTATGTAACAGATGTTACAAAGCAGAGAGAGAGACACACACACACGGAGCAATACTGGAAGGACCATTGGGGTGATGGAGGGAGGATATTCCGTGGGACTAAAGTAGCTCAGAGACACAGCTGCATCTGCAAAACAGCAACTAATGTCTCTGTGTGACCATGCTGTATTTTCAGCTTGTCATCATGGCTGGGACCGTTCTGCTCGCCTACTACTTCGAGTGCACTGACACTTTCCAGGTGCATATCCAGGGTTTCTTCTGTCAGGATGGAGATTTGATGAAGCCTTACCCAGGAACGGAGGACGAGAGCTTTATTTCACCTCTTGTGCTGTATTGCGTGCTGGCTTCAACCCCGACAGCTATTGTAAGTATAAAAACACTTTCATTCTTCAATGCTGATGCAAAAAAAGAAGAAAAAAAATCCCTGTAATCTGTAATTTTCCTTTTCACCTCTCTTCTTTTCAACTGTAATTGATGTATGTTTCTGTTGTAGCAAAACAAAGAGAGCAGACTCATAAAATCCACATCAGTTATCCACAGAGGTTCTGGTTAATTCTAATACTAAAAAAAAAAAGCAAGATGAAGCTGCCTACAGTTTAAGAATGTACAGTAGCTAGCTCACTTTAATAGTTGGTTATGAATTGCATGGTTTCCAGAGAGGCCCCAAATGCAAAGATTATGTGTTCTTGGCAATAAAATAACCGTAATAAGATTTGAATCAGATCTTAAATGATACAGCCAAGACTATTTGCTGCTATTCTGAATGGACTGCTGGGGGCTCAGCTGAGAGGAAAGATGCTTCATAACGGTTTCTAGTTATTGACAAGTGCAAATGTGCTTTATTTTTGTGTGTCACTCTCTCTCATACACATACACACACACATACAGTTAACTCTCTTCTTTACCTGTTTTTCTTTTATGATCCCACAAAACAATACAATCAGCCCCAGTGCAGTTATATCTACTAAAGCCGTTTTCAAGTTGCAGGACACTGAAAGCTCTAAAATGCTTCTTAAAGTCACTTTAATCTCAAACCATTGTGTTTCTTCTTTTTTTTGCACAAAAAATAAATATAATTAATAGCCATCTTTGTTAATAATCTAGCTAAATGAATGCAATTTAATTAGATATTGTCCTTTTTGTGTGTCTTTTTTTCTGCAAAGTTATTAACTCTTATATGTGGATCTTTAAGACGGGTGATTGCAAAAGTGTATGTCATTAAATTTCTTGGGGTTTCTTTTTTTCTTTTAAGTTTATTGCAAATTTGGGGTCGTAATTGAACTAATAGCAGAAACAGACAATACAGAAAATAATCAGAAAAATAAGGGGAAGACATTCAAAAGTGGCTAAGGGATTTAGGTGCACAAGTCCTACAGAAAGCCAATGGGACTTGTATGCCTAATGCCCTTAGGCACTTTTGAAAATCTTCCCTACTAGCAATTGTATTTTCTGCATTAGCACTCCAAGCTCAATAGGTAATTTGACTTGGTCGAGTTCACTTAATGCTGCACCAATTTCAGGGTTTGCAAATGAAGGAGTTGCATTGTGACTGGGGAATGCTGTCTCTTTACACCCATCCTTTCCCACCAAAATGCATTTTGTGCCATCTAGGGAAGTAGCTTTTGGAAAGCGGCATTTGTACAGGGAGGTTTAATGCACTCCTCATTATGGATTTGAACTCGATGGGAGACTTGTCTTTGACTTCAGGGAAACAGGATCTGGCATGAGATGGCCAAGTTTTGGTACAATGCTGCTCTCTGGGAACTTTTTCCCTTGGGAGTCTTCATGTGGGCAGGACAAAGTTGCTGTGGCATTTTAAATTTTGTTTCACTGGGGGAACATTTTCCCTCCACCCCAAAGGTCAGTGACAGACCTTTCTTTCCTTCAGGGCCCTCAGCTACCTTCCTTGGCCAAGTAAGGCTGAGTGGGGTTATCTTTGGAGCCCTTCAAGGCTGATCCTTCCTCAGTCACAGACTAATGTGCTTTTGCAGCCAGGAGCTGACCAGTGCTGCCTTTGTAGCAAACATAGCCCTTGCCAGCCCCAGGAATGGAAGATCAGGCCTGGGAGTCAAACTCAAGGAGCTATTGGGCCAGCCCTCAAAAGCCATTTTTGGTTCATATTCAGTATATTCTGGTGTCTAGCACTGGATTCTCTTTCCCATCTCATCCCAAAACAAAGCATGTGCCAGGGGCTGTCTCATTTCTTCAAACTTTAATGGTGAGTTCAATACATTTCTAAGACATCCTCACCCATTTCTTCCCAGGCCACCATTTCCTACCCCCCTCCCCAGTACACTCAGGTGACAGGCCTGCGTTCCCACTCCCAGCGGCTATTTCTAGGCACGCCTTCCTCGCACACCAACCATTAGACGCATCATCTCTAATCAAATCTCAGCGACCCCTGCTGTACTGTGGCATCTCTAAACTGTCACCCACATCCCTAATCTGCATGACTTGGTCATTGTGCATTGTACTGCCTACCAAATCGCCCTGCGTACATATCTTTATTGGTGCTTACAGCCCTTGCAGCTCCCGCAGCATGGGATGTGATTTAAAAGCCGGTGGAACCCACATGAGGTTCAGCCAAAGGAAAATATCCTGTCTCTTCCATTTATGCTATGGCAATTGTATCCTCAAGAGGACAACCCCAAATCAGGTTTCCTTCTCAAACACCAAACTGCTTCACATTAAGAACTCCTCTGTGGCTCATTGAACAGATGATGTTCAAGGTAAAAGTTTTAGGAGTGCTGGGGTCGGTTCTCCCCTTGGTGTATCTGCCTAACTCTGCTTCACATGAATAAGAGTCACATGTGCCTATAGAGAGCCTACACTTAATCCACAGCTTCACTCTCTGCACTCTGCTATCAAGAGTAATCATTGTCAGCCCACAGTAGGGTGACCAGATAGCAAGTGTAAAAAATCAGGACAGGGGGTGGGGGGCAATAAGAGCCTATATAAGAAAAAGCTGCCAAAATCGGGACTGTCCCTATAAAATCGGGACATCTGGTCACCCTAGCCCACAGCCAGGCCTACGGAGAGTGCATTAAAATCAAGGCTTA
The DNA here is from genome assembly GCA_033296515.1 of Macrochelys suwanniensis. Lineage (NCBI taxonomy): Eukaryota > Metazoa > Chordata > Testudines > Chelydridae > Macrochelys > Macrochelys suwanniensis. The sequence goes on along the minus strand of CM065780.1, from coordinate 12,635,525 downwards.
TGTCAGGCCTCTTTTATAGCAATGATCCTCACAAGTGAGATTATTGCTGCTGTTCTTACAAGATGATCATTTGATAAGAGCTGTCTGCACTAGGGGGCAGGGGCTAGTAGACATACCTCACTTCAGATTAACCCATAAACCATGAACAAAGTGCCACTTCAGGCTTACCAAACACACTGTAGGCGCTTGCAAGCAGAGTCCATGTCAGAGCAATGGGTCTGTTTGGCTAAGAGGATTTATTGCTGTGAATCTGATTTGCCCTTATTTTATCACAGTGCCAGCACCACATGGCATGAGGGAAATAGCTATTAACCCAGCCTCTTGGCATCTCAAAGAAAAACAACTGGAGAAAGTTTGGTAAAACCACACGCCTACCCCAGGACATACACTGGCATACAGCAGCCAGGCACGCTTAGGTGCAGTCCCACATACATATGTTTGAAAGTCCTAATTCTAGTGCAGCTTTGAAATGTTGCAGGATTTGAAGGGAGCGTGTTAGCGAATACGGAGCATCTTGTGGAAAGTTTGTTTTGTTTGAGGTTTCTTTTTGCAATCCAAGTTGGAGTCAAATGGCTGTGACTACGGGTGGCGAAATGCATGCATAAATGAATGCATAAATCCGTGTACCCCCAAGCAAATAAAACGCTTATCAGAAACACTCTTTTCGTTTGCTAACATACTGTGTGCTTTTGGCTATCTAGTACCTGCAACATGAGTGAGACTCCCCTGTTTCTGCTCTCGTTGAAACTTGCTGTCGTGCAGGTCGGTCCATTAAGCTATTTTCCCTGCTGCACTGAATGTCTAATCACTAGGCTCGTGCGTTACAAACATCTTTTGATGTAATATCGGACGTAACCTTTTGCTGTCTGATAATGGGAAGTCCCTGCAAGGGGAAGTGCTTGCATCTCATTGGGTCTCAGTTAAATAAATAAAAGGTACACAGATTGGTCTCAAATTTTAGAAATGTATTTTTCACCCCAATGTTCCATTGAGGATAGTTCAAAGGGTTTTATCTTGCTGTACTCAGGTGTCATTCTAGACTCTGATGACCTTTTGCGGTCCCTTCCAGCCCGACATTTCTATGATTTTATATTAGTGACTTCCCCATAGAGCTTAATGTGTGCGGGTAAATAGGCTAGCACTCTATTGTCTGTGGAATCTTCTGTTCCTCTCTACAGTGTTTCTATCCTTTTCTTGCAAACTTCCTTCTTCACTGAACCATGCCTTGAAGAGATTGCAGTGTACAAAGTCAGAATGTTGCTTGCATTATTAAGAATAGCTCCTTAAGTCTCCATCAGGTATTTCTGTTCTGGACTGAAGTTGACATACACAGAAATCACTGCACATTCAGAAAGCCAGATGTTTTTAAACTCCCAAATTAGATGCTGCGGAGTTCTAATAATTCAAATGACACTAACCAACCTCTCACTCCAGTGATTTAATGGACAGATGTCCCTAGGGAAGAGACAAAGTGGCTGTGGGGATGCTAACATCATTTTCAGAGCTGGGTTTTCAAAATGAGAACTGTGTATTTGAGATATATAGGATACATACCTCATAATCTTAGCTGGATTTCCAGTGATGGGAATCCTAAAAATCAAGGGTATCATAAAAAATACCAGTGCAGTTCATCTGCATGTGTAACCCACACCCACTCAGTGTGGCACTCTGTCCCTCCTAGTGGTGGCTGGGTCATATATAGAAGTTGATGAGCTTGCTACAGCTTTCACTAACAGAGTTGGTTCATAGAATCATAGAAGATTAAGTTTGGAAGAGACCTCAGGAGGTCATCTAGTCCAACCCCCTGCTCAAAGCAGGACCAATACCAACTAAATCATCCCAGCCAGGGCTTTGTCAAGCCAGGCCTTAAAAACCTCTAAGGATGGAGATTCCACCACCTCCCTAGGTAACCCATTCCAGCAGGGCCGGTGCAAGGAAGTTTTGCGCCCTAGGTGAAACTTCCTTGCACCAGCCCTGCCCCCGCCCCCCAGCTAACGCCGCCCCCCCCCCCCCCCCCAGCCAGCCCCCCCACAGGCTGCGAGAGCTCAGCCCCTCCGCTCCGCCCACAGGCTGCGGGAGCTCAGCCCCCACCCCGCCCGCGGGAGCTGAGTGTGGAACGGGGAGGCAGTGGGGCAGCTCGCCACGGCTGCCTCCCGGCTCCCCGCTCAGCGGCTGAGCGGGAAGCCAGGAGACAGCCGCCTGCCGCCCCCCAAATCCTGGTGCCAGCCCTGCATTCCAGTGCTTCACCACCCTCCTAGTGAAATAGTGTTTCCTAACATCCAACCTAGACCTCCCCCACTCCAACTTGAGACCATTGCTCCTTGTTCTGTCATCTGCCACCACTGAGAACAGCCGAGCTCCATCCTCTTTGGAACCCCCCTTCAGGTAGTTGAAGGCTGCTATCAAATCCCCCCTCATTCTTCTCTTCCGCAGACTAAATAAGCCCAGTTCCCTCAGTCTCTCCTCGTTAGTCATGTGCCCCAGCCCCCTAATCATTTTCATTGCCCTCCGCTGGACTCTCTGCAATTTCTCCACATCCTTTCTGTAGTGGGGGACCCAAAACTGAACACAGTACTCCAGGTATGGCCTCACCAGTGCCGAATAGAGTGGAATAATCACTTCCCTTGATCTGCTGGCAATGCTCCTACTAATGCAGCCCAATATACCGTTAGCATTCTTGGCAACAAGGGCACACTGTTGACTCATATCCAGCTTCATGTCCACTGTAATCCCCAGAACCTTTTCTGCAGAACTGCCGCTTAGCCAGTCGGTCCCCACCCTGTAGTAATGCATGGGATTCTTCCATCCTAAGTGCAGGATTCTGCACTTGTCCTTGTTGAACCTCATCAGATTTCTTTTACCCCAATCCTCCACTTTGTCTAGGTCACTCTGGAGCCTATCCCTACCCTCTAGGATATCTACCTCTCCCCCCAGCTTAGTATCATCTGTGAACTTGCTGAGGGTTGAGTCCATCCCATCATCCAGATCATTAATGAAGATGTTGAACAAAATTGCTCCAGGACCGACCCCTGGGGCACTCCACTTGATACTGGCTGCCAACTAGACATTGAGCCATTGATCACTACCCATTGAGCCCGATGATCTAGCCAGCTTTCCATCCACCTTATAGTCCATTCATCCAGCCCATACTTCTTTAACTTGCTGGCAAGAATACTGTGGGAGACCATATCAAAAGCTTTGCTAAAGACACGATATATCACGTCCACCGCTTTCCCCTCATCCACAGAGCCAGTTATCTCATCATAGAAGGCAGTCAGGTTGATCAGGCATGACTTGCCCTTGGTGAATCCATGTTGACTGTTCCTGATCACCTTCCTCTCCTCCAAGTGCTTCAAAATGGATTCCTTGAGGACCTGCTCCATGATTTTTCCAGGTTGGCTGACTGGTCTGTAGTTCCCCTGATTCTCCTTCTTCCCTTTTTAAAAGATGGGCACTATATTTGCCTTTTTCCAATTGTCTGGGACCTCCTCTGATTGCCACGAGTTTTCATAGATAATGACCAATGGCTCTGCAGTCACATCAGCCAATTCCCTCAGCACCCTCAGATACATTGCATCCAACCCCATAGACTTGTGCATGTCCAGCTTTTCTAAATAGTCCTTAACCTGTTCTTTCACCACTGAGGGCTGCTCATCTCCTCCCCATACTGTGCTGCCCAGTGCAGCAGTCTGGGAGATGACCTTGTCTGTGAAGACCGAGGCATAAAGCATTGAGTACTTCAGCTTCTTCCACATCATCTGTCACTAGGTTGCCTCCCCCATTCAGTAAGTCCCTTAGCTCTTGGTTCTTTTAGCTCAGCCAGTAGAGGTTCATGCTTTAAATTCTAAGGTCCCAGGCCAGGTTTGATCCCCACTGCCATTGACCTAGCCAGGGACATAACGTTGCACATCTATAAATATGGTATATACATAAGGTAGACTTCAGCGCCCTCCATCCCTTGATGCATGAGACCTGAGTAGCAACAGGACAAAAAGATGGTTCAGGCCATTTTACTGCCCTTCAGAACTTGGTTCCAAAATATGGGATTACTGTGATTGGGCCAAACTCTAGCCTATGCCAAATAATCATTACAGAATTCAAGGCTTGTACTTACACTGGCCTGTCCATTATGGTTTGACTGTTTGGAAGGAGGAGAACTTATTTCAAAAAGAGAAAGTTCTATGCTGACCTGAATGTTGGTTGCAATAGGAAATTTCAAGCAGACAGGTTTTTTTTTTAACAAGTTTAACAAGCGTCCCCAGCATTTTCATATCATCTCTAGTTTTCTTGAGGGGGGAAAAAGGAACCTTTGTGTGTTTTTTTTTTAAGTACCTTGAATGGATTGCACAGACCAGAAAGGATGAGAATAACATTTCCATGTAGTATTCGGTCAAGCCAACCTCTGAATCCAGTGATGATCAAATGTGTACAAGGCAGGAAGAAACCATGTGCTGCTTTCCCCCTAAACCTTGAATCTATTCCAGAATTATTGGAAATGTGCTCCTTTTAAATGTGTTTTCTCTCCTGCCTGGCTTTTGTTGGTTTATTAGAGCTGTATTATTATAGTGATTTATTTCTAGAAGAGAAGCCAGGAAAATCCCGCGTCGTGTTGGCTGAGTCCTCCTCTGGCGTCTCAGCAGCAGATGCTGAGGAAACCAAAAGGGAGTTAATTCAGCTCAGCGTTGTTTTACAGTAACATCCTCCCAGATTTTCAGGCAGAAATCCCTGAGCACCAGAGATCTCCAATGCCAGGGCAAGTTGTGAGGGTAAGGTAGAGGGCTGACAACTCTCTGTGGAAAGGGGAAACATCTGCTCCATACCGTCATCCTTGTAGAAAAATCTGGCCCTTTTTTCTCTATGTGGTATTGTGTAATACAGAGCATTCCAATGTCTCTCCTTTCACTCTCTGTTCCACATAAATGTTGGTTCCTCTGACTTCCAGTGTTGGGAAATGATTTACACCAGAAATGCAGAACCATGAGGTTACTGAGACAGAAGGAAGGGATTCGCCAGCATTTCAGGTTTCCCTCATAAGTAAACTGTGTCTCCTAGGGTTGCCAACTGTCTAGTCACACGAACACAAACACCCTTGCCCCGCCCCTTCCCCGAGAACCCACCCCTGCCCCGCCCCATCTCTGAGGCCCCGCCCCACTCCCTCCATCCCCCCTCCCTCTGTCGCTTGCTCTCCCTCACCCTCACTCACTTGCACTGCGCAAGGGGTTGGGGTGCGGCCTCTGGGCTGGGGCCGAGGGGTTCGGAGTGTGGGAGGGGGCTCTGGGCTGTGCCTGGGGCAGGGGGTTGGGATGCAGGAGGAGGTCTGGGGTGAAAGCTCTGGGAGGGAGTTTGTGTGCTGGAAGGGGCTCAGGGCTGGGGTTGGGGTGCGGGAGGGGGTGAAGGGTGTGGGCTCCGGCCAGGCGGCGCTTACCTCAGGAAGCTCCCAGTCGGCAGCACAGCAGGGCTAAGGCAGGCTCCCTGCCTGCCCTGGCCCCATGCTGCTCCAGAAAGCAGCCGGCACATCCCTGCAGGCCTGGGGGTGGGGCAGGGGTCTCCACACGCTGCTCACGCCCTGAGCGCAGACTCCACAGCTCCCATTGGCTGGGAACTGTGGCCAATGGGAGCTGCAGGGGTGGAGCCTGCTTTAGTCCCACTGCGCTGCCGACCGGGAGCTGCCCAAGGTAAGCGGGGCCAGAGGGCTCCACCCACTGCCCCCTCCACGCACCACTCCCAGAAGTGGCCAGCATGTGCCTGCAGCCCCTGGGGGAGGCAAGGCATCGCCCCCGCAGCTCCCATTGTCTCCAGTTCCTGGCCAATGGGAGCTGCAGAGTCAGCACTTGTGGCGTGGGCAGCATGCAGAGATCCCTGCGCACCTTCCCTTCCCCCTCCCGCAGGAGTAGATATTAAGGGGTAGATATTGTCTAAACATTTTTAGGCAAAAAAATCACTTGTGTAGTGTTACGGCAAATTCCATGGGCCCAATGTTAAAGATTGATGAGGTTGATAAAGTGCTTTGGCGTCCTTCTAGATGAAAAGGGCTTTGTGAGTAGAAATCATCAGTCATGGTTTTGGTACTTTTCATACTCAATAATAGTCTCATCATTGGGGTGTGAGTTGAGGGAGAATGGAGCTCCTCTGCTGAATGTATTTTAATAAAGATATTCACTTAATACACATAGGGAGAAAAAATAAGGAAACCGATGCTTCCTCTTGTTCAGTGTTTGTTACCAGAGACTTGCTTATGGAATATCAAGTATCCTTGGATCTTGCAATAAAATTATAGGTAGCAGATACACAAGCTGATCAATAGCTCTTTAAAAATGTGAATTGTCTTATTCTTAAAAGCAACCATTGAGGAGATTTTCAAAACTGCCTATGGGAATTAGGAATACAAATCCCAGTGAAAGCCAGTGGAATTTGTGATGGGGCATGTACCTCACACAGGCTCCAAAAGGTTAATGTGGACATGAGAGGCCAATTAACATACCAGGCTGGACCTGGAGGGAGAGCCAGGCTTAACTGAGGATGAAGCAGAGCTGAGGAGGGGCTGGGATAAGAGTATGAGCAGAGGGAAGCTGCAGGGAGAGAGTCTACAGTCGCTCTTTGGGACTAGAAACAGTAGAGACACTCAGGAGACAGGAGGTAGGGAGTTCCCTCTCTCTGGGAAGGGCTTGGGGAAGGCCGACTGAAAACAGGACACAGGGATGGAATTAATCCTATGATGGGCCCTGGAAAGGGGGCCAGACACAGAGAATCAGCTTAATACAGGGTCCCTGGGTCAGAACCCAGAGCAGAGGCTGGGACTGGGTTTCCCTACCAGCCACAAGGAAGGGGTGTACAAGCCCAAGGTCGCAGCTGAAGACTGATCCTGAAGGAGAGGCCAAGAGATAACCCACGAGGGGTGGAAGAATCTCTTGTGTTGGGACACTTCTAGACTTGTCGTCGTACTATTGTTACCCCAGAAGGGGTGGATTTAAATCGTGATCTGGCCGGAGGGCCGCGTTACAGGAAGAGAGACCACAGCCATCCATCGGCAGGGAGCCACTCTGCCATGCCTGGCCATGAGGAGGTGGTGCTCAGGGGTGAGTGAACCCCCTCTCGATGCTCCTCAATGTGTTAGATGTTTTTGAAAATGTCCCGCTGTGTAAGTGATGATAAACGAACTGGAGCCATGAACCACTTTACAGCTCCTGGGGGTGGGGGTGATGGTTGCAACTGGGCTCATGCACATCCTGAGAGGTATGAGAGAGCGAATGTGCTTGAGTGTTTGAGCCACAAGGAAAGCAAAAATTGCTGAAACACTTGCTGGCTTTCAGTCATCTTTCCTTCACTTAAAGTTAAACCTGCTGCAGTGACTTGGAAAAGGTCGCATTGCAATGGTTGTGCCTGTTTGCATGGCTTTGCTCGAAAGCACAGATTTGTTCCAGGGAAGGTAATTTTTCAAAGCTTGAGGGTGGTGATTGCATGGGGCCTTAACTATTGGTTGATTGAGGCTGAGAACACTGTAACTTTCAGCAGTTTGAATCCTTCCTTTCCCTTTTCCTTGCTGATTTGCTCACTACTCGTAGGGTATGTTCTTCTCCGATGGGATACGTTCCTCTGCTGCAAATCGAGTGCTGTGCTCTTGATTCATTTAGTTCATTCTACTCTTGTACTCTGGCATTAAAAATGCATCTATGCAAATTTTCCTATACACTAAATTCAGTCAACATCCTACCGCACTTAGCTGCTTCACACCTTGAATTGATAGCTGGTGAGGTGTAAACTCCATTTCAGCATCTCATTGCAAGGGAGGAAGGATGGTTAGGATGCTACTGCGGAACTCTGGAGACCAGCATGCAGTTCCTTACTCCACCACAGAATTCCTGTATGACTTCAGGCAACTCTCTTTGTGCCACAGTGCCCTTCTGTATCATGGGGATAATAGTGCTTCCCCACCTCACACGGGTGTTGTCGGGATACCTATGTTAAAAGATTGTGAGGCTCTTGGATACTGTGGTGACGGAAACTATGTAAGTACCTAACAGAGAGAGCTCTCAGAGGCTGTGAGAGCCTTTGTGGTGTAGGTCCTTTCTTTTATTTTTGTCTGTATTTCTGGTAAGAACTGGTAAAGGATGTTTTTTTAATAAACAGACTTTAAGACAATTCCAAATTAGGGCAAAATTCTAGTACCGGATCTGCCCTGGGTGGATCTCAGTTGACATTCTGTCCTCTCTGCGTGTGTTTAAATCTTATTAACACAAGTATAATATGTTTTGTGTCCAGCATCCTTCAGACAAACCGTATGCTCCCTCCACACACACACATTTGCAGAGTTAAATAATAGAATGACTGAGATAAATAATAGCTGAGGGAGAGATGAAAGCAAGGGAGAGGAAGAGGGTATGTTTTCAGCTGAGATTTGAAATGAGATGGAGATTAAAGGAGGTGGCGAGAGAGAGAGGAAGTTTGTTCCAAATGAAGGCTCTTGCCTCTCACATGCTGTGTGTGTGTAGAGGAACACAGAGGAGGCCCATGCTAAATGAGCAAAGAGGAACCTTTTCAGATAGGCTGGAGTGAACCCATAGTGGTTATGATGAGCAAGGAGAGTGATTCTAAATTGGACCCTGAAGCGAAGGGATAGACAGTGGAGTAGGGTGAGAAGCCAGGCAGCAACATTGTGCTGTCTGGAGAGCTGGGACTTGGCTAAAAGGGAGTTTGCTTAGGGAGGCCAAGATACAAGCAAGGCACGGAAAAAGACTTCAGCAGAGGCAGAGCTGAGGCTGATATACAGGCATGGGACATGGTGGGCGTATTTGGGATTAAGCATGATGCCAACTTTATGGACAGTAGAGGCAAATAAGAGTCGTTTGGCAAGAAGACAAGCCCAAGGAGATGCCTACACAGCTATCTAGTAGAACTAGTAGGAAAATGGGAACACTTTTTTGTGAAAATTTTCAGCAAAAAATCATCCCCCACTCCTCTCCTTCCTTCTCCCCTTTGCCCCCATTGAAAAATAGAAAATATTGAGTAGCTCCAGAGGCAGTCGAGGAGGATGGCACGAACCATACTGTCAAAAGCTGAGCTGAGATCAAGGGGGATGTGGAGGAGGAGGGAAGTAAAATTTCAATACAAGACAGGAGTCAATTGACCACATGGAGGAGTGTGGTTTCCATGCTATGGACTGTCAGATGAGAATCTGTCCAGGATATTATTATGTGATATGTGCTTTGTTCACTAGAGAAATGAGAGAAGACCTCTTTATCACACTCTTTGCTGAGAAAAGAGAGGTTAGAGGAGGATCAGTCATTGGACAGCATGTCAGGCTCCATGGGGAGGGATTAAGGAATTAATTGACGATGGCAGATTTTTGACAATCGGGTAAACTCCTGTATTGAAGGGAACGGTTTTGTTGACACTGGTGAGGATGGACAGAGCAAGGGCTGTGCAAACAATAGGAAATTAGGGAGGTCATTTTCTTATGGAACTGGCTGGTTGTAAGTAGAGTACAAGAAAAGGGAACGCCACTCATTCAGGGCAGGAATTGTCTCCGATCTGTGTTTGCACAGTGCTCAGCACAATCCCTGTTGGGGGCTATGAGCACTCCCAGACTATTTAAACGTAATAATAATATATCAAAAGCAGAACATCAGAGCAGAGAACCAACACACATATTGTAGAAAGCATTCTTTCCTTGTAATTGCAAGCCTTTTCAAATTAGAGTTGTCCTCTGTTATATAATGTAGTGGTCCATGAAATAAGCTTCTAATACCTGGTGAGAATAGATTCTACTATCTAAACTGTCAGACGTAATACTTTGCTACTGATCGGTCAACGCTGCAGAATTGATTCTATTTTATGTCTGTATGTGCAGTGTTTTTGAATGCTTGCTTAAAAATGGCAGACTGTGTTTAAAAATCAGTGAGGCGATGCATTAATAACGAGAAATGTAAGAAAATGTACTACGCTTATTGCAACAACCAGATATCACTGGGCATTCTAACTCCTGAAACTAGTCTCATAGCAATCTAAATCCATTGAATTTAGTGGTGTTACTCCAGATTTACACCACTGTAGGTGAGATCAGTATTAGGGCCAACAATTATCTAATACCGGCTTTGTTTCCTTTTGCATACGTCACCATAGACAGCACATCATCAGTTTTTACAGCGCTGAATAAAAGGCCCCACCCTCCAATGCAATTTTCTTGTCAGCTGTACTGTTTAATTAAGTAGGAAGCTCGTGTGAAACAGCAGCTTGTGAGCCTTACTTTTTTTCCCAGTGGAAGTACCAGTAATAGATGCTTTATCTAGAAATATACCATATGCCAATCAAATCCGGAATTGAATTCCATTTACAATGGCCTGATTCTTGTCGAACAGTGGGTTAATATCCTGATTTAACAGGGTCCTTTTGTCCATAACTAAAAGCATGAGAGTAGTCCTAGTGAAGTCAGCAGGACTATAGAGATGCTTAAAGCTGTGCCTATGCTCAAGTACTCTGCCATATCGCAATCTGCATCAGAAATGTCTACGCCGTGTGGCAGAGCGCCGACCTTGTCCCCGTGGGTCCCGCGCTTCTAGGCAGTTTATGCTAGCCTCAGAGGCTCACTGTGACCCTCCACATAGCCCTTCTCTCTCTAGGGCCAGGGTTACAGTCTACATAAGCCAGCCAGGAGGTTGGCGAGAAAACTCCCACAGTCTCTGTTGTCCCTATGGGCTTATTGCAGAATGGTTTAGCCTCCTGTCCTGCCAGAGGCCTGTCTTCCCCTTGTAGTGGCGTGCTGGGGGGAACCCAGGCCTGCCCTCTACTCTGGGTTCCGGCCCAGGGACCCTAATGGTAGCAGCTGTTGGCAGCCAACCCTTCACTGCCCGAGTTGCTATGTTTCCCTGGGCCACTTCCCCACAGCTCTCCCGCTTCTCTCCTCTTCACCCTTACCTTAGGGCTTCCTTACTGATGGCTCGAGAGTATCCTTATTACTCAGCTCTTCAACAGCACTTCCTCTTCTCTAGCTCCCTGGCTCTTTCTCAGCCTGACTGGAGCGAGCCCTTTTATATTATCAGAAGAGCCTTAATTAGAGTCAGATGTTCACTTCACCTTAATGGCCTCACCTGACTCTTTGCAGGTTAATTAGAGTCAGGTGTTCTCATTAGCCTGGAGTAGCCCCTGCTCTGGTCAGTCAGGGAACAGAAAACTGCTAACCCAATGGCCAATATATCTACCCTCCACTATTCTATTGTACCCAACTGGCCTGGGTCTATCACAGCCGTTACACTGCTAAAAAAAACTGGTTGGAGGGAAGAATCAGGCCAATTGTGTCAAACCATTTTATGCTACCTCACAAACACTATCTAACTGCTTCTTAAATGCTATGCTAACTTGATATGCACAGAAATCTAAGTGACTTGATATGCACAGAAATCCAAGAAATCCAAGTGTGGGTATCTAGTTTTGCTCTTAGGCCCGGTCTACATTAGGCGGAGGAGTGGGGTGTCGACCTAAGATACGCAACTTCAGCTACGCTATTCACATACCTTAGGTCGACTTACCTGGCCGTCCTCACAGCGGTGAGTCGACTGCTGCCGCTCCCCCATCAACTCCACTTCCGTCTCTCGCAGCGGTGGAGTTCCGGAGTCGATGGGAGCGCCCTTGGGGATCAATCCCCGATAGATCGATCACTACCCGCCGATCCGTCAGGTAGTATAGACGTACCCTTAGTCAGGCTGGTGTAAATCTGGATTAACTCTACTGAAGTCCATGGATTTTTTTTTAAAGGAGACGTTTTATTTTGATTAGTGTTATTGTGTTTTATACTTAGATGTCTCCTGCCAGACATCGGTTTTTTTATCCACCTAATTGTGCCTTGTCTTAAATTAGATTGGAAGCTCCACAGGTGCTGTACACACCCCAGCACAATGGGGCCACAGTACTGACTGGAGCTTCTGGGTACTGCAGTAGCACAAATAATAGAGGGGAACAAATCACGTGTCACTTTTAAACTGTATTGGTGCTGATGGTCTTTTATTTTCTTCCACTTCAGCTACTGAATTGAACTATATTGAACTACGTGCTAGCTCTGAGAGCAGATAGAATAAACTGGATAAAGATATTTCAATGCAGCTTCACGCATTGGCTCTTCCCTCTCAAATTTCATTTTTAATGTGCATTTTATAACACTGGCATCTCTAACCTTCAGCGGTTAGAATTACAATGAGGCTGGGCATGCCTGGCTTGAATGCTCTTAAAGCATCAATAAGGATGCTCATCCAGGTTAATAAGAATAAATTATTGTTGCACTTGAAACAATGAACTATTGCAACAAGTAAAGTGGGCTAAGAATAGTCACTTGAGATTTATTGGTGAGCTCAGTGCATGTGTTTTATTATCTACAACTTGGGCCCTCTCCTAATGGCGTGGTTTCTTATCCCACATCCTTATTAGCTCAGTTACTTAGAATTGCTGTGAGTACACCCTTGTTATAAATGACAGGTTTCAGTGTAGTAGCCGTGTTAGTCTGTGTCAGCAAAAAGAAAACAAGAAAAATACCTGTGGCACCTTAGAGACTAACAAATTTATTTCAGCATAAGCTTTCGTGGGTTAAGAACCCACTTCATCGGATGCATGGAATGGAACATACAGTGAACAGATATTTATACATTCAAAGAAACATGAGAAGGTGGAAGTGTCTATACCAATGTTAAGAGGCTAATTAATTGAAAGGAACTGTTATCAGTAGAAACTTTTGAAGTGATAATCAACAGGGGCCATTACAGACAGTTGACACAAAGGTGTTAAGGGGGGAAATAAATTCAATTAACGTAATGACCGAGCTATCCACAGTCAATATTCAAGCCTATGGTAATGGTATCTAGTTTGCATATTAATTCCAATTCCGCAGTTTCTCGTTGGAGCCTGTTTTTGAAGTTATTTTGTTGCAAAATTGCTACTTTTATATCTGTCACTGAGTGATTAGGGAGGTTGAAGTGTTCACCTACTGGCTTTTGAATGTGATGATTCCTGATGTCAGATTTGTGTCCGTTTATTCTTTTGCGTAGAAACTGTCCAGTTTGGCCAATGTACATGGCAGAGGGGCATTGCTGGCACATGATGGCATATATCACATTGGTAGATGTGCAGGTGAACAAGCCCCTGATGGCGTGGCTGATGTGATTAGGTCCTATGATGGTGTCACTTGAATAGATATGTGGACAGAGTTGGCATCGGGCTTTGTTGCAAGGATAGGTTCCTGGGATAGTGTTTTTGTTGCATGGTGTGTGGTTGCTGGTGAGTATTTGCTTCAGGTTGGGGGGCTGTCTGTAAGCGAGGACTGGTCTGTTTCCCAAGACCTGTGAGAGTGAGGGATCATCTTTCAGGATAGGTTGTAGATCTTTGATGGTGCGCTGGAGAGGTTTTAGTTGGGGGCTGAAGGTGACGGCTAGTGGCGTTCTGTTGTTTTCTTTGTTGGGCCTATCTTGTAGTAGGTGACTTCTGGGTACTCTTCTGGCTCTGTCAATCTGTTTTTTCACTTCAGCAGGTGGGTATTGTAGTTTTAAGAATGCTTGATAGAGATCTTGTAGGTGTTTGTTTCTGTCAGAGGGATTGGAGCAAATGCGGTTGTATCTTAGAGCTTGGCTGTAGACAATGGATCGTGTGGTGTGTTCAGGATGGAAGCTGGAGGCATGCAGGTAAGTATAGCGGTCAGTAGGTTTCCGGTATAGGGTGGTGTTTATGTGACCATCTCTTATTAGCACAGTAGTGTCTAGGAAATGGACCGCTTGTGTGGACTGGTCTAGGCTAAGGTTGATGGTGGGATGGAAATTGTTGAAATCGTGGTGGAATTCCTCAAGGGTTTCTTTTCCGTGGGTCCAGATGATGAAGATGTCATCAATGTAGCGCAAGTAGAGTAGGGGCATTAGGGAACGAGAGCTAAGGAAGCGTTGTTCTAAGTCAGCCATAAAAATGTTGGCATACTGTGGGGCTATGCGGGTACCCATAGCAGTGCCGCTGACTTGAAGGTATATATTGTCCCCAAATGTGAAATAGTTGTGGGTGAGGACAAAATCACAAAGTTCAGCAACTAGGTTAGCCATGGCATTATCAGGGATACTGTTCCTGATGGCTTGTAGTCCATCTTTGTGTGGAATGTTGGTGTAGAGGGCTTCTACATCCATAGTGGCCAGGATGGTGTTTTCTGGAAGATCACCGATGGATTGTAGTTTTCTCAGAAAGTCAGTGGTGTCTCGAAGATAGCTGGGAGTGCTGGTAGCGTAGGACCTGAGGAGAGAGTCCACATCGCCAGACAATCCTGCTGTTAGGGTGCCGATGCCTGAGATGATGGGGCGTCCAGGATTTCCAGGTTTATGGATCTTGGGTAGCAAATAGAATACCCCTGGTCGGGTTTCAAGGCACATATCTGTACAGATCTGTTCCTGTGCTTTTCCAGGGAGTTTCTGGAGCAAATGGTCTAGTTTCTTTTGGTACTCCTCAGTGGGATCAGAGGATAATGGCCTGTAGAATGTGAAGTTAGAGAGCTGCCTGGCAGCCTCTTGTTCATATTCCAACTTATTCATGATGACGGCAGCACCTCCTTTGTCAGCCTTTTTGATTATGATGTCAGAGTTGTTCCTAAGGCTGTTGATGGCATCGTGTTCTGCACGGCTGAGATTATGGGGCAAGTGATGCTGCTTTTCTACAATTTCAGCCCGTGCACGTTGACGGAAGCATTCTATGTAAAAGTCCAGTCTGTTGCTTCGACCTTCAGGAGGAGTCCACGCAGAATCCTTCTTTTTGTAATTTTGGTAGGAAGGATTCTGTGGGTTAGTATGTTGTACAGAGGTGTGTTGGAAATATTCTTTGAGTCGGAGACGTCGAAAGTAGGATTCTAGGTCACCGCAGAACTGTATCATGTTCGTGGGTCTGGAGGGACAAAAGGAGAGGCCCCGAGATAGGACAGATTCTTCTGCTGGGCTGAGAGTATAGCTGGAAAGATTAACAATATTGTTGGGTGGGTTAAGGAAACTACTGTTGTGGTTCCTTGTGGCATGCAGCAGTTTAGATAGTTTAGAGTCCTTTTTCTTTTGTAAAGAAGCAAAGTTTGTGTTTTAAATGGCTTGTCTAGTTTTTGTAAAGTCAGTCCATGAAGAAGTTTGTGTGGAAGGTTGGTTTTCCATAAGAGTGTCCAGTTTTGAGAGCTCAGTCTTAATCCTTCCCTGTTTGCTGTATAGGATGTTGATCAGGTGGTTTCGCAGTTTCTTTGAGAGTGTGAGGCACAATCTCTCAGCATAGTCTGTGTGATAAGTAGATTGTAATGGATTTTTTACCTTTAGTCCTTTTGGGATGATGTCCATCTGTTTGCAGTTGGAAAGGAAGATGATGTCTGTCTGTATCTGTGCGAGTTTTTTCATGAAGTTTATGGATTTCCACTCCATACGGCTAAATGCTGTGCCTTGCATAATGACAGGTTTCAGTGTAGTAGCCATACAACAAAAACACTATCCCAGGAACCTATCCTTGCAACAAAGCCCGATGCCAACTCTGTCCACATATCTATTCAAGTGACACCATCATAGGACCTAATCACATCCGCCACACCATCAGGGGCTTGTTCACCTGCACATCTACCAATGTGATATATGCCATCATGTGCCAGCAATGCCCCTCTGCCATGTACATTGGCCAAACTGGACAGTCTCTACGCAAAAGAATAAACGGACACAAATCTGACATCAGGAATCATCACATTCAAAAGCCAGTAGGTGAACACTTCAACCTCCCTAATCACTCAGTGACAGATATAAAAGTAGCAATTTTGCAACAAAATAACTTCAAAAACAGGCTCCAACGAGAAACTGCGGAATTGGAATTAATATGCAAACTAGATACCATTACCTTAGGCTTGAATATTGACCGTGGATGGCTCGGTCATTACGTTAATTGAATTTATTTCCCCCCTTAACACCTTTGTGTCAACTGTCTGTAATGGCCCCTGTTGATTATCACTTCAAAAGTTTCTACTGATAACAGTTCCTTTCAATTAATTAGCCTCTTAACATTGGTATAGACACTTCCACCTTCTCATGTTTCTTTGAATGTATAAATATCTGTTCACTGTATGTTCCATTCCATGCATCCGATGAAGTAGGTTCTTAACCCACGAAAGCTTATGCTGAAATAAATTTGTTAGTCTCTAAGGTGCCACAGGTATTTTCCTTGTTATAAAGTTAATTTATGCTACTTCAGTCTGGCTTCTTTTTTTCTACTGAAGTCCATTATGAATATATAATGATCAAATTCCACTGACTTCAGTGGCAGCAGAGTTAGGTCAGTAGCAAGAGCTTTTGAAAACCCAACCCAAGATAATCAGCTTCTAGTGGTCCTATCTCAAATGAGTTTAGTGATATCAGACAAGTTCCCATTGAAGTGGTGTTCATATTAATTCCAGTTAAAAAAAAAAGAGAGATCCACAGTTGCACCAAATCTCTGTTTATTTTTGATTATCCTCCAATCCTCAGCATAATTTAGAGTGGTCCCAAGGCTGTTCTAAGTTATGCATAGTTGCAGTGGCTCCCAAGAGGCCTTTATGTAGCCACGTTGTGCATTCCAGCCACCCTACACTAAAGCCAGGAGGGGAGGGCATAGGACCCTCTTTGTGCCAGCTGAGGGTTCCTCCATGCCACGGGAATCCTGAACGGCCTACCTAAGGAGGCTTTACGGTCCTGTTACATCTCCAGAGCGTGGGCCAGGATTTGGCCCAGAAAATTGAGCTGCATTTTCCAGTGTGGATGCCTCAGTGTGGATGCCTCAGTTGCATCCATACACAAAAAATGTGTGTGTGAGTGTTGGCTAGTTACATAAGTTGGCATCAAGGGATCAACACAGTACCATTGAAGTCCATGGGAGCAGGATCATGTTTGGGGGCCTTTTCTTCACTTGGAAAAAGGTGTGTTCTTAAGCTAAGTTAGCAAACTCGAGGTAAAATCCTAAGGAAGACAAGGCTGTGTGTTGTGTTCACATGTGTTAGCAGGTCAAGGTAAAGATTATGGGGGAGCTTAACCTGCCAGTGCATCTGAAAACTATAAACTGCCTTGTCTTCACTAGTATTTTACCTTCTGTTAGGTATCTTGAGTTCATAGAATCATAGAATATCAGGGTTGGAAGGGACCTCAGGAGGTCATCTAGTCCAACCCTCTGCTCAAAGCAGGACCTAATCCCCAACTAAATCATCCCAGCCAGGGCTTTGTCAACCCTGACCTTAAAAACCTTGAAGGAAGGAGATTCTACCACCTCCCCAGGTAACCCATTCCAGTGCTTCACCACCCTACTAGTGAAAAAGGTTTTCCTAATATCCAACCTAAACCTCCCCCTCTGCAACTTGAAACCATCGCCCCTTGTCTGTCATCTGGTATCACTGAGAACAGTCTAGATCCATCCTCTTTGGAACCCCCTTTCAGGTAGTTGAAAGCAGTTATCAAATCCCCCCTCATTCCTCTCTTCTGCAGACTAAATAATCCCAGTTCCCTCAGCCTCTCCTCATAAATCATGTGCTCCAGCCCCCTAATCATTTTTGTTGCCCTCTGCTGGACTCTTTCCAATTTTTCCACATCCTTGTAGTGTGGGACCCAAAACCGGACACAGTACTCCAGATGAGGCCTCACCAATGTCGACTAGAGGGGAATAATCACTTCCCTCGATCTGCTGGCAATGCTCCTACTTATACAGCCCAAAATGCCGTTAGCCTTCTTGGCAACAAGGGCACACTGTTGACTCATATCCAGCTTCATGTCCACTGTAACCCGTAGGTCCTTTTCTGCAGAACCGCTGCCCAGCCATTTGGTCCTTAGTCTGTAGCAGTGCATGGGATTCTTCCGTCCTAAGTGCAGGACTCTGCACTTGTCCTTGTTGAACCTCATCAGATTTCTTTTGGCCCAATCCTCTAATTTGTCTAGGTCCCTCTGTATCCTATCCCTACCCTCCAGCGTATCTACCACTCCTCCCAGTTTAGTGTCATCTGCAAACTTGCTGAGGGTGCAATCCATGCCTTCTTCCAAATCAAAGGTGGGCAAACTATGGCCCGCGGGCCACATCCGGCCCGTGGGACCATCCTGCCCGGCCCTTGAGCTCACGGTTGGGGAGCACGGCTGCGAGAGCAGCCAGGGTGTAGTGTATTAAATTGCTCCCCGTAGGAATGTGCCACTTACGGAGCACAAGGACTGGCAGCCGTAAGTAGTACACTGTAAGTAGCACATTCCTATGGGGAGCTATTTAATATACTACACCCTGCCCTCCATACAGTTTTGGAACCCCGATGTGGCCCAAAGGCCAAAAAGTTTGCCCACCCCTGCTCCAGATCATTAATGAAGATATTGAACAAAACCGGCCCCAGGACTGACTCTTGGGGCACTCTGCCTGCCTTAGCTAACTTTAAGAACACACCGTTTATTTCCTGATGACAATACAGCTTAGGTGTGCAAGTACACTGTTCTGTAGGCACACTGATGCAGAAGTATTGTCTATGGCCTTGACTCAGGCATCCACCTTTGAACATGTGTCCTTATGATTCTTAAACGTCCATTTCCTTTTTTCCCGCTGCTGCAGATTTTTATCGGAGAGATCTCCATGTATTTCATAAAGTCAACCCGAGAAACCCTGATTGTCCAGGAGAAAACTATCTTGACTGGAGAGTGCTGTTACCTGAACCCATTACTTCGAAGAATTATACGGTTTATAGGTAAGTGTCCGTAAACACAGAGTTTTGCCCCTGCTTGCGAAAACAAAAGAAACAAAAGAACATCGACTTCTCAAGACCTACTGCACAAAACTAATTAAGCTGTGAAATCTTTGCAGGCTTCTTCCACCTTAGAGGGATAGTCCCCCTCAGGACTTGCAAGGTAATGTTTAAAATGGGCCAAATCACGCTTTATAGAGCTGATTTATATGCAATTTTGCTAAGTTTAATGCTTCTCCTGGACCCTGGAAGCAAGGTTATGCCCATTAAATCCTTAGCTGAATAATTCTATCACTTATATTACAAATTACAATTACTTACAATTTTTTACTCAGCAGCCCATCTCTTTGCCCTTTTTTCTCTCCAAATATAAATTAAACCTCAGAAGCACCAGTATGTAATATTCAGCTGAGCTGAACCAACAAACAAACCAAACACAGAGACCCTGGACATAATATTCCTCTCGTTTTTCATTAAAGACTTTGTTGAGTTAATTGCTAAGGAACTGGTGAAAAAATGCAACTTCCAAACACTTTGGAGGCTTCCTCTGGTGGCATTTACCTGCGGGTGTGTTTAGTTCATGAATTTCGCTTAATGGAAAAGTTAACGTAGCAGCTGTCACTGGGAATCATCCTATAGTTATTTCAGAGTGGGAAGAATTACACAGTAGCTTGCACTGTAAAAGCATGGCAAATTGACTTGAGGGCTAGGTTGTCCCCAGCCTTGGCTCCACGACCCCTACTCACTGGTCAGAGTAGCTGAACCAGCACACAGGTCGGGGAGTATTAGTTTATCACTGGTATAAGCCAGCAATAAATCCTATGCCCCGCAGAACAAGAGCAGGAACTGAGTCTCAGAGGAGACGCACCACTCCCTGCTCAGGGCTGTGCCTAAAGTCACAATCTAGCCCAAAGGAAATGAGGCATGAAACGTTAGTGGGGGTTTTCCCCTCCCCTCTCGCAATTCTTTACAGTTTTGCATGGAAACGAAAGGGTGACATGCTGGTGGTGAAGGGCTGCGTTCAGTAGCGTAGCCGGGGGGGAGCAGGGAGAGCGGCCGCTCCCCCTTGAGCAGAAGCGGCGGAAGCGGCGCCTTTTTTTAGCAGCACAAAAAAAAGGCGCCGCTTCTTTTTAAGCGCCGCTTCTTGCACTCACCCGGCGGCACTCCGGGTCTTCGGCGGCATTTTGGCGTGGGGTACCACCAAAGACCCGGAGTGAGTCGCCAAAGACCCGGAGCGCCGCCGGGTGAGTACAGGGGGAGGCGCCTTTTATAGCACCGCTCCCCCTGCGCTCCGGACCTGGCTGCGCTACTGACTGCGTTGTTCCAGTTAGACACCATCCTGGTTGGGAGGATTGTGCTTCAGGGACACCTTATTCCTCCTTGAGCTCTCCTGGTGAAGCTGCTCCCCTGGCTGAGCCTGGTCTTCTCCACTCACTGATGCAGACGGGGCATGGTCCTACCTCCTCTCCTGCTGCCTCTGGGGCACTTTGCACCACCGGGGGCAAACAGAGAGAGCAATTCTTACCCAGGTCTTGCTCTTGAGAGAGAGCATGGAGGAGGGGTGGAAGAGACTCCTTGCACCTTCTCCCACTCTGTACCCCCCTAGACACAAGGGGCAGGCACAGTCTGACCCTCAGCATGGCACTGATCAGTTATTCAGATGTACCATGTAGGCAGGGTGAAAGTAACTTAAAGGACTTACTGGTACTCCGGAGTCCTAAGCAGGGGGCTGGGCCTCAACAGGAAGGGGTGGGGCCTCAACTGGAAGGGGCAGGGCCTTTAGAGCCCCGGGCCCTATAAATTGCCGACGGAGCCCCAGCAGCAGGGCTCGGGTGTCAATTTAAAGGGCCCGGGGCAGTAGCAGCGGCTGGGAGCCCCGGCCCTTTAAATTGCCGCCTGGGGAAGACGGTCTGGTCCGGCGCACCGGCTCTTGCCAGTACTCCGTAGCGGGGCGTACTGGCTTACTTTCACCTCTGTGTGTAGGAAAATAAGCGATTAGGGAGCTTTCATTAAAAACCAAATACCCGTGAAGTTCAGCTAGCCTCTAGCACACACTAATGGGCAGTAAACTGCCATTAACAGGGAGCAGGCTGCCGGCTGCCATTTGGGCACTCGGAGCTGTTTTGTGTCCCAGCATTCTCAGCGTGTGACAAGAGACTGATCAAATATTCTCGCCTGTGGGGCCAGTGCTAAAAGAGCTCAGACCAACGAGGCTAAACATTTGCCGTCTGTGTTTTCTGAGAGGTCGCTTTCCCTGTGCGTAGCCTTCATTTTAATTAGCTTTATTCCTGAGCATTCGCTCTGCTATTTCTCGTCTGGAAAAAAAAAATTACAGCTGTGTACAGTGAAGCCTTTGAGAGCAGCAAAATATTAACTTCTCCACACAAATCAATCTCAGCTCTGCAGGTTTGTTTGTTTTCCAGAGGGAGAGGAAGTTAACCTGGTTCTAAATTGCTTTCAATGTGGGTCTTGTTATAAACAGGGGAGGCATATGCTGTAGGGTGAGGGTAGGGTGACCAGACATCCCGATAAAATCGGGACTTTCCCGATTTTTCGTCCTTTGTCCCGACCGTTGCATGGTCGGGTCTCCATTTGTCCCGATAACAGGAGGATTTTTTTTGCTCGGACAAGTCCTGATTTTTGGGTCCTTTCATCTGGTTACCCTAGGTGGGGGTGAGCTTGGTTTGCCCTCCCAGACTTTTGGGCAGCTGCCAAGGGGGGTAGATTTCTGGACAGGTGCATAGGGTGGCAAATTTGCTTGGCCGCCCCTCCATCATGACAGAGGGATGGTTGGGCCAAATTTGAGTGGCATTTCAACCCCTCGCTCTAGGTCGCAATGCCACTCACTCAGACTGGGCCCAGCTACCCCTCCCTCATAGCAGGAGGACGGCCAGGCCAAATCTGCCACCCAAGCCCTATGAGGAGAG
This sequence comes from Macrochelys suwanniensis, assembly GCA_033296515.1. Taxonomy (NCBI): domain Eukaryota; kingdom Metazoa; phylum Chordata; order Testudines; family Chelydridae; genus Macrochelys; species Macrochelys suwanniensis. The sequence goes on along the minus strand of CM065780.1, from coordinate 12,613,901 downwards.
GGAAGCAGACTCTCTTGAGTGGCTTCTGCTGTCTCACTGGCTGGACAAAAAGCAGCATTGCTGGCCAGGGCCAGAGCTGTGCCAATCCCTGAGCCAGGCCAGCCATCAGTAAGAGACACATGCACATGACCTGCTGCCCCCTCCTCACTCCATCCCCAGGATGGAATCGGTCCACCAACACCCCATGAGCAGCCACAGGTTCAGTGGGGAGTCAGAAGCAAGGGTGCTAACACAATTCCCCCTCCCCCCCCCGAATGTTTCTGAACTGCCCCCCTGGTTTTAAAGTGAGATTTCTTTTCCCCTTTTGATGGAAGAAGACCTTTTTAAGGAGCATCCTGTTTCCCCTGCAGAATGTAAGAACTGGAGCTATTTGAAAAATGGGGTCCCTCCCCCTCAAAAAATCATGACGTGTTTTTGCCAAAATTTCACTTTTTTAATCAAAATTCCAAATTTTGATGTAAAATTTCATCCAGCTCTAGTAAGAGCTAGATATTGAGTGGTGATAGCCACTGGTAACTAAATAATAGTTACAAAGAGTCCTGTAGTACCTTATAAACAAACAGATATATTGGAGCATAAACTTTCGTGGGCGAAGACCCACTTCGTCAGACGCATTTGGTGGAAATTTCCAGAGGCAGGTATAAATATGCAGTCCAGGATCAGGTTTGAGATAACAAGGTTAATGCAATCAGGGAGGATGAGGTCCACTGCTAGTTGTTTGTTCCAGAAAGATAGGTAGCTGGTGGAACGTATAAATGGGGACAGACGATCAGATTGTTTGCGCATGGCTTATGTTTAGGCTGTTTCTCCCACCAAATATAAAAGAAAAAACTCCAGTTGACTTTAGCCTCCAAAACGCTCATCTTCCAAAGCCCACTGATGTCATAGAATCATAGAATCTCAGGGTTGGAAGGGACCTCAGGAGGTCATCTAGTCCAGCCCCCTGCTCAAAGCAGGACTAATCCGCAACTAAATCATCCCAGCCAGGGCTTTGTCAAGCCTGACCTTAAAAACCTCTAAGGAAGGAGATTCCACCACCTCCCTAGGTAACCCATTCCAGTTCTTCACCACCCTACTAGGGAAAAAGTTTTTCCTAATATCCAACCTAAACCTCCCCCTCTGCAACTTGAGACCATTACTTCTTGTTCTGTCATCTGGTATCACTGAGAACAGTCTAGATCCATCCTCTTTGGAACCCCCTTTCAGGTAGTTGAAAGCAGCTATCAAATCCCACCTCATTCTCCTCTTCTGCAGGCTAAACAATCCCAGTTCCCTCAGCCTCTCCTCAGAAGTCATGTGCTCCAGCCCCCTAATCATTTTTGTTGCCCTGCGCTGGACTCTTTCCAATTTAGCCACATCCTTCTTGTAGTGTGGGGCCCAAAACTGGGGAACAGTACTCCAAATGAGGCCTCACCAGTGCCGAATAGAGGGGAATGATCACGTCCCTCGATCTGCTGGAAATGCCCCTACTTCTACAGCCCAAAATGCCGTTAGCCTTCTTGGTAACAAGGGCACACTGTTGACTCATATTCAGCTTTTCGTCCACTGTAACCCCTAGGTCCTTTTCTGCAGAACTGCTGCCCAGCCATTCAGTCCCTAGTCTGTAGCAGCACATGGGATTCTTCCGTCCTAAGTGCAGGACTCTGCACTTGTCCTTGTTGAACCTCCTCAGATTTCTTTTGGCCCAATCCTCTAATTTGTCTAGGTCCCTCTGTATCCTATCCCTACCCTCCAGCGTATCAACCCCACCTCCCAGTTTAGTGTCATCTCAAAGGAGAGAGTCCCATTGCTTTAGGCCCTGAGTTCTCTCAGCACCTGCCCCTGAGCTTGTGGTGATCTCTTCCTAAGAGGGCAGAGGCCCCTCTGCTCCCACTGGCTTTAGACTCTGGGGAGCCAGAAGTAAATTGTTTTTCCTAATGTGCTGAAATCAGCTGGCCGACGTCAAGGGAGCACCGCTGAGTTACATAGCGGAGGAGCTAGCCAAATACCTAGTAATAGAATCTGAGGCCCCTGCATGATGAATTCATTTATTATCCTTGTTGCTTCAGTTTCCAGTGTTGCTCCATTGCAGTGAACGTTAAATTAAACTGAACTAAAATAAAAAGCAAGCTTCCAAGTGTTGTTGCTGTTCCCCTTCATTTGACAGGATTGTGGGGACTGACTGGGGCCTGTGCTGGATGTCTCAATGTCCAGTGACTCCAGTTTTGAATTTTATTATTCACTAGGCATGAGATTCACCCCACCGGCACAGAGCCTGGGTATTCAGGCTCTATGCAGGGGCAGTGCAGACATGTAGGGGACATGATCATTCCCCCTCCACCAACCCAAGGACAGGATGTGGGCCTGCTGCACAGACATGCTCCTATTCCAGCACATAGAATAATAGCAGAAGCCTTTACTCATGAGGTTCAGAGGATATGGGGTCCAGGCAATCTGCATAAACTCAGATCTGCAAACACTACTTGGCCACCACCATTGGTGGTCTTCTGTGCTGGAGTATGTGGGCCCAGCACAGAGAGGTGGCATGCAGGCACTGTGCTAAAGTGGTGCAGAATGTTCTACACCAGAAATGAACTTCTCCCAGGGAATTGTGTTTTCAGAAAAGGCTGAAATTAAACTCTTCCCACTACATCTGTTTTCACTAATAAAATGCTGTAGTGGCTGGAGCAAGGTTCAGAATTAGTTCCGTTTGGGGCTGTAGCTCACAGCGGTTGTAGTTGGGTTCAAAAGATGAACTATTAACTATGTTACTTCAGGCCCAAACTGACCTTCTGAATCATGCTTGCAAACAGTGTGTGTGCAGATATTGCACCTCCCATTCCCAGCCCACATTTGCACATGCAAACTGGGATTGTTGAGCCAAATCCAATCTTTGTGGGTGGAGTGAGCATAAATGGAAACTTTTTTCTATGCGTTTTAGCATGGTGGTTGGGAAAACATGGCCGTTGCCAAGCCAGGGTCCTATGCTATAAGGTGCACTTCAACTCCCTTTAAATTCAGTGGGATCTCATAGTAATGTCACATAGTTATGTTCTCTGTAATTGTGCAACCATCACGTTTTGTTTATTCTATGGATGTATAAAGGTTCTAAAGATGAAATTAAAGAAATGGTAGAAAACAATACAGAAGGTAGTACAAAAAGTAAAAACAAAGAAACCCTTCAGAATAATTGTCAAAAGCCTTGCTATTTAGTGCCTTTGACATAATTCTCAATACTGTGCTCTCAGTATCAGGAGAGAGAAATTCCAGTCATCAGCACAGATACTGCAGATGGCAGCGCATAAGTAAACGTGTATGTTTAAAAGACAGAATTAAAATTAAGTTCTAATATACATTGAGTGTGACTGGGCAAAGCACAGAGTGAAGCCAACTGTGAATCCACCAAGATCAATTGGATACTCTGAGTGACAGATGCAGTGTAGGAGCAAATGATGGGATGTGGAGTTAATAAGTTAAAAGACAAGCTAAGTACAATAATACAGTGTAAAGTCCTGGTGAAAATTTAAGTTCCTTGACCTGTGTCCTGCATGTAAACGGAGAGCCAGTGAGGAAGTGCATCATGAGGTTAATGCTATGTCATATTTGGGGTCGGGAAGGAATTTTCCTCCAGGGCAGAAGGGCAGAGGCCCTGGGGGTTTTTTGCCTTCCTCTGCAGCATGGGGCACGGGTCACTTGCTGGAGGATTCTCTGCACCTTGAAGTCTTTAAACCATGATTTGAGGACTTCAATAGCTGACATAGGTTAGAGGTTTTACAGAAATGGGTGGGTGAGATTCTGTGGCCTGCATTGTGCAGGTCAGACTAGATGATCATAATGGTCCCTTCTGACCTTAAAGTCTGAGTCTATGAGTCACTTTGCAGAGCACAAATTCCACCCATTTAAGCACATAAAAATACTAACTGCAGAGTGGCTGCTGCAGCTGTGGCTCAGCATTTGGCTAAGAGAGTTGTAGTTATCACAGCCATTTGTGCAACCTGTTGAGTCAGTGTAAGATGTGCTACACAATATTTAAGGAGGATGCTATCTGGAAGTGTTTTGTAGAATTAGAACACAAGGGGACAGATCTTCAGCTGCTATAAATTGGCGGCACTCTTCTGAAGCCAACTGGATCGTATTGGATGTGTCAACATTACCTCCAAGACGAGGGAGACAAAGATTGAAATTCCAGTTGTCCACCTAGCCTAATCTATGAGTGTAGCATTTGTTAATCTAGAGATGGATAGCATTTTGACCACAAACAATTTGTGACTGCAATCCTTGATGGTTTATCAAGGCTGGCATTTATGGAGGTACATAGCATCTGTTCTAGGGTGATAGTCTGTGTACTGTATGGTGGCTTTATCCCATGACAGGTTGCTAATTCCTCACAAGGCCTCTCTTATGTGGATTCCCTGAGAGATCTGTTCTGTCACCCTTGCTATGAAAGGGAGTGTGACAAGGATCACAGTGCCATCTAAGTGCAGGTCACACCAGTCTCTACAATATGCCTGTTTACTGAGGTCTTCACTTCCCCAGTGCTTAGCTAAAACGGTGAGAATGAGCTTGTAGGTTGAGGGCTGCATCTAGGGAGTATGGCAGGAGTGGTGCCCATCCGTAATATTGAGCGGATTTGTCAACCCTTTGTCCAAGAGGTTCTGCTTGGTGGTGCTTTGGGGATACTGGATTCCCAGGGTTGGTGGTGGCCAAAAGCACCTTTCTGTTTAGCTGTGAAGGGATTTGAGTTTTTTCTCTCACCTGGCCAGTTATCTCTATTCTCTCATGTTTGGTTGGTTTTGTTTAAATATAGCCTTAACTTGGAATTTCCAGACTGTCCAACCCTGGTGTCTTATGCAAAAGCTGCACTGTTCCCTGAATGTCTTTTCCCCTGTCAGTGTCTGATCGATATTTGCAACCTTAACTCCAGGTAACAAAGATTATTGCTGGGGAATATATTTTGTACCAGTATGATGATTAGTTTGGGCACTTTTGATAATCGATTTCATTAAAATTTGTTAAGGCACCCAGGAGCCTTGAGTAGTCCATAACGATATTATTATTATGAAATAAACCATCCAGCCCTATTCATCCTACTGAATGGCATGAATTATGCATGACTTCAGATCTGTCCAATTCACTTGCTCACATTAGACAATGATTGATTTAAATTGACTAGAGTAATGCACTATGGGTGAGATTTCCAAAGTGCTCAGCATTGGCCTAACTCTGCTCCCATTGAAGCCCATGGCAAAACTCCTCCCATTGACCTGAATGGTGGCAGAGTGAGGTCAAAGCTGAGCACTTTGGAAAATCCTGCCCTGTGTCCTTTCTGGTGTTTAAGCTAGAAATGTTTAAAATAGCTGTCCAAGGTATGGGTTAGGTAGTCAGATGCTTATTGGGCTGAGAGGAATAATGACCTCATAAATCAGGAGCCCGGGGTCAGATCTTTCTAGGCTCCCGTCCCTAACTGTAGCTAGCAAATTAAGGCGCTATCCTGCATTTTGCAGAAGGCACTCAACACTGCAGATTAGGGCCCTTCCACTTTCAGAGCCCCTTTGTGATCTGTTAAACATGTGCTGGGCCCACAACTCCCTGACCGGAGCAAGAATGAAACAGGAAATGTAATGTCTACTTAGTATGTTAATGTTTGCAAGTTCATTTTCACAAGTCAAGGGACTATCACCCTTTCTATGGTGATTCTGCAATGAATGCATTCTCCGGTCAGCTTTTATACAAGTGGGACAGTTGTTCCTTGTACTGCAGACTGCCTTAGCTGAGGGAAGGAGCTAGAAGTCTGACTGGGGTTTACATATATTGGGTTTCTGTCCCCTTTTGCTGACACGGACGGGTGCAGAATTTACAGAACTAAATTTTAAGATGGGAACTGAATTTCTTTTCACAGCTTGAGCCATCAAACTGTGTGTTGTTGAACATGGAGATATGGTGCATCCTACAGTGAGAGAAACTGCTCTTTACCCATTGGTGATTGTGGGTTATAGAGCAGTGGTTCCCAACCAGTGGTATGTGTACCCCTGAGGGTACGCAGAGCTCTTCCAGGGGGTACGTCAGCTCATTTAGATCAGTGTTTCTCAACCTGGGCTCCAAAATGCCTGAACCACTTTAGTTAAAACTGCCCCCAAAAATCTCATCCGTGTCAGACAACCTTAACTATAAGCACTCGAAAGTTAGGAAATCCCAGAACTAAGGTTGCCCATGCAAGCAGAACGTCAGGTGTCTAAACCCTACGTCGCACTCATACAGTTCTAGCTCCAAGAAGTCCTAAATCAGTGGAGCACAATGAGTATTTTGTTTGTTTATATACAGTGGCTATAGCCTCATTGTATTGTGGCTTGAAACCTTACTGACTCCGGCTGGCCGGGTGATTGGAGTGTGTGTTGTGGAGTGTTTCACTATATTAGGGTTTCTAATTCATATGATTAAGCTATCAACCTGCTACCGGGCAAACAACCTCTCCTGTTTAGACGTTTAGAAATGCAACACATTATATGGATTTGTTGCCAATAGCATGTATTTTACGATTGTATGCCTTGTGTTAATAAATCCGTGGCTAAGCTTCCACCAACCGCTTAATTTAAAACACTGACACCTAACACTGGGCAGCTGAATAATGAAATTAAGGCTTTATTTCAGCAAGTAAAGGCTTAATTTATTCACTTGTTGGGTTTATTATGATAGGAAAGATATAAACCAGACTGCTTCTGGACTCACTTCCCCAGGCAGCTGCAGTGGGTACTTCACATGCCTTTATACCGGTGGTTTACTTGGCTCTGCTGCTCTGAAATTTGTAAAGCAATGCATGCCCTATCATCCTATCAGCACTTAACAGCGTTAAAACTGAATTTATATCCACCATGTCTTATCCAGTCACGTCTTCCCAGCCTGCTACCTCCTGCTGCCTGGTTCTTCCCTGGAGCTCAGTGCGAAATTTGGAGGCCCAAGCTAGTCCTGAGGTCAGAGTCTGATTGCTGCAAGGAAGCCTGGTATAGAGCCCAATCCTGTTCCCACTGCATTCCATGACAAACTTCCCAATAACATAGGAGGAATAGGAACTGGCCATTAATCTGACACTTCCTAGCAGATATCAGAGCCAGACTCATGCAAGCTCAGTTCTCCCCACACTTCCATTCCCCAGAGCAGAGAGTACTGCAAACCTCCTTGGCCCCAAGGAATCAATGGATGAATCTGAGACACAAACCTACCACATAAACATAAAGTCTCTATAAAGGAGTGTGGCTTTGCGGGTGAAGCACTAAACCTGGACTCAGGAGGCCTGGATCCTAGTCCCTGCTTTGCACCTGGCCTGTTGGGTGATCTTGGGCAAGTCTGTTTGCTCTGTGCCTCAGTTTCCCCATCATTAAAATGAGGATAATGATAGTAACCTTTTTTGTAAAGTACTTAGAGAGCTATGGATGAAAAATGTTGTATAAGAGCTAGCTATTATTATGTTACATGGATCCCTCAGCACAACACTTGGAATTAAATTGTAAGCTGGTGGCTTTATGCTTGGGTAGTGGTTGGCTAGAGGACCGCAAAGCCTCCAAAGATAGACTAAGGATCAGCGTTCCTCTGACACTCAGAATCCTGCCGGACTCCCTGTAATTGAATTCTGTGTACTTTTCAGGAGCCATATGATGATATCACTTTTCTATGGCAGATGAAATTGAACATGACAAGTACGGTGAGTCCGCTGTGGGCTTTAAGGAAATGTGACTTACAGGAGACCTGGATTTGTAACTTGCAGGAGCAGCGCTTCTGGTGTCCTGCACACCCTTCAATGCATTGTTTCTCTGTCACTTTACTTCCGGGGCTTCGTGTTTTTTCTGTAATAAAGGGCTTCTGCTCTTGATTCTCCAGCCACTCACCTCCCACTCTACTCCTCTGCCTGCCTTGTCAGCTGCTTTTTTACCACTCACAGGTGCCTTTTTTTAAGAAATGCCATTTATAGTTACCATCAAGTATCCGTGCCGCCGAGAGTTTCCATGGAGTCTGCTATCAGCTGACGTACTGGAGTCAGAGAGATCTGGGGGAGGAAAGGGTTGAGGAGGGAGTCAAGGGGGGAAACAGGTGTAGAGGGCTGTAGGAATCAGATCTCAATGAGAGGAGAGACATTGAGCTGTTTTGTGAGGAAGATATCAGCAGTGGAGGAAAAGTGGACATGTTTGTAAGTCAGTGGAAGAAAAGCCATGTCAGTCCTGATTTTCAGTTCCTCCATCTCCAGGCTTGGTGGGGAAGCAGGAGGCTAAAAGCAGGAGGTAGCCTTAAGCCCCTGGTGTAAATTAGAGCAGTCTCAGGGTGGCTGTAATGTATGCTCTGCTTCCCGTGGACCTCTAGCAGCCCTGGGAAAGAGGGAATAGACATAACACAGTGCTCTTCAGCCACACTGGCTGTCCAAAACAAGTGTAGAGCCCTTATGCCAGCTCTCTGCTGGCCAGGGAGTCCCCCCAGGCAGGGGATATTTTCAAGGATTGTTTCTGCTCCCTGAGCAGGTTATAGGGGCCTTAGCGTAACTGAGAATAAGGCCCTTCGTGTGTGTTCCACTTGTGCTGTATATCTAATAGCACACTGCTGTCTTTTGGAAGGATCGTTCCCTTATCTCAGGGATCACCTTATGCCTTTGTGGAGACAAATGGATTCCTCAGATATAAAAGCTACCAGGGGACTGGACCCTCCATATTCATGTACACTAGTGTTCAAACTTTAAAATCAATTATAGGTGAGCCCGAAAGCCATCTGGAAGTATTTGGAGAATGTCTAATGTGTAAGCAGTATCCTCTGTAAGGGTTAAAAGCCAGCCAGCTGAATTCATTGCTATGCATAGCTGTAATTTGCATAGAGTACAGTTTGGCGGAGCTGCAAAAAGGGAATTACAGTGATCAATATACATCACAATAAAAGCATGAGAAAGGTTTCAGCCATAGCCTGATCTGCGGTTCCTTAGTGCTGCAGCCTTTGGAAGCTGAAAACAGGCCAACTTGCGTTTACAGGGCTACGAGAACACTGATCAAAATCCAGGTCTTAAAACTCACTTCTGCAAAGCCGTGGAACCCCTTTGCACGCTGCCCCAGAAAGGAGGATATCTGCACTGCTTTGAGAGTGGACCTCTTCATGTCATCGTATAGGCCAGATTTGCAAAAGTCCGTGCGCATTTTTGCACATGGGCTTTTGAAAACGTGGCACTAAGTGTCTCAGTTTTTATCTGACTAGTTTATTTGTAATATCCATGAAGCAAGGATTGAGTTTTTCTCCTGTACTGCACAGGGCCAAGTTACACGTAGGGTGCTCTGTAATTAATAACAATTACAGCAGACCCTCCCTTCTCACAGTTTGGTTCACAGAACACAAGAGATGGAATTTACTGATAATTCAGCCATAATATTTTTAGACATAAAACAAATTCGCCTCTGGTGTAACACCACTGAAGTCAGTATTGTTGCACCTGGGAAGAATTTGGTGCAATGAATTCTCTTTAATCAGGATTTAAGTACCTGAGCATGTTTCTACTGATACCAATGATACAACTTCTGTTGATGTCAGTGAGACCAAGACAAGACCTAGCCCCTTGCTGGTGAATAAAGGGGTATAAGGGGGGCAGGAAGCCCCTCCTCCATCCCATCCCCTTTAAAATAAAAGAAGATTCTTGGCCAGATCCTCAGCTCCCCTCCCCACCATCCCCTCGTGCCACGCTTACAGTGCAAAGGGGCTAAATACCTGCTCCAGCATGGGAGATACGGATTCCCTTATGCCAGGGAATCCTTAGATGGGGTGAAACCAGCATAACTGGCTCTATGCCCCCTGCTCCTGGCCCCCTAGCATAACAGGCATTCTGGGCAGGTGCTGGGGTGGGGACACAGCATGGCTGGAGCATGCTGTCCTCCAGCTGTCTTGGGTTGGAGGAATGCACTCCAGAGTGGAAGTTCTAGCCGGCACGAGTTACAACGTCCTTGAAGCTACTCTAACCTATGCTGGGAGTTGAACCAGCTCCTGGGATTTGGGGGTGGGAGACAGAAAGGTGGCAGAAAGTCACCCGTACCCTCGCCACCAAATTAAGTGAACAGCGCTCGTATGGGTCTGGCCGGGGGGGGGGCGTTAAAAGGTCCAGGCTACAGAGGGTATATTTTAAAACCAGTTTGATGCCCAGTTCTCTCTTGCATCAAGACTTCTGACCTCAGGTCAAGCTTTTCCACCCCAGATGGCACCTGGCTTGACTGAGGTAGCTGCTTAATGGCAGTGTTTGTATGTGTTTACAAAATCTCTCGCATCAAACCGAGAGTGCATAAATCTGAGAACATGCCACCTTCTGCAGCCCAGAGCCAACCATTGTAGTATACTCACACAGCCCTTTCCCTGCTCCAGTGTGTGGCACAGCCCTCATGGGGATGACTTTCCATCCAGCATGGCCTGCAGCAGTGCAGGGAGGGGTGGGGTCAGGCAAGCAGTTTGGTTGCACCTGGGGACTTTCCTCTTCTCCAGAAGGATAAAGTGGCTCCATACTTATGTGAATCGAAAGCCGGCACTGAGTGGCCTAACAGCCACACTGGGGCTGGTTGGAGTGCTGTGTTCTGCCCCCAAGTTAGCTCCTGACGCAAAGCACATTCTTTATTATTGCCATTCAGTTATTTATACAGCACCACGGATGTGCATGGTACTTTATAGACAAGTAAAATAGCGTCCCTCCCCCACTGCCTTGGGCTTTGGTGTATTTCGCCCCAAAGGCCAGTCTATGTCGCTTAATAATCCTTCCTACCTCACAGAGGTGTTGTGAGGATAAATACACACACACACACACACACACACCTCAGCTACCATGGTTATGCACTGGAGTAGCTATGCCAGTATAAATATCGCTACATAGACACTCCCTGAGTAAATTGGGTGTATGTTACTCCGTCAATTACTTCCCTTCTGTTGTCAGTCTATTATTATGTGATGGATTACTGTATCCATGGCAGTTTGCTTTGATCCTTGTTAATTTTATGAAAAGAGCTGTTCAGTGAATTGTACTCCTGGCTCCTTGCTTATGTCACTGTTTGGGACGTCTATCGCTCTGAATATAGCAATCAAAATAAGATTGAAAAAAATACACAGCTTACCAGTGGAATAAATGTAACCATACTGTTTCCAGCTTTTAGGATTTCATCAAGACATTAGCTCCAGATGCTGGTTTTATGTGAATGCTTGAGAATCTCAGCTTTCTTACTTAAAAAAAAAATTCTTACTGTCGTTGTGCAGAAAAACTTGAAAATATGACCCCCTCAAAGCTTCAGAACAAGAAAGCAAATTTAAAAGACCCAACATTTCTTATTTCAAAATCTCGTGGTTTTAGGCCAATCTGATTATTTTGGGGAGCTTGATTCATGGTTTATGAATGCATAGGGTTGGCAATACTGTAACCATGATGTTCTGCTTCTTGTGTATTATAGGCAAGATACATTGATCCATATAACATAAGGCCACTCTGCAATTCTGACTATTTTACTTTGTTTTATATAGCTGATTCTGTGAAATTTCCAAATCAGTCATTTGCAGCATGGTTAATGGGTAACACTTTAAAGTTCGCTAATTTATCTGTACTTTAATAATAATTAATACTTTGTTAATATAAACTACTTTTAAATAATAAACTATCCTTCTATTCTATTCTAACATTGAAAACCTATTATAATAATACTTAATAATACACTAAGACAGTGTCTGTCATCCAAGGATCTCAAAACATTTTACAAACGTTCATTAATTTAGTCTGACAACAACTCTGTGAACTAGGTAAGGGATTCATAAGAATGATGTTACCCACTGACATGCAGCCATCTCTAGGGTGGAAGACAGCAGCTGTTTAGCAGCACTCAGCAACATTACTCCATAGTTTAGGACAAGAAGGTGGGGGGGAAACAATACCGTTTTAAATGTAAACTTCAGCGGGCGCTTAGAGTTACCTTTTTTGGAATACAGCCAAGACATAGGGGTAAATTCATATACATGATTAATACCTATATAATTTATGTTAAAATGATTTTAAGTGTGAAAGGGGGGAAGGAGGATATTGGAGGTAAAGCACAGGCCTGGGTTCCAGTCCCAGTTCTACATTTGGATTCTGCTCCCAGCTGTGCCACAAGTTTTCCACATGGCCGTAAGCAAGAAATTCAGGCCACGTTTTTAAAACTGTCCATCAACTTTGGTGTCCAGGTTGAGACAGCAAGGGATTGATTTTCAGAGGTGCCGCGCACCCACAGCTCCCATTGGCCTTGGCTGGAGTCGTGGGTGCCTCCATTGCTGAAAATAAGATTCTGGTTGTCTTCAGTGGGGCACCTCAAAAATCAAAGCAGCCAAAATTAACTGGACACATTTAAAAATTGTGCTTCGGTTTCCCTGTTTGTCAAATGGGAAGAATAGTAGCTGCTCTACAGGAGTGGAGTGGGGGTAAATTTATTAATGTTGGTAAAGCACTTTGAGGTCTTTGGATGGGAAGTACCATAGAGGCGCAGGGTGTTCTTAAAAAACAGCTTGTTGGAGTAACCTGCTACAATGCACTGCCACAGCGGTCTTTTTTCCAGGCATTAACTATTGATTGTCCTTCATCCTTGCCCCCCATGTATATGTTGTGCACAGAGCACAAGCCAGCAAGCTGGGCCTTCCCTGACCTCCTTGTTTATGAATGTTCATCGTTGACAGGGCCCAGTACTGCAGCCATGCAAACATCAAACGCCTATTAAAGTCATTGGGAGCTTGGAGCATGCAAGGCTTGCAGGAGCGATTTACACTGATGCTAGCGTGATTCTGGAAATAGGGTCTGTTTAACATGTGTGCTTTCTGCTGTCCCCCCTGACTGTGCACTGTAAGTGGAGCTCCCATTGACATCAGTGTTACTGGTCACATGAGCACAGATTCTGCTCACCTTTCTCAAGGGGTAGGGTTGCCAGGTGTCCAGTTTTCGACTGGAACACCTCATTGAAAAGGGACCCTAGCGGCTCTAGTTGGCACTGCCAATTGGGCCGTTAAAAGTCCGGTTGGCAGAGCAGCAGGGGCCGGGGCTAAGGCAGACTCCCTGCCTGCCCTAGCTCCACGCAGATCCCAGAAGCAGCCACCAGGTCTCTGCAGCCCCTAGGCACATGGGCAGCCAGGAAGGTTCCATGAGCTGCCCCCGCCCGAGTACCAGCTCTGCAGCTCCCATTAGCTGGGAACCGCTACCAATGGGAGCTGCGGGGGCGGTGTCTATGGATGCGAAGGCAGCGTGTCGAGTCTCCCTGGCTGCCCATGCATCTAGGGGCTGCAGGGATCTGGTGGCTGCTTCCTGGGAGCCGCGGTATGTGCCACCGGGACCACTCCCCCTGAAACCTCTCCCACACCCCAACCCCCTGCCCCAGCCCGGAGTTCCCCTCCACACCCAAAGTCCCTCCCAGAGCCCGCACTCCCCCACACACACACCCCAACCCCCTGCCCCAGCCCTGGGCCCCCTCCTGCACCTCAAATCCCTGGCCCCGTCCCAGAGCCCACACCCCCAGCCGGAGCCCTCACCCTCTCCCACACTCCGACCCCCTGCCCTAGCCCAGAGCTCTCTCCTTCTCCCTGAACCCCTCATTTCTGGCCCCACCCAGAGCTTACACCCCCAGCTCAGAGCCCATACCACACCCCAACCCCCTGCCCAAGCCCGGAGCTATCTCCCACACCACAAACCCCTCATTCCCAGCCCCATCCCAGAGCCCACACCCCCAGCCAGAGCCCTCACACCCCTGCCCCAGCCCAGTGAAAGTGACTGAGGGTGGGGGAGAGTGAGCAACGGAGGATGGGGGGAATGGAGCGCTTAGGGGCCGGGTTTCGGGGAAGGGGTGTTCAGTTTTGTGCCATTAGAAATTTGGCAACCCTACCAACGTGAATAGTACCTAACAACTCCATTGGCAACTCAAGGAGTAAGATACTGTTCACCGTAAGTGACGATGGTAAAATCTGGCCTGTGGGAGATGGTCGGTGCTGCTGGATCAGAATCAGAAGTTTCTCTGCATCAGATTGGTGGATATTCGGAATCCAGAGGACATTCCTTCCCTGATCAATCAAATGTTGAGGCTCAATAATCTGATAGTGTCTTTTTAAGATTGCTTCCTTAGCCTCTTGCATTACATTGGGGGACATTTTTCTGCCAGTCTTTGGTCCCAGTCCTGTAAACATTTACATAATGCTTAACTTTAAGCATATGAATGGTCCTAGCTACTCACATACGTATAGGTTAGCACATGCATAAGACATTACAGGGTCAGGGTCTTTGGCATCGGGAAAACTTTATGAGAATTATTTTGATTTGATGTTTTCTGGTGAAATCCTTAAGTTCTTGCACAGTCGTTGCTTAAGCCTTGATTCAGGAAAGCAGTTAAGTGTCTGCCTAACTTTAAGCTTGTGCTTATTTCCCATTGAAGTCAATGGGGCTGACTGGGAATTAAGCACATGCTTAAAGTTAAGCAGACACTTAACTGCTTTCCTGAATCAGGGTCTTAGGCAAGACTTCAGTTGACGTCAGTGGGAGTTTTGCCTGAGTAAGGACTGCAGGGTTTGGCCTCTGTCTCTCGTTACTTCTATTTGTCTCCTGCTCCAGGAATGTTTTAAACATTTGTGAATAATTATTATTTTTAACCTTTTCACAGGGGTGTTTGCATTTGGACTTTTTGCCACTGACATATTTGTAAATGCTGGCCAGGTAGTGACTGGGAACTTGGCTCCTTACTTCCTGACGGTGTGTAAACCCAACTACACGGGGAGCGACTGCCGGGCTCACCATCAGTTCATAAACAATGGGAATATCTGCACTGGGGAGCTGGAGGTGATTGAAAAGGCAAGGAGATCCTTTCCATCTAAACATGCTGCTTTGAGCATTTACTCAGCCCTTTATGCCACGGTGAGTGCATGTGCTATTTGCCAGTTCCTATGACAGGTTTCAGTTGCTGTAGCGACTCTGTCTCATTTAAATCTCATCTATATTTTTCATTTGTCTGTGCTGTATGGGATAGAGCCCTTCTTTTTTCATGGGGTGAATGGCTTTTCTGGGTCGAATTCAGCCCTGATATAAGCAAGTGCAACTCCCATGACTTTTGCAGTGAGGGGCAGTCTTATCTGGAGGCAGGAGGGCCATCTTGGCAATTAGGAGATCCTCAGTTCTAATCCCAGCTATGCCACTGACTTTATGTGGCCTCACCTCCCTGCCTCAGTTTCCTGACTTATAAAATGATGATGATGATACCTACCTCACAGGGAAGCTAATTACTATTCCTTAGTGTCCGCACAGTATCAGGTGCTAAAGTGTTACTATTCTGGGAGGAGTCTTGTCTTCTGAGGCTGAATTTTAGTCCTGTTAGGTGTAAACTCCTCTGGCAAGCAAAGGTCCCATTAAAGGCAGTGTTACAATTTTGCCAGCATAATAAAGGTAAGATTGAGTCCTAGGTGTACAGTTTAAAGGTGATAGTGCTTTCCTGCCATATGGAGAATAGTCAATGTCTGTAAAAGCCCCTCTAAAAATATAATCCGCCTTTGTTTTCTCTGGCAACATTATAACATCGTACTGTGATACAAGACTAATTACAGTTTGTGTAGGGCTATTTAAGTGATACAGTAAGGATTACAACAGTGGTTATATTGAAGACACTGGTAGTTTTGCCATTCATTGCAATGGACTAGGTTCTGATTCAGGTTGAGTAGCATCTTGATCCGCAAGCAGACTCCCCGAAATTAGTGAGACTGTTCAGGAAGTTAGGTACCACTCAATGTAAGAGTGGCAGAATCTGGCTCAAAGACAGCAGGATTGGGCCCAAGAAAGTTGTTCTCTCTTCTTGGTATAGCAGCAAATTCAGGGTTTCAATGTACTAATGCTGAATGTTTTAAACGTACTTTGTCAGCTGATGAATGAGACTTAAAAGCCACTAATTATATTTCGAGTGGGAAAGACAAGGCCGTTGCTGTTTTGTTTGTTGCATATGTTTCTTGTATGTGACATGAACTATAAAAGTGACACAAAAGCATTAACTTAGCTAGCCTGGGAACATCACCACACTAGGACTTTGCTTCACTAGGAATACTGGTGCACTGTACTGGCAAAAAGTGCTCCTAGTGTGGGTGGAGCCATACCAGCAAAACTGCACTTCCAACCCACACCCACACCCAGTCTACACTATGAAATTAGGTCGAATTTATAGAAGTTGATATTTTAAAAACCAATTTTATAGAATCGATTGTGTGTGTCCCCACTAAAGACCATTAAGGCCATTAAATCAGTGGACCGCATCCACAGTATCGAGGCTAGCGTCGACTTTCTGAGTGTTGCACTGCGGGTAGCTATCCCACAGTTCCCGCAGTCTCCGCCGCCCATTGGAATTCTGGGTTGCGATCCCAAAGCCTGATGGGGCAGAAAACATTGTCGCTGGTGGTTCTGGGTACATGTCATCAAGCCACCCCCCATCCCTCCCTCCCTCCCTTCGTGAAAGCAACGGCATGCAATCATTTCGCGCCTTTTTTCCTGGGTAACTCATGCAGACGCCATACCATGGCAAGCATGGAGCCCGCTCAGCTCACAGTCACCGTACGTTTCTGGCGTGCTCCTGGCAGACCTTGGTGAGGTCTGTCAGGGGCGCCTGGACATTAACTGGGAGTGACTCAGTTCATTCTGTTCTTTACATTTTGTCTAGTGGGGATTTAGTCCCACTGGAACACAGGCAGAGGGGTAGCTCAGCGGTTTGAGCATTGACCTGCTAAACCCGGGGTCGTGAGTTCAATCCTTGAGGGGGCCATTCTGCCTCAGGTTGGCAGTCGTGGGAGCACCTTCTGGCAGCAGATGGTGCAGTAGGCCTGATAGCTGTTATCATCGTCCCCTGTGTGCTCCTGGCCAGCCTTGGTCTGATCAGCCGGGGACGCCTGGACATAAATGGGAGTGACTCAAGTCATTCTCTTTTTTACGTATTGTCTAATGGAGATTCAGTCCTGCCTGGAACACTGGCAGAAGGATAGGTCAGCGGTTTGTTTGGTTAGTTCAATCCTTGAGGGGGCCAGGAGACGATGACGGCTAGCACTCTTACTGCACCGTCTGCTGCCGAGCACCCAGGAGACGATGATGGCTAGCACTCTTACTGCACCATCTGCTGCCAGCTTACCCCTTGCTCTCCCCTCCCTCCGTGAAAGCAACTGAGGGGGGAGCAAAAAATCCTTTCGCGCCTTTTTCCGTGTGGGTGCCATATTGCTGTCACCATTGTGATCCACCCGCCGCTTCCACTGCCACTCTGCTATCCTGCAGACGCAATTCCAGGGAAAGCATGGAGCCCGCTCAGATCGCCGCGGCTGTTATCGCCATTATAAACACCACGTGCATTGTCCAGCAGTATATGGAGAACGAGAACCAGAACCTGCAACAGCAGGCGAGTAGGCGACGGCAGCGCCGTGAGGACAGTGATGAGGACATGGACACAGACTTCTCTCAAAGTACTGCCCCCCGCAATTTGGACATCATGGTGGTAATGGGGCACGTTCATGCCGTGGAATGCTGATTCTGGGCCCGGGAAACAAGCACAAACTGGTGGGACCACATAGTGTTGCAGGTCTGGGACGATTACCAATGGCTGCGAAACTTTCGCATGCGTAAGGGCACTTTCATGGAACTTTGTGACTTGCTTTCCCCTGCCCTGAAGCGCCAGAATACCAAGATGAGAACAGCCCTCACTGTTGAGAAGCGAGTGGCGATAGCCCTGTGGAAGCTTTCAACGCCAGACAGCTACCGGTCAGTCGGGAATCAATTCGGAGTGGGCAAATCTACTGTGGGGGCTGCTGTGATGCAAGTAGCCAACACAATCACTGAGCTGCTGCTACCAAGGGTAGTGACTCTGGGAAATGTGCGGGTCATAGTGGATGGCTTTGCAGCAATGGGGTTCCCGAACTGTGATTGGGTGATAGACGGAACCTATATCCCTAGGTTGGCACCAGACCACCAAGGCAGTGAGTACATAAACCGAAAGGGTTACTTTTCAATAGTGCTGCAAGCACTGGGGGATCACAAGGGACGTTTCACCAACATCAACGTGGGATGGCCAGGAAAGGTACATGATGCTCGCATCTTCAGGAACTCTGGTCTGTTTCAGCTGCTGCAGCAAGGGACTTTCTTCCCAGACCAGAAAATAACCGTTGGGGATGTTGAAATGCCTATAGTGATCCTTGGGGACCCAGCCTACCGCTTAATGCCATGGCTCATGAAGCCATACACAGGCAGCCTGGACAGTAGCCAGGAGCTGTTCAACTATAGGCTGAGCAAGTGCAGAATGGTGGTGGAATGTGCATTTGGATGTTTAAAAGCGCGCTGGCGCAGTTTACTGACTAGGTTAGACCTCAGCGAAACCAATACTGCTTGCTGTGCGCTCCACAATATCTGCGAAAATAAGGGGGAGATGTTTATGGCGGGGTGTGAGGTTGAGGCAAATCACCTGGCCGCTGAGTACGCGCAGCCAGACACCAGGGCGATTAGAAGAGTTCAGGAGGGCGCTTTGCACATCAGGGAAGCTTTGAAAAACAGCTTAATGACTGGCCAGGATACGGTGTGAAAGTTCTGCTTGTTTCTCCTTGATGAAACCTCCGCCCCTCGGTTCACTCTACTTCCCTGTAAGCTAACCACCCTCCCCTCCCCCCTTCGATCACTGCTTGCAGAGGCAATAAAGTTATTGTTGCTTAAAAGTCATGCATTCTTTATTAACTAATAACACAAATAGGGGGATAACTGCAAAGGTAGCCCGGGATGGGTGGTGGAGGAGGGAAGCACTGGAATGGGTAGGGGAGGAGGGAAGGACAAGGACACACTGCACTTTAAAACTTATTGAATACCAGCTTTCTGTTGCTTGGACAGTCTTCTGGGGTGGAGTGGTTGGGTGCACGGAGGCCCCCCCAACGCGTTCTTGGGCGTCTGGGTGAGGAGACTATGGGACTTGGGGAGGAGGGCTGTTGGTTACACAGGGGCTGTAGAGGCGGTTTGTGCTCGAAAAAACGAGAGAGTAGTAGTTAAAAAGACACATTTTAGAGAACAATGCTCCTAACATTACATAGCACATGTGCATTTGGCCCAAGGTCGCACTTTGCCTCTTATATTGAGGGTCTGCCGGTTTGGTGTGAGGATCACACAAGCAGGGCCAGCGGGCAACAGAATTCGGCTTGCAGGCAGCCATGGTAAGCCACAGTCTATTGGCTTCTTTCACCTTCATAACATGTGGGAATGGTTTCTAACAGCAACCCACTCATTTCCCATGACAAACAGCCATTGGGTTGGCCATTTAACATGGGTTGGCAATTGAAAAGGGAGGGGCTGCGGTTTTCGGGTTAACGTGCAGCGCAAACCTAATCAAACCCCCCCCACACACACCCAATTCTCTTGGATGGTCACTGCACCCCTCCCCCCACCACGTGGCTAACAGCGGGGAAGATTTCTGTTCAGCCACAGGCAAACAGCCCAGCAGGGACGGCCACCTCTGACTGGGCCCTTAATAAAATTCCCCTATTTCAACCAGGTGACCATGAATGATATCACTCTTCTGAGGATAACACAGAGAGATAAAGAACGGATGTTGCTTGAATGCCAGCAAACACCGGGACCATACGCCGCCATGCTTTGTAATGCAATGATTCCAGACTACGTGCTACTGGCCTGGCGTGGTAAAGTGTCCTACCATGGAGAACGGAATAAGGCTGCCCTCCCCAGAAACCTTTTGCAAAGGCTTTGGGAGTACATCCAGGAGAGCTTTCTGGAGATGTCCCTGGAGGATTTCTGCTCCATCCCCAGACATGTTAACAGACTTTTCCAGTAGCTGTAGCTGTACTGGCCACAAATTAATCATTAAACACGCTTGCTTTTAAACCATATATAATATTTACAGAGGTACACTTACCAGAGTTCCCTTCTCCACCTTCAAGGTCCGGTAGCACGCCTTGGGTGGGTTCGTGGGGTACTGGCTCTAGGGTGAGAAACAGTTCCTGGCTGTTGGGGTAAACGGTTTCTCTGCTTGCTTGCTGTGCGCTATCTTCAACATCATGATCATCATCTTCCTTGTCCCGAAAATGCGCATCACTGTTTTCTGATACTCCATTGATGGAGTCAAAGCACATGGGTGGGTTAGTGCTGGCTGCACACCCTAGAATGGCATGCAGCTCATCATAGAAGCGGCATGTCTGGGGCTCTGACCCGGAGCGGACATTTGCCTCTCTGGTTCTTTGGTACGTTTGCCTCAGCTCCTTAATTTTAACGCGGCACTGTTGTGCGTCCCTGTTGTAGCCTCTGTCCTTCATGCCATTTGAGACTTTGGCATATGTATTGGCATTTCGTCTTTTGGACCATAGTTCTGATAGTACGGATTCGTCTCCCCATACAGCGATCAGATCCCGTACCTCATGTTCGGTCCATGCTGGAGCTCTTCTTTGATTCTGGGAATCCATCATGGTCACCTCTGCTGATGAGATCTGCACTCACCTGCAGCTCGCCACGCTGGCCAAACAGGAAATGAGATTCAAAAATTCGCGGGCCTTTTCCTGTGTACCTGGCCCTGAGTTGAGAGCACTGTCCAGAATGGTCACAATGGAGCACTGTGGGATAGCTCCCGGAGGCCAATACCATCGCATTGCAACCACACTACCCCAAATTCAACCCGGCAAGGTCTATTTCAGCGCTAATCCCTTTGTGGGGGGTGGAGTGCAGAAATCTATTTTAAGAGCCCTTCAAGTCGAAGTAAATGGCTTCGTCGTATGGACGGGTGCATGGTTCAATCAATCTAATGCTGATAAATTCGACCTAAACTTGTAGTATAGACCAGAGCTAAGTGAAATAAGCTATACCAGCAAAAGCACAGTATTGCCAGTATAACTGTGTCTACACTAGGTGCTTCTGTTGGCACCACTGTGTTGGTCAGGGATCTAGGGTGACCAGATAGCAAGTGTGAAAAATCAGAACGGGGCTGGGAAGTAATAGGCACCTATATAAGAAAAAACCCCGAATATCAGGACTGTCCCTATAAAATCAGGACATCTGGTCACCCTACAGGGATCACACATCTTCACACCCCGACTGACACAGCTATACCTGCAAAAGTGTATAGTTTAGAGCAATATAAATTGTGTCTTTAGATTGTGAGTTCCTTTCGGCGGGGATTGCCTTTAGGTGTTTGGAAGGTGTCTGGCTCATCATAAGCACTACCACAAATGAATAATAACAGTCATGCGTGAAAATAGGCTCCTGGTAGATAGATTTTTCTATATGTCTGTACTGCAAGTAAACACCCGTGGCTGACCTGTGTCAGCTGACTCATGCTCGTGGGGCTGTAAAATTGCAGTGTGGACACTGGGACTTGGGTTGGATCCCAGAATCTAGGACCCTCCCCACTCAAGGGGTCCAGTTCAAGCCCGAACATCTACACCCCAATTTTATAGCCCCACAAGCCCGAGTCAGCTGATATAGGCCAGCTGTGGGTGTTTAATTGCAGTGTAGACATACCCTTTTGGGAGCAGCAGGTTTTTTGGCTACTTCCTTTGAGATGCAGGCTGCACACCTCTTCACGGACTCTGTCACTGACAGCCCTGCCACCAGAACAATGCCTTTAGAGCTCCGCTACCCGGGTCTCCTCCTGGCCTGCGCTACCCCCTGGCTCCCCTGAGGGCCAAGACTCTATAGAAAGGATAATACAGTTCCAAGCTGATGTAACTTTTCCGGGGAATCTTCTCTGGGCTGGAGGGAGGACGATGTGCTTCCTCTGCAGGTCCTGCCTCTGGCCTGGCCACTGCTCCCTGGCTCCCCTTCCCCAGCATGGACCCATGGGGCACCCTCCACAGGTCTGGAGAGCAGAGCATGGAGGTGACTGTGTCCTTCTTTGACCCAGCAGTGGAACCGTCCCTTCCATGCATGAATTTGCTGTTGGGGAGGGGAGTGATATGGGCCTAACATTAAGGGCTAGATCATGACTTGGGACACACTCTTGCACAGGGGAATAAGACTTCTCCTTAATCCCCTGCATGACCTACCTAGTCCCTGAGCATCTGGGTAGGAAGGGGCAAGAATGAGTAGAGTTTTGGCTTCACCCTCTAATTTACAGGCCAGCACAACTGAGGCCTGGTCTACACCTAAAATTTAAGTCAACTAGCTCTATCGCTCAGGGATGTGAAAAGTTCACACCCCTGAGCGACCAACGGTATGTCTACACTATGACAATAGTCTGATTTTACCAAAACCAGTTTTTGGGAACTGATATTATAAAGTCAAACGTGTGTGTTCACACTAAGCACATTAATTCGGCGGTGTAGATCCACAGTACCAGGGCAAGTGTCGACATTCCAAGCGGTGCACTGTGGGTAGGTATCCCACAGTTCCCACAGTCCCCGCAGCCCATTTGAATTCTGGGTTGAGCTCCCAATGCCTGATGGGGCAAGAAATTTGTTGCGGGTGGTTCTGGGTAAATTTAGTCATTCAACCCTCACTCCCCCCTCCCCCCCCGTGAAAGCAACAGCAGAAACGAGCAGAAACGGGAAATGAGCACAGACTGGTGGGACCGCATAGTGCTGCAGGTCTGGGATGAATCCCAGTGGCTGCGAAACTTTCGCGGGCACTTTCCTGGAACTTTGTGACTTGCTGTCCCCTGCCCTGAAGCGCCAGAACACCAGGATGAGAGCAGCCCTGACACTTGAGAAGTGAGTGGCGATAGCCCTCTGGAAGCTTGCAACGTCTGACAGCTACCGGTCAGTCACGAATCAATTTGGAGTGGGCAAATCTACTGTGGGGGTTGCTGTGATGCAAGTAGCCAACGCAATCGTTGAGCTGCTGCTGTCAAAGGTAGGGACCCTGGGAAATGTTCAGGTGATAGTAGATGGCTTCGCTGCGATGGGATTCCCTAACTGTGGTGGGGCTATAGACGGAACGCACATCCCTATCCTGGGACCAGACCACCAGGGCAGCCAGTACATTAACCGAAAGGGCTACTTTTCAATGGTGCTGCAAGCACTGGTGGATCACAAGGGACGTTTCACCAACATCAACATCGGATGGCCGGGAAAGGTTCATGACGCTCGCGTCTTCAGGAACTCTGGTCTGTTTAGATGGCTGCAGGGCGGTATTTACTTCCCAAACCAGAAAATAACAGTTGGGGATGTGGAGATGCCTATAGTGATCCTTGGGGACCCAGCCTACCCCTTAATGCCCTGGCTCATGAAGCCATACACAGGCGCCCTGGACAGTAGTAAGGAGCTCTTCAACTACAGGCTGCGCAAGTGCAGGATGGTGGTGGAGTGTGCATTTGGACGTTTGAAAGGGCGCTGGAGAAGCTTACTGACTCGTTCAGACCTCAGCGAAACTAATATACCCATTGTTATTGCTGCCTGCTGTGTGCTCCACAATCTCTGTGAGAGTAAGGGGGAGACGTTTATGGCGGGATGGGAGGTGGAGGCAAATCGCCTGGCCGCAGCTTATGCACAGCCAGACACCAGGGCGATTAGAAGAGCACAGCAGGACGCGCTGCGCATCACGGAAGCTTTGAAAACTAGCTTCCTGACTGGCCAGGGTACCGAGTGACTCTTAAGTTTGTTTCTCCTTGATGAGAACCTGCCCCCTTTGTTTACTCTGTTAATATTGCCTATCCTCTCTAAATAACAACCGCCCTCCCCCACTTTCGAGCACACCTTGCTTTGAAAGGAAATAAAGGCACCATTGTTTAACAAACAAGAATTCTTTATTCAAGATTTATTAACAAAGGGAGAGAACTGGGACGGTGGCCAGGGTGGGGTGCGGGCGGAGGGGTGGAGAGAGGAGGGAAGAAAAGGCCGCTTCAAAACTTGGGGAATGACAGCCTTCTGCTGCTTGGGCAATCTGCCAGGCTGGAGTGGTTGGTCGCATGGAGCCTCCCCTCCCCCCTTCCTCGCGTTTTTGGGACTCTGGGTAAGGAGGCTATGGGACTTGGGGAGGGGTGAGGGCGGTTAAAGATGGGCTGCTGCGGCAGTCTGTCATCCTGCTTCCGTTCCTGCAGAACATCCACCAGACGCCGGAGCGTGTCGGTTTGCTCCCGCAGTAGCCCCAGCATTGCCTCAGTCACCCTCTGATCTTCCTGCCGCCACCTTTCATCTCGAGCGTCCCTCCTGTCCTCTCGTTCACTGCCCGCTTTCTTGTATTGGGAAATTGTGTCCCTCCACACATTCTTCTGAGCTACTTCAGTGTGGGAGCACTGCATGAGCTCAGAAAACATCTCGTCGCGCATGCGTTTTTTTCGCCACCTTATCTGGGATAGCCTTTGGGAGGGAGATGCCGGAGGAAGCCTAGAAACAGTTGCAGCTGTGGGATGAAAAAAAAGGAGTGAATTTTTTTAAAAGATACATTTTACAGAACAATGCATATACTCTTTCGCGGTGAACAACACCATTCACAGTACCTAGCACATGTGCTTTCAGTACAAGCTCGCATTTTGCATCTTTATAGTGAGTGCCTGGGGTTTTGATGTACAGATCACACAAGCAGGGCCGGGCAATGGAATTTGGTTAGCAGGCGGCCATGGAAAGCCATAGACTTTTGGCTTCTGAAACCTTAATTAACAGCAGCACCTTCCTTTCCCGTTCAAAGCAAAGCTCCTTGAGTTGGCCAGTTAGTGCTGCGCTTTGCGGGTTAACGTGCAGCGGCAGAAACCAAAGTAACCCCAGCCATCCCATTCTCTGGGATGATCGTTTTAGCTTTCACCCCACCCCGTGGCTGATATCAGAGAAAATCCCTGATAGCCGAACGCCAACTGCTCAGCATGAAGGGTCCCCCTCCCCCACCGCGTGGCTGGTATCAGGGAAGATCACTGCTAGCCGAACGCCAACTGCTCAGTGTGACATTATTGACAATAACTGCGACCATATAGATCATTGTTACAACCAAGGTCCTGTAGTGGCACCAAATCTTATCTAAAGGGGGTCAAATGAGGTGTCTAAGACCAGGTTATGCTTGGCTGGTTATGATTATGCCATTTATATGCATGTATCAGTTTTGTAGTTGAAGTTATGAATATTGGCTTCATACTGTCTGTATTTCAAACTGGGGCTGGGCTTCTGGGACCCAGGACAAGCTATCAGCTCTGCCAGGCCTGCTGGATGGCCCATTAAGGGCCATCAGCGATACAATGGACCCATTGAGAGAAGGCAGACACGCCTGTGACTCAGCAAATTATGCAGGGACTTTGCCCATGTGACTCCAGACTCCATTTTGCTGTGATTTTCCACAGTAAGGACAAAGAGGTGTCTTTACACCTGGAAGAAACTATAAAAGGCAGCTGCCTCATCTCCATTTGGTCTTCATTTTCCTGCTTCTTACCTCTGGAGGAACCTTGCTACACATGGAAGCTTTGAACATAGGACTGAAGGACCCATCCCAGCTGGGGATGTAATCCAGAGATTTGATTTGAACCTGCAGTATTTCATCTTTACTGCAAGCCTGGACCATGAACTTTGCCATTACTGTATGTAATTGATTCCTTTTAACCAATTCTAGCTCTCACCTATACCTTTTTCCTTTTATGAATAAACCTTTAGATTTTAGATTCTAAAGGATTGGCAACAGCGTGATTTGTGGGTAAGATCTGATTTGTATATTGACCTGGATCTGGGGGCTTGGTCCATTGGGATCGGGAGGACCTTTTTCTTTTACTGGGGGCATTGGTTTTCATGACCATTTGTCCCCATAACGAGTGGCACTGGTGGTGAAACTGGGAAACTGGAGTGTCTAAGGGGATTGCTTGTGTGACTTCTGGTTAGCCAGTGGGGTAAAACCAAAGTCTCCTCTGTCTGGCTGGTTTGGTTTGCCTTAGAGGTGGAAAAACCCCAGCCTTGGGCTGTAGTTGCCCTGCTTGAAGCAATTTGTCCTGAACTGGCACTCGCAGTTAGGTCCCACCAGAACCAGTATCGTTACACTCAGCATGAAGGGTCCCCCTCCCCACCCCCACTGTGTTGCTGGTAGCAGGGAAGATCCCTGCTAGCCGACCGCAAACCGCTCAGCATGAACGGTCCCCCTCCCCACCCCCACCGTGTGGCTGGTATCAGGGAAGATCCCTGGTAGCTGACCACAAACCGCTCAGCATCAAGCACCCTCCTCCCCGCCCCTACCGCGTGGCTGGAAACTGCGGGGGGGATTTATTTTCAGGCACAGGCAAACAGCCCAGTAGAAACGGCCACCTCTGAATGTCCCCGTAATTAAATTCCTGTATTTCAACCAGGTAACCATGAATGATATCACTCTGATGAGGATAACACAGACAGAGAAAGAACAGATGTTGCTTGAATGCCAGCAAACACCAGGCCCATATTGTGCCAGGCTTTGTCGTGCAAGGATACCAGAGTATTTGCTACTGGCCTGGCGTGGTAAAGTTTCCTACCATGGAGGACGCAATAAGGCTGCTCTCCCCAGAAACCTTCTGCAAAGGCTTTTAGAGTACCTCCAGAAGAGCTTCATGGAGATGTTCCTGGAGGATTTCCGCTCCATCCCCAGACATGTTAACAGACTTTTCCAGTAGCTGTACTGGCCACGAATGCATCCCAAGTCCTCAGGGCAAACTAATCATTAAAATCACTTGCTTTTAAACCATGTCTTTTCAATTCAAAAGATACACTCACCTGATGTGCCTTCTTGGGCTTCACGGTCCAGGATACCGCCTTGGGAGGGTCTCTCTGTCAGGGTGAGGAAGAGTTCCTGGCTTTCGGGGAAATGGGTGTGCAGAGCGCTGTCGACTACCTCGTCTTCATCATCTCCTTCATCATCTTCCCCGTCCGCAAAAACATCAGCGGAAGCGACTGATGAGAATACCCCATCGTCGGAGTCCACGGATAGGGGAGGGGTAGTGGTGGCGGCCCCCCCTAGAATGGCATGAAGCGCAGCGTAGAAGCAGCATGTCTGGGGCTGTGACCCGGAGCGTCCGTTTGACTCTTTGGTCTTCTGGTACGCTTGTCTCAGCTCCTTAATTTTCACGCGGCACTGCGTTGCATCCCTGCTGTATCCTCTGTCCGTCATGGCCTCAGAGATTTTTTCATAGATTTTGCCATTCCGTTTTTTCGATTGCAGCTCTGATAGCACAGATTCATCTCTCCATACAGCTATCAGATCTAACACCTCCCGTTCTGTCCATGCTGGAGCCCTCTTTCGATTCTGGGATTGCATGGTCACCTCTGCTGAAGAGCTCTGCATCGTTACCATGCTACTGAGCTCACCACGTTGGCCAAACAGAAAATTAAATTCAAACTGGTCAAACAGGAAATGAAATTCAAATGTTCCCGGGGCTTTTCCTGTGTACCTGGCCAGAGCATCCCAGCTCGGACTGCTGTCCAGAGAGTTCCCAGTGGTGCACTGTGGGATAGCTCCTTGAGACCAATACCGTCGAATTCCGTCCACACTAACCCTAATTCGACACGGCCATATCGATTTTAGCGCTAATCCCCTCGTCGGGGAGGAGTACAGAAATCGATTTTAAGAGCCCTTTATGGCGAAATAAATGGCGTCGTTGTGTGGATGGGTGCAGGGTTAATTCGATTTAACGCTGCTAAATTCGACATAAACTCTTAGTGTAGACCAGGCCGTAGTTAAGCCGATGTAAGCCCCAGTATGGACTCCGCTCTGTCGGTGGAAGAATTCTTCCATTGAGCTAGCTACAGCCTCTTTGAGGAGGTGGATTCACAACAGCAATGGAAAAATCGCTGCCATAACTGTATTAAGTGTCTACACTACAGTGGCACCACTGAGGATACCCTGAGCTCACATGGGAGCGTCCTAATTTGCTGCTGGTCTAGATTGGCAGTAAATCACTATCCCCTGCCCCAGCAAGGAGGAAGCAGGGGAGGAATTGTGATGTAGAGGTGTCGCTGAGTCCCAGCTCCTCACGGGGCTGCTGCCAGGCTGGTGTGACTTACCTACCACCCTGCACTCAGGGCTGTGCCTACAGATATCATCTAGCCCTGAAGATGCTGTAATTTGGGAGTAGCCTGCCTGCAAACTCTGAACATGGACATATTTTTATAGCCACAAAAGGGAATTGTTTACATTACACTAATGTTTATATTGTCCAATGTCCTTTAGGAATTATATTCAAGCCCAGTTGTACTTAATCGTTTTGCCACACAGCGTGTTGGAAATGTTTTCCTGCTTGCGATAAAGCCTATAAAAAGGGTGAGGGCTGGTGACCAGCTGTATTAATTTAGATGGAATATTTGGGCCCAAACAGTTGAAGGTGTTAACATGAGCTGGAGCTGATGGAGTTGGTGGAGTTATCTCAGCCTGGTCTGGTGAGGCCATCTCCTAGGATTAGGATGAAGAAGGTCCAGGGTGCCAGGAGATGTGGGGGTGGCAGCCATGAGTATGAAGCTTGCGCCTTCCCTTTCTTTCGTGTTTCAGTCTGCCCGCGTTCGCATTCCCTGCTTTCAGTCAGCCAGCATCACAGTAGTATCCATCCATATTTTCCCCCTAAAGTCTCTTTTTTTAAAGTATTCTGAAAGGGGGAGGTGGGTGGAATCCTCATTATTTTGCCCACCAGTTAGGTCTAATTTCCAGCACACCAATTTTGGTTCATTGATTTCTGGTCCCATACTTCTCGTGTTTACCAGGCATGATTTTAACACAGTCCTTGAGTTATATCAATAGGCCTTTTTATTTGAACTAACCTAGTCTCTTTGTCTCCCTTTTGCACCATTTCCCATCCACATTTATTGTTATACATTGTTGTGACATTTTTATGAACTTTCGCTCCCTTTTCACAGTTGACTTGATGAGAGGCCCAATTAGTACAACAGAGCCTAACGTGCAATGAATTAAGTTGGATTCTAACCACTACAAAAAGAATTGAGGGGACAGCATATGAGTAGATTGGGAAGAAGTAGAGAGCTCTGTGTGAGTCTTCCTGTCCTCCTTCAAACGTCAGAGGAAGGCACCCATTGAGCCAGGGAGCCTACTTCAGTCTAAACTAGAATATCCTTGGTGGATTGCTCTCCTCCAACCCCCTGGAGTGCAGAATTATCTGTGCAGTATTTTTGCATCATTATTTTAAAATCAATGCTTTATTGACTGATGTCAAACAGGTTATGAACCAGCAAAAACCCAATTCCCGCAGCCCTTGCATAATCCAGACACACTGACTCCAATCAGTTTTGGGGGTAAGGGAGGGAAGATTTTGCATCTTTCAAGCAAGGGTGGAAGAATCTCTTTTGCCAAATTTAGAACCCACTGAAAGAAGGACTGTTTCTAGATTTAGATCAGAGCTGGAAATGTTTGAGTTTCTGAGTTGCTTTTTTCACTGGCAAAACATCATTCCTGGGCTGCTACATTCATCTTTATTTTAGCCCCCCAGAAGCAGGGCAAGAATTGGTTTTCAAACAAGTCATTTGATGTTGCATAGCAAAGGCTTCCATTTAGTTAGAAATACATGCTTTTAATTAAATTTCCTGTGGAAAAAGATTGGAAATATTTATGAGTATACGGAGTCCCGTTAATGATTTTTGGCAGGAAAATGAAAGAGAAGTACAAATTTCATAACTGCAAATATGTGTCATAATGTATAAATATGTAATTGAATCACAGATATCTTTTGCTGTGCGTGTGTGTGATGAGATCTCTCTTGTTCTCTTTTCCCTTTTATCCCTCCTCTTTTTCTATTTGCATCCTGTAAAAAAAATCCAGTACATGTTTTTAATATTTAAAAACAAAATTGCTCTTGAAAAACAGCAGTGTAAAAAGGAGATTTTCAAAAGCATCTAAGGCAGTGGTTCTCAAACTTTTGTAATGGTGACCCCTTTCAAATAACAAGCCTCTGAGTGCGACCCCCCCTTATAAATTAAAAACACGTTTTTATATATTTAACACCATTATAAATGCTGGATGCAAAGGGGAGTTTGGGGTGGAGGCTGACAGCTTGTGACCCCCCATGTAATAACCTCACGACCCCCTGAGCGGTCTCGACCCCCCCATTTGAGAACCCCTGATCTAAGGGTTTTAGGAGCACAAGTCCCACCTACTCAAATTGCCACTTGCACTCCTAAATCACTCACATGCTTTTGAAAACCTCCCCCTATATTAAGGGGGAAACATGTTGTGTGAAACCTGAAAAAACATCACTAATGCTAAAGCTTCAAAAACCTCTAGAGAATTCATAGCTCTTAAGGCCAGGAGGGAACACTATGATCGTCTAGTCTCACCTCCTGTGTAATAGAGGCTGTGGAGTTCCACCCAGTGAGTCCTGCATCAAGTATCCATAACGTGTGGCTGAACTAGAGCTGGTCTTTTAGGAAAATATTGAGTCTTTAAAGATTTGAAGCCTTCTGGAGAACTTACCACTTCCTTTGACAATCTGTTCTCACTGTAAAAAACATGCATCTTTTACAAGTTTAGACCTTTGGGGCTTGATTTTATTAAATACAGAGCATCAATAACCTGTCCCATCTGTAATGTCACGTCGTTTTCCCAAGTGAATAATACACTAGTCTTCTCCTGCCACCAGAAAACGCGTGTGAATGGATGTTTTCTGCAGTATAGAATGGGCAGTTATCACACTAGGGCTGGACTGTTACTTTCAACTATGTTCAGTAGGACAGTCTAAAATCACTGTGACAGAACTTGGGTCGGGGTGTAGGGAAAAACACTGCTCACAGAATCCAGTTTTGAGTCCCAGTTGATACTTTGAACTGTTCCCTCAAGACAGAGATAGGAAGGAGAAAAGAACTGGTGTAACAATTCATACAACCATGCTTTATTTTGATATCATGTTCTCCATTGTTTTCCATAGAAAACATTATAATGTCTTGGCACTTTGTAACGTTAGGTTCATTCCAATTTACCCATCCAACAGTGGATCCAGGGTACCCCGTACTGTCCCTGCTTGACCATTACACATTATCTGTAATTTTATAGCGCTTACTGTAAATTGGTGCTGTAGATAGAGGCTTCGTGTGTATTTTGCCTTTGAAAAAAACATTACAGCTCACTGAGGCTTGTAATTTGAAGTTGCACAATTAATTGATCAGAGCAAAAAGGTGTAACTTTATATCACAGCTTATATGTGACATTTTTCAGACAAAACGTTTTTTTGGCCAAATTCACATCTGTTTCACTGAATTGTCCATGTTGGAAAATAAATGTCCGAAAAAGTCAAAATATTTTGTTTTGTTCAAAACATTGCATTTTGAAATTGCTTTTCATTTTTTTTAAATGCAAAATGTTAAATACTCAATCAAAACTTTGTCCTAAAACAAGTTTTTTTTCAACTTTTTGATTCACTGAAAATTTGATAAAATTTGTGTTCGGTTAGACCTGAAACAATTTTCTGACTTTTCAGAACTGCCAGCAAACTGGCACATCGGCTATTTGCACAGCTCTGGTTGTTGCTGTCTGCCTTTCAGTTTTCAGCAAGCGAAAGATACTGGCTGAAAATCAGTGTATTTTCAGATTGGGGATTTTTGCTTTTCCAACAAAAAAAATTTTTTTTCAAAGAAAGCCGACATCTTCCATGAAATGTTTTTACTCTGCTGAAAACCCAGTTTTCCATTATGGAAATTTTTTGACCAGCCCTCAGCATTATACAGTAGCTACCAAAGGAATGTTCCTGCTTCTCGAGGTGTGTCTGTGGATTTGCAAACCCTCTGCTGGCTCTTTCCCTGGATCAAGCCCATAATGTGTGGCTCAGGTCCATTTACAAGCTAGCAGCTATAGGGCACTACATATGAGGTAATAACTTACCAATGAATATTACAGTTGGATCGTCCTGATCATCCCACTCCCTGGACAAAAGCCCCCTGGTCCCCATCACCGTTGGGGGTGGCAGTGCCTAGTGTTTATGGCACACTAGAGAAATCTGTTGCTGGAGACATTTTTGACAAGCAAAGTAATAGCACACTTGATGCATTTGCTTTGCTTAACAAAGCCAAGCTGTGTTTGGAAGGCATAAAGAAATTCACACTTAACCCATCACTGAGGAGGATTCCATTGTGTTTACTTGGTTATCATTATGCTGTCAAATTTTGTTTGTTGTTACAGTATCCTTGTATTCATGCTACTCCTGTAATCACAGGCTCTGAAATTAGTGCATGGCTGTTAATTGCTCCTCACATCGTTTATTTTCTTTGTCAAAAATGCTCTTAAAAATGAGCTGACACAGCTTGTGGAGTTTACTGAACAGCTATTTCTGAGCACAGGAAAACTTCTTACCATGTAATTACATTTTCAAAGTTCTCCTTTCTTAAAAACAACAACAAACCCTCCCATACTCTTCCCCACTTCTGTCACTTATTAATTCCCAAAGTCAAACCAAAGGCCTATGGCAGGAAAAATGGTGTGATTGGTTGCTTTTCAACACCCAGGGTCTGGTTTTCAAATTGACGCTACTTGGTCACTTGCGCGCCTCGTTTGCATGGGTATGTGTCTGCAAAAACTGGTGATTTGCATCTTGCTGGGTGGATGCACAAATCCCTGACTCCCATGCACACATTCATGCAATATACGTGTTCAACTGCACACGTGCAAATTCTTGTGCGACTTTGGTAGCCAATGAAACGGCACCCTTTTATACCAGCCCTGACTGCCCTATTGCTGGATATGGTTGAGTGGATGTTAGACATGCTGAAGTCATCTGTCTCCAATATCTGTTTTCCCGTCTGAGGCCCCTCTCTGAGCTACACAAAGCCCCTGAGAATGCAAGGGTTCAGAACATCTGTCACATTCCTGCTTGGCACAACATGTGTAGATGAAAAATGACCTGTATGTTTGTCCGTGCCCTTTCATGTGTGGCTTGCGCTGTGTTTCAGATGTACATCACAAGCACAATTAAAACAAAGAGTAGCCGACTAGCAAAGCCTGTGCTGTGTCTGGGGACCCTCTGTGCTGCCTTCCTCACCGGGCTAAATCGAGTTTCTGAGTATCGAAACCACTGTTCGGATGTGATTGCAGGCTTCATCTTGGGAAGCGCGGTAGCGTTGTTTCTGGTAAGCCAATTTGTCCTCTCCCACCCAATTTCAGAACAATCTAACATCAAAGAAAAATTCTCATGGTAATACTACAGTTGTCTTTCACAACTGATTACTCAACCCACAACCCTATAACGGCTAATTCTAGTGTCATCTAATTGGGTTTATCTTCAAAGCAAATCCTAACATGAAATCGGGCTGATATTAATTAATAGGGCTAATGTGATGTCAGATTTGTATCTACACACATTTCCGTGGTATTTTAATCACTGCAAAGTGCCGACTCTGAGGCCGTCCTGGGAAAGCGCTTCTGGCATGCAGGAGAATGCAGCAGGTGCCGAAAGGGCATGGTTGCCCTAAAGCTGCTGCCTGTGTGAGTCATGGCACCCATGCTGCACAGCCTCCTTGTCTGGGCATCACATATCCGGATGCAAAATTTGGCCTGTGGAGTGCAGTGCCAATTACAGTCAGTGGTTCTAAAAGAGTAACACAAGTATAATCAAGGCTTCTGTTCTCTAGGACATCATAAAATAAGAGTAAGAATGGTTCATAGCCGCAGGTAACAATTACACAGGCCAGGTTACTGATAGCCCCTTGCTCCCAGCTACGTCAATCACATTGCCAGTAGTCCAGTTCTGAGACAGGGATGGTTAGGAATCAAACCCCTCTCTGGACATACCCAGAACTTTGAAAGAATTTGGATCAGGACCCAAATTTGCTGTTTCGAGTTAATGCTTGGAAGGCAGAGGTTCTAGTTAATGCCTACTGGTGGAGGTTATATCATGACTTAGCTCTTTTTTTCACATCATGCAGGGAATGTGTGTTGTCCATAACTTTAAAGGAACACATGGAGCTCCTTCTAAACCGAAGCCTGAAGATCCCCGAGGGATGCCTCTCATGGCTTTTCCAAGAGTGGAAAGTCCCCTGGAGACATTGAGTGCACAGGTACCGTAAATCCCTCCGTCACAGTCAATCATTAGAAACATTGTCAGGCACAGCTGAGTAAAAGCACCTTTTAACCTCACTGTAAACACGCAA
Source organism: Macrochelys suwanniensis (assembly GCA_033296515.1). Taxonomy (NCBI): domain Eukaryota; kingdom Metazoa; phylum Chordata; order Testudines; family Chelydridae; genus Macrochelys; species Macrochelys suwanniensis. The sequence continues at coordinate 12,579,935 of CM065780.1, read as the reverse complement.
TTGTAGGGCCAATTTCATCCCCCGTATAACTCCACCGAAGACAATGGAGTTATACCAGAGATGAGTTTGTTCCCTTATACATAGCTATTAACATATCCCTTGTGTCCCCGCCTTGTAGCCGTCAAAAGCCACAGACACACATCTACAGCTGCAGAGGCAGGATTTCGCAAATGCAATCAATGACAATGATTGCATTTGCTTGGGGAATAAACGGTCACCCTTTCCTTGCATGCTTGGGCAGAAAATTAGGGGAGGAAGGTAGATAATTCTGTCTCGTTACATTTTGGAACTCTGTCCGTACAATGCCCTTACATCTGACACTAATGTATGTAATCCAGAACACAGACTCAGAGGTGCTGTACAATGGTCCTAATCCTGGGACAGATCCTGAGCCTTCACACCTACTCGTCATTGGCCATTGAGATGCTCAGCATAATAATAATAACAACTAGCAAACCGCTCTCTAACTCAGCAGCAGAAAAACAGAAACTTCCTACATGTTTGCAACCGAGTAATCCAGGATGAGCAGTGGGACATTTTTTTCTCATTTACATTAAGGCTACCCTTTTCACTTCTATTGTTTGTACAGTTTAACTAAAAAGACTTTGCCCCCAGTAATCACTAGGAAAATGAAGAAGTGCAGTTTATTAGTTAACTTCTTCCAAGCTGCCTAATGTAACAGGTTTTTGCTTCAAAATACACCTGTTGTGCCCTATATATTGTTCCTGGTAAAGAAATGCTAGTACTTAAGAGAATGGTACTACATTCTGCAGAAATGAAATTATGTATAGATATTATAGATGTTCAGCAAATGAGGGATTTTCCTCGGGGAAATTTTGACTTTTTGTCAAAAAACTGAAAACCAGCCTGGTAAGCATACTCGGTGTGTATGGAAACATTAGTGCTTTGTCTTTTGAGATACAGATAAATATCTGGTGCTTTTTGATATATGTGGCATAAATAAAGGAGGCCAAAGTCTTCCTTCTAGGTGTAAGAATTGCCAAAAGGCCTGATCTAAAGCCCACTGAAGCAAACGAAAGTCTTTCCATTTACTTCAGTGGGCTCTGGACCAGGCTGTAAAAGCACATACGCTGAGTAGGCCCAGAATGGGGTTTTACTCTATAGTTTACCATGCGACTGGTTACCTAGTGCACTAATTCTCCAAATATGGGAAAGGGATCCACCCCTAACTGCACAGGTTTCTGCAGATGGCCCCACTACATTTTCCTTTGCACCTCCCAAGTACCATAGTTATGGAATGGCCCTGCCAAATGGATGCTCCAACGCCTCAAAGTGGCACGGTGAGGTGCAGGATATTGGCAGCCAAGGAAGTTATGTCTACCCTGGGTGGTAGTATTATTACCCTGGCTGTGTCTGCACAATGTGCACCTCTCCGTTGCTTGATCTTTTTGCTGGATAGTTGCTGGCTGTGCATTGCTATACTGGATTTATTCCACCTCTATGCACATGTAAGCTCTACATATTTCCTTGCCCCCAGACATGAATTCGCCTAGCACTACAGGATCATCAAGCTAGGCAGGACCCAACATGCCCCCTTTTACCCATTTCCCCCCATATGCACGGTTTGCATGGGCAGCTGGACCATTTTCTGCAGAGCTCTGCATGCATGAAGATAGAACTGTTAGACAACATTTACATCCAGTGCATCTTGAGTCACGCTCCTTTGTAGCTGCATTGGCATCTGTCCATGGATAGAGCTTAGTCCAGTCTATAAGGAAGGGAGAACTATCCCTGGGGTTGCATTTATTACTGAAGTCCCCTGAGATTCCAAATGAGGAATATGACTGGCACCAATATTCTCAAGAGCCACCAGTGAATGTGGGTAGCTCAAATCTGCAGTGCCCAGTTTTGGGGCCTGATTTTCAGGGGTGGTGGTGGTGGAGAGGGTGCTCAACACTTTGAGAACCAGGCCCCTTTAAGGTGTCTCACATTAGGCACCCAAAATCACTAGTTCCTTTTGGAAATCCCAGGTTAAGAATCAGCAATGATACCTTTGCTGTGATCTTTTCTTTTTAAGCTCTTAGAGATTGAGGGAATATTTCCTGATGAGTCAGTATACAGATTCTTCCCCTCCCTTTCAAATATCTAGTCACCCTAATCAAAATGTCGTGAAAGCTTTCATGTGTTTGCATTTTCCTCTCTGCAGAATCACTCTGCCTCTATGACTGAAGTAACCTGAGCTGGAAGATGGCAAGAGAAGCTATTTTTTATTACCCTTCAGTACAATGCTCCAAGACACACAGTTACTAAATGTCCAACTGTGACGACCAGTATTATGTTATGTCTAGTTAGAGGCTGATGTTTTGTACATTTTTTGTATGAGGAAGTGATGTAGCTTGCCCTGGTTTTTTTGTCAGCTTTAATATATTTATGACAGAATTTAAAAACAAAAACAAACAAAAAAGAACCCAACCTCTTTTCTTGTTTAAAGTGTGCACTGAGGAACTACATCTATGGAATTGTTGATGTTGTTATGTGATATTTGTACACAGACTTTTTTTTTGTTTTATATACATTGAAATAAAATAATTATAATAATTCACTTTTACCTTTTGTTATCATAGGAAACACTTCGGACAAAGGGACAGATTCTGATCTCAGGAATCTTAGTGTAAATTTGTATTAGCTGCATAAAGATACTTCAGATTTGGCTGAGATCAGGACTCTAGCCCGAAGGGTACTGACGACAAGTAATAAACCCTCAGGCTCCGATTCAACAAGTTACTTAAGCATGTGCTTATCTTTAAGTATGGGAATAATCCAATTGAAGTTGACGGTACAACTCATGTGCTTAAAGTTAGAAAGGGGTTTAGAATCTTGCTGTATTGATTGCCTGATTGAGCTGGGGCAGAAGAAAGATTGTGCTAGTTCTTAGAGAATAATTAAAATACCTACCTGTCCCGACTGCCCCGACTGCCCCGACCCCTATCCACACCCCCGCCCCCTGACAGACTACTGGGACTCTCACACCTATCCAACCACTCCCTGTCCCCTGACTGCCCCTCCAGAACCACTTACCCATCTAACCCCCCCTGCCCGACTGCCCCAACCCCTCTCCACACCCCTGCCCCCAGACAGCCCCCCCCCGAACCCCTGACCCATCCAACACCCCCTGATCCCTGCCCCTGACTGCTCCGATCCCTCTCCACACCCCTGCCTCCTGACAGGCCCCCCCAGAACTCTCGACCCATCCAACACCCCCTGCTCCCTGTCCCCTGACTGCCCCGACCCCTCTCCACACCCACGCTCCCTGACAGGCCCTCCCCAGAGCCCCCGACCCATCCAACACCCCCTAGCTCCCTGTCCCTTGACTGCCCCCTCCAGAAACTCCCTGCTGCCCCTTCTCCAACCCTCTGGCCCCCTTACCATGCCAGCTCAGAACAGCGTGTTGGGGTCTGCACAGAGCCCGACACGCTGCCGCGCTCCGCAGAGCACACAGCCCGGTTCCCGCCCTCGCAGAGGGCTGCGGAGCAGCGTGCTGGGCAGCAGGGGAAGGGGGCTAGGTGGTCTCCAGCATAGTTTAATGGTGCAGCAGCATGTCAGAAAGAAAAATCCTCGTTCCTACTTCTCGGGGAAACTCTATTTCACTGCCTGGGACTTGTAGTGCTGGGAAATCGGGGCCAAGTTTCCAGTGAATCTGGTCAAGGGCTGGTTTGGACAGGTTATATCTATACACATCACAGTATACTTACAAGGTTTCAGTACTTTCCCCTTAAAATTTGGGATTCGCTTGAAGCAAAAATTCAAGGGTTGGAACAGCTGGGAAGCAAAACTAGAAAATTTTGCACAGAACCCTACAGAGAGAAGCCACCACCAGACTCCCATCCATGGGGCCTGATCCAATTTCCATAGATTTCAGTGAGAGCTGGATCAGGCCCCATGCACATGTCTGCCTTGTACTAGATCAAATCATTCTTGTTCATGCAATTGTGTTTCCCACCTGCTATTCGCTGCAGGCCTACAAGAGAGGATGGCCACGTTGTAGTGGTTGGAAATGCACCCTCGTCCCCAAGGCGGTGTATTTCTCTTTCAGTTGATACCCAGAACTCAGAGATTGTTCCAATATTTCTTGATCAGGTTCAGGAGCGCATGGGGCACAGAAACTTTTCAGTCCAGACCTTCCTGTTTTCAGAGTTTGCTGCTTCCTGTTGGGCACAGGTGGTGCCAAAGGAAATTTTGGATCTCTCTCCAAGAATGTTCCTGTGCTGCAGCATGGGGTTGGGCTCCACCTCCCCACATCAAGGGCAAGACGAAAAAGGGGCTCCATGAACAGGGGCAGAATGGAGACCCTGGGGGCTCTATCAGGTGCCCAGCGCCTGGATAAGACAGCAGGGTGCAGTTCTTTCTCCCATGCCTCCCCATCCTCTCCATCACCTCCTCAGCATATGCTTTGCTGTTGTAAATCTGGTCGCTTTCTCCCACGATGAAGAGGATCTGACCCTGGGCCTTTTCAACAGGAATGATGCTACCTTGATTTGCCTCTGCTCGAGTGTCCCCAATGACACTGAAGAAAGAGAGCGGCCCCAGGGGTGTGAGCCGCACACACTCAAATTTGTAAGGTATTGGACTGATGTGGAGATCACGGTAGTGCAGCGCAGCCCCGTGGAAGGCATTGGTCCCGTTAATGCAAACTGTGGCTGTGATCTGTGGTAGGAACGTTGCCATTGCCAGTGCAATCTCAGCACCTTTGCAGATTGCAACCACACCAACTCCTGTCCCTCCTACCTGAAAACACACCATAAAGAAATACATTAAACATTACATTAAATTAATGTCCAGCCTTTGTGTGTTTATTCTTCCCTTTAATGATTCCTGTTCTCTGATCAAGTGGCACAACAGTGACAGTCTTATCTAAGCATATTTAGTGTGGCCATCACCAAGATATCTGGACCTTCACTAGTAAATCAAGATAACATAAGCATCCAACTGACATAGAAACATAGAAGATGAGGTTTATAGAAGGGGAGGGATAGCTCAGTGGTTTGAGCATTGGCCTGCTAAACCCAGGGTTATGAGTTCAATCCTTGAGGGGGCCATTTAGGGATCTAGGGCAAAAATTGGGGATTGGTCCCCGTTTGAGCAGGGGGTTGGACTAGATGACTTCCTAAGGTCCCTTCCAACCCTGAGATTCTATGATCACATATTTGGAAACTAATGAACCATACATTTTAGGGGGGAGGGATAGCTCAGTGGTTTGAGCATTGGCCTGCTAAACCCAGGGTTGTGAGTTCAATCCTTGAGGGGGTCATTTAGGGATCTGGGGCAAAAATCTGTCAGGGGACAGTACTTGGTCCTGCTAGTGAAGGCAGGGGACTGGATTCGATGACCTTTCAAGGTCCTTCCAGTTCTATGAGATATATATATGGAGATATGCCTATTTTTTAAAAGCGACCTCAGGAGGTCACCTAGTCCAACCCCCCTGCTCAAAGCAGGACCAACACCAACTAAATCATAAATTTGAAAGATGGATATTCACCACTGCACCTTAAATTATACAAGGCAAACATCAAGACTGCAAATGCAGACTGTATTTGCACATGGCCAGTTAGATGTATGTAAATATTCAGCTTTCTACATGCAATTGTGCAATTAAATGAAATGTGCAATTTTAAGTATTAACTGCAAACCTTGCTATCTTCATCTCCAGAACTATGTATCCACTCCCCATATTCTCCAGTTTAAATGTGGCTGTCTTAATTACCTTGGAAATTAGCTCTCTGTCTCCCTACCACCACCATCTTTTTTTTTTAAAAAAAAAAACAACACTTTGATTACATACATACTTGTTGATAGCTGGGTAGACATTTGAGATAGCAGGCAAGGGCTTGACCTAGTGATGTTAACCCTGCTGAGCAATATGAGGGAAGAGAATAGGATTACACCACTAGACGTGTCATCCTTCAGAAGAAGTCTAAACTTCTGGTCCCGTCTAGTCCATCTCCCATGGAAATCCCGTTGCATTATTTCTCCCCAAAAAATGTTAGATAAAAACCCTGGTGTGTCGACGCTATTGCCTTGCTCAGTAACAAGTTGTAGAGAGTAATGCTGGGTGAGACGCAAAATGATAGGACATGTTCCTCTTTGAACGCAGAGCTAGTTTTCCTACAGACTCAACAGGACCCATTCTGTGGAGCAGAGAAGATTGAGATCTAGTCAGAAGGCCAACGATAAGCTGAAGTCTGGAGCACCTCTGAGCAACCTCAACAGGAGAATAAAACTTGTAGCTGGTCATCCTTGTCTTCCCCGGGAGGTGTGACAGTGAGGAAGAATACCCTGTTGATGGAGGGGATTGCAGGAAGTTGCAGTATGGCCCAGGCAGTAATTCAATATATGTCTACACTGCAAAAAAATGGTGTGTTCTTAACTCAGCTTAGCTGACCAACACTAGCTAACTTGGGTTAAAATAGCAGTGACCACACAGCAATTCAGCTTCTGACTCAGGTTAGTAGCTCAAGTGAAAGATTCTATGGGAGAATGGGGGTGAACTTGAGCTGCTAACCTGAGTTAAAACCACATTGCTGTGTCCTCAATGCTCTTTTAACCTGGGCCAGCTAACCCGAGTTAAGAACACGCTGTTTTTTGCAGGGTAGTTATATCCTTAGGCACAAGCTACATCCTATGGAGGTTTGTTGGCTTTCTTCAGCAGTGGTTGCGTTAGGGAGAAAAGATAAAGAACTTATCTGTGAGCAGAAAGTACCTTCGGATGTCCCAAGACTATGTTGGCAGCTTCCTCAAAATATTCAAGCTCCACCTCATCTAGACAACTGGGCAAGTCTTCATATGCAAAGTAAGCCAGGGCCAGTGCAGCAAAACCACGACTGGCAAGGAGGCTGGCTCGGAATTCAAGGAGTCCACCCACGCCACCAAACATGTCAATCAGCCCTGGAAAAGGTCCTTCCCCTGAGGAGAACAAGAAAGAGAAAATGAGTGAAAACCAGAGAGATAAACATGGAAAGGGAAAGATGGATTCACAGAATCATAGAAGATTAGAGTTGGAAGAGACCTCAGAAGGTCATCTAGTCCAACCCCCTGCTCAAAGCAGGACCAACCCCAATTCAATCATCCCAGCCAGGGCTTTGTCAAGCTGGGCCTTAAATACCTCTAAGCGTATGTCTACACTACGACAATAGTCCGATTTTACCAAAATCGCTTTTGCGGAACCGATATTATAAAGTCAAACGTCTGTGTCCACACTACGCACATTAATTCGGCGGTGTGAGTCCACAGTACCGGGGCAAGCGTTGACATTCCAAGCGGTGCACTGTGGATAGGTATCCCACAGTACCCGCTGCCCATTTGAATTCTGGGTTGAGCTCCCAATGCCTGATGGGGCAAGAAATTTGTCACGGATGGTTCTGGGTAAATGTCATCATTCAACCCTCACTCCCCACCTCCCTCCGTGAAAGCAACGGCAGACAATCATTTCTCGCCCTTTTCCCTGGATTGCAAGCGCAGATGCCATAGCGCGGCGAGCATGGAGCCCGGTGAGCTCATCACAGCAGTTATGGCCGTTGTCAAGACCTCACGCATTATCGTGCACTTTATCCATAACCTGAACTTGAGAAAGCAGGCGAGGAGGCTACGGCAGCACGGTGACGACAGTGACGAGAACAGGGACACAGAGCTCTCTCAAAGAATGGGACCCTGCAAATTGGACATCCTGGTGGCAATGGGGCAGGCTCATGCCGTAGAACGCCGAATCTGGGCCCGGGAAACGAGCACAGACTGGTGGGACTGCATAGTGTTGCAGGTCTGGGATGAATCCCAGTGGCTGCAAAACTTTCGCATGCATAAGGGCACTTTCCTGGAACTTTGTGACTTGCTGTCCCCTGCCCTGAAGCACCAAAACACCAGGATGAGAGCAGCCCTGACAGTTGAGAAGCGAGTGGCGATAGCCCTCTGGAAGCTTGCAACGCCTGACAGCTACCGGTCAGTCATGAACCATTTTGGAGTGGGCAAATCTACTGTGAGGGTTGCTGTGATGCAAGTAGCCAATGCAATCGTTGAGCTGCTGCTGTCAAAGGTAGTGACCCTGTGAAATGTGCAGGCGATAGTAGATGGCTTCGCTGCGATGGGATTCCCTAACTGTGGTGGGGCTATAGATGGAACGCACATCCCTATCCTGGGACCGGACCACCAGGCCAGCCAGTACATTAACCGAAAGGGGTACTTTTCAATGGTGCTGCAAGCACTGGTGAATTACAAGGGATGTTTCACCAACATCAACCTCGGATGGCCGGGAAAGGTTCATGACGCTCGCGTCTTCAGGAACTCTGGTCTGTTTAGACGGCTGCAGGGCGGTATTTACTTCCCAGACCAGAAAATAACTGTTGGGGATGTTGAAATGCCTATAGTGATCCTGGGGGACCCAGCCTACCCACTAATGCCCTGGCTCATGAAGCCGTACACAGGCGCCCTGGACAGTAGTAAGGAGCTGTTCAACTACAGGCTGAGCAACTGCAGAATGGTGATGGAGTGTGCATTTGGACATTTGAAAGGGCGCTGCCGCAGCTTACTGACTCGCTCAGACCTAAGCGAAACCAATATACCCATTGTTATTGCTGCTTGCTGTGTGCTCCACAATCTCTGAGACAGTAAGGGGGAGACATTTATGGCGGGGTGGGAGGTTGAGGCAAATCGCCTGGCTGCAGCTTACACGCAGCCAGACACCAGAGCGATTAGAAGAGCACAGCAGGACGCGCTGCGCATCACGGAAGCTTTGAAAACTAGCTTCCTGACTGGCCAGGGTACCGAGCGACTCTTCTGTTTGTTTCTCCTTGATGAGAACCTGCCCCCGTTGTTTACTCTGCTTATATTTCCTATCCTCTCTAATTAACAACCGCCCTCCCCCCCCCCTTCGAGCATACCTTGCTTTGAAAGGAAATAAAGGCACCATTGTTTAACAAACAAGTATTCTTAATTCAAGATTTATTAACAAAGGGAGAGAACTGGAACGGTGGCCAGGGTGGGGTGCGGGCAGAGGGAGGAGGGAAAGAAAGGCTGCTTCAAAACTTGGGGAATGACAGCCTTCTGCTGCTTGGGCAAGCCGCCGGACTGGAGTGGTTGGTCGCACGGAGCCTCCCCCCTGCGTTTTTGGGACTCTGGGTGAGGAGGCTATGGGACTTGCCGAGGGGTGAGGGCGGTTACATATGGGCTGCAGCGGCGGTCTGTCATCCAGCTTCCGTTCCTGCAGAACATCCACCAGACGCCGGAGCGTGTCGGTTTGCTCCCGCAATAGCCCCAGCATCGCTTCAGTCGTCCTCTGGTCTTCCTGCCGCCACCTCTCATCTCGAGCGTCCTTCCTGTCCTCACGCTCGTCCGTCCTGCCCTCCCGTTCGCTGCCTGCTTGCTTGTATTGGGAAATTGTGTCCCTCCACACATTCTGCCGAGCGACTTCAGTGCGGGAGCACTGCATGAGCTCAGAGAACATCTCATTGCGTGTGCATTTTTCTCGCCACCTTATCTGGGATAGCCTTTGGGAGGGAAATGCCGGAGGAAGCCTAGAAACAGTTGCAGCTGTGGGATGAAAAAAAAAGGAGTGAATTTTTTTAAAAGATACATTTTACAGAACAATGCATATACTCTTTCGCGGTGAACAACACCATTCACACATGTGCTTTCAGTACAAGGTCGCATTTTGCATCTTTATATTGAGTGCCTGGGGCTTTGGTGTACAGATCACACAAGCAGGGCTGGACAACGGAATTTGGCTAGCAGGCGGCCATGGTAAGCCATAGACTTTTGGCTTCTGAAACCTTAATTAACAGCAGCGACCTCCATTCCCGTTCACAGCAAAGCTGCTTGAGTTGGCCAGTTAGTGCTGCGCTTTGCGGGTTAACGTGCAGCGGTGGAAACCAAAGTAACCCCAGCCATCCCATTCTCTGGGATGATCGCTTTAGCTTTCACCCCACCCCATGGCTGGTATCAGAGAAGATCCCTGATAGCTGACCGCAAACCGCTCAGCATCAAGCACGCCCCTCCCCGCCCCCACCGCGTGGCTGGAAACTGCGGGGAGGATTTAATTTTCAGGCACAGGCAAACAGCCCAGTAGAAACGGCCACCTCTGAATGTCCCCGTAATTAAATTCCTGTATTTCAACCAGGTAACCATGAATGATATCACTCTGATGAGGATAACACAGACAGAGAAAGAACAGATGTTGCTTGAATGCCAGCAAACACCGGGCCCATATTGTGCCAGGCTTTGTCGTGCAAGGATACCAGAGTATTTGCTACTGGCCTGGCGTGGTAAAGTTTCCTACCATGGAGGACGCAATAAGGCTGCTCTCCCCAGAAACCTTCTGCAAAGGCTTTTAGAGTACCTCCAGAAGAGCTTCATGGAGATGTTCCTGGAGGATTTCCGCTCCATCCCCAGACATGTTAACAGACTTTTCCAGTAGCTGTACTGGCCACGAATACATCCCAAGTCCTCAGGGCAAACTAATCATTAAAATCACTTGCTTTTAAACCATGTCTTTTCAATTCAAAAGATACACTCACCTGATGTGCCTTCTTGGGCTTCATGGTCCGGGATACCGCCTTGGGAGGGTCTCTCTGTCAGGGTGAGGAAGAGTTCCTGGCTTTCAGGGAAATCAGCATGCAGAGCGCTGTCGACTACCCCATCCTCATCTCCTTCATCATCTTCCCCATCCGCAAAAACATCAGAGGGAGCGACTGATGAGAATACCCCATCCTCAGAGTCCACGGACAGGGGTGGGGTAGTGGTGGCGGCCCCCCTTAGGATGGGATGCAGTGCAGCGTAGCGTAGAAGCGGCATGTCTGGGGCTGTGACCCGGAGCATCCGTTTGACTCTTTGGTCTTCTGGTACACTTGTCTCAGCTCCTTAATTTTCATGCAGCACTGCATTGCATCCCTGCTGTATCCTGTGCCTGTCATGGCCTTGGAGATTTTTTCGTAGATTTTGGCATTCCGTTTTTTCGATTGTAGTTCTGATAGCACAGATTCATTTCCCCATACAGCTATCAGATCTAACACCTCCCGTTCTGTCCATGCTGGAGCCCTCTTTCGATTCTGGGATTGCACGGTCACCTCTGCTGAAGAGCTCTGCATCGTTACCGGTGCTGCTGAGCTCGCCACGATGTCCAAACAGGAAATTAAATTCAAACTGGCCAAACAGGAAATTAAATTCAAATGTTCCCGGGGATTTTCCTGTGTAGCTGGGCAGAGCATCCGAGTTCGGACTGCTGTCCGAAGAGGTCACAGTGGTGCACTGTGGGATAGTTCCCAGAGACCAATACCGTCGAATTCCGTCCACACTAACCCTAATTCCACACGGCCATGTCGATTTTAGCGCTAATCCCCTCATCGGGGAGGAGTACAGAAATCGATTTTAAGAGCCCTTTATGTCGAAATAAATGGCGTCGTTGTGTGGACGGGTGCAGGGTTAATTCGATTTAACGCTGCTAAATTCGACAAACTCTTAGTGTAGACCAGGCCTAAGGGTGCACAGTGGTATGTAAAAATAAATCCCAGCTTACTTGCAGTAATGTTTGTGGAAATAGCAAATTGTAAGCAAATTCTGGAGGAGAGTCACTGGAAGTGATTCAGAACTCATCAATATGAGTATTCTCAATGGACTAACAGAGACTTGGTGGGATAACTCACATGATTGGAGTACTGTCATGGATGGATATAAACTGTTCAGGAAGGATAGGCAGGGCAGAAAAGGTGGGGGAGTTGCGTTGTATGTAAGAGAGCAGTATGACTGCTCAGAGCTCCAGTATGAAACTGCAGAAAAACCTAAGAGTCTCTGGATTACATTTAGAAGTGTGAGCAACAAGGGTAATGTCGTGATGGGAGTCTGCTACAGACCACCAGACCAGGGGGATGAGGTGGACGAGGCTTTCCTCCAGCAACTAACAGAAGTTACTAGATCACTAGGCCCTGGTTCTCATGGGTGACTTTAATCACCCCGATATCTGCTGGGTGAGCAATACAGCGGTGCACAGACAATCCAGGAAGTTTTTGGAAAGTGTAGGGGGCAATTTCGTGGTGCAAGTGCTGGAGGAACCAACTAGGGGAAAAGCTCTTCTTGACCTGCTGCTCACAAACAGGGAAGAAATAGTAGAGGAAGCAATAGTGGATGGGAACCTGGGAGGCAGTGACCATGAGATGGTCGAGTTCAGGATCCTGACACAAGGAAGAAAGGAGAGCAGTAGAACAGAGACCCTGGACTTCAGAAAAGCAGACTTTGACTCCCTCAGGGAACTGATGGGCAAGGTCCCCTGGGAGAATAACATGAGGGGGAAAGGAGTCGAGGAAAGCTGGCTGTATTTTAAAGAATCCTTATTGAGGTTGCAGGAACAAACCATCCCCATGTGTAGAAAGAAAAGGAAATATGGCAGGCGACCAGCTTGGCTTAACAGTGAAATCTTTGCTCGTCTTAAATACAAAAAGGCAGCTTTCAAGAAGTGGAAGATTGGACAAATGACCAGGGAGGAGTATAAAAATATTGCTCTGGCATGCAAGAGTGAAATTAGGAAGGCCAAATCACACTTGGAGTTGCAGCTAGCCGGAGATGTTAGGAGTAACAAGAAGGGTTTCTTCAGGTATGTGAGCAACAAGAAGAAAGTCAAGGAAAGTGTGGGCCCCTTGCTGAATGAGGGAGGGAACCTAGTGACAGAGGATGTGGAGAAAGCTAGTGTACTCAATGCTTTTTTTGCCTCTGTCTTCACAGACAAGGTCAGCTCCCAGGCGGCTGCACTCCGCAGCACGGTATGGGGAGGAGGTGACCAGCCCTCTGTGGAGAAAGAAGTAGTTCGGGACTATTTAGAAAAGCTGGACGAGCACAAGTCCATGGGGCCGGATGCACTGCATCCGAGGGTGCTAAAGGCATTGGCCGATGTGATTGCAGAGCCATTGGCCATTATCTTTGACAAATCATGGCAATCGGGGGAGGTCCCGGATGACTGGAAAAAAGCTAATGTATTGCCCATCTTTAAAAAAGGGAAGAAGGAAGATCCGGGGAACTACAGGCCAGTCAGTCTCACCTCAGTCCCTGGAAAAATCATGGAACAGGTCCTCAAGGAATCAATTCTGAACCACTTAAAGGAGAGGAAAGTGATCAGGAACAGTCAGCATGGATTCACCAAGGGCAAGTCATGCCTGACTAACCTAATTGCCTTCTATGATGAGATAACTGGCTCTGTGGATGAGGGGAAAGCAGTGGATGTGCTATTTCTTGACTTTAGCAAAGCTTTTGATACAGTCTCCCACAGTGTTCTTGCCAGCAAGTTAAAGTAGTATGGGCTGGATGAATGGACTGTAAGGTGGATAGAAAACTGGCTAGATGGTTGGGCTCAACGGGTAGTGATCAATGGTTCCATGTCTAGTTGGCAGCCGGTATCAAGTGGAGTGCCCCAAGGGTCGGTTCTGGGGCTGGTTTTGTTCAACATCTTCATCAACGATCTGGAGGATGGTGTGGACTGCACCCTTAGCAAGTTTGCAGATGACACTAAACTGGGAGGAGTGGTTGATACACTGGAGGGTAGGGATAGGATACTAGAGGGACCTAGACAAATTAGAGGATTGGGCCAAAAGAAATCTGATGAGGTTCAACAAGGACAAGTGCAGAGTCCTGCACTTAGGACGGAAGAATCCCATGCACTGCTACAGACTAGGGACCGAATGGCTGGGCAGCAGTTCTGCAGAAAAGGACCTAGGGGTTATGGTGGACGAAAAGCTGAATATGAGTCAAAAGTGTGCCCTTGTTGCCAAGAAGGCTAACGGCATTTTGGGTTGTATAAGTAGGGGCATTTCCAACAGATCGAGGGACGTGATCATCCCCCTCTATTCAGCTCCTCATTTGGAGTACTGTGTCCAGTTTTGGGCCCCACACTACAAGAAGGATGTGGCTAAATTGGAAAGAGTCCAGCGCAGGGCAACAAAAATTATTAGGGGGCTGGAGCACATGACTTATGAGGAGAGGCTGAGGGAACTGGGATTGTTTAGCCTGCAGAAGAGAAGAATGAGGGGGAATTTGATAACTGCTTTCAACTACCTGAAAGGGGGTTCCAAAGAGGATGGATCTAGACTGTTCTCAGTGGTGGCAGATGACAGAACAAGGAGCAATGGTCTCAAGTTTCAGAGGGGGAGGTTTAGGTTGGATATTCGGAAACACTATTTCACTAGTAGGGTGGTGAAGAACTGGAATGGGTTACCTAGGGAGGTGGTGCAATCTCCTTTCATAGAGGTTTTTAAGGTCAGGCTTGAGAAAGCCCTGGCTGGGATGGTTTAGTTGGGGGTGGTCCTGCTTTGAGCAGGGGGTTGGACTAGATGACCTCCTGAGGTCCCTTCCAACCCTGAGATTCTATGATTCTATGAAACCAAATCCTGAAAGTCATGCTCATCCAGTCATGAAGCAAAATCACCAACACGTGACCAATCGATCCAATCATAACTAACCAACGCAGCTGAGATTTTTGCACTCATGACAAGCTGCTGGGGACAATCTTCAGGTCAGGAATTAGTCTCAGAAATTATCTGGCAAACAAATACATTGGAGAAGATTGTGATCAGTTGGCAGACCATGCCTGAACAGAAAAAGCAACCTTTGCTGAATCAAGTCCTTATTTATGGCTCATTCACCCAATTCTAGAACCGAGGAGACAGGGATTCTCTCACCTGGAGGGAGGAAGAGGGCTCCACGTACCCTGCTGCCCCTGATTTGGACCCGCTGTACTCCAGGTGCCACACACCACCTCTCCACAGTCTGGCTGGCTGCAGGCTGATTGCTAGGTGAGGAAAACACATGATACGAGTCGAACAAGTCCAGGCGGACCCGCAAGGGACTCTGCATCACATCCCGCTTCAGCAGTCTATGGAACAGCTTTTCCGGCTTCAGGCACTGAAACAGACCCATGGGCTACACACCATGGTAATCCCCTCCCGTGGCAGCAGCCCACTCCAGGTCCACCTCGCCAGCCTTATCTGACCAGTAGAGGGCTCGGGAGCAGAAGAGCACCCCTTTCTCATCGGTCAGAGAGGCTTGGAGGGTCACCAGCTGGGAGGGGGGCAAGCCAGAGATCTGGATTTTCAGTGGTTCATCAACGAGGGCTATCTTCGGGGTGACTGTGAGCTTGATCATTGCTAAAGCAGGGGCTGCTGATAGCCCTCAGGTACCTGGTAAACAAGGAGAGATGAAAGGATGAAATTAGGAATACCAAGCGGTTAAACTACAGTGTGCTGAAATAAGAGGTAGGCATGCATGGAAGATTCCTATTAAGTCAGGCCATCCAGGCAATTGCCTGATAATACTTCATCTTGCTCACAGCAAATGCAATCAAATGGCGTGAACACTTGTGCACCGTGAGAAGCACTTGGGCATGTGGCTATGTGGTGTACTAGGAACTTTCAGCAGCAGTCACCATGGCATCACTGAATAAAAGGTCTGAGTGGAGCTCACAGTTCAGAGAAACTCATGAAAAAAAAACACAGAACAGCTCAATTGATGGTGGGGCTTAGGATTTCTGGATGCCACAAGCAGGGCCGGCGCTAGCACTAGGCGACCCTAGGCCAGGATTTGGGGGTCGGTGGGCGGCTGCCTCCCGGCTCCCCGCTCAGCGGGGAGCCGGGAGGCAGCCATGGCGAGCCGCCCCCCTGCCTGTGTGGGGAGCCAGGAGGCAGCCGCGGTGAGCCACCCGCCCAGCCTCCCAGAGCTGGGCCACGGCGAGCCGCCAGCCCTGCCTCCCAGAAACAGGAGGCACCCGTGGCGACCCCTCCCCGTGCCTCCCAGAGCCGGGAGGCAGCCGCGGCGAGCCGCCCACCCCACCCCCGCCTCCCAGAGCCGGGAGACAGCCGCGGCGAGCCGCCCGCCCCCGCCTCCCAGAGCCGGGAGGCAACCCACCCCCGCCCCCCAGAGCCGGGAGGCAGCCTGTCCCCGCCCCCGCCCCTCAGGACCGGGAGGCAGCCCGCCCCCGCCCCCCAGGACCGGGAGGCAGCCCGCCCCCGCCCCCGCCTCCCAGGACCGGGAGGCAGCCCGCCCCCGCCTCCCAGGAACGGGAGGCAGCCCGCCCCCGCCCCCGCCTCCCAGGAACGGGAGGCAGCCCGCCCCCGCCTCCCAGAGCCGGGAGGCAGCCTGCCCCCGCCTCCCAGAGCCGGGAGGCAGCTGCGGCGACACCCCCCCCCACACACACCTCCCAGAGCCGGGAGGCAGCCGCAGCGAGCCGCCCTGCCCCCACCCCACCCCCCGGGGTGGGGGGCAGGGCTGGTACAAGGAAGTTTCACCTAGGGCGCGAAACTTCCTTGCACCGGCCCTGGCCACAAGGATTGTCAATCATAGAACAAGGGGCTCGTCTGCTAGTGCTCTGCTTGGAATAGTTTTTACTGCAATCTCCACACCCAGTTAAGATGTAAATAGCAATGTGCTAGAGGTGCAAGGACCACATTTCTCAGGGTTTGAGAGAGAACGTGTTGAGATCCCACTGAGTAGAGCCAACTTTTGTTTGAAACTTGTTCCTCTTTTCTTTCAGTATGTTACAGCACCCAGACATTTCAGGGACTGGTGCTCTGTAAATACCTTAAACAGAGCGAGTTAGAGGCCAGGCTCATCCCTGGCTGAAACTGAGGGCTTCTGAATTATGGGGCCTTTAGAGGAAAGGTTTGAGAGCTGATTATTTTCCAGAACTAAGCAGAAGGAGACTATGAAAGTCTGTATTGGCTAAGGCACTTATTTGGTTCCCAAAGTGCTCAACTTTATTTGTGTCAACTGGTTCTCTCTGCTTTTTCTACTTTATTAGTTATTGAGTGCCCCTCTACAGTGATAGCTGGGTGTGAAGTATAGCTCTCTGGACAGAAATAGTGGTAATGCTTTGTACTTCTATAGCATCTGTCATAAATATAAAGGGAAAGGGTTAAAAAGCTCTGATACACTACTATAAAATTCTCTTCCCTGTAAAGGGTTAAGACTCAGGTAACCTGGCTGGCATCTGACCAATAAGGGGACAAGATACTTTCAAATCTTGGGAGGGGGGAAGGCTTTGTGTGTGGCTCTTTGTCTGAGTCAGTGTGATCTTGGGAGACAAAAAGGACCTGCAGAAAATCTATCTCCTCCAAAACCAGCCTCATCAAACCTTCCATATTTCGAGTTAGTCAGCATTGCGAATAGGTTTTGTTTGTTTTGCTTGGTGAGCTTTCCCTGTGTTAGAGGGAGGGGTTATTCCTGTTTTTTCTGTAACTTTAAGGTTTTGTCCAGAGGGGGAATCCCTCTGAGTTTGGAAATTGAGTACCCTGTAAAATAGTTACCATCCTGATTTTACAGAGATGATTTTTACCTTCTTTGTTTTAATAAAATCCTTCTTTTAAGAAGCTGACTGTTTTCTATGGTTCTAAAACCCCGGGGGTGTGTTTTTAGATCACTGTGTAACCAATTGGTTAGGAGATTATTCTCAAACTCCCCAGGAAAGGGGGTGTACAGGCTTGAGAGGGTATTCTGGGGGGAAGGGGAACTTCAAGTGGTTCCTTTCCCGGGTTCCTGTTTAAAACACTTGATGGTGGCAGTGAAAGAAGCATTTCTCAGGGTGCAGGGAATTTTGTACCTTGGGGGTTTTAACCTAAGCTGATAGAAATAAGCTTAGGGAGTCTTCATGCGGGTCCCCACGTCTTTACCCTAGAGTTCAGAGTGGGGAGGGAACCCTGACAGCATCTTCCGTGCCAGGACCTCAAAGCATTTGACAAGCATTCATGCAAGCATCTGTGACACAGTTAGTTCTCTATCTTGCAGGAGTGTTGAGGCTATTACTGTAGAGCTGTTCATTTTAGTACTAGAGGTGCTGGTGCAAAAGCACCATCTTTGTGTTTTCATCCTCCAGGGCATCCTCTGCCACACGTTAGAAACAATTGCTCATTTTCCAAATCCACATGCAAAAATTATATGTCCAGTTCTACAGCATGACTTACATTTGCAGCACAGAGCACTCAAGTCACACGCCAAAAGCCACCCAACAAATCAGTCAGGATGAGAGCCAGGATTACCTCCAAGCTACCCTGACTCCTAAATCCATTCTTGGTATTAGTGAGGCCACTTGTTTTGGGAACGTGGGACTCTGCCCTTACGTAATTACCCCTTGGTTATACACAGGACATTCTCCCTTAATTATTTGCTAACAGACACACTCACAAAGACATTCCCTGAGTATATTGCCGATTCCACAGAGGCTCACATACCTACCCTCAATCCCTACAGGCTCACAAGATTGCCTCTCTCACCAGTCACAATAAGATCCTGTCGCAGCGTCTTTCACCTCCGTTCTCTTCCCCTCTCCAGGCTTGGGATGCAGCTAAGGATTAGCCTCCTGCAAATTTAAGAACAGATTTGTATATGGCCACCTGAAGATGCAAATATCACTGAAATCAAGGGGAGTCAGGCACCTAGTGAGCTTTTCAAAAGCACCCCAGTGCCTAGCTGCCGCTTGAGGTGCCCACATAGTTTTTAACTTCTGGCCCTTAGCACCCCGGTTTTGCACAAGTCTTTGAGCCCAGTTCTTACCTGCACTCTCTAGGCTTCACAAGCAGTTACTCCTCTGTTACCAAGTCTGATCCTGTCTCATTGCAAATCAGCCCCCGTCAGCTTTCCCACAGCTTCGTGCAGGGCTACTGTGAAAACAGGTTGAGACAGAACCCTGCAGGAAGAGCTTTGCCCCTGAGAAGTCCTAGTTTGGCTGGATTCTGTAGTAAGCGACTGCATTTAAAGTAAAAGGGGAGAGGCTGGCTGGACCAATAGATACAGTCTCCTCCCCTTCCTTCCCACACCCCCAGCCTGCCTCTTGTCTCCTTCCCTCCCCCATCTCTTTCCTAATCTGGCCCCTTTTCCCTCCCTGATCTTCCTGTCCTGTCCCCTCCAGTGAGAGGGAAGGGTCAGAAGAGAGAGGAGGGAAGTAACAAAAAGAGGAGGATTCAGAGTGGTAGCCCTGTTAGTCTGTATCAGCAAAAATGAGGAGTCCTTGTGGCACCTTAGAGACTAACAAATTTATTTGGGCATAAGCTTTCCTGGGCTAAAACCCACTTCATCAGAAAAGAGGAGGAGGAGTTCAGGACAAGGCCAACAACAAGCACTAGGAAGCAGATTGGTGAGGTGAACTCTGTAACCCTTTCCTTGCTGCCTGGGTCTAAGTGGTTATTTCCTGAGCATCTTTTAGGTGCTCTGAGGATTGTCACCATTCAGATTGCTGCCAAAACTGTTTTAACTTGTGTCAGCACTGTCAAGAGAGTGCTTCACAAGCAGGGTGGAGTGACTTAAATCAGCTGGTTAAATCACTGAGCAGCAAGCCTTCATTTCAATCACTGATTTGAATCAACTGTTCCATTTGTACTTCAGTTAGTTGCTACAGAAAGGTGCATTCTCATTGGCTGATGTAACCATGTTGATTTATAACTAAATAGAGCGTTTACATGGGATTTGGCAACATCTTTTTGCTACCTCAAGGGTGCACTATAACCATACACATTTATTTAAGTCATTATGTAGCTTAATATTTTCAGCTTCCTATTGTGCATTTTTAGCATTTTAGAAACTGATATGTGGAGTCATGAGTATTCATAATTTGAGAACTGAGCCAATCAGAGCTCAAGTAGGGAGAAGTTATAAAATAGGAGTATTACACCACGCAGCTCGGCTCAGTGGAGGCACCTGAGAGATACATGATGATGTTTGAGGCCAAGTCCCAATACCTGTGATGACTTTGCCAGTCTCGTGCACTTATAGCAAAGTCCCTGGGTCCCCCACAGGATCAAGTCCTTAATACGGTACATGACCTATTGTGCCATATTTATAAAGCTTGGCCACAGATGTTAGATATTTGTCCCTTGATTCTTTTGCTATATAGAAAAGCAGCCTTTAGCTCAAAATTCTTAATAGAAGTGCATGGATTCAGCATATTTTAATTTAAATGTTTTAAGAGATTATAATAAATTTAGGCCTTAATATATTTTATATTAAATTCAGATCTCATTTTAAACCAATTTTTTAAACAAAAGAAAAACTTGTAATTGAAATAACATCAAACATCCAATTTAAATTTACCAAAAAAATCCAAAAAATATTTTTCCCCGTTCAGAAAAAACCAGCAGTTATCTACCTATTATAGTGGTACCTTTCACCATGTTAGCTGAACATCAAAAAAAGTGCATGTGTGCTTCTGTCCATCCGCCCAGAGGGGATAACATAGTGGACAAATATTAGGTTTGAAATTTCTCAACTCCCTCAAAACAAATGTTCCGATTTCAAAAGGGTCAGCTGAGTCCGTCATCCTGTCAAGGGCTAGATTTAGGGGCATGCGACCCAAGTGACCACCTAGAGTGCCTGGCCTGGGGTGCTGTTTTTGTTGTTAGCGACAAAAGGGAAAATAGAATGTTTGAGGTAAAATATTTCAGGTGTTCCGTACATGGATTTGTATTTCACTAACCTCCTAGAATGTTTCTGTCAGCTTAGAGGAAATGAATTGGCCAGTCTTTAGATCTCTCTGATCTGATGCCATGCTTCAGTTCGGGGGGCAAAGGCGAGAAAAACAATTTTTTGAACTACTAAGGACTAGGGTTAACATTCTAAGGCTGTCACCTACTGTAACACTATTTAATACTGGCCCACCCAGTGTTGTGCACAGTTCAAATTCTTGATGTTAGTACATTTCAGTTATTCTTAACATTAAAAAGTTTCCATAAGCTTAGAGGAAACTAATTTTTTTATTTGCTTATAGACGGCATGAATAAATACAGATTTACAGATCCTAGTGTGCAAATTTATCATCTTATATCACAGGGATGAAGCACGCATGCAAAACATGCATCAAAGTCATGAAATGGGCTACAAATGCAATAAAAAATAAGGTATTCAAAAGTTTAATAAATAGAGGGAGGGGGCGCCGAAGATGCTCTTCGCCTAGGTCTAGGGCCATTTGGTCTAGGGCCAGCCCTGATTCTGCCAAGGTAGTTAATTGAATTCCATACAGTTTACCATCCATGGATCTTTAGGACAAAGACCCTCAGGTAACTTAGTTTAAAAACCAGATTCTGTCCACTTAGTATAAACATTAAAGATCCCCAGAGCTTTCTGTGAAATTATGACTTTTTGCGGTCACTTCTCCTACACCTGCTATTCCACAGCATACCACTTGCCTGCTCCCTTTCACCTCCCTGATGGCTCAATTGCAACAGTGGAGTTTATTCTGTACTTTAGGCTCCTTGAAATTAGGGCACTCCATAAAAATATGAGAATCCCTATGGGATTTGTTCGTTCTCCGTTCCAATTCTTTTTGCAAGGTATTTGCAAACTTGACTCAAGAGGAACCACTAATAAGACCCCAGTATTTAGAACATCTTTATTACACAGGCATAATGTAAATTTAATAGGTAGCAAGTTTAAAACAAAGGGAAGTATTTTTTCACACAATGCAGTCAACCTGTGGAACTCCTTGCCAGAGGATGTTGTGAAGGCCAAGACTATAACAGGGTTCAAAAAAGAACTAGGTAAGTCCATGGAGAATAGGTCCATCAATGGCAATTAGCCAGTATGGACAGTGATGGTGTCCCTAGCCTGTTTGCCAGAAGCTGGGAATGGGCAACAGGGGATGGGTCACTTGATGATTACCTGTTCTGTTCATTCCCTCTGGGGCACCTGGCATTGGCCACTGTCAGAAGACAGGATACTGGGCTAGATGGACCTTTGGTCTTACCTAGTATGGCCATTCTTATGTTCTTATGTAAATTGTTTAGTCAACACTCACCACGTTCTGTGTTTTAGATGCTGTTAGTGCAGCAGGCTGTATATAGCTAAGCTAAGTTAGTAAACACAGTTATTAAAGACCCAGCAATGCCTTTGTGGTTTCTTCATCTTATTCTGTAGGACTTATTCTGAGGGAGTTCTATGGCCTGTGTTATAGAGGAGTCAGAGTAGATGATCACAATGCTCCCTTCTGGCGTTGGAATCAATGAATCAGTCCACAAGCATTTCCTGCCTCCCACAAATTATGGGCAGATTTATATATTTTGGGTTTGCTGCATGCCCTCTATTTACACACACTATGCTATGTGCTGATATGAAGGGTATTTGCATTACAAATGAAGCTCTTTCATAGCTTATGTGAGGATAGTTTAGTTGGGGTTGGTCCTTGTTTGAGCAAGGGGTTGGTCTAGATGACCTCCTGAGGTCTCTTCCAACCCTAATCTTCTATGATGCGTTTACAATTCCTAACTTGTAGTATGACATGGGTATCTCCAGAAATGTGCTCGTGATGAGTCAACTCTTCTAAATGTGATGCAGTGTATACCCTGTCCTGGCTCAGAAAGGGTTAATGTGGACTTGAGTGGCACCTAGAGGTGGGCCAGGCCTTATTAATGACGAAGCCAAGCGGGGTGGTGCTATAAACAGAGGAAGTTTGGAACAGAAGGAGCTATAGGGAGAAATTCTGCAATCATTTTCCTGGCAGTAGGCAGTGAAGAGGCCTGGAGGGAATGAGAAGGTTCTTGCATGGTGAGGAGAAAGCCCAGGGAAAGGCTTTGTACGAAGGATAGCAGCAATGAGTCTTGTGGAGTGAACCTTGACTGCCTGCCTGGATTAGAACCCAGTGTAGAAGGCAGACCTGGGTTCACCTGATAAGGTGGTGTGAACCTTCTAAGGGGATATGGACTACTAGATACCCTGAGAAAAGAGTGAATGGACCACTGGGCCCTGAATTGATGGTGGCAGGCTGACTGGAGGGATCACACATTTGTTTGTTAGACTTCCTATTACCCTGGAATGGGCAGGACTAAGTGTGACCGGACTAGAGAGCGGAGGTACAAGAAGAGGGGGGCCAGTGCAAGGACCAGAGTGATTGTCAGCATAAGGTGCTAGAGCATAAGGGCCTGCTATGCCATGCCCAGTCACAAAGGGATGCACCTATGATGAGTTAACTCTTCTACACACCTCTCCCAACCCACCCATATACATCGCTACCAGAAGTAGCACTGTTTCTACTAAAGCGTCATCCTAAACAATTAAAAGAATCACTGTGAGGCAAAGCTGGAACTCCTCTGGACTGGGAAGGGAAGTTGTACTTGGGAGTACAAGTTCCTAGTAACTTTTTGGGAATTGTGATAAAGTGATAGCTATGAAATTTGTTGATTAAAGCAGCAAAATAACCTTTGTAATAGGAATCCACAATTGAAAGCAGAAGCTCCCCGCTGTACTCCAAAACTTATGACACAACCTATATGTTTGCACTCAAGTAAAAAAAAAATCCTAGAGCAGGAGTGCCATATGCAGACTATGAAAAGGTCTGCTGAGCAATACAATCCAAGCTGTTCTATGCCTGCTCCACAATGCTGCATTATCTGTTAATATAAGTTACTGTAAATGCCTCCTACCCAAAGGGATCCACCCAGACTTACCATGTGTGAGGGTGTAGATACATTCATCCTACCCCAGCCCCATGCTCACACATACCCACAGATGACCTTGCCCTCCTTGCACTTAAACTTGTCTGTGAAAGACAGAAGTCACACAATCAATACCAGTACATTTCCACACCTTGTCATTTATTTTACATTTCCTTACAAAATGTTTCCATTTTTGTTTCATACATCGTTGATGGGTATGTACAGCAAATCACCACCAGTCTACCCTTGCTGACTCTAACTATTGGAGACACACTTAGGGCTGGTCTACACTTGGGGGGGGGGGGGGGGGGGGATATTGATCTAGAATACGCAACTTCAGCTACGAGAATAGCGTAGCTGAAGTCAACATTTCCTACATTGAAAGTAATTCTACTTACATCGGGTCCACGCGGCACAGGCTCGCTCCCCCGTCGACTCCACTTCCTCCTCTCGCCGAGCAGGAGTTCCGGAGTCGACGGGGAGCGCTTCTGGGATCGATTACTACCCGCCGATTTGGCGGGTAGTATAGACGTACCCTTACACTGTGTGGTAAGGAAAACTTCTGAATAGAGGGAAAACTGTAATAAGCAACTGCTGAAAGGACCAGAACTCAGTTTCCTAGCATATGGTGGGGGTCCTTAAACTAGGAAATTTAATAGCTATACTAAATCTTGGTGATACCTGAAAATTTTAACTTAAGACAATGGTTGTTTTGAGTTAGCCTAGAGCTCATTGTCTAAAAGCAACCAGTTCAGTTTGTTTTGGTACATCCACATAGCAGTTTCAAGAGCAGCCAATTTGTAATCTAAACACCCTACACCTAATGGATTTGAGGACTGTGCATCTGGAATTGCTTTTGATTGTACTATTGCTGCTGGACCTACATTTCCACCCCATCCAGAGAAGGCTGACTGTTACAAGACACACTGGAGAAAGGGAGAGTGACTTTTTCCCCACCCCTCCTCCACAATCTGTTAGCTCCAGCACACATCAATAAGTCTGACAAATTCCCTCAATATCAGTCTCTCTCTACATCATGTATATGCAAAGTCACTAAGCCCCATTATGCAATACAGATTCCAGTAATGAAGTCTGGTGATGCAAGGATCAGTGCCCTTTGTTTATCCTCAATCTCTGTTACTTGTAGTTTATGTTAACACAGTAAAAGAGACCTACAGCTCTGAGTCTGAGCCTCCTAGTATAAGCCTGTGTCAGTTGCCCCAGGCTCTGCAACTCGCTGCTAGTTTTGTTTGGTTTTGCAGTGTAGCTGTACCCTTAAATAAGAAGCACAGCCTGGAATAGAGGGGACACAAATGTTGTTCTTTACTGACTATGCTGTCACTGTTGCATCGTAACAAAAGCCTTTTTTTTTTTTTGAAGCAGTAAGCAGTGAACTCCCAATGGAGTATATGATATGTAGATCATCACCATGATGAATCTCGCCTAGACATCCCAGAAGTCATCCCTCTTCTCTGTCACGACTCAGTGTTCCCACATAATCTTTAGGTTTGAGGGCAGCTCTGCAGTGCATAGCTCATCAAATTTTGAGGCATCTTTGACCTGCGTGCTGTAGAAAGCTAAGACATCCCCAGCAGTGCACATTTGGTGGAGTCGTGAATTGGGGACCACATGGCCTAGTTCTGCGGCCAGTTGCGCCAGCAGGCGAAACTTTAACTTGCTTTCTTTTAGTGAGGCCTTTTGCCAGTCCTCAGAGAGGGAGGGTCCAAAGATTTCCCTGACATGAGACTCAAGACGACTCTGGAGATCCTCTGGGGGAAGGTACTTCCTACTGCGTGGTGGGGGACACACCAGGATGGGTGGTTCTTTCACTAGAGCAGCTGTTTCAACCACCTCTGGTTCTCTCACCTTCTTCCTGTTAATCAGAAGGAAGTGTTTTAAATCTCCCAGCTGCTATTGAATTGAAGTGTCCTTTTCCATTTGGGTTAGACTCCCCCCCCCCCTGCCCCCTTCACACTCATTTTTGGTTTCACTGCCCTAATTTGATAGCTCTGACACATGCACTGAAGACAGAGCAAGCTGTTTTTCCTTCACGCATTTGCATGTACACTCAATACAAACGTTAGCAGTCTGAGGCTAGTACCCAGCTTTTACCAGAAAGCCACACGCCCCCCCGCCGCCCCATTCCCTTCAGTACTATTCGCCGAGCAAGTACCACTGCCACAGGCCAGAAAGTGCTTCCTTTCTATCCTGCTGTTGCTTCATAAAAGTAGTAATTTTCACTTTCACAGCATCGGCCTGAGGTGCTCACAGGGACTGTAGGGAGGTTGATGGTACTACAGCGGCACGCCCGCAGCGGGGGGGGTGGGGCTGTGCTCGGGCAGCGGCGCGCCGGGGGAGGTGGGGTGTCTACACCGCACTTGGAGTCTGTGTAGCTAAGTCTACAGGACAAGCCGGGGGGGGGGGGGGGCGGGGAGTGGGGTCCCTCCGTGCTCCGCCCGGCTGAGCGGCGAGCCCCCGCCGACGAGGCGAGGCAGCGCTCCACAGATCGCGGCGAGCTAGCACGAGCCCGGCCAACCGCCAGCGCGCCGCGCGGACCCAGCCTGTGGGGGGGAGGGGGGCGGGGGCGCGCGGCAGGGCTGGGGGCTATGACGCCGGCTGGAACGAGGCTAGCTTGGCGGGAGCCGGAGGCGCGGCGCACACTCGCCCCCCAGCCGCCTCCCTCTCCACTCCGGGCCTGGGCCCGCACCGGGCGCCTCAGCGGGGGGAGGGGCCGCCGCGGGGAGCTCTGCCTCGGGGTTACCTCAGGCCTCCCCACAATGCCCTGCGCGACGGGACCCCCAGACTCAGCAGCCTCCAAGCACGCACGAGCCCGCAGGAAGTAGCCATCTTGGAAACGACACAGAAAGACTGCCCCCCTCTCCCCACATCCGGAAGAAAGGCCCGGGGCGCGGCGGGAGAGGTAGGATTGTTTCCGGGAGCGCGCGTTGCCTCATGGGAAGTGTAGTCGCGTGGTGTCGGTCACGTGGGCGAGGCGCGGCACCGCGGAGCGCTCTGGGGGATGTAGTTCGTGTCGAGCCTCCGGCGGCTGGTGCGCTGAGTGGAGCTGAGCCGGAGGATGCGGGAAGAGTCTGCACCTGGCGGCTGCCGGGGGCGCTTGTTTCCATAGAAACCGGGATGTGGCCCTCCGTGCCCATGGGGAGCTGCTGCTGGGGGAGGGGGAGCGGCCCCATGTAGACGTACACGCACCGCACACTCACACCCTGGGCCATGCGCTGGCTGCTGCCCTTTGCGGCGGTGGGACACCCCTGAAATGCCCGGTGAATGCGGGACGGACACGGCTCAGTTACCTGGGAGAGCTGCTCCTCTCGCTAGGGTGCAAAATGGCGCACGGCGCACAGGCCATCGGAGGGAAGGACCCGTGCAGGCTCACTGCTGCCGAATGGGTGGAGGCTGGGCAATGGGGCACAGGAGATGTAGGAAACATAAAAGGTCCGGAGAGCTCCCTGGTGAGGGGTGCAGGTTGTAGCCCCATAAGACCCCCAGTGATTTCTGAGCAGTGTACTCCAGTAAAGCCATACAGGCAAACAACTCCCAGCGAACTGTGATCTCCATGAGCTACCAGTGCACCTCTGAGGGTGGTAATAGTGTTGCCAAGTCGCCTCTTTTTATTACGAGTTTTGTGATTTTTTAAAAAAACGTTTTCCATAACGCCCAGCTCTTGATACGGGGATATGATTATGTGGCAATCTCAGCTTTCAGGAGGTTTTTTTTGTAAGTAAGTTTCTAGCCCTCATGAGTGTGGAGAAAAGCTGGAAAATGTGTCCCAGTACACCCTAAAGACTCAAAAAGAACCGAACACATTTGTTTTTTAATCTCATTATTTGTAGGGCTATCTCATTACTGGGGCCTGACTGGTGATTTTTGAATGGTTACAGTGACAATACTGAGGTGCTGTTACAGCTGCAAGCCTGAGATGGTTGTATCAGCCATGCTTTGGTTCATGGGTATACGTGTGCATGTGCTCACTCGCATCATTAAATCCCTTTGTTCAGCCTACTGACTCAGCAATGCATTAGGTTAACAAGTCCCTACTTGGGGTACCTAGAATACAGCCAGCAAGTAATGAGGATGGTGCATTACACATCACCACATTCTCCAGGACTGACTTTAGTCCCACCATTC
Organism: Macrochelys suwanniensis; assembly: GCA_033296515.1. NCBI lineage: Eukaryota > Metazoa > Chordata > Testudines > Chelydridae > Macrochelys > Macrochelys suwanniensis. The sequence goes on along the minus strand of CM065780.1, from coordinate 12,552,402 downwards.
CTTCTTGATTGTAGGGTGACTAGACAGCAAGTGTGAAAAATCGGGACACAGGGTGGGGGGTAATAGGAGCCTGTATAAGAAAAAGACCCAAAAATCAGGACTGTCCTTATAAAATTGGGACATCTGGTCACCCTACTGGGTTGGGCTGCTGAGCAACCATGAGTTATATAGGGTGACTGTGACCAAAAGCATCCCATAGTCACACCGTACACACTATTGTAATAATCTTTGTACAAAATATGCCTTGGGAGGTATCATTTGAAAACTAATAACTTGCTGGTCAATAATATCCTGGTGAAATGTGTGTAGCAGCATTATATGGGAAGTTATGAAATCCCCCTGTATGATGTTATTCGCACACATTCAAAACCACACAGTCCTGCCTAGGGAAAGGTTGTTTAACAGGTCTATCCTAAACAGAGGAATGTGTGTTCTACCTCAATTTACATATAAATAGTAAAGTGGGTCCTCAAGATAGCAGGGAGAGGAATTGACAGAAGCTGAAGCAAATTTGCATTTCTGCAAACAGGTGGGAAGAAAGGTACCTCCTTCACCACCCTACCCCATATTGCCTCCTATACTGTTTGAATAATCTTTGCTTTGAGGGGTAATCTTCAGAGGAATCCACTTCATGGGTTCACTACACTATAAAAGAAAGGAGCAGAGAACCCCAAGTGATCTCTCTCTTTCACCTAAGAAAACAAAGGCACCAATATCTTTGGGTCTTGGGGAGCAATCCTTACCCAGGAAAGGGTCAGTCACCATCTTTCTGGAAGACTGTGGGTGAGAGAGGCGATCTTGAACAAAGCCTTGCTAGATTACATTTTAGACTTGTAGATGTGTGTTTTCACTTTTATTTGCTTATAACCATTTCTAACTTTATCTCATACTTGAATTCACTTAAAATCCTATCTTCTTTTGTTAATAAACCTGTTTTATCTTATTTTTTAAATCTAAACCAATCCAGTGCTGTGTTTAGACTGAACTGTTCGGTAACTCCAGTTAAAGTAGCAAACTGTTGAATATTGACTCTTTACAGGAGCAACAAACCTTTAATATTGGAAGTGTCCAGAAAAGTGCTGGACAGTTCAGAACACCTGATTTTGGAAAATTTGGGACTGGGAGTGTGTTGGGGGTCACCCTGCCAGTAGTAACCCAGGCTGGTGGAAGCCAGAGTGTGACTGGTGTGTTCCTAACAGGCTGCTGAAGTCATAGCTGCTGAACCAGGGCTGCAGCTGTATACAGACCCTCGGGGTGTGACCTGCATGGTGGCAGACTGTGAGAAGCTCAGGTTGGGAAGAACAACAGCAAAGCATTGTGAGGCATCCTGGGTTACAGGACAGGCTGTGATACAACCTCTCACTCATCTGGATTGAACCCCAGAATGTGACAGTGGCTACAAGTTTACAGAGCGTGCGCGTACTGGATCAGTATCTAAGAGGCAGCAGGACCTAGTGGATAGAGTCCAGCCTGGGAACTCAGGAGATAGGAGTTCTCTTTCTGGTGTTCCGACTAGCTTTGGACAAATCACTTAATGTCTCTGTGCTTCAGTTTCCTCAGTCTGTAAAATGGGGATAGCAATGTTTATTTCCTTTGTAAAGTGCTTTGAGATCGGTGTATGAAAAGTGCCACGTAAGAGTTAGGTGTTAGTCACACATCATTAACTCAGCTCTCAAAGTCCTGTCCCAATATGCACCAGGCTCAACATAAAATTGAAGAGAAGGATTCTCTGGACACAGTCTTTGGAGGTAGCTTTAACGATGTATGGCTATGACCCTCAAAGCTGGGCCTTGCAAGCAGAACCCTGAGCTCACCTGAAGGCCCTCTGAACTCACATTGCAGGATCAAGACCTAAGTCATTATCAGAAATGCACAGTTTCATTTTTTTAAAAAATATATGATTTTGATCTCATTGGCAGTTCACGGGCAATTATTTTGTCTGGTTTAGTTTGTGCACATAAAATTCAACAAGCAGTTGAAAGTTATGGCCAAGTTGTATATGTGCACTTGTGAGAGAGAATTAAACCTTCACACACAAGTAAAATTTATCAGATGCATATAATTTCACAGTTGCAGATGCTTTATTCACAGCCCATAGATTGAAAACAATATCTAGAATGTGTAATACAGGAGTCCAGTGTGCTCTCTCCAGCTGCAGAGTGTGGTTTTGGAGGGGGCATGTGCTTTAATTGCTGGTGAACAGACACAATTGATGGCATGGGGTGAAAAGTGATGCCTGCATTCCCATGTTTCTAGGGAACAAAGTAAAAAACCACCCTTTCAGGGGAAGAGAGTGATTTGGTAAATTATCAATAGCAGGAGGGGCTAAGTCTGTAAAACAGGTACCATTTTCTTGGATAAGATGAGGTGATTTTTCTCCCTACATTAGGGTGTGCAGTGGAGCCCATAGTTTGAACCCACATGATTTCCAGTTTCCTGTAAGGGGTTAGGATTTTTCCATTTTCAGTCCCCCTACAGGGACAGGGTGGTAGTGTATTCCCACATCTAGTACGTGTAGCTGGCAGTGAAAAGGGACTGTTTCGCAGCTGCATCGCTCTTCCCAGAGACAATATATTGTCCTTTGCATGCTAACCCGTTAATCTGAAAAAAACAAAAAGGAGGGAGAACAGTTATCCAGAGGAGAGAGTAAAAAAACCCAGGGAGAAATAAAGAACACAGGGAAATAGGCAGTCCTTCTGTGAAACAAACACAATTTACAAGGGGGATTTGGAGAATTTAGGAAACAGAGAAGATAAAGACGGTTATACTTCTAAGGCAGAATGGTAGTGATCAAAAGTTATTGTTATCTGATAGCTGTGTGTTGGCCTATATAAAATGAGGTAACCATCTCAGACAAATTTACCCATATTGTAAAAATGTCCACAGAAATTACCTTTAATTAGCATCCTAGTTGGCAGTCTCAGCAAAGAGACCGAAGATTAGTTGGGTAAGGACAATTAACCACCCACTTATGCTTACAGATGTGTCCAGAGTAGATCTGAGGACTATTACTGGGGCTTTGATGGGAAGCTTGCACTGCAGTTCCCAGTGTTAGACTTGTGTGCGGGGCTGTCAGCCAAGAACCAAACTCAAGAAAGAAACATCCCTGGATGAACATGAAACACAAGGATGGATCAAAGCAACAGGAATCTTTAGAACTTGGGGAACATGTCCCCATCTATCACACCATGTGTTGTACAGAATCTCTCTGAAGTAGGGTGGTGGCTCTTTTAAAGACCTGGACTTAGAACTGGAAGGTTTTGAGTCGGCTCAGTCATGATGATGAAGTGAAGGTTCCATACCTGTGCCCGTTTGCAAAATGCCTCCTGCGTAGCCTTCTTGTTCTCAGGTTTGCCAGACCATGCAGCAAGTGCTGATGCCTGCAGAGCCCGTCCATACGAAAAGGTCAGCTTCCAGGGTTTGGGCAAAGGGCACTGGTTGATGGCATTGAGGTTGAGAGAAGCTTCCTCTTCACTTTGGCCTCCAGACAGGAAGCAGATTCCTGCAGGAGGGAAAAAAAAAAAGAAGACTTAAAAGTTTAGAGACCACTGATTCACTCTGATGTCCTGAGATGAAGCAGAATCTTGTAGTGGAGGCAGCGGGAACATAAAGAATCGCATATCACAAATCACTGTTTTCCCAATGAGGGCATTTAGGTGAGACTGAAGAGAATTAGGTCAACTGTATATCCATAGATATTGTATCCTATCAGTCCTCAGTGAGATTGCATATGATGCCCAGTCAAACCTACCACTGGTGTCTGCTGTTCTGTCCATAACTGGAGATGCAACAAATTATCTTAAAATCTATCAACACAACAACCACACAACCCAGCCCCCTGGGAAAAGGACAGGTCATTAAATGGAAGCAAATGGAGACATATATCTTAGACTAAATAAGGGAGACATGGTGGTGGTCTGACCCCTCCCCCCAAGGTCTTACTGCACCTCAGTACATGAGACTTGATGGTTTCAAATCACGATAGGTCCTACAAGCAACCCCAATTAGCGTTTGAGGCACTTGGATGGATGATCCTTGAATCTGCATGGAGAAGCAATGGATAGTAATGAATGAGTTACCAGGAACAGCGGCAGGAACAGTGCGATGGAGGGCAGTGACTGTTGCCATGGCTACCTCCTGAGGGGTGTACTTCTTGGGGCAGGAATGCCCAGCAGTCACCATATTGGGTTTCAGCAGTGTTCCCTCCAGGTAGACATGATGATCATTCAGGGCCTTATAGACAGCAGCCAGGACCTGGGAAACGATGAGAACAGGAGGATCATTCAGTGCTTATTCAGGTTCGCTCAATGCTGGGCTTCACTCCCGTACTGATTCACCAGTGTGACCCAGGTCTCCAAACCTGCTGTAGGGGGACAACCTATTTCTGGGGTGAGAGCGGAATTCACTGTCCACGTTTTATCCAGGCTGGGCTTCAGACCCCCTTCCATCACTTTACCAACAAGCCCACCAAACCTGCTATAGAGAAGTGTTTGTCCCCTGGGATGATAGAGGAATTCACTCCCTATAGTCATGGAATTCTTGGCTTTAGCCCCTCAAACCTACCTTGCTCTGGAATGGGAAAGTTACAAAATATGGAATGGCAGTAGAAACCTGGATGATACCTCTTCTCTTAGAAGGGTGAGCCCTTCTCAGTGGGGAAACAGGGTGGCCTCATGGCTAGGGCACTGTTCCCACCTCTGCCACTTATTGTGTGACCTTGGGCAATTTGCTTAACCTTTCAGTGCCTCCTTCCCTCCCCCACCCTACCATCCATCTGTAAAATGGAGATAAGAAAGTGCTTTGAGACTTATGGATGCAAAGCTCTGTTTAAGAGCTAATATTATTATTATTATGCTGATTGATGACAATGGGACATGTCTGGTAGGTAAGAATCTTACCTTCTCTGTAACATACTGACAGCGCTGGAGGTCATGGTCTCCATCGGGTAGGATCTCCGGTTCTACAATGGGCACCAACCCATGCTAAGAATGGAAAAACAGAAGTCAGTGGAGGTCTGGACAAGAGACTACCTTAGCAGGGATAACCTGAGAAAGGAGTAGTAAAGCAAGGAGAACTACCAGAAAAGAGAAGATACCAACAGACTCTCTCAGCATGAAGGACAAAGAGGCCTCCTCTCAAACACGTGGGAACTATTTCAAAAGAGAGTAGGAAAGGGCACAACTTATTCCCACACACAGGAAGGGAGGGAAATATTTCACACACACATTGAGGGTTTATACCTGCTGGCAGATGCTGGCATAGCGTGCCAGCGAGTTGGCATTCTCCTGGATGGCTAGAGTGGAAGGAGTTGTGTCTGTGATCTTCAGCACAGCACGCCACTTGCCAAAATCAACCCCATCCTTCTTATACTGGGCACAGCGCTCAGCGAGCCCATCTAGCCCTGCAGGTATTAAAGGAAAAGGAAGGTGCCTTATTTAAAGCCTCCAGGTTTATGTGGTCGGGGCTGAACTTTGTATCCTCTACACACAACCCTGCAGGGGTGGGTGTGGCCTGTGGCTCCTACCTTCTCCTGGAGACTGCTATTGTGTGGTCCTTGTGCAGACTAACCAGGGGGCATGCAAAATGTCTTCACTCTGTGCATGCCCAGTGCAGTAGCTGCTCACAGTATGGCCCTCAGGGAATGGGGTTCCTTAAATTGACAGAGCTAGGCTGGTAACTAGGGAAACCCTGGGTATAATCTGTGGTTAGCAAAGCCTCTGGGACAGTAATAATTCAGGACCCAGAATGTTAGAAACAGGAACTGCTGCACAAGGTCAGAGGATTAGTACATCAAATCTGATATCCTGATTCTGACTGTGTAAAGCCTGATACCTCAGGGGAAAACGACCACTACTCCCATCTAATTCCACCCCCCAAAATAGACATGAGCAACCATATAATGTTATCTTGTGGGGGGTGAGGGAATAAATCCTTTCTGATCCCAGCTGGTGATCAGTTTTATGCCTTGAAGCAAGACAAAGAGCTCTTGTAACTTACTACCTTTCTGCCTACTTATTACCTTGCAGCCACTGGTGCTGCTGGCAGTGTTCATCAAGCCCAAAGGGATGTTTCTGAGCAGGGGGAGGCAGCTCTCTGCATGCTGACTGGTATCTGGAGGGCTGTGGTGGAGGAGGAGTGCATTATGCCTAAGTGTCTAATTGTGGAGCAAGGGGTGCCAATGAGCACCTGTCCCCCCACCCACCCTCCCGCGTCTTTGGAGGTACTATTTTGCTCCTGCCCTCTGCAAGCACAATGCTTCCAGCTGACGCTACTTCTGTAGTGCACCTGCTTTTCCCTACCCCACATGGCTTTCACTTTAAGAACCATCGCTGAGCCCTAAATACGCCAGTCATTTAAATCTCTCCTTGTCAGGAAATGCAACCCCATTCTCGATGGCTTAGAGGAAATGTCTCACCTTGAATGGTGGTTTCCCCATTTGTTCCTGCCAGCGGGGCTGTTCCTTTATCTAGCTACAGAGGTACAAGGAAAGGAAGATGTGTTAACAATTAACAGATCAGTATAAGTTCTGCCACTGTAACCCAGAGCTAGTACAGACTCCTCAGCCTTCACCAGCAGGAGTCACTGTAACAAATGGTGCAGGAGCTCGGTGGGCAGAGTCATTGGAAAAGACAAAAAACAAGTGCTGGAGAATGGGGAAATTGCAGGAGAGACCAGTGCATGACAATGAACAAACAGAGCATTGGGAGTGAGAAGCAGAATTGTTGGTGGGATAACCCAAGAACTTTAGGAGTTGGGGAGAATCACTGGAGAGGATGGAATCAAGAGTCTTGAGGACAAGAAGATGGAAGGATGAAGCAAGAGCTCTAGGGGTTGGGGGAATCTGCTGGATAAAACAGGTCAGGATCAGTGGCTGTAGATGTGCCTTGGCTAAGAGTACAGGAGCACTGGCTGCAGGGGTAATTCAGAGAATGGTGCCAGAATGACAAAAGAGCATTGCTTATCAGTGGGATCCCTGCCTGGGCACAGTTCACACTGGGAAGGGCTCTGGGGCTATTGTGCCAGCAGGGCCCTTGGAGATAGTCACCTTTATTCCCACCACAATGTCTTTGTCTTTGATGACATCTGGGAATGGCTTTCCACTACTGTCCTTCTGATAGAGGGTCTCGTGGAAAAAGATCACACCCCCAATGCTCTGATTGATGGAGGCATCCGAAGAGAAGAGGATCTCTCGGAAGGCACGGCGATTTTCCTCTGTGTTCTCCACCTTGATCCTCTGCAGTCTGTTCCCCATAGTACCTAGCAAGAGGGGCCAAAGGTCAGAGAACACAAAATTGAGCATGATTGTCCTTTCACTTATCTTGTATAGTTGCAAGGATGGAGTAACTGAGAATTAGGCCTTCCGTGTCTGTGAAGACCTGGGCTTCTCTCCTCAGCCCATGCCCTCATAGTTCTGTCTATGGACCCCAACCCTGCCCTGATGGACCGCTCGCTCCTGAAGAAAGATGGGGATTCATTTACTCCTGCCTGGTATCTCAAATTATTTCAAAAGCAAAAATGGCTTGAAGGACACTAAGAAATATCAGTAACTGTTCAACTCACCCACAGACTCATCCGCAGCCAGGATCCCCTTCCCTGGAGCCACAATCCGCTGAGCTATGGCAAACAGGGCCTTCTTCTGCTCCGGAGTCAGCGCTGGAAACTGGTGGGTCATGATGGCTATTCTGGAGGGGACACATAGAGACAGCCATTGTTCCAAGCTGAGTTATGCTGTGGATAGTGTTTGTAAAATCACATTGGTAGGATACAGACACAACAATCTCATGTCTCTCCTTCTGGTGGGAGTGAGGTTCTCTATATTCTTACAGACATCTAGCTAGCTAGGTACTTATATGACCCCACCACTCCCACCCCTCCTTTAGCATAGTATCCGAATGCCTCACAATCTATCCCTGGTGGGTTAGGAAAGTGCCATTATCCTCATTTACAGATGGGGACGTGAGACACAGAGAGGCTAAGTGACTTGCCCCGAGTCACACAGGATGTCTGTGGCAGCACTAGGCTCCAGTACATTAACCATTAGACCATCCTTCCTTTCCAATCTTGGAATGAGAATCCACATTAGTGTGCACTGAAATCCAGTTCGGGCTCTTCTTCTTTCCCAGAGGTTTGCCGTGTAAATGCCATTCCACGTGGGTGCAAAAAATACCAGTTCAGTCTCCTTTGCCCCCAGAGGTGTGAACAACGGTCCATTCCAGCAGGGGCTGGAAATGCAGCTCAGGTTCTTCTCTTTGCAGTTTGTCTTCACATGACAGCAGGGTAGACTGCAGCAGCTACTGCTAAATGTCCTCACCGAGCCCCCTTGGGGAAAGGAACCCAAGTGAGGATTTTTGTATATAACTGGATGTGCTCAGAGCCCAAAGGCAGTTAGGTAAATAGGCTTGGAAGGATTAGATTTTTTTTATTTGTAAATGTCAATTTCACTGGACACACAGAAATTGACAAAAAGATATTTCCATCCATAATAATCAACATTTACAAATCAGCAAAGCAAGAAAAATGCTGCGTGAGAGCTTCAGAGCTTGATTTAAGGATACTTACTTTGCATATTTTGACATGTGATATTGACAATTCATGTTAACAGCTATAAAGCTTTAAGTTTTTGAATCTCAACATCTACTGTCATTAAATGATTATTGACTGACACCTCCCCTTCATAATTTCCCACAACTGAACATTTAAATTGATAAAATAATCTTAAACATTAAAATAAATATTGATATTATCTCTCAAATTAGAAGAAGAAAAAAAGAATTCTGCCAAGCCTGTAGTTAAATCATTAAAATCTGGTACAAAGTAACACACATTAATTGCTCCTAAATAACAAAGAGTTCTCTCTAATCTCCCACGTGATACACTCCTCCTCTTCCCTCGCCTGCCTTGTCAGTATTTGCTTGTATGGCTCAATGCTTCCTCACCTCTTCTTTCCTGCTATGTGTCTATAATTTGTATGCCTGGGGCTCCTCTCAGAACTGCATGAGGTGTTAGCTCTGTTTCACAGGAAGCAAATCAAATGTGAGATAAATTAACCCTACTCTATACAAGATCTTGGACTGCAAATGGATCCTAATCCATTCCTATTTTATCAGGCTGTGGCTGAGATTCACCAGGTGAAAATCCCACCTGAGTGAGAGTCAGGTTCTGTCTTGTGCTGAGGGAGGTGTATGATCTTATTAAGGTTTCAATAAGGAAGGAGAACACACCTGACAGTTTGGGTTTGTTCTTTGGGTGGACAATGAGAAGGATATCTGTCCCAGAAAAAAATACTTCCTAGAAGCCTTTATAGAGAAGTATGCCAGTATTCTACAGTAATGCTTACACTGTATAGCTCTGTGATCACACCTCTGTGATCCAGGTCCTCCCTCATGTATGTCGTGGCCTCATCTATCTATCATCCATCCTTTATAGATTCATAGATTCATAGATTCTAGGGCTGGAAGGGACCCCGAGAGGTCATCGAGTCCAGCCCCCTGCCCTCATGGCAGGACCAATTACTGTCTAGACCATCCCTGATAGACATTTATCTAACCTACTCTTAAATATCTCCAGAGATGGAGATTCCACAACCTCCCTGGGCAGTTTATTCCAGTGTTTAACCACCCTGACAGTTAGGAACTTTTTCCTAATGTCCAACCTAAACCTCCCTTGCTGCAGTTTAAGCCCATTGCTTCTTGTTCTATCCTCAGATGCTAAGATGAACAAGTTTTCTCCCTCCTCCTTATGACACCCTTTTAGATACCTGAAGACCGCTATCATGTCCCCTCTCAGTCTTCTCTTTTCCAGACTAAACAAACCCAATTCCTTCTCTGGACCCTCTCCAATTTCTCCACATCTTTCTTGAAATGCGGTGCCCAGAACTGGACACAATACTCCAGCTGAGGCCTAACCAGCGCAGAGTAGAGCGGAAGAATGACTTCTCGTGTCTTGCTCACCACACACCTGTTAATGCAGCCCAGAATCATGTTTGCTTTTTTTGCAACAGCATCACACTGTTGACTCATATTTAGCTTGTGGTCCACTATAACCCCTTGTGATGAACTAGGACTGTTGTTAAGGTTTCCCTGAGTACTGTGTGGGTGCCTCGGTTTCCCCTATGCAGTGCTTGAGTATCTAGGTGGTGGGACAACGGTGCATGATTGTTACAAAGCCCTAGAAGGCAGGGGTGGGCAGAGGCCTGAACACAAAGAATGGCCCTGTCTCCTGGCAACAGATGGCCCGGCCCCTCCCCTGCAAAGGTGAGAGCTGAAGGTGTTGGAACAAAGGGATCAGGTGACCTCCTGGCCCGGGAAGGAGACAAAGGGGGAGGAGGGGCTGAAAAGTTTCAGTTTGAAACTGGCTGGAGAGGAGGGAAGAAAGGCAGACAGGGTCTGGCCTCCCTGCCTCCGTTTGGAGCTGTGGGGTAAAATGCAGGGAGCCCCGAGCTGGGGTCTAAGCTCCCTGCCCCCCGAAAGGGCCCGGCTGAGGGGTCCTGGTTGTACTGACAAGCTCTGTTTGAACTGTGTTCCTGGCATCTCTAATAAACCTTCTGTTCTACTGGCTGGCTGAGACTCCCAGTGAATCCGGGGAAGAGGGGTGCAGGGCCGGACTCCCCCACACTCCGTGACAACTGGTGGCAGCGGTGGGATGTTCTGCACCCCATGAACGACGCTTCCTGCAGTAAGTAACTGGGGAGCAGTAGAACGAAGGGGGGCTAACGAGGTCCAGGCGTGCTGAAGGCTCACAGAGGAGCGGTTTCGGGGAGCGGCGGAGCTACGCTTAAGCCCTGGGAGTGTGTGACCAGCGAGAAGGACTGTGCAATGATGGGGTCCCCCTGGGGGCTGCAGTGAGCAGTCCCAGGGGTGGAGGAGCCTGCGGCTTGGCCCTGGGAGAAAGAAGGATTTTTGCAGTGACAGGGTTCCCCTGGGGGTGCCGTGAGTGGACCCAGGGGCGGAGGAGCTGCAGCTCGACCCTGGCAAAGAGGCGGTGACCTGGAGAAGGGCTGGCACACTTGGGGTTCTTCCTGGAAACCGTGGGAAGCTAAGAGCACACAGGCCTGCGAACCCACAGCAACAGGGGCGGAGGAGCTGCAGCTCGACCCTGGCAAAGAGGCGGTGACCTGGAAAAGGGCTGGCACACATGGGGTTCTTCCTGGAAACCGTGGGAAGCTAAGAGCACACAGGCCTGCGAATCCACAGCAACTTGGCAGCAGTGAAGTGATGGCATATCGCTTTCTCCTTAAAAAAAGCATTGTAACCCTGTGCAAAAAGAGAGGGATACGCATTGGGAAGCTCACGAAAGCCCAGCTAATTGTGCAGCTGGAGGAGGATGACCATTCTAAGGAGCAGATTCCTGACCCTGATGGGGCTACAGCAGGATCTGGGAGCAGCTGGAGCGGTAGCCTGGCATCCCCAAGAGTCTGGTCCCCAACCAGACGGGGGTCTTCACAATCGGGTTCCCCAGCAGGGGATCGGAGACGGATGGAACTGAAGCTAAGTCTGAGAGAGCGAAAGGACTGTAAGAGACAGCGAGAGCCCGAAAAAGGGCTACAGGAAAAGCAGCAGCAGCAGCAGCATGAACTGGCGGTGGTGGAACGGAGAGGCATAGGGAACTGGCCAGGGGTAAGTGGGGATAGATCCCGGGGTGCCAGCTCCGCAGGGAACCTCGATCCTAAATTGCTGCCCATGGTTAAGGAGGGTGGGGATGTGGAGGCCCACCTCATTGCCTTTAAGCAGGCTGATGATTGGAACCAGGGAGACCCTGCGGAAAAGCCCCGGGATCTAACCCCCTTGCTGGGTCCCAAGGCCATAAACTCCGCCAGCCAGATGGATGGGATGGTGAACGGATTTCCACTCCTGGCCCTGGACTCAAGCCCTATGGACCCCCAGTGGGAGCGGAAGGTGACGGTCAATGGAGAGACATTCTTGGGGTGGCGAGATCCCGGGACAGAAAGAACTGTGGTCAGGCCCCGGGTGGTGCACCCCCACCAGATGCTGAGGGGCTGTGTGACCTGGGTGAGGGTCCCAGGGACGGACCCATTCGCCCTGCCTATGGCCCAGATCCCTGTGCAGACCCAGGAGGGGTTGGGCTGGCTGGTTGTTGGGGTTCTCCAGGATATCAGCGGTGAGGTGCTGTTGGGGGGTGACTGTGTATCTTTGGGACAGGATCCAGGCCCTGGCCCTGTAACGGCCGAGGATTTAAATTTGAACTCAGGAAACCAATTGGCTAAGAGGGAAATGGTCAGTAAAAATGCAAATGACCTGGCTGGCAGGGGGGAGGAGCTGCCAGGCCCCGGTTACCTGCCTGCCTGTAACCAGACCCCTAGGGCGGGGTGGGACAGAGAGATGCTCCCCACCCCCCTGCACAATGAAAAGGTGGCTCAGGCAATCTCTGATGCAGAGAGCAAAGCAGCGAGCTCGCTGCCTGGCCCCACAGGGACAGCCAGGGCAGCGCTGAGCACGGGGGAAGTGGAGACCCCAGCTGAGTGGGGGGACACACAGGCAGGGCAGGACGGCTGCCAACCAGGCTGGCCTGGTCCAGAGGTGCGGCCGGAAAGTGATTCCACGGCAGGCAGGGAGCCACCAGGGACAGGGCTCAGTGGGGCGGTAACCCCAGGCCTGGCCAGTGAGCTGCAGAGGGATCCCGCCTTGAAGAAGCTAAGGGAACTTGCTGGCCACAGCGCTGCAAACCCCCTTGGGGAAAACTGCAGAGACAGATCCCTGTGGGAAAAGGAATCCCTGTGCCGGGAATGGGCTCCCCAAGGGGAAGTAGAACTGTGAAAAATCATAAGGCGGCCGGTGGGGCCCCAGAAGTATCATCACCGGCTATTGTACCTGGCCCGGGGCAAGGAAAAAGATCCCTGGAGGTCCCTGCCCATCAAAAAGAAACCTTTCCAGAAGGTGGCTATAAATAGGGTGGGCCCCCTCAGCAGGGTAACCTGGTCAGGGAAGAAATGCATCCTGGTGGTGATGGATTTCGCCACCCGCTACCCAGAGGTGGTGGCTCTGTCCTCCACCGGGGCAGACGCGCTGCTGACCATCTTCAGCAGAATGGGGGTCCCCAGCGAGGTCTTTACAGACCAGGGATCCGAGGCCATCTCAGCCCGGCTCCAGGGCGTGTGGAAAAAAGGTGGGGTCTGGCCCACCTGGGCCTCTGCATATCACCCTCAGTCCAACGGGCTGGTGAAAAAAGTTCAAGGGACCGTGAGGCTGATGCTGAGGACTTGTATAAATCAGCATCCCCAGGACTGGAACAAGTACCTGCCCCACCAATGGCACAGAAAAGTGCCCCAGGAATCACCAGGGGGCTTCCCTTTCAAGCTGTGGTATGGGAGGAGAGGAAGGGGACCCCTAAAACCGGTAAGGGATAATTGGGAGAAGAAGGGGGAAAACCCCCTGATGAATCTCTCCCCTGAGATGGGAGCCCATCCTCCCATCAGGTGTCCCCCATTCAGAGTAACTGGAAAAAAAGCCCAGAACCTGGAAAAAGAGGCCAAGGACAGGCTGGCTTTAGAGGTAAACCAGTCATTCAACGGCCCAGGGCTGGCCAAGGTGAAGGCGATCAGAGATTGGCCTGTTCCCCAGACCAAGGAACAGGTCCAGGCCTTTAGCGGGATGGCGGGGTACTACCAGAGGTTTGTACCCCCCTTTAGCTCCCTAGCTGCCCCCATCACAGAGCTAGGTAAAAAGGGGAAGCCAGACGAGGCAGTCTGGACCGAGCAGGGCCAAAGGGCTCTCTGTGCACTAAAGGAGGCTCTAATCCAGGGGCCGATAAATCGAGTAAACCCAAACCGGGCCAAGCCCTGTACAGTGTTCACCAAAGCCTCAAACACAGGGCTGGGTGTGGTGCTAACGCAGGCCTATGCGAAGCGGGGAAGACACCCCATCGGGTATCTGAGCAAGGAGCTGCTGCCCTGGAGGCAAAACGGTCAGGCCATAAAGAGGGAATGCCTGGCCATGGTGCAGGCCCTTAAGAAGCAGCAGCCGAATCTATTTGGGTGGCGCTTTACGGTCTATAGTCACCACCTCGCCCCAACGTGGCTGCATCCAGGAAAAGGGGCCAATGCCAAGCGGCTGGTAACACAGACACGTGGTCAGAAAAAAAACCAAATCAAAAGGAAGGCTCTTAACCAAGAGAGCCCAAATTACAGCCCTCCAAACTGGAGCGCTGGGAAAAAACCTAATCTCAGCTTAAACCCCAGGGGTTTTGGAATGGGAAAAGGGCACGGGCCGCATAAACCTTCCCACATGCGGCCTGCGGGTAACATCAAGCCCACCCAACCTAAGGAAGCACGTGAAACTGAAACGGCCTGGTGTAACCAGGTTCGAACTTCCCCAGGTCACTGGCTAAAGTGACCCCGCTCAGTTCGGTCTCAAAGGGGGGAGAGATGTGATGAACTAGGACTGTTGTTAAGATTTCCCTGAGTACTGTGTGGGTGCCTCGGTTTCCCCTATGCAGTGCTTGAGTATCTAGGTGGTGGGACAACGGTGCATGATCGTTACAAAGCCCTAGAAGGCAGGGGTGGGCAGAGGCCTGAACACAAAGAATGGCCCTGTCTCCTGGCAACAGATGGCCCGGCCCCTCCCCTGCAAAGGTGAGAGCTGAAGGTGTTGGAACAAAGGGATCAGGTGACCTCCTGGCCCGGGAAGGAGACAAAGGGGGAGGAGGGGCTGAAAAGTTTCAGTTTGAAACTGGCTGGAGAGGAGGGAAGAAAGGCAGACAGGGTCTGGCCTCCCTGCCTCCGTTTGGAGCTGTGGGGTAAAATGCAGGGAGCCCCGAGCTGGGGTCTAAGCTCCCTGCCCCCCGAAAGGGCCCGGCTGAGGGGTCCTGGTTGTACTGACAAGCTCTGTTTGAACTGTGTTCCTGGCATCTCTAATAAACCTTCTGTTCTACTGGCTGGCTGAGACTCCCAGTGAATCCGGGGAAGAGGGGTGCAGGGCCGGACTCCCCCACACTCCGTGACACCCCTAGATCCCTTTCTGCCGTACTCCTTCCTAGACTGTGTTAAACTGATTGTTCCTACCTAAGTGACCTTTATAAAGGTCTTAAGAAGAAAAGTCTCTGTTCTGATTATTATTGTAATTATTTGTATTACAATCCTTGTAGCCCCAACAAAGATTAGGTGCCACACAATCAAACGTATAGCGAGAGACAGTCCCTGCCCCATACAGCTTACATTCTAAACAGACAAGACAGGCAAATTGTGGGAAGGGATAACACAGAAGCAGTGACTTGCCCACAGTCAAAGAGCAGGTCAGTGGCTAAGCCAGTAATAGACCCCCCGTGTCCTGACTCTAGGTCCAGTTCACTACTATCACAGGCTGGCAGGGCCTTTATGGGGAGTCAGACTCAGCCTTGCCTGTGACCTAGCAGTTGTCCCCCAACTGATCCTGATCTAGTAGCTGAATTACCATTAGTGACCCCTGCAGTAAAAAAGAAGAGGCTGTAGAGAGAGAACTGAATCAGAAAGAAGAGCTAGGGAGTTCCTTCTCTCTAGGTAGGGTCTGGTGAAGATAGTTTAAAGAAGCCTCAGAGATGGAGTTATATTTTGTGGTGAGTGTCCTGGAAAAAGATAAGGCCCAGCAAGGTAGTCCTAGGGGTGAATGTTCCAGAGAGGAACAAGGAGGGGGGAGGACCTAGGGAGAAGCCTGGGAACCAAGGAGAGGCTGTGTTAACCACAGCCTACTGGGAAACAACACTAGGGGCTCAGAGGTAGGAAGTAGCCAGGGAAACAGCAGCACATCGGAATGGTGTAGTGGTGCTGAGTACACCACAGTGCCTTACCTCCGATAGCATGGGGCCCGAGTTAGAGCGGTTTGGGGGTCGGGATAGAGAGCCAGGCTGGCAGGGCAATGCTGCAGATTAGGATTACACCACTGGAAGGAGCAAACCCATTTTAACACAGTGTCCCTGGGCTGGAACCCAGAGTAGAAAGTGTATCTGTGCTCCCTCATCAGCCCCAAGGAAGGGGTCTAGAAGCCTCAGCACAAGGATTACTGAACACAGGATGGGGCTGAGGTGTGAGCCCAGAGGATGGGTTGGGGAGTAGCCTGTGAGGGGTGAAAGGATCTCTTGTTACCCCAGAAGGGGTCCGAACTAGACATGACTTTGAAGGGCTAAGTCATGGGCACAAACAGGCCATTGTAGGTTCAAAGAAGCGATCAACAGGGGATGCAAGAAGTGAAGACTCCTGCAATGCCATGACATGATGACAGGGGATGCTATTGTGGTGAGTGGAACTGCTTGCATCTACCCGTGAGACATGTTGTCTCCCATTTAATTATCTAATTTACATGCTTAGGATCCTTGAACCCCACTGTCTTCAATGGGACTCTGTGCAGACCAGCTTTTAGCATGCACTTGGGTGTCCTAAACAAGAGCTATCACTAATGAATAATAGCTCAAAACACTTCAGTAGCACTACTGTAAGTCTGGGGCACCCTTACTCAGGTCAATAAGCAGTAATTCACATGTGCAGTCCCATTCACTTGTAGGTGTTCCCTAATGTGAAGGTTGTACAAGGTGGTCCTTTGTGTTCTGGACCCTTACTACAGGCTATTGTAGAATCCTCCCAGAGGAAAAGATATATTTAGATTTTTTTCCCCCACCATGTTCTGAGGTCTTGGGAAAGGGTCGGGACATATACACCCTGTACATATGGCAAGGAAATCCGTGATACAGTAGGTGGAGTTAGCTCTCTGCGATGCACAGCAATTGTATGGAAGACAGCTGTGAATTGCAGTATGAGATGGCGCTTTTGCTGGAAGTTAGACCAAGGCATGGTTATTTCTAGGTGCTCTGTATATCTGCTTAGTGATGATCCTTTAGCTGGGAAAATTTGAGAGAGATAACATAACACACACACACACACACCACCAGCCAATCAGAACCTCAGTTTTGAGTTTCAGCTTCTAAAACCATACACTGCTGCTGCCATAAACCAATGTGCCATCACATGCCTGTCTGCAGCAAATGGCAATATTAAACAAAGGAGTCTGATATCAAACAGAGATTAGTTGCAAGAGCAGATGAAAGTTCCTGGTTTTGCATAAATATCCCTTCAAAATGCTAAAGAATGGATGGATGCACAACAAAACCACACCAGGGAGCATAGAAATGGTCATTTATTTTGGGGAATAGATTTAGTTATCTATTGCCAGATTCTGCCACTCTACACTTGGCAATACCTTCTTTGAGAGCGGTCCCATTGATTTCAGAAGTGCTACTCAGGTGGTAAAGTTTACTCATTACGAGCAGGGGTGGCAGAACCTGACCCATCATTGGTCGCTGCTCAACTATGGCTGCCTCATGAAAAACAGGCTTGCATAAATGTATCAAGTCAACAGACATTATAAAGGCCTATTGAAGAGAGAGCACGGTCCAGTAGATAGGAAATTGGACTAGAATGCAGGAGAGATGGGGTCTATGCTTGGCTCTGCTACTGATGTTGCCAATATTTTTATTTGCCAGCCAGTTGTACCTCATCTGCTTAGTGGGAAAAGGCCGGTCATTTCAAGTTATGGGCCAGTTCCTCAGCTGCTGTTAATAGTTATAGTTCAAGTGCCTTCAGTGGAGCTATGCTAATTTACACCAGTTGAAGATCTGGCCCATGAGTGTTATTTTCCTGTTTATTGTAATTGTTCACAAAACGGAAAGGGGGGAGGAAGAGCAACAACAAAGGAATAGATATATAGAAAATGCACAAAATCAGACGCAGCGTGGTGGCTAAATAGAATGTTCTGCAGAGCTCTCCAGCAAGCTTTGCTGGTGCTTTAAACAAACAGGGCTGTTTGTCTAACCCAGTCCCTGGCAGAGAGGCTGCTGGACCAGAAAAACATGGCCATGAAAGTCAATATTGCTGCATTGGGCAGTGGGAAATATTGTCACAGACGTCAGCACAAACATTGCATTCAGTTAATATTACAACAGAATGGAGTAAAGTGCAGGCGCGCATGGGGGATGGGAGAGGGAACGTGGGGAAGGATTTCAGTGTTGTTAGCATGTTGCTACTTCAGACAAGGTTAGAAGCACCTGTTCTTTCTTTGTGCCTTTCCCTTGGCAATTACTCTTAGCACTTTGTTTCTTACAAACAGCCACTGTCAGGTTTGGAATATCATTTGCCCATCAGCCTCCTACCTACACGGGAGAAACCAGTTGTGTTATAACATCTGGGCAGCGGAAATGAGGGGATGTTTTCAAGACTGTCTTTTCTCTCTCCTCTTATATAAAATATGTCAAATGTGCAGGGAACATGTGTTGAACACTTGGCACTCTCTGAGTGTACGCAGCTTTGTTTGCACAATTACTTGTGAGCACAATTCTTCAGCACTTGTGTACACACACATTTACACACTCAAAACCCCATTTGTTTGCACAAATTGTGTGCAAGTAGATCTGAGAGAGTAAATTCTACCATTGTGAACATAATTGATAGTGCTTAAAGTGTGTGAAAGTGATTTGAATGTGTACCAATGGATGTGGGTGGGGGGTTTTAAAATGTGGCTCATAACAAACAAGCAAAGAATACAAAACCTGAGTCTGATTTCTGATTCAGCTGTCTGTTGGGGACACTGGGATGGAAAATTTAACCTTTTGCATAATGGAAACAAACTTAATAAGTGCTTGTGCAATGGCTGGCATCTTGGCCAACAAGAGGGATTTAACCGGGGACCGCCAGAGCTAAATGCATGAGTTGCTTGAGCTATGGAACCAGGCTTCCCCAATGAGACCTGCAACAGATCTGCATTCTCTGTGGATCATGTACAGAGGGTGACATGTGACACTGATACCTGTGTTAAACTTGGAAGATGCAAATTGCTCAAAAATGCTTAATACTTGTATTATTCTATTGACTTGAGAAAAATTATTCCTCCTAAACAAAAGTGGGGGAAATCCTCTCATTCCAGGGGAAATGAGAAAGGGAACTGCCTGAAAATATGGCAAAGAAAATAAGTAAGAATCTCTAAGAGAAGAAACAAAGAAGCATTACAAGGCAAATTGTCCTTTCAGACGTGTTTAGAATAAAAAAGGCTGTTTGGCCCAAAACAGATGTGAAGGAAGAACAAAAGTAGCACACACACTAAAGAGTGCACAAGGGACAGAGAGGCAGCTGTTAGAGGAACAAGTGAGGAATTAACCGTTTGTGACTACAGGAAATGAGGAGCGTAAAGCCATGTAGGGGCACCCTGTTCCTCTCTTGTACTGCAGTCTTGTACTTCCTTTCATTCTGGTGCTCATAAGACAGGGCACTGTCCTACCATGCTCTGAATGGGAACATTATCCAGAAATGGTTAAAGCACTGAACTTTACACATGCAAGCCTACATGCTGAACATTAAATTAACATCCATTTTTACAAAAATAAAATAACTGCTAGAGAGAGAAAAGCCATCACAGTGCAAATCAGCATCTCATGCGGCTTTGATGGTGGTCAGTATATACACTGCACTGTCCCACAGGCATGAAGACAAAACTGCAGATGTAAAGCATGTAGATTAGGGGGTGGGTCCCCTCTGCCACGTATCAGATCTGGAAAAACGCCTGGCTTGAGGATTCAGACTGCCACTACCTTAGGAAAATGAGCAAGCACTTTTGATGAAGATGGTGATTTTGTCCAAGTTCTCTCAAGTGGCTGGAAGATCAGACCTCACAATTACCTAAGAAACCCGATTGCCGGCTGTTTGGTTTTCTGCACCTGTGTGCAGGTAGTGGGCATACATGCACCATGGCTTTTCTTATTGCAACTTGTAAGTTAGGGTTTTACTAACAGACTGCTAAATATCTATGGGTGTTGTAGGGGAGAGGAGAGGGAGCGAGGAACTTTTCCCCCCTCTTATCCTTTCCTTTGGGGGCTGGCATCAAGTGGCCCTTGCACCAGACTAGCTAAGGTCACATTATCCCCTCCAAAGGGGGTGGGAGGGTGTAGGGCAGGGGTCTCAAAGTCCCGGCCTGCAGGCCATCTGCGGCCTCAGCACCTCCCCACTGAGGCCCGCGGTGGAGAGACGCATGCAGCCACGCTCCCAGCGAGGTCTGCTGCAGGCGCCACCCCGCCAGGCAGAGTCAGCTATTGAGACAGCGTCACTTTTTTCCACAATGAATATAAACATGTCAAAATACCGAACACAACTATCTGATGCACACCTTGCTGCAATCCTGAAGGTTTCAACTGCTCAGTCACTGAGGCTAGGGTGACCAGATGTCCCATTTTTAAAGGAACAGTCCCGTTTTTTGGGACTTTTTCTTATATAGGTGCCTATTACCCCCATCCCCTATCCCGTTTTTTCACAGTGCTATCTGGTCACCCTACCTGAGGCCAAACATCAACAAACTGACAGAACTGAAATGTTGCCAGGCGTCTGTCAAACACTAAAAGCTCTCTGGCAGGCGAAGAATTGTATAAAGTTGTACGACAGTTTTATTATTTCTAAGAAATTCGAAATAAACCATACAATATACGTTTTATTTTCTGAACACCATCTTCAGTGACATTATTGGCCCGCTGGGAGGATTTGAGGGCTGGCACTGGCCCTAAGGTAAAATTTAGTTTGAGACTCCTGCTGTAGGGCATGTGACTCTGTAGGGCAGAGCTTATGGCTGTAGAGGGGAGTGGACACAGCTCTGCATTCCCCTCTAAGCTCAATGCTGCTGCATCTCCTTTTTGGTGAAGGGCACAGGGAAACAGGTGCCCTGAGGTCTAGGGAGTGGCTGGGTCATATTCCAGCAGCTGGGAGACAGGTTGGTTAGAGCACTTGTTTTCAGGGATTGAGGATAGTTTCTTCTTCTTGGTGGTGGCCTGGGTGGTGCCACGCCCTGGTGGGTAGTGGTAGGAGTGGGGGATTGTGGGAGGGTTCTACAATGCTGGCAGTTGGCACTTGCCCCTGGAGTAGGTGGAGAGTTCTGGCTGATCCCCTAGAGAGCTCTAGTCCTTGGGAGGCTAGCAGGGGACAGTGCGGGTGTTTTGGATGAATTAGGAGGTTGAGGGTGCTGGTTTGGGATGATGGAGGGGTCAGCAGCTGCCAATGAGGCTGTTCATATTCTGTAGCTCTGAGCAATTTATTGAAGATGACTGTTCTCATCTTCTGTATTCAAAGGGGTCAAACTCCACTGCTAGTACCGGGGAATATTTCTGTCAACAGCTTCTGTTCTCTCTTTTCACGTAGTCTTCTCCTTTCAAGACTATCCTGTGTCCTCTTGTCAAAGCCAGTCTCACCAGCACTACTGCTATAATACTGCAGAGGAAATTAAACACCGAAGGCAGGTTGTAACACTTCATCAGCCCTGACAGTGCAATGTGCATGCAAGGAATGAATTGCATTCTGCAGCTGCACCCCAGATCTTCCCACATGCACCTACACGAATCACCATTTAAACAAAGTAGCAGAAAATGACACGGACACAAACACACAGGCTATTGCTCCAGTCTCCTGAATTAAGGATGAGGATTATATGTTCACATTCGCTTCTTCCAGGTGTTCTTTGTCACAAAATTAAGCCAAAATAGTTAGCAATTGCATCAAATGGGGCTTATTACATTTAGAAGATAGATGAGAGAGAGATCACGGCAGGAAAAAAGAAAAACTAAGAATGAATGTGTTTCTTTCCTTATTTGGTTAGCGATGACATAGTTTTACAAGCTGTTCCTGACAAAGTAAAATCCACACATTTGCAGAAAAGATATATATTCTCTCTCTCCCGTCCTCCCCCACTCAGATCAGAACTGAATCAGTAGTTTATCATCACTCACTGTTTGAGGATAGTGTCTCCTTCTCTGCTAAAAGTTCCTGATGAAGTAGCTGCAGCCAAATAGGTCCAATCTCCCAACTCCCAAACTTTTTATAAAGTTCTCAGCAATATTTGTTTTCCTCATTTTTTCTCCCTCCTTTTCAGGCTGTTTGAGGTGGTGTCACTATGCAGCACCTCTGATTGGCTGAGGAACCATAAACCTGCCCAGCCAATCAGATTTATTCTCATATACAGGCATGGAAGAATTCTAGTTTTCTTTCTTTCCAAGTGAGAATGACAAATTCCATAAATGCAGCCCAAAGCTGGTGGTAAACTCCATCTAAGGCTAAATACTGGCACGAGACCGATAGTCAACAAGTACCGTAAGGGAAAGTTGAAAAAACTTTGAAGAGAGAGAGTTCAAGAGGACAAATTCCATAAAGATTCTTTTGACATCAGTTCAACAGCTTCCTCATCCCTTTCAAGCCATAGTACAAATGATTGCAAGACCTACACTGGAACATGCTTACAGTGAACCTGGCTAGAGCTTGAATTTTAGGGCCAGATCCTCAGCTGGTGTCAATCAGCATAGCTCCATGGAGTTCCAACCCTTTGATTTGGTCCCTTGGGGCCGGGGAGCATATGTTCCCTAGTATTTTGGATATGGCCTTGCAAAGTGATGAAGCTCAGTATGTCATCTTAGTAACAGTCAGTCTCTGGTAATAGTGCAGTAGAATAAAAGTCACAAATTGCTTCAGTGCATTGCAGTGTGCAAATTAGAATTCTGTTTGTTGGATGAAATTCACCCTAGGAGGACAGGCGAGCACAAGACCTATTCAACACTTAAACCCTCAAATTAGGCTTATGTGGTGCATACTACTCACTGTGAAAAACAAATGAACTCTCTGTATGCGCCTTCCAGGGCATCTATGTTCATACTGCTCTCAAATCACAATAGACAAGGCTGATTTTTTTCTTAGGCCTTTCATATTCCAGGTAGCCCACCGCAGTGGATTGGACACTTGCAGTACAGGGCCTGCGTTAAGCCAACGTCATACTCTTAGCAAAGGCGCACACACGGTAGCCTTGGACATTAGAGCTTGTTTCAACTGAGCAATGCAATGTTTGCTCAGACACTGACGTTCTCTCTCTGTTTTTTATGGCATGTGTCATAACCTTCAGGTAAGCAGCAGCTGTCAGACACTTTGTGGCTTCTCATCAAAGGAGGGAACCTTCACGAGGTGAGCACCCTCCCACACTGAGCCCATCCACCCCTTATGGTGTGAGACTTGGACCAAATGCACAAACAATTAGAGCTAATACAAGGCCAAACCCTCAGCTACTGTGAATAAACATATCTCCATTGTCAATTGAAAGTCATTGGTGTTATAGTGATTTGCCCTAGCTGAGAATGTGGCCCATTATTTCTTCCTTTCACTCTCTACTTCCTTCCTGATACGCCTGTTTGCAGAATACCATGGATGTATAGCCATTGTGGTGAGTATCTATGGCCAGAAAACCCTAACTGCCTTGTGGTATTCATTTCATTATTTGATACATCTCTTACCTGGGGGGTGGACTCAGTGATCTAATGAACTGTTCTTCACCTCTAACTGCTGTGATCCTATATAGTAACAACCAATATTTATCATGACAAACCCTATTAAAGGGATCTGGTGGGGGTAAGCGGGACAGTGGTAGTTACCATACCAACATAGAATCATAGAATATCAGGGTTAGAAGGGACCTTAGGAGGTCATCTAGTCCAACCCCCTGCTCAAAGCAGGACCAATCCCCAATTTTTGCCCCAGATCCCCAAATGGCCCCCTCAAGGATTGAACTCACAACCCTGGGTTTAGCAGGCCAATGCTCAAACCACTGAGCTATCCCTCCCCGCAAATATAAATGGAGATATGCCAATCTCCTAGAACTGGAGAACCTTGAAAGGTTATTGAGTCCAGTCCCCTGCCTTCACTAGCAGGACCAAGTACTGTCCCAACAGATTTTTGCCCCAGATCCCTAAATGGCCCCCTCAGGGATTGAACTCACAACCCTGGGTTTAGAAGGCCAATGCTCAAACCACTGAGCTCTCTCTCCTCCCCATGCTCCTTTCAAATTTGTCCTGCTCCTTTGAATCCCCAAGAGAACATCAAGCTTGGAACCTTGTCTCTCCTGATCCTTTTGAAAGTCCATCTAGCCCAGTATCCTGTCTTCCGACAGTGGCCAATGCCAGGTGCCCCAGAGAGAATGAACAGAATAGGTAATCACCAAGTGATCCATCCCCTGTCGCCCATTCCCAGCTTCTGGCAAATAGACTTTTAAGTCCAGAAGGGACCATCATGATTGCAAGCCACAGAACCTCACCCACCCACTCCTATAATAGACCTGTAACCTCTGGCTGAGTTACTGACGTCCTCCAATCTTGATTTAAAGACTTCAAGATTACAGAGAATCTACCATTTACTCAAGTTCAAACCAGCAAGTGTCATGTTGGAGCGAAGAACCTCCAAGATCTCTCTCAATTTGACCTGGGGGAAAATTCCTTCCCAACCTCAAATACTGATTGAGGCCTTTACATCCTACCCTAATGTAAGTATTTAAATAAAGATTGATGATGATGCAAGGAAAGAAAACTGTGCCCTAACCTTGGGGGAAAGGAACGTGATGGCTGAAGTTCCCTCACGCCATTTCACAATCTGCCACCACATCAGAAATGGACAAGGTTAAATTAAAACCCAAACTGCACCTTAGAGCCTGTCCCTAGCCTTGGCAACACTTGTACGCCTGGTTATGCCCATAACGTGACCGAAACGGAACTGGAAATATACTGATTGGTGGAAGTGTGTATGAGCGTGTATGTGTGCACGTGGAAAGACAGGACTGACAGAGCGCAGAGAGGGTGCTCTGTGCATGGTGGGGTTAAAGTGTGATCTGATGTAGATTAGTATTCATGCGTGACTGTTTACCTTTCATCTCTTCTCTCAGGTTATGGAGAGCTGCCATCTGGCTGTTTTCTGTGCCTTAGGGTCTTGCTCAACCATCTCAAAGTCCAGCTGGCTTGTTGCTATCTAATCAGGGAAGTTGTTTGTTAAAGTGGTCTGTTTCCCCACTCCACCCCACAATCTTCATCTCAGAAACACTGGCCTTTAATCAGCATAATGAGAAATCTTCCGCAGTCCTGGCTCCACAGCAATCAGTGCAGCCTCCTGGCAATCTTGTCAGGGAGCTAGACAGGTGGGGTGGATCTGCCTCCTGTCAGCATGAGCACCAGCAGGCACTGTGGATCCCAGATCCTTATCTACAGAGGGAATGGGCTTGCTGCACCATCGCTGCACAGTACACTCCTCTCTGCATCTGGCCAGCTCCATCAGCATGTGCAGAAGGGGAGAGGCCCTCAGCCTGGCCTCTGCCCCACCTGCTTGTGGATTACTTACACCCAACGAAGCACTAGGAGGGGCTGCAGTTGCCCCGTGCCCTTCATGGAAGGCGCAAGGGGGAAGGCTCTTGGAGTCTGCACTGGGCCGACACAAAATGGCCTCCAGTGTTGCCAATACCCACTAATACAGAGTTTCCCATTAGCAGACATTCCCCTCCCACATATATGCACAGACTCCCCGACTCCAGCTCTCTTCAACAGCCACCTATACACACACACACCTCCTTCACAAACTGTCCCCTACCCCAGTGCTTTTATCCCTTTACTGACAATCAAAAAACACACCCTCTCATATGCCCACAATCACACACTCCCCTTTCCTCATATATGCCCAATTTTACCCTCCCCATACACAACCACAAACTCTTCCCCATGAGCACAACCTCACACACATGTCCCTGACACACTCACACAGCATCAACGTACACACATACCCTGCACATGGAGGGACGTAGGGGTGGAGGAGTGTCTTTGGGGTGAGGGGCAAGACACTGGGCTGGGGCTCAGGGTTCTGTTCCCTTCTCCGCCACAGACCGTGTGAGACCTTGGCCACGTCACTTAGGACACATCTACGCTTGGAGCTGGAGGTGTAAATTCCAGCTCAAGAAGACATTCCTGCACGAGCTCTGATCAAGCCAGCATGCTAAAAACAGCATAGCTGCGGCAGCCCAACGAGCAGGATGGGCTTGCCACCCTGAGTACAGATCTAGCATCTTGGCTGGGTACGTCTTTGGGGCAGCTACGCTCTCTCTTTAGCATGTTAGCTCAATCAGAGCTTGGGGGGTATGTCTCCTCAAGATGGAGCTTACACCCCCAGGTCCGAGTGCAGACAGACCCTTCATCGCCTTCCACCTCGGTTCCCCATCTGTAAAATGGGATCAATATTTCTCTCACGGGTGTTGGGAGGACAAAATCCATTAGTGAGGCACTCACATGTTATGGGGAGGAGGGCCAAATAGGATCTCTTTCCAAGCATTTTTAAAACCATTAGGAAAAAAAATTCAAAATGATTAATAAAGAGAATCCACGTGAAATATATATTGTGCGTGGGCCTGACGTGCATAGAAAGACTCCCACTGTGGGCTTTGGAGAAGGCACCAAATGAGCAATACATTGCTTCAGAGACACTATCCAAATGGAGAGGTGCTCTCCTGCACCTAGCAATGTCATTTGGCTCCGTAATCTTAAGAGGGCTCCCTGCCTTTATTTAGCTGCAAGCTGGCTGGGTCTAATAATCCTTGCTTGAATGAAGACAGAGGGTCTCAGTGTTTAAACAGAGCTAGCATCCCTTCCCAGCGGCAAACATGCAACCTTAGTGCATCCCTGCTTCTGGAAAGCCCTTCATGCCTGTGCCTTATGGGCTGCCCAAAGCGACTTAGACCAGATCTATGCTAAAAAGTGAGGTCAGCCCAGCCATGATGCTCGGGGACATTTAAATCTACATTTTTCAGGGATGTAATTAAGACACAAGGGGGGAGGGATGGCTCAGTGGTTTGAGCATTGGCCTGCTAAACCCAGGGTTGTGAGCTCAATCCTTGAGGAGGCCATTTAGGGATCTGGGGCAAAAATTGGGACTTGGTCCTGCTTTGAGCAGGGGGTTGGACTAGATGACCTCCTAAGGTCCCTTCCAACCCTGAGATTCTATGATTCTAACCCCCAGTGTAGACATTGCTAGGTTGACGGAAGAATTTTCAGATTTAAGAAGAGTCTGATGCAGCATCCACTGAAATCATTAGAAAATTTCCCACTGACTTCAGGGGGCACTGGATCGGGCCCATAGTGGTAAGGAAGAAAAGTAACATGCTAACAAAATGATAAATCATTTCCCACACCAGAACATTTATTAACGGAGCATCATCACTTGGTTCTTTCTCTCTCTTTTTTAAGCCAAACAATTTTTAACCCATTACTGTGGGCTTTTCTTTTGCACTACCATGAACAACCAAGCACCAAAAAATGGGGTATTATTCTGGAACCATACAGTACAAAGATTAAAAAACAAAGACGATGACAAAAACATACCCCACATCTGAAACATTCAACAGTCGAGGCAGCATAAATAGTCACCTTTCCCTCTGTGTGTCCAGGCACTTAGTGGAATAAATTCACAATGACCCCCAAATTCTACAACCTGACAAAGAGCAACACCGCCGAGAAGATATTTGTGTGTGTGGCTCATTGCGAGGGAGACATGGGAATGCCAGATACCAGCTGAACTCAGTCTGGGAACAGGTTTCAGCATCTGTCCTGAGGCATGCTGGTGACTGCTGTGTGAAATCTTTGGAATTTTCATCGGGTGAAAATTAAATGTAGTTTTTGTCAGCTCTTCGAGTCCATGCCCTTGTGCAGGCAAGGCAAGGCACGCCCTTGTACAAACAACACTGATCCTCTAAACGAATCCTAGCTGATCTAGCAAGAGGAAAATTCAGGTGCTTCAGCTAGCATTGTTCTGTGCTCTATAGTGACACCTGTGACCGACTGCCTATCTCCTGTGTGCTGAGCACTTTACAGATCAGTTGCCCCTCACAGCCTGAAAATGAACTGTGTGAAACTTACTTCGTAGGGGGCTAGTGCAAATATTTTCTTTGGTTTCAGTCCACAGACACACAGCTGTCCTTACTACTCCTAGTTTTAACACGAGTTCCAGGCTTTGACAAACGAAAGAAAGAAAACTAAAAGTGGAACTCGTTCCCCCTCCCAAACGGTTTCATTTGGTTCATTCTGAAGCCAGGAAAAAATTTGTGATTTGCAGAGTTGGGGGGGAGGGATAGCTCAGTGGTTTCAGCATTGGCCTGCTAAACCCAGGGTTATGAGTTCAATCCTTGAGGGGGCCATTTAGGGATCTGGGGCAAAAATTGCTTTGAGCAGGGGGTTGGACTAGATGACCTCCTAAGATCCCTTCCAACCCTGATATTCTATGATTCCAGGAGTTTCACCCAAATGCCACTCGAAACTGGGTGTAGGTCTCCTCATATAGCGCCTGGTCCAAAGCACCCTAAAGTCAATAAAAAAACTTTCATTGATTGCAATGGGCTGTAGATAAGGGCCATGGGGTGCAAACCTTTCAAAGGCAGTTTTGAATTTGTAATAATCCCCACGATCTTATTTCTCATGTGGTTTCGGTTTTCAATGCACACAGAACAGTTCTGCTAGAAAGCAGCCAACTCTTGGAAACCATCCAAACTCCCCGCCAGTTGGATCAGAAGATTAGTTATTTAACGGGTCTATTGAGGAGTGGCCCCTTCGATATGACACATTGCTGAAACTTGCTCATCTGACCTTGCCCAGCTATTCATGGTAGGAGAAGTGAACTAAATGTGTCTTCTGCAGCTGTCATCTGTATCTCGTTAAGTGCACTGTAACACAATGCTGCTGCAACTGTTCCTTCACCTTTCCCGTAAATAACATGATGTCAAAGCATGATCATGCTGGATCATCCATTAGGCTGCCCGAGGCAAACTGGAACTTCTCTATCCTGCAGGTTCTATCCATGGAAAATGAGGATAGGTGGCAACCCATCTAGGGCCAGTTTTAAGGGCTTGCACTCAATTCCCTTCCTCACCTATGAGAGGTGGCTGTATGTGCAATCTCAAAGGTCGTTCTGATGTGAGGCTGTGCAGGTGTGTGCGAGTATGTGCGTGAGCCAGCGAATACAAGCCACATACAGCGAGCAGGAGGTTGTTTGGTTTTAGTGTTCTTGGCTCCATAGGGGACCCCAGCTGAAGCAATGGGGAAGAACATGGACTTTGTGTTTCAGACCCTCTCTCCAAGGTGAAAGGAGAGCTGGAGTGGGGGGAGATTTGGGAAAGAGACGTGTTACCCACAAAGGAGAAGACCTGGACCTCTTGTAAAGGTCTCTTCATGTTTTCATTTGAGATGAACGGATCATCAGGGTAAGATATGGAGAAGGTTGGGAGAAACAGGGGCTATTCTCCAGCTCTGTATTTCGTCCTAGGTCAGCTTGTGCCTGATGCACTCACCCTGGCTAGCATTTCCAGTGCCTTGAGGCTGGGACATATGTGACCACAGGAGCGGCATTGACTAGTGTGGAGGGAATTGAGACAGGGCCATTGTAGGTGAGGAAGGATGAGTGGGAATGGCGGGTGGCACACAGGGCAGCTAAAAAGACAAAGAAGATCTCAAACATCTGCTGATACAGCCAAATTGTCTCCAGTCTGTGATACCAGAGACTGGTTTGTTGGACACTGCTGTAGGAGGCACATTCACGGGCAAATGGCCAGAATGTGTGTGTGTGTGGGGGGGGGGGGGTGTCTCCCCCCAAAAATGATTAAGGATAGTAGCCAATACTCCCCTTCCCTGGAAACCTCCACCCTCCTTTCAATTCTTCATTATAACATAAATAATGTAGCTATAGGTTTAAGTAATAACTTCTTTTTAAAGTTCCTTTCCCTCCACTAGGTGGCGCTGGTAGTTCTGAGCACAGTTGCAACTGGCATGAGATCTGGAGTCACACCTGGTATGTCTGTCCAAGGACAAGGCTCCCTTGGCTCCCAGTCTTACCATAAAGGCATTTCTCGGTGGGTCACAGTAGCCTAGGGCTGTCATTTGGCCTGAGGCTGGAAAACATCCCCACGTGCCTGACCAGATTGGGCTCCACCACGTAGGCCCTCTCACCCTTGGTGCGCAACAGCGAGTAGAGTGCAGTGTCCTTGGCAAAGCCCGGACGGCAATGCAGCTCCTGAAGGTAACCTAAGACACGGCGGGCGGAAGAGGCGGAGAACAGCATGGCAGGCGTGCAGCACTCGGTGACCGGCACCACGTTGTAGAGCACAGGGGCCAGCCGGCGCAGCTCCAGCAGGTAGTGGCGCCCCACCAGCTCTGCTAGTGCCATGCTGTACAAGGCAAAGAACAGGACAATGGGCCAGGTAAGGCCTGGGCGGCCAAACACCCAGGAGTACACAAAGCTCAGCAGGGGGCCCAGAAACATGCCCAGGCCGAGCCACTCCAGGATCCTCATGGGCTCTGGGTTGATATAGCGCTGAAGCCGCTCGGGATGGTACAGCTTCAGGTAGAGGGCATCTCTGAGGTGTGGCTTTGAGAGCCGTGTCAGAAGCAGGTGCTGCAGGACGGGGAATATCTCCTCTTCAGGAACAGCATCGTCTTCCACCAGAAGGACGTGCTCTGGGCTGTAGGCCAAAAGCGACTGCTCCAGGCAGAAGGCATAGTCCCGCTTCTCCTTCTCAAACTGGTTCACTGAGGCATCGGGGTCCTCCCAGTTTTTGTAGCGGCTGACCATTGCAAAGAAGGTACCCAACAGTCTGGCGTCCTGGTGGCTGCCCGGGTCCTGCTCCACGTTACAGAGAAAGATCTGGCAGCGAGGGCCACACTGCTGGAGGAGGCGGTGGAAGCGGGAAGCCACCTGCAGGACATAGTGGAACTCGTTCCGCCTCCGCACGGTGATGATGGTGACGAGCAGCCACGGTCTGAGGGCCTTGTCGCCCGAGATCTCCGAGGAGTTAGGAGTCTGCAGATCCTCGAAGAAACGGAGGGCGGCCTGGCCATCCTCCTGGTTCTGCTTCAGGAACTCCTGGCTCATGGGGTTCAGATGCCAGCGGCGTAAGTAAAAATAGGAGTGGAGGAGCCGGTGGCAAATCAAAGGAGCCAACACGCCAAACGTCACCACAGATAAGGTAAGGAGCTGAGTAATGGGACTAGAGAAACGGCACCACTTCCCATAGAGCCGCAGTCCTTGGAGGAGCATGGCTGCTGGATACAGGATGTAGCCCCCCTGTTCTCGTGCCCCAATTCATTCACTCCTCCGCTTCTGCTTGGAGTAGCGAGCCATCAGTGGTGCAACATGAGTGAGGCCCAACCAATGAAGCCAACCTACAGGGAAAGAAGGAAACATTTAAAAATATGCACAAATTCACCAGTATCAAAGGAAGAACTTCCAGACCTAACAATCTGTGACGAGCTCTTGGGGAGATGAATGCCATGCCACCGAAGCAGCAGCGGGAAAAGGTCCCTGGGCCTCATGCTCAGTGGGTCCCATACTGGCACAGCATAAGAAATAATAGGGTGACTTATGAAGGAGTCCAGGGGTCCATCCTGAGTCGCTGAGCATATTGGGGCTACTACATCACACACAATGGCCAGAGAGTCCCATGAGATTGCTGGGGACTCTGATCTTGTTAGTAGCATTATTATTATGGAAGCACGTAGAGGCCCCAACTGAGATTGGGACCCTACTGTATTGGGTGCCATACATACACCTGTGTCTGCCTCAAAGAGCTTGCAATCTAAGTAGATAACTCGGACTCGGTGGAAGAATGCATTATTAACCCTATTGTCTAGATGAGGAACTGAGGCACAGAGAAATTACATGACTTGGTCAAGGTCACACAGCGAGTGTGTGGCAGAGCCCAGAGCTAAACCCAAATCTCCAGAGTCCCAGCCCAGTGCCATAACCAGAAGAGCATCCTTCCGGTCCAGATAGAGACATGTACTTCTCTTCTGTAGCTCGCGATTTCACAAGTACATATGCCTGTTTATTCTTTGCTTCTCTGAGGTGCTGTGAGGCTTGATACATTTGTGGAGTTTGATGGCAGTAAATGAATGTCTGAGCCAGGCTCAGGCACAAAACCATGAATCCCCCCTCTCCATCTATTAAATAAAGCAATTCCGATCCCCTACTCCCAGGTTGCTCCCTCTTTCTGGACCATGTTAAAGAGGCAGATCAAGCCTCTCAAACTATGTCTACATTACAGACCTTATAGCGGCACAGCTGTACCCCGCTGCAGCTGCACCGGTGTAAGGTCTCCTGTGGAGCTGCTGTACACCAGGGGGAGAGAGCTCTCACATTGGCCTAATTAAACCATCCCAACGAGCGGCAACAGCTATGTCAGCAGGAGAGCATCTCCCGCCAACATAGTGCTGTGCACACTGTCACTTTTGTTGGCGAAACTTATGTCGGTCAGGGGACGTTTTTTCACACCCTGATCGGCAAAAGTTTTATTAACAGAAGTACTCGTATGGACAAAGACTCAGTATATTCAGGAGCAACTGGATGTATCTTCTGATTGAACAGTTAACTCAGATTCAGAATTAAGAGTTAATTAAACATTTGAATTCAAAATTGAACCAATCAACCCCCTCTAACTTCCTAAAAATTAGTATTTGCCATGTCCATCTACTCTGCCCCACTCTTCTGGGCTGCCACTAGTCCACTCCTAACAGTCTCAATGCACCTAGTTTACACAGTTTGTGTAACCTTTGGGTGGGCTATAGTTCACTTCATTGCCCTTCTCCAGTGCCTAAAAATACCCAACTCCCATAGAAAAGTAGCTGGAGACCCAGAGTTCAGTCTCTAAGGATTTTCAGCAAGGTTTGCACAGGGTCAACCTCCCCACATTCAAGTCCCAAAAGGAACTAAAGACAAAAAATTAAGTAAAATAACTTTATAAAATCTTATGATAAACCAAAAATTATCTAATTTTTACAGCATGACATGGCTATTTTACACTCCACAGACATTACCTTAACAGTTACACGTTTTGCTCACCTAAGTCTCAGTCTGCTGAGTCTAAACCAGTGGTTTCCAAACTGGGGTTCGTGAAATGTTACAGGGGGTTCCCGGGGGGAAATTCCCTAATGGCAGACAGAGCTCGGCGGGGGCCGGCGGCGCGGCGCACACTCGCCCCGCAGCCGCCTCCCTCTCCACTCCGGGCCTGGCCCCGCACCGGGCGCCTCAGCGGGGGGAGGGGCCGCCGCGGGGAGCTCTGCCTCGGGGTTACCTCAGGCCTCCCCACAATGCCCTGCGCGACGGGACCCCCAGACTCAGCAGCCTCCAAGCACGCACGAGCCCGCAGGAAGTAGCCATCTTAGAAACGACACAGAAAGACTGCCCCCCTCTCCCCACATCCGGAAGAAAGGCCCGGGGCGCGGCGGGAGAGGTAGGATTGTTTCCGGGAGCGCGCGTTGCCTCATGGGAAGTGTAGTCGCGTGGTTTCGGTCACGTGGGAAAGACGCGGCACCGCGGAGCGCTCTGGGGGATGTAGTTCGTGTCGAGCCTCCGGCGGCTGGGACGGACACGGCTCAGTTACCTGGGAGAGCTGCTCCTCTCGCTAGGGTGCAAAATGGCGCACGGCGCACAGGCCATCGGAGGGAAGGACCCGTGCAGGCTCACTGCTGCCGAATGGGTGGAGGCTTGGCAATGGGGCACAGGAGATGTAGGAAACATAAAAGGTCTGGAGAGCTCCCTGGTGAGGGGTGCAGGTTGTAGCCCCATAAGACCCCCAGTGATTTCTGAGCAGTGTACTCCAGTAAAGCCATACAGGCAAACAACTCCCAGCGAACTGTGATCTCCATGAGCTACCAGTGCACCTCTGAGGGTGGTAATAGTGTTGCCAAGTCGCCTCTTTTTATTACGAGTTTTGTGATTTTTTTAAAAAACGTTTTCCATAACGCCCAGCTCTTGATACAGGGATATGATTATGTGGCAATCTCAGCTTTCAGGAGGTTTTTTTTGTAAGTAAGTTTCTAGCCCTCATGAGTGTGGAGAAAAGCTGGAAAATGTGTCCCAGTACACCCTAAAGACTCAAAAAGAACCGAACACATTTGTTTTTTAATCTCATTATTTGTAGGGCTATCTCATTACTGGGGCCTGACTGGTGATTTTTGAATGGTTACAGTGACAATACTGAGGTGCTGTTACAGCTGCAAGCCTGAGATGGTTGTATCAGCCATGCTTTGGTTCATGGGTATACGTGTGCATGTGCTCACTCGCATCATTAAATCCCTTTGTTCAGCCTACTGACTCAGCAATGCATTAGGTTAACAAGTCCCTACTTGGGGTACCTAGAATACAGCCAGCAAGTAATGAGGATGGTGCATTACACATCACCACATTCTCCAGGACTGACTTTAGTCCCACCATTCCTTCTTGATTGTAGGGTGACTAGACAGCAAGTGTGAAAAATCGGGACACAGGGTGGGGGGTAATAGGAGCCTGTATAAGAAAAAGACCCAAAAATCAGGACTGTCCCTATAAAATTGGGACATCTGGTCACCCTACTGGGTTGGGCTGCTGAGCAACCATGAGTTATATAGGGTGACTGTGACCAAAAGCATCCCATAGTCACACCGTACACACTATTGTAATAATCTTTGTACAAAATATGCCTTGGGAGGTATCATTTGAAAACTAATAACTTGCTGGTCAATAATATCCTGGTGAAATGTGTGTAGCAGCATTATATGGGAAGTTATGAAATCCCCCTGTATGATGTTATTCGCACACATTCAAAACCACACAGTCCTGCCTAGGGAAAGGTTGTTTAACAGGTCTATCCTAAACAGAGGAATGTGTGTTCTACCTCAATTTACATATAAATAGTAAAGTGGGTCCTCAAGATAGCAGGGAGAGGAATTGACAGAAGCTGAAGCAAATTTGCATTTCTGCAAACAGGTGGGAAGAAAGGTACCTCCTTCACCACCCTACCCCATATTGCCTCCTATATTGTTTGAATAATCTTTGCTTTGAGGGGTAATCTTCAGAGGAATCCACTTCATGGGTTCACTACACTATAAAAGAAAGGCGCAGAGAACCCCAAGTGATCTCTCTCTTTCATCTAAGAAAACAAAGGCACCAATATCTTTGGGTCTTGGGGAGCAATCCTTACCCAGGAAAGGGTCAGTCACCATCTTTCTGGAAGACTGTGGGTGAGAGAGGCGATCTTGAACAAAGCCTTGCTAGATTACATTTTAGACTTGTAGATGTGTGTTTTCACTTTTATTTGCTTATAACCATTTCTAACTTTATCTCATACTTGAAGTCACTTAAAATCCTATCTTCTTTTGTTAATAAACCTGTTTTATCTTATTTTTTAAATCTAAACCAATCCAGTGCTGTGTTTAGACTGAACTGTTCGGTAACTCCAGTTAAAGTAGCAAACTGTTGAATATTGACTCTTTACAGGAGCAACAAACCTTTAATATTGGAAGTGTCCAGAAAAGTGCTGGACAGTTCAGAACACCTGATTTTGGAAAATTTGGGACTGGGAGTGTGTTGGGGGTCACCCTGCCAGTAGTAACCCAGGCTGGTGGAAGCCAGAGTGTGACTGGTGTGTTCCTAACAGGCTGCTGAAGTCATAGCTGCTGAACCAGGGCTGCAGCTGTATACAGACCCTCGGGGTGTGGCCTGCATGATGGCAGACTGTGAGAAGCTCAGGTTGGGAAGAACAACAGCAAAGCATTGTGAGGCATCCTGGGTCACAGGACAGGCTGTGATACAACCTCTCACTCATCTGGATTGAACCCCAGAATGTGACAGTGGCTACAAGTTTACAGAGCGTGCGCGTACTGGATCAGTATCTAAGAGGCAGCAGGACCTAGTGGATAGAGTCCAGCCTGGGAACTCAGGAGATAGGAGTTCTCTTTCTGGTGTTCCGACTAGCTTTGGACAAATCACTTAATGTCTCTGTGCTTCAGTTTCCTCAGTCTGTAAAATGGGGATAGCAATGTTTATTTCCTTTGTAAAGTGCTTTGAGATCGGTGTATGAAAAGTGCCACGTAAGAGTTAGGTGTTAGTCACACATCATTAACTCAGCTCTCAAAGTCCTGTCCCAATATGCACTAGGCTCAACATAAAATTGAAGAGAAGGATTCTCTGGACACAGTCTTTGGAGGTAGCTTTAACGATCTATGGCTATGACTCTCAAAGCTGGGCCTTGCAAGCAGAACCATGAGCTCACCTGAAGGCCCTCTGACCTCACATTGCAGGATCAAGGCCTAAGTCATTATCAGAAATGCACAGTTTCATTTTTAAAAAAAAATATGATTTTGATCTCATTGGCAGTTCACGGGCAATTATTTTGTCTGGTTTAGTTTGTGCACATAAAATTCAACAAGCAGTTGAAAGTTATGGCCAAGTTGTATATGTGCACTTGTGAGAGAGAATTAAACCTTCACACACAAGTAAAATTTATCAGATGCATATAATTTCACAGTTGCAGATGCTTTATTCACAGCCCATAGATTGAAAACAATATCTAGAATGTGTAATACAGGAGTCCAGTGTGCTCTCTCCAGCTGCAGAGTGTGGTTTTGGAGGGGGCATGTGCTTTAATTGCTGGTGAACAGACACAATTGATGGCATGGGGTGAAAAGTGATGCCTGCATTCCCATGTTTCTAGGGAACAAAGTAAAAAACCACCCTTTCAGGGGAAGAGAGTGATTTGGTAAATTATCAATAGCAGGAGGGGCTAAGTCTGTAAAACAGGTACCATTTTCTTGGATAAGATGAGGTGATTTTTCTCCCTACATTAGGGTGTGCAGTGGAGCCCATAGTTTGAACCCACATGATTTCCAGTTTCCTGTAAGGGGTTAGGATTTTTCCATTTTCAGTCCCCCTACAGGGACAGGGTGGTAGTGTATTCCCACATCTAGTACGTGTAGCTGGCAGTGAAAAGGGACTGTTTCGCAGCTGCATCGCTCTTCCCAGAGACAATATATTGTCCTTTGCATGCTAACCCGTTAATCTGAAAAAAACAAAAAGGAGGGAGAACAGTTATCCAGAGGAGAGAGTAAAAAAACCCAGGGAGAAATAAAGAACACAGGGAAATAGGCAGTCCTTCTGTGAAACAAACACAATTTACAAGGGGGATTTGGAGAATTTAGGAAACAGAGAAGATAAAGACGGTTATACTTCTAAGGCAGAATGGTAGTGATCAAAAGTTATTGTTATCTGATAGCTGTGTGTTGGCCTATATAAAATGAGGTAACCATCTCAGACAAATTTACCCATATTGTAAAAATGTCCACAGAAATTACCTTTAATTAGCATCCTAGTTGGCAGTCTCAGCAAAGAGACCGAAGATTAGTTGGGTAAGGACAATTAACCACCCACTTATGCTTACAGATGTGTCCAGAGTAGATCTGAGGACTATTACTGGGGCTTTGATGGGAAGCTTGCACTGCAGTTCCCAGTGTTAGACTTGTGTGCGGGGCTGTCAGCCAAGAACCAAACTCAAGAAAGAAACATCCCTGGATGAACATGAAACACAAGGATGGATCAAAGCAACAGGAATCTTTAGAACTTGGGGAACATGTCCCCATCTATCACACCATGTGTTGTACTGTATCTCTCTGAAGTAGGATGGTGGCTCTTTTAAAGACCTGGACTTAGAACTGGAAGGTTTTGAGTCGGCTCAGTCATGATGATGAAGTGAAGGTTCCATACCTGTGCCCGTTTGCAAAATGCCTCCTGCGTAGCCTTCTTGTTCTCAGGTTTGCCAGACCATGCAGCAAGTGCCGATGCCTGCAGAGCCCGTCCATACGAAAAGGTCAGCTTCCAGGGTTTGGGCAAAGGGCACTGGTTGATGGCATTGAGGTTGAGAGAAGCTTCCTCTTCACTTTGGCCTCCAGACAGGAAGCAGATTCCTCCAGGAGGGAAAATAAAAAAGAAAACTTAAAAGTTTAGAGACCACTGATTCACTCTGATGTCCTGAGATGAAGCAGAATCTTGTAGTGGAGGCAGCGGGAACATAAAGAATCACGTATCACAAATCACTGTTTTCCCAATGAGGGCATTTAGGTGAGACTGAAGAGAATTAGGTCAACTGTATATCCATAGATATTGTATCCTATCAGTCCTCAGTGAGATTGCATATGATGCCCAGTCAAACCTACCATTGGTGTCTGCTGTTCTGTCCATAACTGGAGATGCAACAAATTATCTTAAAATCTATCAACGCAACAACCACACAACCCAGCCCCCTGGGAACAGGACAGGTTATTAAATGGAAGCAAATGGAGACATATATCTTAGACTAAATAAGGGAGACATGGTGGTCTGACCCCTCCCCCCAAGGTCTTACTGCACCTCAGTACATGAGACTTGATGGTTTCAAATCACGATAGGTCCTACAAGCAACCCCAATTAGCGTTTGAGGCACTTGGATGGATGATCCTTGAATCTGCATGGAGAAGCAATGGATAGTAATGAATGAGTTACCAGGAACAGCGGCAGGAACAGTGCGATGGAGGGCAGTGACTGTTGCCATGGCTACCTCCTGAGGGGTGTACTTCTTGGGGCAGGAATGCCCAGCAGTCACCATATTGGGTTTCAGCAGTGTTCCCTCCAGGTAGACATGATGATCATTCAGGGCCTTATAGACAGCAGCCAGGACCTGGGAAACAATGAGAACAGGAGGATCATTCAATGCTTATTCAGGTTTGCTCAATGCTGGGCTTCACTCCCGTACTGATTCACCAGTGTGACCCAGGTCTCCAAACCTGCTGTAGGGGGACAACCTATTTCTGGGGTGAGAGCGGAATTCACTGTCCACGTTTTATCCAGGCTGGGCTTCAGACCCCCTTCCATCACTTTACCAACAAGCCCACCAAACCTGCTATGGAGAAGTGTTTGTCCCCTGGGATGATAGAGGAATTCACTCCCCATAGTCATGGAATTCTTGGCTTTAGCCCCTCAAACCTACCTTGCTTTGGAATGGGAAAGTTACAAAATATGGAATGGCAGTAGAAACCTGGATGATACCTCTTCTCTTAGAAGGGTGAGCCCTTCTCAGTGGGGAAACAGGGTGGCCTCATGGCTAGGGCACTATTCCCACCTCTGCCACTTACTTATTGTGTGACCTTGGGCAATTTGCTTAACCTTTCAGTGCCTCCTTCCCTCCCCAACCCTACCATCCATCTGTAAAATGGAGATAAGAAAGTGCTTTGAGACTTATGGATGCAAAGCTCTGTTTAAGAGCTAATATTATTATTATTATTATTATGCTGATTGATGACAATGGGACATGTCTGGTAGGTAAGAATCTTACCTTCTCTGTAACATACTGACAGCGCTGGAGGTCATGGTCTCCATCAGGTAGGATCTCCGGTTCTACAATGGGTACCAACCCATGCTAAGAATGGAAAAAGAGAAGTCAGTGGAGGTCTGGACAAGAGACTACCTTAGCAGGGATAACCTGAGAAAGGGGTAGTAAAGCAAGGAGAACTACCAGAAAAGAGAAGATACCAACAGACTCTCTCAGCATGAAGGACAAAGAGGCCTCCTCTCAAACACGTGGGAACTATTTCAAAAGAGAGTAGGAAAGGGCACAACTTATTCCCACACACAGGAAGGGAGGGAAATATTTCACACACACATTGAAGGTTTATACCTGCTGGCAGATGCTGGCATAGCGTGCCAGCGAGTTGGCATTCTCCTGGATGGCTAGAGTGGAAGGAGTTGTGTCTGTGATCTTCAGCACAGCACGCCACTTGCCAAAATCAACCCCATCCTTCTTATACTGGGCACAGCGCTCAGCGAGCCCATCTAGCCCTGCAGGTATTAAAGGAAAAGGAAGGTGCCTTATTTAAAGCCTCCAGGTTTATGTGGTCGGGGCTGAACTTTGTATCCTCTACACACAACCCTGCAGGGGTGGGTGTGGCCTGTGGCTCCTACCTTCTCCTGGAGACTGCTATTGTGTGGTCCTTGTGCAGACTAACCAGGGGGCATGCAAAATGTCTTCACTCTGTGCATGCCCAGTGCAGTAGCTGCTCACAGTATGGCCCTCAGGGAATGGGGTTCCTTAAATTGACAGAGCTAGGCTGGTAACTAGGGAAACCCTGGGTATAATCTGTGGTTAGCAAAGCCTCTGGGACAGTAATAATTCAGGACCCAGAATGTTAGAAACAGGAACTGCTGCACAAGGTCAGAGGATTAGTACATCAAATCTGATATCCTGATTCTGACTGTGTAAAGCCTGATACCTCAGGGGAAAACGACCACTACTCCCATCTAATTCTACCCCCCAAAATAGACATGAGCAACCATATAATGTTATCTTGTGGGGGGTGAGGGAATAAATCCTTTCTGATCCCAGCTGGTGATCAGTTTTATGCCTTGAAGCAAGACAAAGAGCTCTTGTAACTTACTACCTTTCTGCCTACTTATTACCTTGCAGCCACTGGTGCTGCTGGCAGTGTTCATCAAGCCCAAAGGGATGTTTCTGAGCAGGGGGAGGCAGCTCTCTGCATGCTGACTGGTATCTGGAGGGCTGTGGTGGAGGAGGAGTGCATTATGCCTAAGTGTCTAATTGTGGAGCAAGGGGTGCCAATGAGCACCTGTCCCCCCACCCACCCTCCCGCGCCTTTGGAGGTACTATTTTGCTCCTGCCTTCTGCAAGCACAATGCTTCCAGCTGCCGCTACTTCTGTAGTGCACCTGCTTTTCCCTACCCCACATGGCTTTCACTTTAAGAACCATCGCTGAGCCCTAAATACGCCAGTCATTTAAATCTCTCCTTGTCAGGAAATGCAACCCCATTCTCGATGGCTTAGAGGAAATGTCTCACCTTGAATGGTGGTTTCCCCATTTGTTCCTGCCAGCGGGGCTGTTCCTTTATCTAGCTACAGAGGTACAAGGAAAGGAAGATGTGTTAACAATTAACAGATCAGTATAATTTCTGCCACTGTAACCCAGAGCTAGTACAGACTCCTCAGCCTTCACCAGCAGGAGTCACTGTAACAAATGGTGCAGGAGCTCGGTGGGCAGAGTCATTGGAAAAGACAAAAAACAAGTGCTGGAGAATGGGGAAATTGCAGGAGAGACCAGTGCATGACAATGAACAAACAGAGCATTGGGAGTGAGAAGCAGAATTGTTGGTGGGATAACCCAAGAACTTTAGGAGTTGGGGAGAATCACTGGAGAGGATGGAATCAAGAGTCTTGAGGACAAGAAGATGGAAGGATGAAGCAAGAGCTCTAGGGGTTGGGGGGATCTGCTGGATAAAACAGGTCAGGATCAGTGGCTGTAGATGTGCCTTGGCTAAGAGTACAGGAGCACTGGCTGCAGGGGTAATTCAGAGAATGGTGCCAGAATGACAAAAGAGCATTGCTTATCAGTGAGATCCCTGCCTGGGCACAGTTCACACTGGGAAGGGCTCTGGGGCTACTGTGCCAGCAGGGCCCTTGGAGATAGTCACCTTTATTCCCACCACAATGTCTTTGTCTTTGATGACATCTGGGAATGGCTTTCCACTACTGTCCTTCTGATAGAGGGTCTCGTGGAAAAAGATCACACCCCCAATGCTCTGATTGATGGAGGCATCCGAAGAGAAGAGGATCTCTCGGAAGGCACGGCGATTTTCCTCTGTGTTCTCCACCTTGATCCTCTGCAGTCTGTTCCCCATAGTACCTAGCAAGAGGGGCCAAAGGTCAGAGAACACGAAATTGAGCATGATTGTCCTTTCACTTATCTTGTATAGTTGCAAGGATGGAGTAACTGAGAATTAGGCCTTCCGTGTCTGTGAAGACCTGGGCTTCTCTCCTCAGCCCATGCCCTCATAGTTCTGTCTATGGACCCCAACCCTGCCCTGATGGACCGCTCGCTCCTGAAGAAAGATGGGGATTCATTTACTCCTGCCTGGTATCTCAAATTATTTCAAAAGCAAAAATGGCTTGAAGGACACTAAGAAATATCAGTAACTGTTCAACTCACCCACAGACTCATCCGCAGCCAGGATCCCCTTCCCTGGAGCCACAATCCGCTGAGCTATGGCAAACAGGGCCTTCTTCTGCTCCGGAGTCAGCGCTGGAAACTGGTGGGTCATGATGGCTATTCTGGAGGAGACACATAGAGACAGCCATTGTTCCAAGCTGAGTTATGCTGTGGATAGTGTTTGTAAAATCACATTGGTAGGATACAGACACAACAATCTCATGTCTCTCCTTCTGGTGGGAGTGAGGTTCTCTATATTCTTACAGACATCTAGCTAGCTAGGTACTTATATGACCCCACCACTCCCACCCCTCCTTTAGCATAGTATCCGAATGCCTCACAATCTATCCCTGGTGGGTTAGGGAAGTGCCATTATCCTCATTTACAGATGGGGACGTGAGACACAGAGAGGCTAAGTGACTTGCCCCGAGTCACACAGAATGTCTGTGGCAGCACTAGGCTCCAGTACATTAACCATTAGAGCATCCTTCCTTTCCGATCTTGGAACGAGAATCCACATTAGTGTGCACTGAAATCCAGTTCGGGCTCTTCTTCTCTCCCAGAGGTTGCCGTGTAAATGCCATTCCACGTGGGTGCAAAAAATACCAGTTCAGTCTCCTTTGCCCCCAGAGGTGCGAACAATGGTCCATTCCAGCAGGGGCTGGAAATGCAGCTCAGGTTCTTCTCCTTTGCAGTTTGTCTTCACATGACAGCAGGGTAGACTGCAGCAAATACTGCTAAACGTCCTCACCGAGCCGCCTTGGGGAAAGGAATCCAAGTGAGGATTTTTGTATATAACTGGATGTGCTCAGAGCCCAAAGGCAGTTAGGTAAATAGGCTTGGAAGGATTAGATTTTTTTTATTTGTAAATGTCAATTTCACTGGACACACAGAAATTGACAAAAAAATATTTCCATCCATAATAATCAACATTTACAAATCAGCAAAGCAAGAAAAATGCTGCGTGAGAGCTTCAGAGTTTGATTTAAGGATACTTACTTTGCATATTTTGACATGTGATATTGACAATTCATGTTAACAGCTATAAAGCTTTAAGTTTTTGAATCTCAACATCTACTGTCATTAAATGATTATTGACTGACATCTCCCCTTCATAATTTCCCACAACTGAAAATTTAAATTGAAAAAATACTTTTTTACAAAATATTGATATTATATCTCAAAATTAGAAGAAGAAAAAAAGAATTCTGCCATGCTTGTAGTTAAATCATTAAAATCTGGGACAAAGTAACACACATTAATTGCTGACTCACAAAGTTCTTTGCCAAGCAGATTAGATACTTTGCTCCTAAATAGAGTTCTCTCTTATCTCCCACATGGTACACTGTCTGCTAACAAACCCCTCCTCCTCTTCCTTCGCCTGCCTTGTCAGTATTTGTTTGTATGGCTCAATGCTTTCTCACCCCTTCTTTCCTGCTGTGTGTCTCGAATTTGTATGCCTGGGGCTCCTCTCAGAACTGCTCTGTTTCCAAGGAAGCAAATCAAATGTGAGATGAATTAATCCTACTCTATACAAGATCTTGGACTGCAAATGGTTCCTAATCCATTCCTATTTTATCAGGCTGTGGCTAAGATTCACCAGCTGAAAATCCCACGTG
Source organism: Macrochelys suwanniensis (assembly GCA_033296515.1). Taxonomy (NCBI): domain Eukaryota; kingdom Metazoa; phylum Chordata; order Testudines; family Chelydridae; genus Macrochelys; species Macrochelys suwanniensis. The sequence goes on along the minus strand of CM065780.1, from coordinate 12,509,170 downwards.
AGTGAGAGTCAGATTCTGTCTTGTGCTGAGGGAGGTGTATGATCTTATTAAGGTTTCAATAAGAAAGGAGAACAAACGGACACAAACACACACAGACTATTGATCCAGGATGAGGATTATGTGTTCACATTCGCTTCTTCCAGGTGTTCTTTGTCAAAAAATTAAGCCAAAATAGTTAGCAATTGCATCAAATGGGGCTTATTAAATTTAGAAGATAGATGAGAGAGAGAGAGAGAGATCACTGCAGAAAAAAAGAAAAACTAAGAATGACTGTGTTTTCTTATTTGATTAGCGATGACATAGTTTTACAAGCTGTTCCTGACAAAGCAAAATCCACACATTTACAGAAAAGATACATATTCTCTCTCTCCTTCCGCCTCCCCCATTCAGTTCAGAACTGAATCAGTAGTTTATCATCACTCACTGTTTGAGGATAGTGTCTCCTTCTCTGCTAAAAGTTCCTGCTGAGGTAGCTGCAGCCAAATAGGTCCAATCTCCCAACTCCCAAACTTTTTATAAAGTTCTCAGCAATATTTGTTTTCCTCCTTTTTTCTCCCTCCTCTTCAGGCTGTTTGAGGTGGTGTCACTATGCAGCACCTCTGATTGGCTGAGGAACCATAAACCTGCCCAGCCAATCATATTTATTCTCTCTCTCTCATATACAGGCATGGAAGAATTCTAGTTTTGTTTCTTTCCAAGTGAGAATGACAAATTCCATAAAGATTCTTTTGACAGATCAGTTCAACAGCTTCCTCATCCCTTTCAAGCCATAGTACAAATGATTGCAAGACCTACACTGGAACATGCTTACAGTGAACCTGGCTAGAGCTTGAATTTTAGGGCCAGATCCTCAGCTGGTGTCAATCAGCATAGCTCCATGGAGTTCCAACCCTTTGATTTGGTCCCTTGGGGCCGGGGAGCATATGTTCCCTAGTATTTTGGATATGGCCTTGCAAAGTGATGAAGCTCAGTATGTCATCTTAGTAACAGTCAGTCTCTGGTAATAGTGCAGTAGAATAAAAGTCACAAATTGCTTCAGTGCATTGCAGTGTGCAAATTAGAATTCTGTTTGTGGGATGAAATTCACCCTAGGAGGACAGGCGAGCACAAGACCTATTCAACACTTAAACCCTCAAATTAGGCTTATGTGGTGCGTACTACTCACTGTGAAAAACAAATGAATTCTCTGTACATGCCTTCCAGGACATCTATGTTCATACTGCTCTCAAATCACAATAGACAAGGCTGATTTTTTTCTTAGGCCTTTCATATTCCAGGTAGCCCACCACAGTGGGTTGGACACTTGCAGTACAGGGACTGCGTTAAGCCAACGTCATACTCTTAGCAAAGGCACACACGGTAGCCTTGGACATTAGAGCTTGTTTCAACTGAGCAATGCAATGTTTGCTCAGACACTGACGTTCTCTCTCTGTTTTTTATGGCATGTGTCATAACCTTCAGGTAAGCAGCAGCTGTCAGACACTTGTTGAAGGAATTGTGGCTTCTCATCAAAGGTGGGAACCTTCACGAGGCCAGCACCCTCCCACACTGAGCCCATCCACCCTTATGGTGTGAGACTTGGACCATGGCAAATGCACAAAAAATTAGAGCTAATACAAGGCCAAACCCTCAGCTGCTGTGAATAAACATATCTCCATTGTCGATTGAAAGTCGTTGGCGTTATAGTGATTCGCCCTAGCTGAGAATGTGGCCCATTATTTCTTCCTTTCACTCTCTACTTCCTTCCTGATACGCCTGTTTGCAGAATACCACGGATGTATAGCCATTGTGGTGAGTATCTATGGCCAGAAAACCCTAACTGCCTTGTGGTATTGATTTCATTATTTGATACATCTCTTACCTGGGGGATGGACTCAGTGATCTAATGAACTGTTCTTCACCTCTAACTGCTGTGATCCTATATAGTAACAACCAATATTTATCATGACAAACCCTATTAAAGTGATCTGGTGGGGGTAAGCGGGACAGTGGTAGTTACAATACCAACATGCTCCTTTCAAATTTGTCCTGCTCCTTTGAATCCCCAAGAGAACATCAAGCTTGGAACCTTGTCTCTCCTGATCCTTTTGAAAGTCCATCTAGCCCAGTATCCTGTCTTCCGACAGTGGCCAATGCCAGGTGCCCCAGAGAGAATGAACAGAACAGGTAATCACCAAGTGATCCATCCCCTGTTGCCCATTCCCAGCTTCTGGCAAATAGACTTTTAAGTCCAGAAGGGACCATCATGATTGCAAGCCACAGAACCTCACCCACCCACTCCTATAATAGACCTGTAACCTCTGGCTGAGTTACTGACGTCCTCCAATCTTGATTTAAAGACTTCAAGTTACAGAGAATCTACCATTTATTCAAGTTCAAACCAGCAAGTGACATGTACTCCATGCTGGAGCAAAGAACCTCCAAGATCTCTCTCAATTTGACCTGGGGGAAAATTCCTTCCCAACCTCAAATACTGATTGAGGCCTTTACATCCTACCCTAATGTAAGTATTTAAATAAAGAAAACTGTGCCCTAACCTTGGGGGAAAGGAACGTGATGGCTGAAGTTCCCTCACGCCATTTCACAATCTGCCACCACATCAGAAATGGACAAGGTTAGATTAAAACCCAGACTGCACCTTAGAGCCTGTCCCTAGCCTTGGCAACACTTGTATGCCTGGTTATGCCCATAATGTGACCCAAACGGAACTGGAAATATACTGATTGGTGGAAGTGTGTGTGAGTGTGTATGTGTGCACGTGGAAAGACAGGACTGACAGAGCGCAGAGAGGGTGCTCTGTGCATGGTGGGGTTAAAGTGTGATCTGATGTAGATTAGTATTCATGCGTGACTGTTTACCTTTCATCTCTCCTCTCAGGTTACAGAGAGCTGCCATCTGGCTGTTTTCTGTGCCTTAGGGTCTTGCTCAACCATCTCAAAGTCCAGCTGGTTTGTTGCTATCTAATCAGGGAAGTTGTTTGTTAAAGTGGTCTGTTTCCCCACTCCACCCCACAATCTTCATCTCAGAAACACTGGCCTTTAATCAGCATAATGAGAAATCTTCTGCAGTCCTGGCTCCACAGCAATCAGTGCAGCCTCCTGGCAATCTTGTCAGGGAGCTAGACAGGTGGGGTGGATCTGCCTCCTGTCAGCATGAGCACCAGCAGGCACTGTGGATCCCAGATCCTTATCTACAGAGGGAATGGGTTTCCTGCACCATCGCTGCACAGTACACTCCTCTCTGCATCTGGCCAGCTCCATCAGCATGTGCAGAAGGGGAGAGGCCCTCAGCCTGGCCTCTGCCCCACCTGCTTGTGGATTACTTACACCCAAAGAGGCACTAGGAGGGACTGCAGTTGCCCCGTGCCCTCCATGGAAGGCGCAAGGGGGAAGGCTCTTGGAGTCTGCACTGGGCCGACACAAAATGGCCTCCAGTGTTGCCAATACCCACTAATACAGAGTTTCCCATTAGCAGACACTCCCCTCCCACATATATGCACAGACTCCCTGACTCCAGCTCTCTTCAACAGCCACCTATACACACACACACCTCCTTCACAAACTGTCCCCTGCCCCAGTCCTTTTATCCCTTTACTGACAATCACAAAACACACCCTCTCATATGCCCACAGTCACACACTCCCCTTTCCTCATATATGCGCAATTTTACCCTCCCTATACACAACCACAAACTCTTGCCACATACAGCGAGCAGGAGGTTGTTTGGTTTTAGTGTTCTTGGCTCCATAGGGGACCCCAGCTGAAGCAATGGGGAAGAACATGGACTTTGTGTTTCAGATCCTCTCTCCAAGGTGAAAGGAGAGCTGGAGTGGGGGGAGATTTGGGAAAGAGACGTGTTACCCACAAAGGAGAAGACCTGGACCTCTTGTAAAGGTCTCTTCATGTTTTCATTTGAGGAGATGAACATCGGGGTAAGATATGGAGAAGGTTGGGAGAAACAGGGGCTATTCTCCAGCTCTGTATTTCGTCCTAGGTCAGCTTGTGCCTGATGCACTCACCCTGGCTAGCATTTCCAGTGCCTTGAGGCTGGGACATATGTGACCACAGGAGCGGCATTGACTAGTGTGGAGGGAATTGAGACAGGGCCATTGTAGGTGAGGAAGGATGAGTGGGAATGGCGGGTGGCACACAGGGCAGCTAAAAAGACAAAGAAGATCTCAAACATCTGCTGATACAGCCAAATTGTCTCCGGTCTGTGATACCAGAGACTGGTTTGTTGGACACTGCTGTAGGAGGCACATTCACGGGCAAATGGCCAGAATGTGTGTGTGGGGGGGGGTGTCTCCCCCCAAAAATGATTAAGGATAGTAGCCAATACTCCCCTTCCCTGGAAACCTCCACCCTCCTTTCAATTCTTCATTATAACATAAATAATGTAGCTATAGGTTTAAGTAATAACTTCTTTTTAAAGTTCCTTTCCCTCCACTAGGTGGCGCTGGTAGTTCTGAGCACAGTTGCAACTGGCATGAGATCTGGAGTCACACCTGGTATGTCTGTCCAAGGACAAGGCTCCCTTGGCTCCCAGTCTTACCATAAAGGCATTTCTCGGTGGGTCACAGTAGCCTAGGGCTGTCATTTGGCCTGAGGCTGGAAAACATCCCCACGTGCCTGACCAGATTGGGCTCCACCACGTAGGCCCTCTCACCCTTGGTGCGCAACAGCGAGTAGAGTGCAGTGTCCTTGGCAAAGCCCGGACGGCAATGCAGCTCCTGAAGGTAACCTAAGACACGGCGGGCGGAAGAGGCGGAGAACAGCATGGCAGGCGTGCAGCACTCGGTGACCGGCACCACGTTGTAGAGCACAGGGGCCAGCCGGCGCAGCTCCAGCAGGTAGTGGCGCCCCACCAGCTCTGCTAGTGCCATGCTGTACAAGGCAAAGAACAGGACAATGGGCCAGGTGAGGCCTGGGCGGCCAAACACCCAGGAGTACACAAAGCTCAGCAGGGGGCCCAGAAACATGCCCAGGCCGAGCCACTCCAGGATCCTCATGGGCTCTGGGTTGATATAGTGCTGAAGCCGCTCGGGATGGTACAGCTTCAGGTAGAGGGCATCTCTGAGGTGTGGCTTTGAGAGCCGTGTCAGAAGCAGGTGCTGCAGGACAGGGAATATCTCCTCTTCAGGAACAGCATCGTCTTCCACCAGAAGGACGTGCTCTGGGCTGTAGGCCAAAAGCGACTGCTCCAGGCAGAAGGCATAGTCCCGCTTCTCCTTCTCAAACTGGTTCACTGAGGCATCGGGGTCCTCCCAGTTTTTGTAGCGGCTGACCATTGCAAAGAAGGTACCCAACAGTCTGGCGTCCTGGTGGCTGCCCGGGTCCTGCTCCACGTTACAGAGAAAGATCTGGCAGCGAGGGCCACACTGCTGGAGGAGGCGGTGGAAGCGGGAAGCCACCTGCAGGACATAGTGGAACTCGTTCCGCCTCCGCACGGTGATGATGGTGACGAGCAGCCACGGTCTGAGGGCCTTGTCGCCCGAGATCTCCGAGGAGTTAGGAGTCTGGAGATCCTCGAAGAAACGGAGGGCGGCCTGGCCATCCTCCTGGTTCTGCTTCAGGAACTCCTGGCTCATGGGGTTCAGATGCCAGCGGCGTAAGTAAAAATAGGAGTGGAGGAGCCGGTGGCAAATCAAAGGAGCCAACACGCCAAACGTCACCACAGATAAGGTAAGGAGCTGAGTAATGGGACTGGAGAAACGGCACCACTTCCCATAGAGCCGCAGTCCTTGGAGGAGCATGGCTGCTGGATACAGGATGTAGCCCCCCTGTTCTCATGCCCCAATTCATTCACTCCTCCGCTTCTGCTCGGAGTAGCGAGCCATCAGTGGTGCAACATGAGTGAGGCCCAACCAATGAAGCCAACCTACAGGGAAAGAAGGAAACATTTAAAAATATGCACAAATTCACCAGTATCAAAGGAAGAACTTCCAGACCTAACAATCTGTGACGAGCTCTTGGGGAGATGAATGCCATGCCACCGAAGCAGCAGCGGGAAAAGGTCCCTGGGCCTCATGCTCAGTGGGTCCCATACTGGCACAGCATAAGAAATAATAGGGTGACTTATGAAGGAGTCCAGGGGTCCATCCTGAGTCGCTGAGCATATTGGGGCTACTACATCACACACAATGGCCAGAGAGTCCCATGAGATTGCTGGGGACTCTGATCTTGTTAGTAGCATTATTATTATGGAAGCACGTAGAGGCCCCAACTGAGATTGGGACCCTACTGTATTGGGTGCCATACATACACCTGTGTCTGCCTCAAAGAGCTTGCAATCTAAGTAGATAACTCGGACTCGGTGGAAGAATGCATTATTAACCCTATTGTCTAGATGAGGAACTGAGGCACAGAGAAATTACATGACTTGGTCAAGGTCACACAGCGAGTGTGTGGCAGAGCCCAGAGCTAAACCCAAATCTCCAGAGTCCCAGCCCAGTGCCATAACCAGAAGAGCATCCTTCCGGTCCAGATAGAGACATGTACTTCTCTTCTGTAGCTCGCGATTTCACAAGTACATATGCCTGTTTATTCTTTGCTTCTCTGAGGTGCTGTGAGGCTTGATACATTTGTGGAGTTTGATGGCAGTAAATGAATGTCTGAGCCAGGCTCAGGCACAAAACCATGAATCCCCCCTCTCCATCTATTAAATAAAGCAATTCCGATCCCCTACTCCCAGGTTGCTCCCTCTTTCTGGACCATGTTAAAGAGGCAGATCAAGCCTCTCAAACTATGTCTACATTACAGACCTTATAGCGGCACAGCTGTACCCCGCTGCAGCTGCACCGGTGTAAGGTCTCCCGTGGAGCTGCTGTACACCAGGGGGAGAGAGCTCTCACATTGGCCTAATTAAACCATCCCAATGAGCGGCAACAGCTATGTCAGGAGGCGAGCATCTCCCGCCAACATAGTGCTGTGCACACTGTCACTTTTGTTGGCGAAACTTATGTCGGTCAGGGGACGTTTTTTCACACCCTGATCGGCAAAAGTTTTATTAACAGAAGTACTCGTATGGACAAAGACTCAGTATATTCAGGAGCAACTGGATGTATCTTCTGATTGAACAGTTAACTCAGATTCAGAATTAAGAGTTAATTAAACATTTGAATTCAAAATTGAACCAATCAACCCCCTCTAACTTCCTAAAAATTAGTATTTGCCATGTCCATCTACTCTGCCCCACTCTTCTGGGCTGCCACTAGTCCACTCCTAACAGTCTCAATGCACCTAGTTTACACAGTTTGTGTAACCTTTGGGTGGGCTATAGTTCACTTCATTGCCCTTCTCCAGTGCCTAAAAATATCCAACTCCCATAGAAAAGTAGCTGGAGACCCAGAGTTCAGTCTCTAAGGATTTTCAGCAAGGTTTGCACAGGGTCAACCTCCCCACATTCAAGTCCCAAAAGGAACTAAAGAAATGAATTTAAATAAATAACTTCATAAAATCTTATGAACAAACAAGAAACAAAAAATTATCTAATTTTTACAGCATGATATGGCTATTTTATAATCCACAGACATTACCTTTACAGTTACACATAAACATAAATAAAGAAAACAAATTAAAATCTGAACAGTTCAATCCCCACAGAAACACAGTGAGAAGAAACTGGAAGTTCTTCTTTGAGTGATTGCTCATATGTATTCCAATTAGGTGTGCGCGTGCCGCGTGCACGATCGTCGGAAGATTTTTACCCTTGCAACACTCGGTGGGCCGGCTGGCGCCCCCTCGAGTGGCGCCGTTGCGGCACCTGATATATGCCTCAGCCGGCCCAGCGCCCTCTCAGTTCCTTCTTACCGCCCGTGACGGTCGTTAGAACAGTGGAGCGCAGCGTAGCTGTTCTCCACCTCCCTAGCTTAGTTAGCACTCGTTTACCATTGTTAATAGTTTTAAGTACTTTTAAGTAGTTGTTAATAGTTTTTTGATAGTTTTGTTTGAAGTTAGTGTAAATAGTAGTGGGAGATAAGGGGTTTTTCCCGTCTCCCTCCCGGTACCCAACCGATACCTGGCTCTCCAGGAGTCAAGCCGTGCTCGGCCTGCTTGAAGCCGACACGGGGGACCCCCACGATTCCTGCCTGAAGTGCCTCGGGGAGTCCCATCTTCCAGATAAGTGCCGTATCTGCAAGGCTTTCAAGCCTCGGACCAAGCAGGAGCGGGACTTTCACTTGAAGCAGCTCCTGTTAGAAGCGGCACTCAGCCCGATGCCGGCCCCGCTCCGCAACCCGGTACCGACTTCGGCGGCAAGTACAGTGTCAGCGGCCCCGGAGCGCCCGAGTTCGAGTGAAGAGCCCCGGCACCGCCCTACTCAGGCCGCGATTCCTCAGAGGCACCGGTCGATGTCTCCGACGTTGAGAAAGCAGGGCCCGGCGCAGGCACCACCTCCGGTGCCGCAACAGCCACAGCCGATTCAGGACCGCCCAGCCAATTCTTCCGGCCCGGCGCCAGCCCCGACGACTCCGGTACCGCAAGGTCTGTTGAGCTCGGTGGCCCTGGTGATGCCGGCACCGGCCCTGTCGACTCCAGTACCACGGAGACCGTTGAGCTCGGGGCCGCCAGCTGAGACTCCGGGACCGACGAGTCCGGTACCGCAAGGGCCGTTGAGCTCGGTGCCCCTACCTAAGTCTCCTGCACCTACGACTCCGGTACTGCAAGGTCCGTTGAGCTTGGTGCCCGTGATGATGCCGGCACCGGCCCCGTCAACTCCGGTACCACAGAGACCGTTGAGCTCGGGGCCGCCAGCTAAGACTCCGGTACCGACGACTCCAGTACTGCAAGGTCCGTTGAGCTCGGGGACCGCCAGCTCCCCGGTGCACACCAAGGTAGAGCTTACGCTGCCGTCCACTCCGGACATCTTCTCGGCAGCAAGAGACCTGATCGCGATGACCGATCCGGCACCGCATCAATCTCTGGCACCGACGATGAAAGTCGTCCCGTCCCAAGGCAAGCCCGACAGGCTATGTCCGGTGCTGCATGTGGAGATCGGCCAACATCTGTCCAGATCTCCCCCTAGATGCCGCTCGCAGTCCCGGCACCGATCACCTTCTCGGCGCCGGTCGCACTCCAAGTCGACCTCCAGACACGGTCGACGATATTACGATTCCCGGTACTGCTCCCGGTCCCACGGCCGGTCGCAGCGCACATCTCCGGACGATCGACCTCGCTACCACTCGCCAAGGCGTACGCGATCCAGTTCAGGTTCCCGGTACCGAGACAGCCATCAGTACCGATCCAGGTCCCGGTACCGATCCAGGTCCCAGCACCGATCCCCGTCGCCACAGCACAACACAGCTCCGCGGACCGGCCCACAAGGCCACTCTGCTCCGCCTTGGCCCTCCCGCTCGACCTCTCGGTCCTCCAGGGCTGGCAATAGCTACTATATGGACCAGAGCCACGTGATAGAGGGCCCTAGCCGTTGGCAAGACGATATGCAGATCCTGGCCCAGGGATCACAACAGTGGCCTTTCTGGACACCAGTGGTGTTCCACCAGTCCCAGGGGGCCCCCTCCAGAGCTTCCCATTCGGCTCATTTGGAGTCCCGGGCACCGGAGGTAACAGTGTCCCGCCCTCCCCCAGAGACCCCAGTACCAACGGTCCACCCATCGGCCGAGGCTCCAGACCCTGAGGCCATGGAATTGGAGGCAGTAGAGCTCCCACAACAGGACCTGCCCCAGGACTCTCTAGTCCAGGGATTGTTGTCCCCCTCCTCCCCGGATGGGGCAGTGGAAGGAGTATCGTGCTCCGGCCCGCCTCCTATTGATCTCCGGGACCACCAAGACCCACTTCGCAGATTGGCTCTCATTATGAACCTCCAGGTGGAAGAGGTGGTGGAGCTCGAGAACCCGGTAGTGGACACCTTGACAGCTGGTGCCCCCACCCAGGTAGCCCTACCATTTGTGCGGGCGATATACACCAACGCCACTCCAATTTGGCAATCTCCGGCTTCAAGACCCCCCACTGCCAGGGGGGTGGAGAGAAAATACATGGCGCCCCCGAAAGACTTCGAGTACCTGTACACTCACCCCCAACCGTGCTCCCTGGTCATTCAATCTGTGAACGAGAGGGAAAGGCATAACCAACAGGCCCCTCCGCTGGCTCTGTTCGGTAGAGAGATCTACTCTGGGGGCAGCCTTCAGCTCAGAGCGGCTAACCAGCAAGCCCTCCTGAGTCGCTACAATTACAGCACCTGGAACTCGATGCAAAAATTCAAAGAATTTGTGCCCCAGGAGTCCAGGCAAGAGTACTCCGCCCTAGTAGAGGAGGGCAGAGAGGTGGCCAGAATATCATTACAGGCCTCCTTCGACATGGCTCTCTCAGCGGCCAGAACACTGGCTTCAGGAATTGCCATATGGCGTCTCTCCTGGCGTCAGTCTTCCACCCTCCCCCTGGAGGTGCAGTATACTATTCAGGAGTTGCCCTTTAATGGGCAGGGCCTGTTTTCCGAGAAAACGGACTCGAGGCTGCAGCCCCTAAGTGACGGTCGCACCATATGAACACTGGGGATGCATACCCCCATCACGCAGAGCTGGCCGTTCCAGCCCTTCGCATGGTGCCCCTACACCACACCCAGGCTTCTCAGGAAGGCGAGGCCGGGGTGGTAGGAGGATGCAGTCGGGTCATCACACGGGCCAGAACCAGGGCCCCCCCAAACCATTGGCAGGGCCCGAGCAAGCTTTTGAAGCCACGCCCGAGGACAGAGCACCAGTCTCCATACAAGACCTGCCCCCTCCCTTCAGAGACCACCTTTCTCATCTCAAGGACCCGTCTCACGGGCAACTCCTGATTCAGGACGTGCAAATGCTCCTCTCTATAGGGGCAATAGAGGAGGTTCCAAGGGAGTTCAGGGGCGAAGGATTCTGTTCCCACTAATTCCTGATCCCCATATCAAAAAGGGGGGTACTACATCCTATCCCGGACTTTTGCGGACTCAACAAATTTATGGTAAAGTTGAAGTTCCTCATGGTTTCCCTGGGTTCTATGATCCCTTCCCTGGATCCTGGCGACTGGTACGCTGCCCTCGATATGAAGGACGCCATAGGCTCGAATGGGGTCCCCATGAGCCTGGTTATCACAAGGTTGATGTCCCAAGTAGGGACCGGGTGGCAAACTACAGGATACAATCGCTCTAACCTCTTGAGGAACCTGCTAACCATGGGGTTGGAAAAGATCGAGCGTCCATCCTTGCCAGGGTGAAAGGCCGAGATCGCCGCCAGGTAGACTTTCAATGAGGAAAGCGCTAGACCCCGCTCCTTGAGAGACAGGAGGTAGACCAGAATGGTATGCACCAGCGCCTGCAAAGGGTTGATACCCCGAGGGCCGCACCAGGAGGAAAAACGTTTCCACTTGGCCGAGTAGGTGAACCTGGTAGAGGGATTCCTGCTACTTAACAAAACTTGTTGACCTGGGCTGGAACACCCGGCCTTCCTTCCCAAGGTAGTGTCGGCCTTTCATATTAACCAGCACTTTTTTCTGCTGGTCTTCTACCCAAAGCCGCACCCATCTCCAAGGGAGCAACAACTTCACTCCCTGGACGTCCGTAGGGCCCTCACCTTCTACTTTGAGCGGACGAAGGCCTTTCAGAAAACAACCCAACTTTTCCTTGCTGTGGCAGACTGGATGAAGGCCCTCCTGGTCTCCTCCCAGCGCATCTTGTCCTGGATCACGTCGTGCATCCGGGTGTTTTATGACTTGGCTGGTGTTCCCACCACGCACCTTACTGCCCACTCCACCCGAGCTCAAGCCTCGTCCTCCGCCTTCCTGGCACATATACCTACACAGGAGATATGTAGGGCAGCAACCTGGTCATCGGTGCACACCTTTGCCACTCACTATGCCATAGTCCAGCATTCCAGAGAGGACGCTGCATTTGGTTCAGCAGTCCTGCATTCTGCGGTATCTCACTCCGACCCCACCTCCTAAAGGCAAGGCTTGGGAGTCACCTAATTGGAATACATATGAGCAATCACTCGAAGAAGAAAAGACGGTTACTCACCGTAGTAACTGTTGTTCTTCGAGATGTGTTGCTCATATCTATTCCAAACCCGCCCTCCATCCCCACTGTCGGAATAGCCAGCAAGAAGGAACTGAGAGGGCGCTGGGCCGGCTGAGGTATATATCAGGTGCCGCAACGGCGCCACTCCAGGGGGCGCCAGCCGGCCCACTGAGTGTTGCTAGGGTAAAGATCTTCCGACGATCGTGCACGCAGCGCGCGCACACCTAATTGGAATAGATATGAGCAACACATCTCGAAGAACAACAGTTACTACGGTGAGTAACCGTCTTTTCCCAAAAGCTTAGGTTTTGTTCACCTAAGTCTCAGTTAGAATCTTAGATCACCAAATCTATGCAGTCTGCCGAGTCTAAAACAGTGGTTCCCAAACTGACGTTCGTGAACCCCTGGGGGTTTGCGAAATGTTACAGGGGGGTTGTAGAAAAAAATTCCCTAATGGCAGGCAAAGCTGTCCCTATGAACCCCGGGCAGCACGGGGCCAGCAGCCCAGAGCCCTTGGACTTCCAAGAGCTAAGCAGATCAAAGCAAGCATATCTATCACACTGAGGAGATTTAAACATCAAGACTCCTTATAAGAAATGGAAAGAGAGGTGGGTATTTTTTGCTGTTTTTAAAATTAAATAGGCTGCTAGTATTGTTTTTAAAATTATTATGAAGAACAAGTTTAAGCTTTGTTGTAATGTGCGTTGTTTGCCTGGACTGCTCAAGACCTGAATGCTTGTGGAGGAGGAACTCTGAGTTGGCTTCTTAAATACCTTCCTGCTGTTTCACATCTGATACTCCTTGATGAAAAATAGGAGCCTTGTCTTATAACAGGCTTATTCAAAGTGATAAAAGCTACGAAAGTGAGATCTCGGAAGCGTGTTACCATTTTCATAATGTAATACAAATACTGTAATGATAAATAATAATTAATAATAAATAGTGTGTAATAAGCATATCATAATGTAACCCTTCTGCCAGGACGAGTTGACAGCAGCAAGGGCTGGGTTCAGTACATAGGGGTTCCCTTTTCAACAATACAATGTAAAACTGGCTCGAGCCCCCACCCAGTAACCTGGGAAAATCTTTACACACACCCCTGGGCGCCTCAAAGAGGCAATACTTCCCCTCTCGCAAGCACAGAGCCTCGGTGTAACAGAAAATCTTTAATAACAGCAGGTAAACGACACCAGCATTAAATTGGGAGAACACCGCAACTAGGATTCATAAACCAAACTGTGAGCAAGACCCACCCCAGCCAATTGGGCCATGTCCGGTCCCTTTGGTTCATGAGTCCAGCAACCCAGAAATCACCCATAGTCCCCAAAAGTCCAAGAACCCAAAAGTCCAGTCCCAGAGTTCAAAAGTTCATCAGTCTGGACAGAAATGGGGAGGGGAGAGGTAAGAGGCACCTTACGCGGCTTGAAGATGATTGCCTCACCCCTCCGTGGGGCTTCGCCCCACTCTGCCAGCCGTCCCGCAAGCCGCTACAGCTGTCCCCACAAACTGCTCCACTCCGCCAGCCGTCCTGCAAACCGCTCCAACGGCCCCCACTAACAGCTCCGTCAGCAGCTCCGCCCCGCCAGTCATCCTGCAAGCCATGCTGACGGTCCCCACCAACGGCTCCGCCGGCAGCTCTGCTCCGCTCGCCGTCCTGCAAGCTGCGCTGACGGTTTCCCCAAACGGCTCCGCTCTGCCAGCCAGTCAGCAATAGATCTTCAGGCTCCCCCACTACTTAACACACTGCTCAGTGATTTCAGCTCATAAGAGTTTTAGCTCTTTAATGATTTCAGCTTGTAGTTAGGGGAGCCTTAGTGCTCATTTGCACCCTTAGCCCAGAGTGATTTTAACTCAGCAGTCTGAAACCAGACTCCTAATGAACTCAACATTAGCTCTGATATTCCAGAGTGAAGAGAAGAAGAGGTATAATTGGTGTCTCAGACCCTCACAAGGAGCCCACACCACCAGGTACTGTGCTTGCTCTATAGCCAAAAGGCCCAGTCAGGAAACCTGCCCCCAGCCTCTCTCTCAATTCACTGGGTTTTGGAACCCATGTCCCTTGGCTGGCGAGTGCTGCTTAGTTGATGGCGAGTTCCCCTTCATCATGACAAAAGGCCAAGTACAGTTCCACTGTCCTTGATTTACACAAACAGTATAACAACAGTTTATTCTTCCTGCCCCAATAACAGAAATTCCTGCCCCAATACAGAAAGCTGGGGATCCTACAGCAGCCCAACGTGCCCATGGGGCTATTATGGGTTCGTACCCAGTGGGGTGGGTGTGCCTATGCAAATGGGATCAGCTCCTGGAGTGCTTTGCCACGACTCACCACCAGATGTCAGGGTGGAGCTCATCCTGACTGCTTACAATAAAAACAAATTTTATATTTCCAAGATCACTGCTTTTATAATTTATACTCAGGTAAAGGGAGAAAATCCCGGGAAATACTCATTTTTAGGAGGGGGTTCACGAGACTTGACATTTTAGTGAAAGGGGTTCACAGGTTGTCAAAGTTTGGGAACCACTGATCTAAAACAACATCTTCCCCCCCCCCCGTGCTTGTAGGAATCATCAGTTGGAATTCAGGCATCTTCCTCTGCTGAAATCACTGCTAGCCAGCCAGCGAACTGATTAACCAGCCACTCAGTTACCTGTTTAGATTTAAAGAAAACCCTGCTACAAGAAAATACAAAACTGAGAATAGCAAAACAGAAATGACTCTTTCCCCATTGCTACATTTAAAGAAAAGTTGGTGAATCACACTAGTTGAGACAATTTAACTAGAAGAGTTTGGCTAAAATGAAAACCACATTCAAAGCATACAATTAAAATAGAAGTTGTTATTTTTCCCTCCCAATTTCCCCTGGCTATAATTAGCATTGCCCAGGCTTCCCTGTTGGAGGATTAATAATATCACTGACCTGCTGCAAAGTGCTTCAGACTTAGGGACAACAGCCGGCTTCCTGCTCCTGGGCTCAGTTTCTCCCAACTCCCACATGGCACATGGCCTTTTGCAAAGCAGCTGCCCTGACTGCTGGCCCTCATGGAGTCTGACCACAGCAACAGGGAACATATTGGAGCAGACCCAACGCTACCGTCCACACCCAATTCTAGAAGTTTCTGGATGTGGAGTGCTTAATCTGCCTAGCAACAATGACCCACACACAACTCACTCCTACCTCCCCCAATGGGTCTCTTAAAGAGATAGCTCCCTATTAGGCACATGGGTTACATTAGCACATGTACCTGCTCAGTGGGTGGCAGTAATTTTCCTTTCTAATTGTCCTTTTGACACTTCTTTATACTTTCCTTCTCTGTCCTTTAACTGGCTTTCCTTCTCCCATACTCTTCTCTTTGACTCTGCATTTTTCCTGCTTCCTGTTAGCCTAGCTCTCTGTACCGCAGCTCTCTTCTCCAGTCGAGGACTTCCTGCTGGGGCTGCTGCACTGTTTGCTATCTTCTCCTCTCACCAATTGTTAAATCTCAGTTGACCTCCCAGGCCTAACTTCTGTTGCTCACATTCTTGCCATGCGATGTAACTTAACATTCTGCTTGAGGCTTGATGCTGGGGGCTCTTTTGCACCCTCCCGTTAATTAGTGTTGCTCCCTCGTTTGCTCAGGCCCCGCTGTGTGATGCTAGAGGAGCATTGGTTTCATGGTGCTCTAGCTCCCCATCACAGACAGGCTGTGATATCAGTTTCCGTACACACTGATCTTCCTGTTTCCTCCTGGGGATGGGCACCAGAATCTTGGAGCCAGGGCCGGCGCTATCATTGGCAACCCTAGGCAGTCGCCTAGGGCGCCAGGATTTGGGGGGCGGTGGGCCGCTGCCTCCTGCCTCCCAGCTCCATGCTCAGCCACTGATGGCGTTAGCTGGCGGGGAGCGCGCAGGGCTGGTGCAAGGAAGTTTCGCCTAGGGCGCGAAACTTCCTTGCACCGGCCCTGCTTGGAGCCTGAATGACTTTGCCCAGGAAACGTCAGTGCCCTGTGAGCAGCAGAAGGTGCTAGCTGAACTTATAGTTTTGGAGGAGACAGGGCTTGGTAGCACTTGCCCATCCCAGAAGAGAGTGGGGTTGGAGGTGGGGATGCTGTCTGTGACAGGGATCAGTCAGTCGCTATAGGGATGGGTCAGTCATTATTGAGCACACAATGGACCTAATTCTGGGGCCACGTTGTGATACCAGCCAGAACTATAGTCACTGGATTTGTGGTGTTTACTATGAAGATGGTTACTTCCTGCAGCATAAACAGCGCTTTGACATCCTTAGATGAAAGGCCTTATATTGGTATAAGTGCAAAGTATGATGGATTTTCCCACCTCTGTTCATTTTCTCTGGCTTTGTTTCAGATCATGCTCCCTCATGCTGTAGAACAGTAAAGAACTCTTGGCTAGACAATGACATTACAGTGCTGTGTCACTCCATAACTTGTGACAATGCATGGACCGTGAGATGGACCTGCAGGGACTCTGGCTGATTTCTTCATTGGCGGTTCTTCCCTTCTCGGATAACCAAGTATTGTTTTATGTCTAACCTATTGTGTTGAATGTATGAGCTTTGCAAGGGTACTAGAGCAGAGAGTTGTACTGCTGCTCTGCATATGGGCCCAGGGTCCTCAGGACTCAGGGCATGAGGACCTGAAGGCCCAAGGACACTAGGGACTTGAAGTCCACTTCTGAAGCTATCTTGGGCTAATCTGGTGAATGTACTGCCCCTGCTCCTCAGTTTGTCAGGTGCAGTGGTGAAGGGAGCACTTGCGTGAAGGGCCGGATGCTGCCACGCCTCACTCACACAAGTACATGGGTGTGGGCCCATTGATATCAGCAGGGCTGCTTTTGTCTGTAAGGCCCTGCAGAATCAGGCCCCGCATCTGTGGTTGGGAAGCACAATCAATGGTGGCATTAACATTCTGACAGTAGAAGAAGGAAATCACGCTCCCTCCACCGAACGAACTGGAAGCCAGCGCTGTGGGGGATAGCTCAGTGGTTTGAGCATTGGCCTGCTAAACCCTGGGTTGTGAGTTCAGTCCTTGAGGGGGCCATTTAGGGATCTGGGGCAAAAATTGGGGATTGGTCCTGCTTTGAGCAGGGGGTTGGACTAGATGACCTCCTAAGGTCCCTTCCAACCCTGATATTCTATGATTCTATGGAGGAGCTGTGGGTGTGCAGCAAGCTGTTCTGGCTCTGTAGTTTTCAGGAACACATACTTGGGTGCTAGGAAATCCCTGTTTGAGCAGGTCCCTGCCCCCAAAGATGATCATTAGCTGAGGGTGGCATGTCTGAGGCAGGGAAGAGCAGGAAGTGGATGCCACCTATTCTTCACATACCCTAAAGAGAGGCATCTGAACTACATGGGAGAAGAGGAATACGGGACTGGCTGCCAACTCAACAGACGCTTGGATGGAACACAGTTTGGTGATTCAGAGGTACCCTGAGACCTGTGCCCTTGCTTAGGGCCTCGCTGTCTGGGATCCTTGCTATACATACACAGACGGTCATCAGGGTGCCATCCCCAGATCGCTGTGCCTGCAGGTCACCACAGAGATGTCTTTCCCTGTCCTTCTCTTGGCCTGAAAAGTTGTGTTGTGGCTCCATCTACTGACTTCCTGTTCACATAGCAGGAGTAGAAGGGTCACCAAGACAAACACTTGAAGGAGGAGGGAAATCACCACAGCTTGTGGGACTGGAGTGCAGATGGGAGCAGAGGCTGTTTCCTGGGTATGTAGAGGTGGGGGAGAACTCAAGTCAAAGGGGCCAAGAGAACTAGACTCGCCCCATCATCTCTATAATGGCCTGCCAAAGGAAGTGGAAGTGCCAGCTCTCTGGGAGGAGCCTGGTGAAGGAGAATGACAGGGAGCAAGTTAAACGCCTGCGGGGGGGCCTTGGAAAAAGAGTGTCTAAGAAGCAGGGTTGAAGTTACCAGAGTCCCCAGGAAGGGGAGGGAGTGGGGAAAAAGGCCTAGGAGGTAATGCTGACTCAAAGGAGCAAAGAAATAACTCTGGAGCACCCAGGAGCAGGGGTGAAAAGCAGAGAACTTCAGTACAGTTTGAGAGGGACAGAAGGAGCTCTGTTTGGGTATTGGTGGGGATTCTTTATCTGGAAGGAGACAGAACTGCAAAGAGATGACCTGACTGGAAGTCTGGGCCATGAAAGATGAAGACAGAAATAGGTCATTGCAGGGCCAAAGAAGTGGTCAACTGGGGTGCTAGAAATGAAGGACTTTCTCTCCGTCCTCCCCATGCCAAATGCTGCTGCCAGGGGGTGCTACAATGGTGAGTGGAACCACTTAAATGGACAGATCCCAAAGCTCAGGGTTGTTGGGAGTCCGCACTTTTTAGGAATTGGTTCTGGTCAGGGCCGATGCAAGGATATTTTGTGCCCTAGGCGAAAATTCCACCTTGCGCCGCACTGCCCCCACACCCCTGCTCATTGGTTCATTGTGGGGCAAATCCCAACGAGCCTTCATAGACCCCAGGGGCCAGCCTGCCCAGGGGCCAGCCATGCCCAGGGGCTGCCCCCCAGACCAGGTTCCCCCCTCCCTGCCCCCATCCACTCCCTCCCACTTCCCACCCCCTGACTGCCCCCCTCAGAACCCCCAACCCCCCCCCCACTCCTTGTCCCCTGACTGCCCCCTCCTGGGACCCTTGCCCCTAACTGCCCCCCAGAACCCCACCCCCTACCTAAGCCTCCCTGTTCCTTGTCCCCTGACTGCCCCCTCCTGAGACCCCCCAACCCTAACTGCCTCCCTAGGATCCTACCCCCTACCTGTCCCCTGACTGCCCCAACCCTTATCCACACCCCTGCCCCCAGACAGACCCCTGGGACTCCCACGCCCCAACCAACCGCTCCCAGCCCCCTGACAGGACCCCCAGATCTCCTGACCCATCCAACCCCCCCTGCCAACCCCTCTCCACACCCCCGCCCCCTGACAGGACCCCCAGAACTCCTGACCCATCCAACCCCCACCCCCTGCTCCCTGTCCCTTGACTGCCCCAACCCCTTTCCACACCCCCGCCCCGTGACAGGCCCCCCCAGAATCCCCGACCCATCTAACCCCCCCTGCTCCATCCCCTGACTGCTCCGATCCCTCTCCACACCCCCGCCCCCTGACAGACCCCCCCAGAACTCCCGACCCTTCCAACCCCCCCTGTTCCCTGACTGCCCCCCCGGGACTCCCCTTACCATGCCCCTGTCGCTGAAGCCGCTGGCTCCACGTGGAGGCAACACGCTGCCGGGCGCACAGCCCCTCCCCTGCAGAGTGCTGAGGCAGCGGGAGGGGCAGCAGCGGCTCACACTCCCGGGAGCCGCAGAACCTGAATGCGGTGAGGTGGGAGCCGGGGTTGCGCTTGCCCGGGCTGCAGCCCAGCGGCCCACCCCGGGGGCTCCTGCAGAGGATGCATGCGGGCGGCAGCGGTCTGTAGGCGGCTCACATGCCCAGGAGCCACAGAGCCCGAGCACGATGAGGGAGAAGCCGGGGGGCGCACAGGGGCTGGTACCGGCATGCGTCTGCTGCAGCCTACAGGAGCCCCCGAGGGAGGGACGCCGGGATGCAGCCTGGGCAGGAGGGGCGGGCGGTGTGGCTGCTCTCCACTGGCGGCGCTGCCGCCTTTGCAGGGCTGCTGCCCCCCCCTGCACGGCACCGGCTCCTCCATGGCTGGGGCTCGCTGCCCCCCATTAGCCGACGCTTTTTGGCGCCCCCAACCACTTGGCGCCCTAGGCGACCGCCTACTTCACCTAGTGGTTGCACTGGCCCTGGTTCTGGTCCCACTCTCACGCAGTAACCTGGATGTAGCCTCTCATTTCAGGCTCTTCTCTACTTATTAGGATGCTTCATATTCTCGCATTACCCCCACTTTTCAGATGTGTTGTCAACGTTCTCACTGAAATACTCTTTTTACAGTTCTCTATATAACCTCCCTTAAGATTTTAGTGATATTTGTGGTGGACTTTAAATGCATTTTCAGTAAAATAATTATCCATGGCATGACTGGATTTTGTAAATTTTTTAAACCCTCCCCCACGTACACTGGCTATATGTTTTGTTGTAACGGTGTAAATGCTTTCAACTGATATTACTATTATACACACTGCGGTAGAACTTTGTATTAGTTTCAGCTTATGATAGATTTCTTGTCTGAACACTTAGCTGAAAAATAAAACTTGACCTCACTTACTTTTTTAGGGACCATCAACCCCCATCCTTCCAGAGATGCGGCACTGCGTACAAATCAAATCCCCTTCCCATATTTATTGTATCTCCATTTACTCTTGACTACACTGTGCCACTCAGGCAAAGCCTGAAATCAGGGGGGAGTAAAGCTTCCACACTGCCCCAGTGGTAGCTCAGAGACACTGTGCCTAGCAGGACTGCAGTTGTGATGAGGGGTGGAGGAAGGAAGAAATATGCAGCACCCCTCTTCAGGGTGCAGCACATTCTCCTCTGTATTGGTGTGGAGGGGTGGGCAGCTATGGTTCTGCTACCTCCAAGCCTGCTCCGTGGGGAGCCTTCATATGGTCACCACAACAGAGGGATTCCTTACTTCCCACTAGGTGCTCATGTAAAACAAGGCCACAATCTAGTCCTTTACCATTAAATGGCACCTTGGGTAATCCCATCTCCCACCCTAAAACCTGTTAATTGGAAAAGCTATTCTTCCATTCCCCTCCTACCATAACAAAGCCTGCTCTCCAAAGTCACTGCTTTAAAGCTCCACCTGAAAGTGACCACACTTCCTGATGAGCTCTCTTTGTGAACCATATTGTTGCTCCTTTGCGACCCAAGTGGCTAGCCAAAGTTTGGGGCCCTGGGCATGTTCCAGGTAGGAGTAGAAATTGGTGACAGATAGGTATTTCTCTGATGCAGTTTTGTTTATTTACACAGAATGTCCAGAATCCTGTGTGTCTGAACACAGTAGGAATCAAATAATAGGAAACCGCTTCTTTTGCTAACAGAACCAAGAATAATCTTCTCCACCTGTCCTCATGCTTCTTCCAGGGTAAGACACTGTGCTTTCAGCTGCTCCTTCTGCCTGTCTCTCCTAGTTTACTTTCTGTTCTGCCTAGATGGGCCACATGAAAACCGCCTCAAAACAATACTCAGCAAAAGCTCCTGAGTGGGTTCACATCAGTAAAACCTCAGTGTTACGCACACCTTGGGAACAGAGGCTGTTCGTAACTCTGAACAAAACATTATGGTTGTTCTTTCAAAAGCTTACAACTGAACAGTGTCTTAATACAGCTTTGAAACTTTACTATGCAGAAGAAAACCATCTTAATTTAAATGAAACAAGCATAGAAAGTTTCCTTACCTTGTCAAATCTTTTTTTTAAACTTTCCCCCCTTCTTTTAGTAGTTTACATTTAACAGTACTGTACTGTATTTGGGGTTTTTTGTTTTGTTGTTTTGGGGTTGGGTGTGTTTTGTTTTTGTTTTTTTGGTCATTGCTGCTGTCCAAATGAGGTGTGTGGTTGACCGGTCACTTCATAACTCTGATGTTCATAACTCTGAGGTTCTAATGTACTCCTTTTGTCTTAAGTGAGTGCTTTTCCTTATTGTTATGTTAATTGAAGGCTATGTTCACACCTATCTAACTTAGTGAGGTTTTAACTCTACTCATGACTAGGTTTCACCCAGTTCATAATATGTAAACCCTCAGGATAGAAGGTGTTATGGAAATATCAGCTGTTATGATTACAGAGGTGTGCTGCAATGTGTGGTTGTGTCTAATGGGAAAGTCTGAATTGTGCCCTGCTCCTGCAATTACACCCATCTGAGCAGAATCTTGCATCTACACCAAGCCCCCAGGCATCACGGGAGGTTCACACCTACATGGGATTCAATTGCAGGCTCAGGGCCTAGCAGCCCTAACTACTAATCCACTTTGCTAGAGACAGATGGGTTCTGGCTGTGGGATGATATTTTTAGTGTGGTGATTTAAGCAGAAGTCAGGTAGTTAAAACCCACTGAAATATAAAGAACTTTTAGAGGTAAACAGTTGCGGTTACACCTGCAAAGACCCTGCTGGCAGAGCAGCTTAAACTCATAAGAAAAATTGAGAATTCCCTTTGTTCTCTCTCCCACTTCACACCGTCAGCTAGGTGTATTACAGGGGTTTCAAGTTCCACTGGAGCCTCAGGTCCCAAGCATTGCTGGAGACAATATGCTGGACTAGGATGGACTACTGGCCTGACCTAGTATAGCAACTCCCACCCTAAATTCTGATAGGCTGGAGATTAGTCAGGAGAGATCATTTTCAGGCCAGATTTTCTAAAGAGCTCCCACTGAGTAATGGGATCTGTTGGGTGCTGAGCACTCACGAAAAAACTGGTCATTTAATTTAGATGCCAAAGTGACAACTGAGCTGTTATAACAAATTAGGCCTTCATTGCAAAACTCTACTTACAAATACAAGAACTAAAATATCTCTGAAGCAGCAGCACTCTCTCTTAGCTAGACACTGGTCAGTTAAATGTGGCCTGTGAATGACTGTTATCAGCTGTCACACTGCTCTCTTTCCCTCATCATCCACTTCAACCAGTCTTGAAAATGGTTGTCATGCTGATGTAGACAAACAAAGCACGACTGACCCCTGCTAGAGTTAGCGATTGGCCATGCTGGCTTAGGTGTTGAACTTGTTTGGCTTCGTCTGCAACAGTGGGACAGTCATCTTCCACACCATGTTTTATCCAAGCTGGCTTTGTTTCTTAGCCTAGACAAGTGCATGGAGATTGAGGGAGAAGAATTAAACCTTGTTTACCTCTGTTTGAAGAGGCTTACTGAGAGTACCAAAAAAGGAAGGTGAACCCAGAGTCAAGCTGTTAAATAAGTGAGAGTAAATGGGTGTGGTAGCCAGAGGTTACCCTTACAATTCGCCCTGAGTAAACTATGCCATCCCAGGAGCAGACCAACCACCGAATTATGACTCAGTCGTACGTAGTTCCTTCCCCGTTGCCGCCTTTGCTTCAGGGGTGAAGTTAATTTGCTTTGCTCTTGGCCAAAAAGCTCCTCCATGCTAGCTTAGCTCTGCTGATAAGCACACTGGAGGCAGTGGGGCTCTGACTCTCCGTCCCAGAGCGGTGGGGCTCCAGCTCTCAGTGCCCCATAATGCCCCACTTCAGTCGGTGTAAACGCACCTGGTAGGGATGCATATTGCCAACAGAAGGAGCATAGTGTGGACATGAAGAGCCAATTTAATTACTGCGGTGGCTGTAGGTCGGCCTACCTTAAGTCGACTTAATTTTGTAGTGTAGACATGTCCTGAATAAAAAGAATACAAGGACTTTTCATTTGAGATGGGCTGGGAACTTCCCCAACTCTGGAACATGGAAGTTGATTTGGGCTCATCTCTACTTTTAATATAAATACAGATGCAACTTTTATTTTCAAATCTCATATGGATGCCCTTGTATCATTTTCTCTGCACTACAGGAATTTCAGACCTATAGGTGACTTCCTCTCCCTGGTGTTATCATCATCATTTGTATTATGTAGCAACTAGAGGCCCCAACTGAGATCGGAGCTCCCTTGTACTAGGCAGGGTACATAAATATAGGAAGAGACAAGCCCTGCCCTGAAGAGCTTCCTGCCTAAATAGACAAAACCTGACAGACAAAAGGTAGGAGGGGAATCAGAAGGGTATAGAGGGGAAGTGACTTGTCCAGGATCACACAAGGTCGGGAGCTGTTCCTACCACCCTGCACCATGGGCATTTAACACTCATTAGCAAAAACTCTGCTTTAGCCACATGCATGGCAGCAGTACAACTCCACATTCCCCTACCTTGAGTAGTTGGGCTGGGGGGCAAAACACAGGAGAATGGAGTCACCACTGCACCACTCAGGAAATGCTGCACCTTTATTGCCTCTCAGTTATCTAAAAACAGCCTCAGGCACATACTTCCTTGTGATCAAAGGCCCGAAAGTTTCCACCCAGGACAGATCAGCAGCACAATAAAAATGTGAACCAGAGGATCCAGATTCCAGCCAGTGTTCAGAGGCAAACAATCACCTATTTGGAATGACACCATTGGAAATCTTAAGCAGCATCAGGTCATTTTCTTTGTACTCACCTCAAGATTCAGAGCTCTGTGGGCAGCCTTTCCCTAGGTATGAAACAAGGTATGTACCACCCCCGCCACCCAGAAAACGTGATGCTAGTGGCTCTAGGGCAGAGCAGTGATCTATTTAGGGTTTTAGGCCCATCACTACAGCTGGTAAGGGAGGTGAATGGGAAAAACAGCAGCTGGAAAATACGTTGCATGCACACACATATTTTACACACCCCTTATTTGAGAGGCAGCAAAGCAGCAGGCTTTGACTAATGGTAAAGGGGGATCAGCTCGTTCCCCAGTCCTCCCAGCAAATGCTAGCTGAGGTGTTGAACCACTGCGCATTTATGGCCGTTCAGAAGTTGTGCATGAAGCCATCTTCCCAGAGATTTTAGAGAGTGCCATCACCAGTCATTCCGGTTACAAATACTCCCCCTGCCCCTCCCCCCCGCCCACACATTGCTATTAAAGATATACACTATGGTTTACCATACAATTATTGTGGCTGTAAACTTCCTATGCAACAATTTTTAAACATCTCATACTTCAGCCCTTGTTTTTCCCAGTGCTTCCTTCCCCTTCTGGAGGGTTGCCAGGTTACAGGACATGATCGCTTGGGATTAATGGCAGTTACCTTGGTCAAAGAGAAGGGAGCGTCAGCTGAGCTGATTCTTGCCCTCACCCCTTCCCAGTCTCTCCCAAGACAACGGAGCCACAGATGTTATTTAGATGCCAACAGGCAGAAAGCTCTTTGCAGGGATGTTGTCCTGGGAAATTCGGGCTACGTTCGCTCAGACTGACTTAAGGAATCATTTTGGGAAGCTATCACTTGCTTCCTTACACTAGATCCTCATTAAATTTTCCCCCAGAAGGCTTGTTCTTCCGTGCCCTGACCACTATCCATTTCCCCTGCTTTACACCATTCCTGGCAAGCACAAAACATCCATCTTGTCCCTGCAGGGGCTTCCACAGCGCCTCTTCCCCTGCCCCAGTGATCAGAACGCACTGCAGTTCCTTTCCAGAACGACAGTCCCTCTATCTATCTTAATTCAAGGAAAACAGCTCTTTGCAACCATTCAGTTTCTCCCTCTCTCTTTCCCCTCAACCCTCCGCTAATATCTTCCCCACAGGAACTGTCCAGCTGGCAGGAGCAAAATATAATGTTTGCGGACTAGATAGTGCCTTTCGTCTGAGGATCTCAAAGGACCATTGGTTTATTAAGCCTCCTGGCACCCCTGTATAAAAATAACAAAATTCAAACTCACCATAGCAGCAAAAGCCATAATGAAGAACAGCACAGAAGCTGGGCTAGAAAATACAGTAAGAAGGAATTACCTGTTTTCCCATCTGGAGTCTTGCCCAGCATGTAGAGAAGAAAAGACCTAGTAATCCTGAAAACCGGAGCCGCTGGCTTTATGTAAATCCTCGGTGTCTCCCCTTTCCTTTCCAATGTTCCCTGGCAGCACAATATTCCACCCTCCATGCTTCTTGCCTCTGCTATCCATTTTATTTTGTTGCTCACTTCCCGCCTGCAGTTTCCCTCCTTCTTCTCTCAGGCCAGGAGGGTGGGATTAAACAAGGCACCTAAAACCACACAAACCACAGAGAGAGGAAACGGAGACAGAGAGAGACCAAAAACGAGAGAGAAAGAAGAGGCGTGAAAGAATGAGAGGATAAATAAATAGGATAAATGTTAACAGAGCCAAGGACTGAGCTCCTGTTGCAGCCAGACTCACAGATTTCTGCTATGGTCCAGTAACATTCCAGTAGGACTAATTAAATGTTAACCCCTTCACTGTTGGAAACAGCTGCAATTCCCTGTTCTGGCTGGTAATCCAATCAGATTACCCCCTACTTGTCCTTTTCCTACTCTGGACAGGATTTCATGTGCACTGATCATTCCCTGGCTATGTTTAAAAGCTCCTTCCTCCACCTGATCCTTTATGACATAACCTCGTTGCTTTTCTGTCATGCACCATGATACCACTATATTCGCCAGAATAAATGTCTTTCTTGATTTATGCAGTGATGTTGTAGCCGTGCCGGTCCAAGGATATTAGAGAGACTGTGTGGGTGAGGTTAAAATCTTTATTGGACCAATAAAGACAGATTGGTAAGAGAGACAAGATTTAGGCCTCGTCTACACTACAGAGTTTTAGCGATGCAAGTTACACTGATGTACAGCTACCACTGTAATTAAACCATTGTGTGTGTGTGGGGGGGTGCACACGCACTGGGGGGCAGTGTGAGAGAGTGTGTGTGTGAGGGGGAGAATGTATGGGAGAGAGAGAACGAGTGTATGTGTTGGGGGAGAGTGGTTTTCAAACTGCAGATCGCGACCCAGAACTGGGTCATGGAATGGACGGGACTAGGTCGTGGCGGCTCTGGCCAGCACCGCCGACCAGGTCTTTAAAAGTCCTGTCGGTGGTGCTGCCCGGCTAAAGCAGGCGAGGGCCTGGCCACTTCCAGGGTGCAGCGCAGTCCATGTTGCCAGGATAGGCAAGAAGCCTGCCTCTGCACTCCGGCTGCGCCTCTGACCTCCACGCTCCAACTCCCTGCCCCAGCTCTGAGCCCCCCCCCCCCAAACCCGGAGCCCCTTCCTGCATCCCAAATCCCTCATCCTTAGCCCCACCCCTGAGCCTGCACCCCCAGCACAGAGCCCTGACACTCTCCTGCACCCCAACCCCCTACCACAGCCCTGAGCTCCCCCCCAAACCTGGAGCCTCTTCCTGCACCTCAAACCCCTCATCCCCACAGCCCTCACCCCAACCCCCTACCACAGCCCTGAGCTCCCCCCCAAACCGGAGCCTCTTCCTGCACCCCAAACCCCTCATCCCCAGCTCCATTGGGTCACGGGCATCAACAGTTTTCTTCAACTGGGTCGCTAAAAAAAATGTTTGAAAACCACTGCCTTAGAGTTTACACAGCATTCTTCTTCAGGTCTGGGAAATGTACGCAGAGCCAGGAGAGGCAGGTTTGTATACTTTTTGGTGGTGCCCAGAACAGGTCCAAGTTGCGCCCTCCTCCCCGCTCCCTAAGGGTCTGGGTTTGGGTGCAGGAAGGGTCAGGCTCTGGGAGGGCATTTGGGTGCGGGGTACGGGCTCTAGGCTGGGGCAGAGGGTTAGGGGTGCAGGAGCAGGTGTGGGGGGCAAGCTCTGGGAGGGAGTTTGGGTATGGGCTCTGGGCTGGGCGGGGGTTGGGGTGCAGGGGGGGCCGGCTCTGGAAGGGTGGTTGGGTATGGGCTCTGGGCTGGGGTGAAGGAGGGGGCTCAGGGCTGGGGGGGGATGAGGGCTCTGGCTGGGGGCATGGGCTCTGGGGTGGGGTAGGGAGGGGCCAGAGATGAGGAGCTTGGGGTGCAGACAGGCTGCCCCGAGGCTAGGGCCAGAGAGGACTCTCCCACCCCACCCCCCCTAGGGTGACCAGATAGCAAGGGTGAAAAATCAGGACAGGGGTGGGGGGTAATAGGTGCTTATATAAGACAAAGCCACAAATATTGGGACTGTCCCATCTGGTCACCCTCACTCCCCCCCACCCTGCCCCCCAGCAGCGCACTCACCTCACACCATTGTCACTGCACATGCTCCTAGGGCCCCTTGGTCTAGGAAGCCCCCTCGCCTCCCTTGTGGTGGGTGCTGGGGGTGTGGGGGCTGCCATCACATGTGGCCTCCTCCCCTGCTGCTGCCCCTCACTGTAGGCTCCCTAGGGGTGGGGCTGCCACTAGCCCAGCATGGGGCAGGAGCGGTGACCGGGCTGGGGCACGGATCACAGGGTCAGACACTCACCGAAGCCCCAGCAGCTTCTCAGGTGAGTGAGGTCCAGTGGTCTCTTGGGCGTCACCTCCTGGTAGCTGCCAGAGAGGAGAGGGCTGCCAGTCATGTGTGCACCTCCTCCCCTCGGCAGGTGCAGCAGCAGCCGCCGTGCCTCGCCTTAGGCAGCAGCAGCTGGAGGGAGAGCAGCACAGAGCAGCAGGGCAGCTGCCCACTTTCAGTCAGGCAGGGATGCCCCAGGGCAGCAGGTGGGAGCTGGGGGACGCTCTAGGCAGGGCCGGGGGAGACTCTCAGCTCCAAACATTAGTGGAGCCCAGCCCTCAATATTCCTGGAGCCCAGGCCACTGCGCAGAGTATCACAGCTAAATACAAGGTTGTTTAGCATAAATTGTGAACACATATATCAAGGGACCATTCAAGGCCAAGTGGCCTCTCCAGTCATAAGAGGGAAAGTGGGAGGGGAAAGCAGCTGGGAGAGAGGGTGGGGTTGTTAGTGGGTTATAGTTTGTTGTAATAAGCCATAAATCCTGTGTCTCTATTCAGTCCATGATTTTTAGTGTCTAGCAAAGTTATGAATTTAATCTCCCACACTTGTCTTTTGAAAGTGTTGTGCAGGTTTCCTTTGAGGAGGAGGGCTGAGGTCAGATGCAGAGTGATCGCTTTGTGAAAAGTGTTCACCCACAGGTGATAGGGTATTTTTGTCTTTTATCAGTTTCCTTTGTGAGTTCATTCAAGAGTGATTGTTTGGTTTCACCCACATAGTTGTTATTGGGGCATTTAGTGCACTGGCTGAGGAACACTACATGTTGTGATAGGCACGTATAGGACCCATGGGTCTTGAAAAGTGTGTTGTTGAGGGTTGTCAGGGCTTCCTCCCCACTCTAAACTCTAGGGTAAAGACGTGGGGACCCGCATGAAGAGCTCCTAAGCTTATTTCTACCAGCTTAGGTTAAAACCCCCAAGGTACAAAATTCCCTGCACCCTGAGAAATGCTTTTCTCACTACCACCATCAAGTGATTTAAACAGGAATCCAGGAAAGGAACCACTTGAAGTTCCCCTTCCCCCCAAAATACCCTCTCAAGCCCGTACACCCCCTTTCCTGGGAAGCTTGAGAACAATCTCCTAACCAATTGGTTACACAGTGATCTAAAAACACACCCCCTGGGTTTTAAAACCATAGAAAACAGTCAGCTTCTTAAAAGAAGGATTTTATTAAAACAAAGAAGGTAAAATCATCTCTGTAAAATCAGGATGGTAACTATTTTACAGGGTACTCAATTTCCAAACTCAGAGGGATTCCCCCTCTGGGCAAAACCTTAAAGTTACAGAAAAAACAGGAATAACCCCTCCCTCTAACACAGGGAAAGCTCACCAAGCAAAACAAACAGAAACCTACTCGCAATGCTGACTAAACTTACTTTAGAAAAGTGAGGTTTGGTGAGAAGATGACTGGTTGAGGAGATTGATTTTCTGCAGGTACTTCTTGTTTCCCAAGATCACTCTGTCTCAGACAAAGAGCCACACACACCTTCCCCTGTCCCAAGATTTGAAAGTATCTTGTCCCCTTATTGGTCAGATGCCAGCCAGGTCAGGTGTCGGTCTGGCTACCTGCATTTCTTAACCCGTTACTGGTAAGAGGATTTTATAGCACTGCATCAGACCCTCTCCCCTTCCCTTTATATTTATGACACGCCCCCCAAATCACCGATAGTGTGAAACACTGGCTGTGATTTCTTCCTGGAGCTCTAAAAGAAAACAAAATAAATAAGACACATGCATCTCCGAATATACTAATAACTGTATAAAGACTACCAATATTTTCCACATTGCAAGGCCAATTTTAACCAGTTGGTTCTTCATAGTAGACACCTTCAGGCCCCCCCAGCGTCATCTCCTTCCTGGGCTGTAGACTGAGAAACCTTTAATTCTCGGGGGGGGGGAAAGGCTTTAGAGAATTAACATGGTACACTTTAGGCTTAAGGGTTGAGGTGGGGAATGCTATGAGATAGTTAACAGCTCCCAGGCGTTCTTGGACCATAAATAGCCCTTCCCATGACGCTTCCATCTTATGGGCCTGGAGCGCCTTCAAGACCATGATAAAGGAACACTCTCTGGCATGTTTATCATACCAGACCTTTTGCTCTTCATGAGCCTCTTTTAGGTTTTCTCTAGCAAGGGCTAAAGAGTCTCGGAGGGTGTTTTGTAGGTTGCTTACAAAGTTCAGAATGTTAGTTCCCGAAGAAGGCGTAAACCCCTCCCATTGCTGTTTCACCAACTGTAATGGCCCTTTAACCTCGCGGCCATACACAAGTTCAAATGGTGAAAACCCTAAACTGGGATGTGGTACAGCCCTGTTGGCGTTAGTTAGTCTCGAGAGACGATGGATGTGCGCCCATCGGGAACGTTTAGTTGATGGTTGTGCAGCGTCTATTGTGGCTATAGAGCCCCACACGAGAGTGGCAGTCTCGATTGCATTTGCTGCATTTGAAGGCGGTGTCAACTGTGGGTTGGAGCCGCTGCTTCCTTTTTCGTTGAACCCACTTTTCCTCGGCAAGCTGCCGCAGCTTGTCTTCGCCAGTTTTCAATCCAGTGGTCAGAGCATGTCTCCATCTGCATCTGTCCTGGGCGAGCTCTTCCCAGCTGTTGATGTCGATTTGAACAGTCTTCAGGTCCCTCTTACAGACATCCTTGAAGCGAAGGTGGGGCCGTCCTGTAGCTCTGTTTCCAGAGGCAAGTTCAGCATACAACAGGTCTTTGGGGATCCGTCCATCTTCCATGAGACTTAGATGGCCAAGACATCTGAGGCGGCGTTGACGGAGGAGAGTGAACATGCTGGAGATCTTGACACGTTCCAGCACCTCGTTGTTCGTCATTCGATCACTCCAAGTGATCCCGAGTAGGCGACGGAGGCAGCACATGTGGAAGGCGTTCAGTCTCTTTTCTTGCGAAGCATAGAGAGTCCAAGTTTCGCTGGCGTAGAGAAGAGTGTTTAGCACACATCCGCAGTACACAGCGACCTTTGTGTTGATGGTCAGCATGTTGTTGTTCCATACTCTCTCTCTGACAAACTGGCCAAAATTGTGAAGGCCTTGCCGATTCTACGGTTGATCTCAGGGTCCAGTGAGAGGTTGTCCATGATGGTTGATCCGAGATAGGTGAACTGACTGACCACCTCTTGCACATAGTCATTGATGGCAATGCTTGGATGTTCTGCATCCTGGGCCATAACTTTGGTCTTCTGAAGACTGATTGTCAACCCGAACTCTTCGCAAGCTCTGGAAAAACGGTCAGACGCTGGAGATCGATTTCTGTGTGGGTGGCCAGGGCAGCGTCGTCTGCAAACAGCATGTCTCTGATTGTTATCTCCCGTACCTATCTTTTGGCCTTTAGTCGAGCCAGATTGAGAAGTCTCCCATCAGACCGGGTGTGGAGATAGACTCCCTCTGTGGAATTTCCAAAGGCACGTTTCAGCAACGCTGCGAAGAAGATGCCGAAGAGTGTGGGAGCGAGAACGCAGCCTTGTTTTACTCCACTGTGGATGTCGAAGGCATCGGAGGACAAGCCATCATACAGTACTGTGCCTTTCATGTTGTCGTGAAAAGACTGGATCACTCTCAGCAACTTCGGTGGGCAGCCAATCTTTGCCAGGATCTTGAGCAGCCCATCTCTGTTCACAAGGTCGGGCAGGTGGGGCTCGTTAGCCCTGGAAGGCAGCCCACCTAGGAGAAGGAAAACTCTGATTTAAAACCTCCGCTGCCTTGTGGCAATACCCACTCATGGGAAAGGCTAAGGGAGTCAACCCTGAAACCAAATCCGGTGTCGGAGTCCCGATGGCGGTCTGACATTGTCCTCAACGTCATTCCGGCAACTCCTGCGACGCCACTGGTGCCAAGTTGTATCAACATTGTCTTTCCCTTGGATCCTCAGTTGCGTGGAGAGGGGGGTTCTGCTGCATGGGGAACAGCTGTTCCTCCATATCACCCTGCCCTGGCTTGCGCCCTGGAGAGGACACTCCAGCTTCGCTTCACAGCGTCAACACAACACGGGAAGCAACAGTTTACCGGTTATAAGCCCCCTGCTCGATTGGCGTAGAGCTGGCGCCAGGGGTTGCTTCCGACAGTGGGAGGGATCACCACGTCTCACTGGACAACTATCGCCCACCTCAAGCTGGGCAGCCCCCAACCAATAAGGTGTTGTCCCACCACAGTTCACCTGCTTCACTGGGTGAGTGGGACTTAGTGTACGTGAGTATCCGACAAGTGGACTGCGAACCATGCACCAGGCAACAACAAAAGAAAACCAACATTTAAGAAACCAGCCCTCAAGTTAGGATGCTGGAACGTACGGACCATGACAACTGACCTATCACAAGACCTTCAGGCAATCAGCGATGTTCGGAAGACTGCAGTCATCAACGATGAGCTAGCACGACTCCAAATTGACATAGTCGCTTTGCAGGAGACATGGCTGCCAGACGCTGGGACTCTCAGGGAAAAGAACTATACGTTCTTCTGGCAAAGGAAGAGTGCCGAAGAAATCAGAGAGTGTGGTGTTGGATTTGCCGTGAGAAATTCTTTACTGGGGATGGTGGAACCTGGTCAACAAGGAACTGAAAGACTTATCACTCCGACTCCACACATCTACTGGACCCGTCAACCTGATCAGCGTGTATGCACCAACACTCGGCACCAACAGGGATACCAAGGATGAGTTCTATGATCAGTTAGACACGATCATCAGGAGTATCCCTAAAGAAGAGCACTTGATACTACTGGGTGACTTCAACGCCAGAGTGGGCACTGACCACGACTTTTGGCCAACCTGTCTTGGAAAGTTTGGCGTTGGAGAAATGAATGAGAATGGACAACGACTTCTGGAACTGTGCTCGTACCATGACCTCAGCATCACCAACTCATTCTTCCAGACAAAGCCTCAACACAAAGTGTCCTGGAGACACCCTCGCTCCATGCACTGGCACCAACTTGACCTGATCATCATCAGGCGGTCTGCCTTGAAGTGCGTCCTGCTTACTCGCAGCTTCCACAGTGCTGACTGTGACAGTGATCACTCGCTGGTGTGCAGCAAGATGAGGCTACAGCCAAAGAAGATCCACCGCTCTAGGCCAGAGGGCAAACCCTGCATTGATGTGAGCAAGACCGCACACCCAGACAAGGCAGAGAAATTCACCCATGAGCTCTCCAAGGTGCTGAACTGCATGCCTCCCGGTGGCTGCACCAAAGAGAGATGGGACCACATCAGAGCCGCAGTACACAGCACAGCCATGAAAGTTTCTGGAAAGAAACGAAACATGAATAATGACTGGTTTGAGGCCAACTCCGCCACACTCACTCCAGCCATTGAAGAATGCCGCGCTGTTCCCCCAGAGTACAAGCGTTCCCCCAGTCAGAGGACTCTACAAGAGTATCGATTTGCCAGGAGCAAAGTACAGAGACTAGCTCGACAGTGTGCAAATGATTACTGGCTCCAGCTCTGCCGGAGCATTCAACTATCTGCTGACACTGGAAACATCAGGGGAATGTATGATGGCATCAAGAAGGCCATGGGACCCACAAAGAAGTGGAGAGTGTCACTAAAGTCTGCAACAGGCGAAAACATCCAGGACAAGGGCAAGCAGATGGGTGGAGCACTACTCTGAAGTGTACTCCAGGCAAAACACTGTCACCGAAGCTGCCCTCAATACTGTGGATGGTTTTCCCGTTGAAACTGAACTGGACGAGAAGCCCACCATGGAAGAACTGAAGAAAGTCATTGAGAGCTTGTCCACAGGAAAGGCTCCAGGAAAGGATGGCATCCCACCAGAAGTGATCAAGTGTGGCATCAACGTCCTCCTAGAACACCTCCACAACCTCCTCTGTCAGTGCTGGGACGAAGGTGCAGTAACTCAGGATATGAGAGATGCCAACATCATGACCCTCTACAAGAACAAGGGTGATAGAAGCGACTGCAACAACTACAGAGGCATATCGCTCCTGAGTGTTGTGGGTAAAGTCTTCGCACGCGTGATCCTGAATAGACTGCAGAAGCTTGCTGACAGAGTTTACCCAGAGTCACAGTGCGGGTTCCGAGCAGGGAGATCCACAACCGACATGGTTTTCTCCTTAAGGGAGCTGCAAGAGAAATGCAGAGAACAGCACAAGCTGCTATTCCTTGCCTTCATAGACCTGACCAAAGCTTTCGACCTTGTGAACAGAGATGGGCTGTTCAAGATCCTGGTAAAGGTTGGCTGCCCACCGAAGCTGTTGAGCGTGATCCAGTCTTTTCACGACAACATGAAAGGCACAGTACTGTATGATGGCTCGTCCTCCGATGCCTTCGACATCCACAGTGGAGTAAAACAAAGCTGCGTTCTCGCTCCCACACTCTTCGGCATCTTCTTTGCAGCATTGCTGAAACGTGCCTTTGGAAATTCCACAGAGGGAGTCTATCTCCACACCCGGTCTGACGGGAGACTTTTCAATCTGGCTCGACTAAAGGCCAAAAGCAAGATATGGGAGGCAACAATCAGAGACATGCTGTTTGCAGACGACGCTGCCCTGGCCACCCACACAGAAACTGATCTCTGGCATCTGATTGACTGCTTTTCCAGAGCTTGCGAAGAGTTCGGGTTGACAATCAGTCTTCAGAAGACCAAAGTTATGGCCCAGGATGCAGAACATCCAAGCATTGCCATCAATGAATATGTGCTAGAGGTGGTCAGTCAGTTCACCAACCTTGGATCTACCATCACGGACAACCTCTCACTGGACCCTGAGATCAACCGTAGAATCAGCAAGGCCTTCACAATTTTGGCCAGATTGTCACAGAGAGTATGGAACAACAACATGCTGACCATCAACACAAAGGTCGCTGTGTACCGTGCATGTGTGTTAAATGTTCTTCTCTACACCAGCGAAACTTGGACCCTCTACGCTTCGCAAGAAAAGAGACTGAACACCTTCCACATGCGCTGTCTCCATCGCATACTCCGGATCACTTGGAGTGATCGAATGATGAACAACGAGGTGCTGGAACGTGCCAAGATCTCCAGCATGTTCACTCTCCTCCATCAACGCCGCCTCAGATGGCTTGGCCATCTAAGTCGCATGGAAGATGGACGGATCCCCAAAGACCTGTTGTATGCCGAACGTGCCTCCGGAAACAGAACTACAGGACGGCGCCACCTTCGCTTAAAGGATGTTTGTAAGAGGGACCTGAAGACTGTTCAAATCGACATCAACAGCTGGGAAGAGCTCGCCCAGGACAGATGCAGATGGAGACACGCTCTGACCACTGGATTGAAATCTGGCGAAGACAAGCTGCGGCAACTTGCTGAGGAAAAGCGGGTTCAATGAAAAAGGAAGCAGCGGCTCCAACCCACAGCTGACACCGCCTTCAAATGCAGCAAATGCAATCGAGACTGCCACTCTCGTGTGGGGCTTCACAGCCACAACAGACGCTGTACAACCATCAACTAAACATTCCCCATGGGCGCATATCCATCGTCTCTCGAGACTAACAGACGCCAACAACAACAACATCGGGCCCACTCGATGAACAGAGACCAAGTTAACAATGACAGTCACCGCTCCACTCTCGCACCCACTGCCCTGCATGATTTTCATCCCCTCCTACTTCTCCATGGCTCCCGAGACATAGCCTGTGGGGATGCACACCTACCCGTGTCCTACGAAGGGAGACAGCACAAGGGAAGGAAGAGAGAGAGAGAGTTTGTGTATGTAAGCCACGGGTCTCAAACATGCGGCCCACGGAGTTATTTCCTGCAGCCCGCCATAGGCGCCAACTCCACTGGCAGCCAAACTCCAAACATTACTGAGTGTTTATATTTTATTAAAACCCCTCTTTGCATTACAGTTTTTTAAAAAGTTAATACATTAACTTTTAATAGAATACTATATTACTCTTCATTTTTTTCATTTTTGACTATTCTTTTGTATCATTGTATGAAAAGGTTTCATTGATGAGGCCCTCGGGCCAATTTACTAGTTCTCATGTGGCCCTTGTGGTGATTGGAGTTTGAGATCCCTGGTGTAAGCAGAGTCAGGATGAGCCCCACCCTTACATCTGGTGGTGAGTCGTGGCAAAGACCTTCAGGGGCTGATCTCATTTGCATAGGCACACCCACCCTACCTAGCATGAGCCCGTCATAGCCCAAATGGTCACTATGGGCTGCTGTAGGATCCTCAGTTTTATGTATTGGGGCAGGAATTTCTGTTCTTGGGGCAAGAAGAATCAACTGTTATACTGATTATGTAAATCAAGGACAGTGGAACTGTACGTGGCCTTTTTGTCATGATGGAGGGGTACTCGCCATCAACTCAGCAGCACTCGCTAGGCAAGGGACATGGGTTCCAAAACCCAGTGAATTGAGAGAGGCTGGGGACAGATTGCTGTATCTGATGGTACAGGCCCCTTCTGAGGGCCCTAGATACCAACTGCACCTCCTCCTGTCGCCACTCTGGAGTATCAGAGCTAGTTTTGATTCTATTAGGAGTCTAGTTACTGCTGAACTGGATTCACTATGGGCCAAGGGTGTACCTGCACTTCTGCTCTCCAAGCTTAAATCACTAAAGAGCTAACATTACTAAGAGCTGAGATTACTGAGTGCTGTCTTATGTAGGGGCAGGGGGTTTTGAAGATATATTGCTGAGTGGCTGCTGGAGCGGAGCGGCTAGTAGAGCGGAGCAGTTTGTGGGATGGCTGCAGCGGCTCACAAGATGGCTGGTGGAGCTGAGCGGCTGGCGGAGCAGAGTGGAGCGGCTTGCTGTGAAGGCTGCAGTAGAACCCCAGAGAGGTGGGGCGGTCGGCCTTGGACCACGTAAAGTGCCCTTTTACCTTCCCCACCCCCCATTTTTTATCTACATCGGCCCCACTCAATGAACAGAGACCGAGTTAACACCGACAGTCACCGCTCCACTCGCACCCACTTCCCTGCATGATTTTCATCCCCTCCTACTTCTCCATGGCTCCCGAGATATAGCCTGTGAGGATGCAAATCTAACACGTCTGCCCATGTCCTACAAAGGGAAGGGAAGCAGGCGAGGCGAGGCGAGGCAAGGACGCACGCACGCGCGCACACACACAGTTTGTTTCTTGGCCAACACACTAGAGAAGAGAGAGAGAGAGAGAGAGAGAGACAAAAACGTGAGAAAGGCAAGCAAATTACCACCTGGAGTCATCATACTAGATGCAACCTTCTGCTGGGGAGGACACACTGCTTCTGACCAGAGAAATCAGCAGCCCCAGAAAATGGGGACCTTGTTTCCCTCGTAACCACAGCTAGTCAGGAACCTTTTCTTGCAAACACAGCCCCCAGCTAACGGCTGTAGCGTAGTCGCTCTTTGTCAGTTCTCCTGCCACCAAAAAAAATCCACCCCCAACAAGCGGCATTTGCATCGCCAGCAGGAGAGCGCTCCTGCCAACAATGCGCCGTTCACACTGGCACTTGTAGCGGCAAAGCTTTTGTCTTTCAGGGGAGGGGGAGGTTAACACCTCTGAAACACAAAAAAGATTTGTTCTTCAATGCCAGTACCACCTTGGTGCTGCCACCTGGTGTGCCAAGGCCACTTCTACCCCTGCTTTCCTGCCTTTTCCAGCTTGGGACTCCAGCATCCTGTATGTTTTGAGCCAGATTCCGCTGATCTGCTGCAAACCCAGACCCAGGTCCAAACCATGTCCACTAACAGCCGTAGGAGCTCAGGAAGTGCTCTTGCCTTTGACACCCAGGTGCCCAACTCCCAATGGGGTTCAAACCCTGAATAACTCAGTTTTACTCGTAAACTCAAATAGTTCGCTTTCTATTTCAAAGATAGAAAGATATGCACAGCCGTTTGCCACCCCCCCCCCCCCCCCCCCCCGGTACTAACACGTACTCCAGGTAACTTAATAAGTAAAAAGTGATTTTAATAAGTACAGAAAGTAGGATTTAAGTGATTCCAAGTAGTTACAGACAGAACAAAGTGAATTACTAAGTAAAATGAAATAAAACACGCACATCTATGTCTAATGAAACTCAACGCAGATAAAACCTCACCAGTTCCAGTCTCTTTCTTTTACAGGCTGTTGAACTCCTAGCCTGGGTCCAGCAATCGCTCACACCGCATATTGTCTTTGTCCTTTGTTCAGTTTCTTTCAGGTATGTCCTTGGGGGGTGGAGAGCCTCTCTCTTTAGCCAGCTGAAGACGAAATGGAGGGGTCTTCACAGGGTTTAAATAGATTTTTCGCCCCCTCCCTCTGTAGCATCATGTTATCCTGGAGTTTTGGGATCACCTGGGCAAGTCACATGTCCATGCACAACTCAGTTCCTTACCAGCCAAGCCACATCCCTGGCAAAGCTCAGATGTGGATTGGTGTCTGCAAGCTCTATTGTCTGTTAACTGTTTCTTGATTGGCCTCTTTATCTGCACATTCCTCTCTCCCATGCTCTTACAAAGGCTATGTATAAAACCAGCAAATATACAACCAATATTCATAACTTCAACTACAACAACGATACATGCATACACACAGGAGGAATAGATTCAGTAGATCATAACTTTTACAGAGATATGTTACATGGCACATGCAGCATAAAACATATTCCAGTTACATCATATATACATTTATAAGCATCTCCCCATAAAGTTTTATGGGGACACCGTCACAGCAACCTTCTGCTGCGGAGGACACACTGCTTCTGACCAGAGAAATCAGCAGCCCCAGAAAATGGGGACCTTGTTTCCCTCGTAACCACAGCTAGTCAGGAACCTTTTCTTGCAAACACAGCCCCCAGCTAACGGCTGTAGCGTAGTCGCTCTTTGTCAGTTCTCCTGCCACCAAAAAAACTTGCACCCCCAACAAGCAGCATTTGCATCGCCAGCAGGAGAGCGCTCCGGCCAACAACGCGCCGTTCACACTGGCACTTGTAGCGGCAAAGCTTTTGTCTTTCAGGGGAGGGGGAGGTTAACACCTCTGAAACACAAAAAAGATTTGTTCTTCAATGCCAGTATAGACATACCCTTAGGGGCAACTCAGGGTGCAGGTGCTCTGGAGCAACAGTAACATCCAGTGGAAGGGCAGGGTTATGGCACAGAGGATTTTCTCCATAGAACAACATTGACACTGGGTCACCACCACTATTCCCTCCAAGCTGTGCGCGTGTGCATGCGCACACAGACCCTAAACCCCGCGCACACGGCAAAACACTGCGCACACAAAAAACGAAATACTACATCGGAGCCAGGCCGAAATATCATTTACGGGCGAATTTTGACAGTGTTCGCCTGCCATCTATCAACACAGCCAGATTCTACTAGCTGGCAGGGGGGGGGGGGGGAAGAGAAAGGAGGGCAATGAATCATACCCCTCCCCGCCAGCATTTCGAACGTCAATCATGTCGTGATGGTCGAGACCCACACATCTTGTATAAGCATTTTACTCGCTTGGGCGCATTTGCCTCATGGCACACAATTTAAATTGGAACTCTGCTTCAAAAATTTGCATAGAGGAAATTTTTTGCGCACACGGCCTGTCAAAAATTAGAGGGAACATTGGTCACCACCCCAACTACTGCACAAAGCATTTCCTTCAGGGAGCAACAGTGCATTACCCTGAGTGAGCACCCAGTGTCACTGCGGCTGCATGAAGGAAATGCTGTGCACATTACCGCGAGTGGCCGCCTGGCATCACTAAATCATAGAATCATAGAATATCAGAGTTGGAAGGGACCTTAGGAGGTCATCTAGTCCAACCTCCTGCTCAAAGCAGGACCAATCCCCAATTTTTGCCCCAGATCCCTAAATGGCCCCCTCAAGGATTGAACTCACAACCCTGGGTTTAGCAGGCCAATGCTCAAACCACTGAGCTATCCCTCCCCAGAATGCGGACATTGATCCCACTACCTCTCACACGCCAAGCAATAAATATTTCCCTCATGAAGCAAGAGAGAAACCAGGTGGCCAAAACAGGTAATACACAATCCATTTCCCTCATCAATGGACGGTGAAAACGAGGGGCCACTCCACGTAACACACAAAGCATTTCCCTCATAGAGCAACAGTGACACCGAGTGCACAATGCAGGTAAAGCACAAAGTATTTCCCTCATGGAGCAATAGTGACACCGGGTGGCCACTCGTGGTAATGCACAAAGTATTTCCGTCATGGAGCAACAGTGACACCGGGTGGCCACTCGGGGGAATGCACACAGCATTTATCTCAGAGCAACAGTGACACCGGGTGGCCACTCGGGGGAATGCACACAGCATTTATCTCAGAGCAACAGTGACACTGGGTGGCCAGTTGCAGGAATCTGAAAGCATTTTCCTCCTGGAGCAACAGTGAGACTGGGTGGCCACGCGGGGTAACGCACAAAGCATTTTCCTCCTGGAGCAACAGTGACACCGGGTGGCCACTCGGGGGAATGCACACAGCATTTATCTCAGAGCAACAGTGACACCGGGTGGCCACTCGGGGGAATGCACACAGCATTTATCTCAGAGCAACAGTGACACTGGGTGGCCAGTTGCAGGAATCTGAAAGCATTTTCCTCCTGGAGCAACAGTGAGACTGGGTGGCCACGCGGGGTAACGCACAAAGCATTTCCCTCATGGAGCAACAGTGACAGGGGGCGGCCTCTTGGCGGATTGCGCAGAGCATTTATCTGATGGAGCAACAGTGACGCTGGGTGGCCAGTCGGAGTAATGCACAAAGCATTTCCTTCCGGGAGCAACTGTGCATTACCCTGGGTGACCTCCGAGTGTCACTGTTGCTCCATGAGGGAAATGCTGTGTGCACTACCCCAAGTGGCCACCTGGTATCACTAAGCATTTCCCTCATGGAGCAAGAGTGAAACCCGGTGGCCAATCCAGTAATGCACAAACCATTTCCCTTATGATGGGACAGTGATTTCCCTCAGAGCAACGGCGTCACACTTGTCACACACCTGCCTGAGTAATGAACAAAGCGTTTCCCTCACAGTGCTACAGTAATGCAGAGGGTGTCCTCCTTGGAGCAGCAGTGACACCCGGTGGCCAGTTGGGGTAACGTACAGGGAGAGCCCTCGGGTAGCAGCGAGCGCAGGGGTTAGTAGCCAGGAGCCTGGGCTGGAGCAGATCAGTCCGGAGTGCTGTGCAGAGCCCTGGACCCTCCACATGCCCTGGGTGGTGCAACATGGTAAGTGGAGACACAGGCCGAGGGCTACTCTCAGACCCCTGCTCACGTCCTCTACTGAACGTGGCCTGCTTCAAAGAGGACGACTAGACTGGCATGACTGTACTTCAGGAAGTTTCCATAGCACCTGACAACTCCTTGGGAGGGCACAAAGGATTCCCCCAAGCTTACCATGCACCAGTTAGATGCAGAGGGCTTTTCTCAGGGGCCCACCCCGTGACGGGTTTGAACCCCCTTCTGGGATGCCACCTGACGTGATAAATCGATCCCAGAGCTGCTCCCCGTCGACACCAGAACTCCAGCTCTGCGAGCGGAGGAAGCGCTGTCGACGGGGGAGCCTGCCTGCTGCGGTGTGGACCGGGGTAAGTACCTTTTGAAATCGATCTAAGATATTCGACTTCAGCTATGTTATTCACGTAGCTGAAGTTGCGTATCTTAGATCGATTCCCCCCAGTGTGGGCCAGCCCTCAGTCACATGCTTCCACTGTCCATTTTCCTCACCAAGCAGTCCCCCCCTCAGAGGCCTTTGATCCTGCTTCCAGCTGTATGTCTGAGCTTTCCCCTTCAGCCACCTCGTATCTTTGCTGCATAATCTGCTCAAACCCCTTTCTAAACTCAACCAGAGTTTCCACCTGTGTCACGGAGTGTGGGGGAGTCCGGCCCTGCACCCCTCTTCCCCGGATTCACTGGGAGTCTCAGCCAGCCAGTAGAACAGAAGGTTTATTAGAGATGCCAGGAACACAATCCAAACAGAGCTTGTCAGTACAACCAGGACCCCTCAGTCGGGCCCTTTCGGGGGGCAGGGAGCTTAGACCCCAGCCCGGGGGCTCCCTGCATTTCACCCCACAGCTCCAAACGGGGCCAGGGAGGCCAGACCCTGTCTGCCTCCCCCCCTCTCTTCTTTAGCCGGTGCCCAACTCCAACTGTCCAGCCCCTCCTCTCTCCTTTGTCTCCTTCCCCGGCCAGGAGGTCACCTGATCCCTTTGTTCCAACACCTTCAGCTCTCACCTTTGCAGGGGAGGGGCCGGGGCCATCAGTTGCTAGGAGACAGAGTGTCGGCCATTCTCTGTGTCCAGGCCCCTGCCCTGGGGCTCTGTAACAATCATGCACCCTTGTCCCACCACCTAGATGCTCAAGCACTGCATAGGGAAACTGAGGCACCCACACAGTACTCAGGGAAAACATTAACAGTCCTAGTTCGTCACAACCTGCATCTCCAATCCTCGGATCTTTTCTTCCATCAGCTCTATCAGGCGGCACTTCATGCAGACGAAACTCTTTTCAGGTAGCCCCTCCGGGATCATGTACATACCGCAGCTTCTACATCCACTCATCTTCATTGTGTCCTCCACTGCTGCCTCTGTATCTGTCATTGCCTTCTCACCTAAATCCTGTAAGTCTGGGAAACACAAACCACACCAAAACACGGCCACCCACAGCAAAAACAACCCCCAAACGAGCACCACCACACAAAGTCCCCTTACAAACTCCCACTCAAATGCCCGTTTACAGCTGTTTGTGCCACTGCAGCTGCCATGCCGCGGCACACTGCTCTGGGCGGCGGGGCTGCGAGCTCTTGCCGGGCAGCGCAGCTGCAGAGCCGTGGCCTGACCTGGTGCTCTGTG
Organism: Macrochelys suwanniensis; assembly: GCA_033296515.1. Lineage (NCBI taxonomy): Eukaryota > Metazoa > Chordata > Testudines > Chelydridae > Macrochelys > Macrochelys suwanniensis. Next base: position 12,466,567 of record CM065780.1, on the reverse strand, counting down.
CTGCGCGGTGGCGTGGCTGGCTCTGGGCGGTGGGCAGGGCTGCCTGTCCTGGTGCTCTGGGTGGCGCAGCTGTAGTGCCGCCAGCCACCGGTGCTCCAGACAGCACGGTAAGGGAGCAGGGGCGGTTGGATAAAGGGCAGGGGAGTTCGAGGTGTTGGTCAGGGTGTGGGAGTGTGGATAGGGGTCAGGGCGGTCAGAGGGTGGGGAGCAGGGGGGTTGAATGGGGGCACGGGTCTGGGGGGGCAGTCAAGAAGGAGAGATGGGGTTGGATGGGGCGGCGGGGGGCAGTCAGGGGCAGGGGTTCCGGTGGCAGTCAGGGGACAGGGAGAAAGGGTGGTTGGATGGGGTAAGGGTCCCTGGGGGGGCAGTCAGGAATAAAAGGAGGGGTTGGATGGGGCGGTGGGGGGCAGTCAGGGGTGGGGGAGTCTGGGGCCCTGTCAGGGGACAGAGAGCGGGGGGTGGGGGTGGATGGGGAGGAGTCCTGGGGGGATGGTCAGGGGACAGGGAGCAGGGGGGGTGGATGAGGCAGGAGTCCCAGGGAGGCCGCTTTAGGGGACAGGGAATGGGGGGGGGGGGTGTTCAGATAGGAGATGGGGGCTGGCCCAGGCCTGGCTGTTTGGGGAGGCACAGCCTCCCCTAACTGGCCCCCCATACAATTTCGGAAACCCGATGTGGCCCTCAGGCCAAAACGTTTGCCCACCCCTGGTGTAAGGGGATAGATAGACGGATAGACAGATAGAGTGGGTTGATGGGGATAGATAAAGAGGGTGGATGGGGATAGAAAGAAAGATAGATGGGGTGCATGGGGATAGATAGATATCTAGATAGACAGAAGGGGTGTATGGGGATAGATAGATAGATATAAAGGGAAGGGGTTAAGAAACTGATACAGTACTATAAAATCCTCTTATCTGTAAGGGGTTAAGAAACTCCAGTAACCTGGCTGACACCTGACCAGGCTGGCATCTGACCAATAAGGGGACAAGATACTTTCAAATGGGGGGGGGGGGGGGGGGGGGGGGGGGGGGGGGGGGGGGGAAGGCTTTTGTCTGTCTGTGGAAGCTCTCTACCGGACACAGATCAAGGAAACAAGCCATCCAACTCCTATAGAGTTAGTAATGTAGATAAAAAGGCGTTAGGCTTTCTGTTGTTTTTAGCTTGTAAAATTTGCTGTGCTGGAGGGAATGTGTATTCCTGGTTTTGTTGCGTTTTTCTGTAACTTGAAGGTTTTGCCCAGGGGAGGAATCCCTCTGAGTTGGGAAATTGAGTATCCTGTAAAATATATACCATCCTGATTTTACAGAGATGATTTTTACCTTTCTTGCTTTAATAAAATCCTTCTTTTAAGAACCTGTTTCCCATTGTTCCAAGACCTAGTGGTTGGATCTTTGATCACTTTGTAACCAATTGGTTAGGAGATTATTCTCAAGCCTTCCCAGGAAAGGGGGTGTACGGGCTTGAGGGGATATTTGGGGGGGTGGGGAAGGGGAACTCCAAGTGGTCTTTTTCCCTGGTTCCTGTTTCCATCACTTGGTGGTGGCAGCATACCTTTTCTCAGGGTACAGGGGAGATTTGTACCTTGGGGAGTTTTAACCTAAGCTGGTAAAAATAAGCATAGGGGGTCTTTCATGCAGGGCCCCACGACTGTACCCTAGAGTTCAGAGTGAGGAGGAAACCCTGACATGGTGGTAGCGGTAGGATATTTTGAACCAGTTTTGAACCAGAAACACAGAGTTTAGAATTTTTTCCCTCTTCTCTCTCTCCTTTTGGCGCTTGGAAGCAGGGGGGTGGGGGTGGGGGTTCAGCTGCAAGAGCTGGAGGTTGATCTGCATAGGAAAAGCAGAGTCATTAAAGACCTACAGCACAGCGAATAGGAAAAACTCAAGCAGATTTTTTTTTTCTAACTCTCGGGTTAAGCAAGATTAAACACAGAAAGGCTAAAATGACTGTGAAGCAACTACTAAACTACAGCTGGCTAGACTGGAAGCCAAAAAGAGAGAAAAAGAACATGCAAGACTGCTAGGACTTAAAAAGATGGAGATTAATGAGAAGGAAAGAGAGAGGAAACATGCTGAGGAGGAAAAAGAAGCTGCCCACAGGAGAGCTATGGAAATTAAGCAGTGGAAGAGCCAACACCCTCTAGCTGCTGGCTCCACTTCTCCAAGAATCCACAAATGGGAGCGACTATGTCCGCAGTATGATAAATCCAGTGATATTGCTGAATATTTCCTCACCTTTAAGAGACTGTGCACACTCCATGCAATTCCTGATGCTGACAAGATGACCACATTGGTAGCAAAATTGACTGCCACAGCTCTGGACATATTCAATAAGATGCCCATTGGTGATGCCTCCAACTATGGTAAATTTAAGGACTTGGTTTTAAAACAGTTTCAGGTTACACCTGAAACCTACAGAGTAAAATTTAGATCCCTTAAAAGAGGGGCTGGACTAAGTAATGTGGCTTATGTAAACCAGATGAGGGATTTGTTCTATAAATGGGTCAATGAAAGGGAGGTCACTAGCTTTGAAGGAATGGGGGAGTTACTGATACAGGAGCAGTTCCTAATTATGACCAATGATGATGTCAAACAGTGGTTATGGGATAAAAAAAATGGACTCAGACAGTCTTGCTGCTTATGCTAATCAATACGAACAGTCCCAGAGAGGCAAGGAAAATTGGCACGCAAGGGGTGGAGGTAGCAGAGAGGAACAACCCTAGTCGTAGTTTGGGGGATACCAGAAAGGAAAACCCGAGACCACCCCACACCACCAGAGGCAGCCCAAGACCCCACCTACACCCCAATGAAGACCCCAAACCCCTTATTGTCCCACCACACCCTTCTCCAGCAATCCACCTCGCCCCACTGACCAGTCAGCTGGGCGATGTTTTAAATGTAATAAGCTGGGGCATGTAAAGGCCAACTGCCCCAAAAACCCCAACAAATTACAGTTCATTGCACCGGGGTCACACCGAAGGTCCTCAGGCCCAGATGCCTCCCAAATACCCTAGGAGCGAAGGGAAACTGAGTTTGGGCGGAAAGAAGGTTACAGCGTGGAGGGACACCGAAGCACAAGTGTCAGCTATCCACCAATCCTTAGTGGACCCCAGCTTAATCAACCCAGAGGCACAAGTGACGATTCAACCCTTCAAGTCCAACTTTTTTAATTTGCCTACAGCCGTGTTGCCTGTCCAGTACAAAGGCTGGTCAGGAAACTGGACTTTTCCAGTCTATAATAATTATCCCATTCCCATGTTGCTGGGGAAAGACTTAGCCAATTATGTAAAAAAAGTCAAGAGGGTGGGAATGGTCACCTGCAGTCAGGCTAAGCAAGCTGTCACACCTAGCTCTGTTCCTAAGACTTCCACCAGAGCCCCGTCTGTGTTACCAAAGACCCAGCTGGAGGTGGTGAAACCGAATCCACTGCCAACCACTGCAACAGCAGTGAATCCAGTCGCAAAAACCCAACCAAAGCCAGTCCCAAAACCAAAACTACCAAAGCAACCATCACCAGAACCATTGCCAGCACTGAGTCCAGCGCTTGCAACCCCGTCTACAGCTCCAACACCAAAGGGCACCACCGAGCCTGCAATGGCAGCAGCAGCAGATAACCCTATACGAGAGGCTCAGCCAGAGCCTGAAATACCACATCGTGCACCAGCGGAGAGCGGTTCACAGTCAACAAAAACAACCCCATCACCTGCATCGCTTCCAAAGGGACCAAGCCCAAGTCCACAATCCAGTAAGGGACTAAATGTCTCCAGCATCAAGGAAACAGTTCCAGACCGAACAGGAAGCAGATAAAAGCCTCCAGGAATCTTGGATGGCAGAACGAAGCAACCCACCGCCTCTCAGCTCTTCTAATCTATCCGAGTTTGTTGTAAAAAAAGGACTTTTATACAAGGAGACTTTCTGGTGGGCACCAGAAAGACTGGCATCCTCAAAGACAGTTGGTAGTTCCAACTAAGTACCGGGTAACGCTCTTGAGCTTAGCCCACAATCATACTAGTGGTCATACTGGGGTGAACAGAACCAAAGACCGTTTGGGGAGGTCATTTCACTGGGAGGGAATGGGCAAGGATGTTTCTACCTATGTAAGGTAAGGTCTTGTAAGGTGTGCCAAAGAGTGGAAAAACCCCAAAACCAGGCCAAAGCCCCTCTCCAGCCACTCCCCATAATTAAGGCTCCATTTCAGCAAGTAGCTGTGGATATTCTAGGTCCTTTCCCAAAAAAAGACACCCAGAGGAAAGCAGTACATACTGACACTCATGAATTTTGCCACCCAATGGCCAGAAGCAGTAGCTAAAAGCAACACCAGGGCTAAAAGTGTGTGCTAGGCATTAACAACATTTTTGCCAGGGTAGGTTGGCCCTCCAACATCCTTACCGATTCGGGAACTAATTTCCTGGCAGGGACCATAAAAAACTTGTGGAAAGCTCATGGGGTGAACCACTTGGTTGCCACCCCTTACCACCATGAAACAAATGGCCTGGTGAAGAATTTTAATAAAACTTTGGGGGCCATAATATGTAAATTTGTAAACGAGCACTCCAACGATTGGGACCTAGTGTTACAGCAGTTGCTCTTTGCCTACAGGGCTGTACCACATCCCAGTTTAGGGTTTTCACGATTTAAACTTGTGCATGGCTGCACGGTTAAGGGGCCATTACAGTTGGTAAAGCAGCAATGGGAGGGGTTTACGCCTTCTCCAAAAACTAACATTCTGGACTTTGTAAGCAACCTACAAAACACCCTCCGGAATTCTTTAGCCCTTGCTAAAAAAAACCCTAAAAAAGGCTCAGGGAAAGCAAAAGGTCTGGTATAATAAACATGCCCCAAAGCGTTCCTTTAAAGTAGGGAACCAGGTCATGGTCTTAAAGGCGCTTCAGGCCCATAAAATGAAAGCGTCATAAAAAGGGCCATTTACAGTCCAAAAGCGCCTGAAAGCTGTTAACTATCTCATAGCATTCCCCACCTCAACCCTAAGCCTAAAGTGTACCTTTTTAATTCTCTAAAGCCCTTTTATTCCAAAAAATTAAAGTTTTGTCAGTTTATAGCCCAAAAAGAAGATGACACTAAGTGGCTTAAAGGTGTCTACTACAAAAAAAAAAAGTAACAGTGGTGTAAAAAAGGTAAACCTCTCAATAACCCTCAGACGTAAGCAGCGCCATCAGATCCTGTAAAAGTTTCCCAAAACCAACTGGTTAAAATCGTCTTTGCAATGTAAAAAATATTGTTAGTCTTTATACAGTTAGTAGCATATCTAAAAATGCATGTGTCTTATTAATTCTGTTTTCTTCTAAAACTCCAGAAAGAAATCACAGCCAGTGTTTCACACTATCTGTGATTTGGGGGGCGTGTCATAAATATAAAGGGAAGGGGTTAAAAAGTTCTAATACAGTACTATAAAATCCTCTTACCTGTAAGGGGTTAAAAAACTCCAGTAACCTTGCTGGCACCTAACCGGGCTGGCATCTAACCAATAAGGGAACAAAATATTTCAAATCTTGGGAAGGGGAAAAAGGCTTTTGTCTGTCTGTAAAAGCTCTCTACCAAAAACAGACCAAAAAACAAGCCATCCAACTCCTATAAAGTTAGTAAGTAAGTTAAATAAAAATGCGTTAGGCTCTCTGTTGTTTTTAGCTTGTAAAATTTGCTGTGTTAAAGAAAATGTGTATTCCTGTTTTTGTCGCATTTTTCTGTAACTTAAAGGTTTTGTCCAGGGGGGATCCCTCTAAGTTAAAAAATTAAGTACCCTGTAAAATATATACCATCCTAATTTTACAAAAATAATTTTTACCTTTCTTGCTTTAATAAGAAAAAGCCTTCTTTTAAAAGCCTGTTTTCCATTGTTCCAAAACCCAGGGGTTGGGTCTTTAATCATTTTGTAACCAATTGGTTAAAAAATTATTCAAGCCTCGCCAAAAAAGGGGGTGTACGGGCTTGAGGGAATTTTTTTTGGGGGTGGGGAAGGGGAACTCCAAGTGGTCCTTTTCCCTGGTTCCTGTTTCAATCACTTGGTGGTGGCAGCATCCCTTTTCTCAGGGTACAGGGAAAATTTGTACCTTGGGGAGTTTTAACCTAAGCTGGTAAAAATAAGCTTAGGGGGTCTTTCCTGTGGGTCCCCACAACTGTACCCTGAAGTTGAAAGTGGGGAGGAAACCCTAACAGGGTGTGTATGGGGATAGACAGACAAAGTGCGTGGATCAGGATAACAAGCTAGCTAGATAGACAGCTAGAGGGGGTGTATGGGGATAGACAGGTAGATAGACAGAGTGGGTGGATGGGGATAAATTGATAGAGGGGGTGTAAGGGGAAAGATAGATAGACAGGGTGGATGTGGGTAGATAGAGGCGGTATATGGGGATAGACAGACACGGAGACAGATATATAGATAGATGGCGTGTATGGGGATTGATAGATGGATAGCTAGACAGACAGACAGAAGGCGTGTATGGGGGATAGATAGAGGGTGTATGGAGATAGAGGGGGTGGATGGGGATCGATAGATAGATAGACAGATAGATAGCGGGTGTGCATGGGGATGGAAAAGTATAAAACAATATTTTATAAGCCACAAGGGCACCTCACCTCTGTAGTTCACAAACAGATTCTTTAGGAGCTGGAGAAGAGATCACCATCAACACTCTTAGCAGTGCTTTTAATTCTCTTTGAACAGTTTGGTGCCAAAATATTTACTCAAGGTGGGCAGGTCAGTGTTTCAGAAAAAAGCAGTATCTAAGGGATGATCAGTCCGCAGCATTCCACGCAATTATAAAACAAACATGTCTCTTCCCAGACAAAGACTAACTGAAGTTGGAGCATAGACAAGGCCGAGAGACAGAAACCAGTGGCAGATACAAAGACAGAAATACAGTCCAGGCTAGATTACAGTGGCATTAGTGCTGTACTTATGTCATAAATTACTTTTTGTTAAGTAAAAACTTGCTTTAAAATCTGCCACAAACATCAAGTTATCAGTTCCAATATGTCATTTTCCCTTTCTTCCTCTCTGAAAGCACTGTACCCAACTCTGTAAATTGTTCTCTTTTTATTAATCCTCTAACTTTAATATAATGCTTTGTATAAAATGGTGTATAAAAACAATGTTGTACGGTATTGCTATGGGAAAAAGTAAAACTGCTAACAAATGTACTATGAAGTAGGGACAATGATGTTTGTAGCTAGATGCAAACAAAACAAAATAGTGACCACATGGTGATGGTAAATATAGGATAGAAAAAAGTGTAAAGGTTTTAAAAGAGAGGTTGTCATGAATTCATTTTGCCACTAGAGGACAGTGTTATAGGATATTATGTATTCAGTTTGTTACAAAAAAATCACACACGATGCTTTGGAAGTGGAACTTCTAACAAATTTATTTGGGTGTAAGCTTTCGTGGGCTAGAACCCACTTCATCAGATGCATGGAGTGGAAAATACAGGAGCAGGTAGAAATACATGAAAAGATGGGAGTTGTCTTACCAAGTGTAACAAGACAAGTCTAACAGGAGGATACCAAGGGAGGAAAAATAACTTTTGTAGTGGTAATGAGAGTGGCCCACTTCAAACAGTTGACAAGAAGGTGTGAGTAACAGTAGGGGGAAATTAGGTTTAGGTTTTGTAATGACCCATCCACTCCCAGTCTTTATTCAGGCCTAATGTGATGGTGTCCAGTTTGCAAATTAATTCCAGTTCTGCAGTCTCACGTTGGAGTCTGTTTTTGAAGTTTTTTGGTTAAAGAATTGCCACTTTTAGGTCTGTTATTGAGTGACCAGGGAGACTAAAGTGTTCTCCGACTGGTTTTTGAATGTTATAACTCCTGATGTCAGATTTGTGTCCATTTATTCTTTTGCATAGAGACTGTCCGTGAAACTGCCACTGGACAGCTGAGGTGCTAAAGGAGCACTCAGGGAAGACAAGGCCGTAGCAGAGACGCTAAATGAATTCTTTGCATTGGCCTTCACTGCAGAGGATTGAGGAACATTCCCACACCTGAACCATTCTTAGGTGACAAATCTGAGGAATGGTCTCAGATTGAGGTGTCAATAGTGATGGTTTTGGAACAAAATTAATAAATTATATAGTAATAAGTCACCGGGGCCAGATGGTATTCACCCAAGAGTTCTGAAGGATCTCAAATATGAAACTGTAGAACTACTAACTGTGGTAATGCAGCTTATCACTTAAATCAGCCTCTGTGCCAGAGGACTTGAGGATAGCTAGTGACACACCAATTTTTAAGAAAGGTTCCAGAGGCGATCCTGGCAATTACAGGCCAGTAAGCCTAACTTCAGTACCAGGCAAACTGCTTGAAACTACATAAAGAACAGAATTATCACACAAGTGAATATGATGTGTTGGGGAAGAGTCAACACAGCTTTTGTAAAGGGAAATCATGCCTCACCAATTATTAGAATTCTTTGAGAGGGTCAACAAATGTGGACAAGGGTGATATAGTGTACTTGGACTTTCGGAAAGCCTTTGACAAGGTCCCTCAAAGGCACTTAAGCAAAGTAAGCTGTCATGGTATAAGATGGAATGTTCTCTCATGGATCAGTAACTGGTTAAAACACAAAGTGTAGGTCAGTTTTCAGAACGGAGAGGGGTAAATACAGTTCCCCAGGGATCTGTACTGGGACCAGTGCTGTTCAACATATTCATAAATGATCTGGAAAAAGGGGTAAACAGTGAGGTGGCAAAGATGATACAAAATTACTCAAGACAGCAAAGTCCAAACCAGACTGAGGGGGGAGGGATAGCTCAGTGGTTTGAGCATTGGCCTGCTAAACCCAGGGTTGTGAGTTCAATCCTTGAGGAGGCCATTTAGGGATCTGGGGCAAAAATCTGTCAGGGGACAGTACTTGGTCCTACTAGTGAAGGCAGGGGACTGGACTTGATGACCTTTCAAAGTCCTTCCAGTTCTATGAGATAGGCATATCTCCATATATTAAGACTGAGAAGAGTTAAAGGGATCTCAAAACGGGGTGACTCGGCAATAAAAAGGTAAATTGTTGATTAATGCAAAATGATGAACATTGGAAAACATAAACCCAACTATACATACAAAGCGATGGGGTCTAAATTAGCTCTCCAAGGAAGAGATCTTGGAGTCATCATGGATAGTTCTCTGAAAACATCCATCCAACGTGCAGCGGCAGTCAAAAAAGCTAACAACGTTAGGAACCATTAGGAAGGATAGATAATAAAACAGAAAATATAATACCTCTATATAAATCCATGGTACGTCCTACACCTTGAATACTGCATGTAGTTCTGGTCGCCCCATCTCAAAAGAGATGTATTAGATGTGGAAAAAGTACACAGAGGGGCACAAAAATGATTACGATATGGAACAGTTTGTTTGAAAAGAGATAAAGACTGGGACTTTTCAGCTGAGAAAAAGACAAGTAAGGGGGGGATATGACTGAGGTCTATAAAATCATTATTGGTGTGGAAAATAAAAAAATAAAATAAATAAATGTTATTTACCCCCATGCATAACACAAAAAACAGGGTCACCCAATGAAATTAATAGGCAGCAGGTTTAAAACAAAAGTATTTCTTCACACAACACACAGTCACCCTGAGGAACTCACTGCCAGGGATGCTGTGAAGGCCAAAAGTATAACTGGGTTCAAAAAAGAACTAGAAAGATTCATCAATGGCTATTAGCCAAGGTAGTCAGGGACAACTCCATGCTCAACTCCCTAAAACTCTTAACAGATGCTGGGACAGGATGACAGAGAATGGATCACTTGATGATTACCTGTTCTGTTCATTTCCTCTGAAGCATCTGGCATCAGTCACTGTCGGAAGATAGGATACTGGGCCAGATGGACCACTGGTCTGACTCAGTGTGGCCATTCTTAAGTGACCATAAGACTGCTGGTGGAAAAGTTACAATCAATGATAAAAGATTAACACATTTACACTTTGTATTCAGTCTCTTCTTGGGAGGGAGGTTAGAGTTTAAGGACGGTACACTGTCCACAGTGTTCAAATGGGAACTGCTTGATTCAGAGAGCATCCAGGGGGAATCTAATCTGAAGGGGAAACACCCTGCACGTGCTTCTATCATCTGAATGATTTAGATATTTTGACAGGCACTGTAAGGTGGTAACTCATCTTTTTAGGGTGTTGGAAAGTAGCAATATATTCCTCAGAAGATGTCAGCATGAACCTTCCCAATTGTTAACCCTTCTTACAAAATCTTTTGTAATGAACAGTTGTTTATGAGCATGTTTGTAATTACTGTAATAAAAAAAGACACTAGACAATAGATTTAAAAAACATATTTCAACTGTATTTCAACCACATTCTCTTTCAAACTGTGAAAATCTATTCAGTTTGGTAATAAACTCATATGCTCTAGACTACTTTGTAAGCTTGACTCAGCGTTTCACATGCCTGAAGATAAGATACTTTTCCTCTGCCTAACTAAAGAGAATTTATCGAGTTGCTCACTGAAGAGTTGCATGTCTGTCACATTCACAAGACGCTCTATGACCTGCTTCACATTATGGTAATTCGGGGATTTGTTTGGTTTAAGGATTAGGCAGAGGTAACCAATTCTCTAATATTTTCCCTATTTATTTTTATATAAACGACAGAGGGGAGAAAAAAAACAAACAAATGCTATGACGAAGTCAACATTCAAACCATTTAAAATTAAAGGACAAATTAAAAGAATTCATACTTATTCCACATCAGTCCTCTATCAGTCATAACAAAGGCCTAGGACGCTAAAACAGTTGATGTCTGTTAGAGTACTGTACTGCATCATTTACACAGAAGAACATGTTAAGCCATCTTGAATTCAAAGCTTCTTCCTTCCCCATGTCAAGTTTTCCCCTTTTTGTTTAAAAATATGAAATCAGTTTAAGTCCTGCAGGTAAGACTCAGCATGTGAAAAATTCTCAGGCCTGCAGAGCACAGAATTGCTGAAATACAGCCAATATGTGATGGTCCAGTTCAGCTGTAAACAGAAGGTTCTCCAAGGTCAGCATGTACTGCTGGATTATCTGGTGATGCTGCAGACAGAGACAGACACCTTCATTACTCTTATTTGCCTTTATATACCAAAACATGCAGAGAACATGCATCAAACACAGGAGCCAAATTTTTGGCCAAAACTTAGGGCTACACTGGGTGCTGGGCAGGGCTGCACGTAATTTCTACCACCTGCAAGGAAGGGGTAGCCTGGAGAGATGACAGGATGTAGGAACTGCATTTGCGTTTATGTCTTGTATTACTAAGTGCTGTACTCTCCCTGTGCAAAACAAGCTGAAGGATGCTAGCAATGGTGACTCTACAGTCCTGATCCTGAAGTGAGTTGTGGGTGGGCCTCTGCGCATGCATGGAGGTAACTGTAGGATCGGGCCCAATAGACACTAGGAGGCCATGTAAACTTTCTTTACGGGATTACGGGAGAGTAATCCACATGTGGTATGTAATTACATACCACATCCTTTGTAGTCACCAACTAGTATTCACAGAGAGGAACACTTGCCATTTCTTGGCCTGTCACTTTCAGCCAAGTCACCTACAAGTTGAGTCTTTTTACACTGGTTGCCAGATTTTAAAAAGAGGCAGCAGAGTTCCAAATTTCTTGTGGTTTAATAAGGGTCTTTTAACATTCCCTCCAAGGGCTGCAGTCATTTCATAGATAAAGTTTTTACAACTACCCTCTCTCAATCAATTCTTGGCACATACATATAATAGCACCTCTTAGTGGATCTTAAAGTGCCTTTACAAGCATCAAGTCTTGATATATCCCTTATGCTTTGTATTTACATCCATTTTACAATGGAGGGATCGTTAAACAAATAGTTTACCTACAGTAACAGTCACTGGCAAAACTGGGATTAGAAGCAAGACGACCTACACACAACCCCCTGTGCTAACCAATTAGGACAACACTGCCTCAGCCAGCTGTATTTTAATTAAATGAAGTGGATGAAGCTAGATGAACAGGACTGATTCTCAAATCACTAAGCATTATCCACCCACTGAACGAGACCAACCTGTAAGAAGATCTGCTGCAGTCTCTCTATACAGTTCTTGTACCAAGGCGTAATTACATCAATCCCACCAGTTTCACACCGCACTAAATGCTCTGTTAATATCATAATGAAACGCTAAAAAAAAAAGAGAATAGTTTTAATGAAGTAATGCTTAAGCATGTCTTGGAACATGAAGGAAACTCACTAATCTTAGATAAGTATGTATTATTCTAGACAAAATAATCCATGAGATATTCTACAGACAAAAGTTTTGACCAGTCAAGTCTGAATAATCCATTTAAATTAAGAGATACTAAACACTGCTTGTTCAAGAAAGGCGCAATCTGGTATAAGAACTCGTTTATTCAAACACTTTGAAGCTGAACAAGTCCTCTCTAGGGGAAACCTGGAGTGGCTGGGCCACATTGCTAGTTTCCATAGTAAAGCTATTCATCCTTCCCCACACCCTCCGAATTCTAGTCCCCTTAGAAGTTGAGAGTTGCCAGAGGGACAAAATCCCACACCGTTACCTGGAATATAACAAGGAAGAGATTCTTTTGTTCACTCTGAGCAGACTCTACTTTCTCCTGCAAGCGTTCTATCTGCTCTTCCAACGGTCCATCTTCTCTATCGCTGCTTCGGTCATCGTCATCGTCGTCATCATCACTGTCTCGCTGGAAGTGAAAGTAATGAAGTTACTGACAGCCAAACATGGTAAAGTTTAGCTAGTGAGATCCTGGTAGTGCCCATAGTACAAAGCATATGCATGGTTGCTTGCAACTTGCCTAATGAGGCCTCGATGGACATGGAGCTGCTCTGTAATCATTTATCAATACTGTATATTGACTGCATTTGTGGGTTATTTATTATATGAATATGCTGCTTTACATGGGGCTGGTAGGGAAGAGGAATAGCTCAAGACAGACCACTTTTCAGCAAACACTTGCACTGAGAAGAGACACCGCCAGGACAGGACAAGGCCTGGGAACCAGGAGATCAAAAGAACTGCGACAGGTTTAAAAAGGAAGATTCCTCTTCCCCCGTCCCCGAGAGGTGGGGACTTGTCCGGTGGAACCAAACAGGCAGACACACCCATACTCAGCGGGGATGTTTGAAGAAGTTAGGCCGGCTTCGTTTACCATTTCTTGACTTTAGCAAAGCTTTTGATACAGTCTCCCACAGTATTCTTGCCAGCAAGTTAAAGAAGTATGGGCTGGATGAATGGACGGTAAGGTGGATAGAAAACTGGCTGGATGGTCGTGCTCAACGGGTAGCAATCAATGGCTCCATGTCTAGTTGGCAGCCGGTATCAAGTGGAGTGCCCCAAGGGTCGGTGCTGGGGCCGGTTTTGTTCAACATCTTCATCAACGATCTGGAGGATGGTGTGGACTGCACCCTTAGCAAGTTTGCAGATGACACTAAACTGGGAGGAGTGGTTGATATGCTGGAGGGTAGGGATAGGATACAGAGGGACCTAGACAAATTAGAGGATTGGGCCAAAAGAAATCTGATGAGGTTCAACAAGGACAAGTGCAGAGTCCTGCACTTAGGACGGAAGAATCCCATGCACTGCTACAGACTAGGGACCGAATGGCTGGGCAGCAGTTCTGCAGAAAAGGACCTAGGGGTTACAGTGGACGAAAAGCTGAATATGAGTCAACAGTGTGCCCTTGCTGCCAAAAAGGCTAACGGCATTTTGGGCTGTATAAGTAGGGGCATTTCCAGCAGATCGAGGGACGTGATTATTCCCCTCTATTCGGCACTGGTGAGGCCTCATTTGGAGTACTGTGTCCAGTTTTGGGCCCCACACTACAAGAAGGATGTGGATAAATTGGAAAGAGTCCAACGGAGGGCAACAAAAATGATTAGGGGGCTGGAGCACATGACTTATGAGGAGAGGCTGAGGGAACTGAGATTGTTTAGCCTGCAGAAGAGAAGAATGAGGTGGGATCTGATAGCTGCTTTCAACTACCTAAAAGGGGGTTCCAAAGAGGATGGATCTAGACTGTTCTCAGTGGCAGAAGATGACAGAACAAGGAGTAATGGTCTCAAGTTGCAGAGGGGGAGGTTTAGGTTGGATATTAGGAAAAACTTTTTCACTAGTAGGGTGGTGAAGCACTGGAATGGGTTACCTAGGGAGGTGGTGGAATCTCCTTCCTTAGAGGTTTTGAAGGTCAGGCTTGACAAAGCCCTGGCTGGGATGATCTAGTTGGGGTTGGTCCTGCTTTGAGCAGGGGGTTGGACTAGATGATCTCCTGAGGTCCCTTCCAACCCTGAGATTCTATGATTCTATGATGGTAAGGTTGTTTTAAAGTCTTCTTTAAATGCTTTGTTTCTACTGCTAAAAACCCATCTTGGTTTGGAAAGGCTGTCCAGTCACTAAACACAGCTGGTCACAGACTCCTGAATGAAAGAACAGCAGGTGCCAGAACTCAGTAGAATCTGCTGTGTGCACACAGTTAATACCCTGGGCGTTGGGCCTGGTCTAAGAGTACCCCGGGAGAGGTAAAGGCACGAGGCCTGACAGTGGAGAGAGTGCACTCGGAGACCAGGAAGGGGACAGAGGTGCAGTTAGCCCTTGTAATTGTGACATGCACACAATTTAGATATGAAAGAAAAATGTAGATAACAGTTACCGTCTGTCCCTAATCTATTTAAAAAAAAAAAAAAATCTTCAGAACTGCCATTTGACCCTTAGCAACTAGCCACGAGTCAGTTAAGGGACGTTATACAAAGAACTAAATGCAGTTTAGAAGAAAATAAGGAATTGGGCAGATTAAGGTTTTGATTGCAGGTATTATTTGCTTTGTTATTCTCACAAAAGATTGTTTTCCTGCACATCTGTCCATAAATTAACAGCTATAAACTTCAAATATTTGTAGAAATACTATATGCAAAAACAATTTAGAATGACAAAACTAGGGCCCCTGTGCTAAGTAATCCAAGAGGTGTGACTGCCTGCATAAAAACTGACAAGCAAGTACTTTTCTTCAAAGAGGCTTATATCAGCATTAAAACATTATAGGTCCAGTCCTCTAAGGATATAGTGCAGGGGAGCATCGTTCACAAAACAGCCTACAATATTGTTCAGAACTGAATTTCAACATAATTGAAAGTGCATTAAATAAAACTAATTATGCTAAAGATAAATGGAGAAAACATTCAAGGTACTAAGTGCTTCTAATGCACATACAGAATTTATGTGGAGAGGCAAGACTCAATTTTTTCCACAAGTGTAGTTTGGGATGTCAGCAGTCAGTTTCTTCAGACATTATCAGCTTTCCCATTTAATCTATTTTGGCATTCAGTTATCCTTGGAACCAAAATAATGTGTTTTAAAAGAATACTGAAGTCCTTACACACAAGGGATAGCGTTTAAAGATTTACCTTCTTGTATAGTAACTTTTGGGGGTACAGTCACACATTCAAAATGTATTCAGAGCAAACAAAGAGAGTATGTGAAACTGTCAAAATCCAGAAGTGTGCCCTGGAAAATAGTGGCAGCGTAAGCATGGAACAGTAGATCAGTTGAGTCCCCCAGCTTCTCTACCGTGACTAGCCTCTCTAATCTGCTTTTCTATAATATTTATCAAGTTACTACATGATATATCTACAAGTTTGAAGGCGAACCTTTTATCTGCAACTACAGTTAAGCTGAAATACTGAAAATACAATTTCCATTGCTACACAAGAATGCAACAGAAAATGAGATTGAGTTAGCTGAGAGGTAGCTGTCACTGAAGCATCCATAGCCGGCAAAAAAAATGTAGTGTTCTTTTGTAGTTAACTTATGAGAAAGACCTAAAAAAATAGTAAAGGAATGTAAACTGAGCTCCATTTACTTTAACTTCTTGGCTGTAACAGCCTTTACAACTGTATTTGAAGTTCATGTTAGCATCACAATCCCTGTGGACTCCAAGTCAATATTTAAGTGCTACTGATGGGTATAATGTTGTAGAAACATTAACAGCATATTTATGTGTGTGTCTCACAGAGCAAGTCTCATATCAGTTGACATGCATATTGCCACAGAAAAAGTAGGATTTAGTCCAAAATGCAGTAAATGTGAAATGTACATGGCTTTACTTCAATATACTAGTGCTACTAATATATTTACAAGATACAAAACAAGATACATACTCGTTTGTGTTGCCTGGCTAATCTTGCTTTAGTCTCCTCTAGCTCCTTTTGGATCTTCACGACGTGCTTATTCATCTTACGAATTGTGGAGTGTAAGATCTCCCAGATATAGAACCTAGCAGAGAACCAATTATAATCTTATTGTAGCCGGTAACAACATACAAAACACAGTAAATAGTAAACTGTTACAGAGCAGAGAGAAAAATCACACGTCTAAAATTTTAGCTGTATTTTAGCCTCAACCTTCTTACTCAGACTAACAGCAACAGTACAGGTTTCAAGTGTTACCAGAATGTATTAAGTGTACATACTTTATTACAGAAATACATGTGCAAGAAGAATTTCCCAAAGTTTCAACTATAACCTTAATTCCTTTGCAATTTATGCAATAATAATAGGAGAGTACACTTAAACAGGTGTGGCTTCCTATTACTAACAGTGGGATCTTTCCTCCATTTTACCTTGAAATATGAGTGGTGTTTTATTTTGAATTTATTCAGGAATGCATGAGACACATCATGGATTTGTTTTGTTAGAATGTTTTATGTCAAGGGAGTTAAAAAGTATCAAGATGCTAGAGTCTCTATAGGATACTATCATGTGGTATCCTTTTCTTTTAAGCCGTGTTTACTTCAAGAGATTCTTTAATGATTCGGATACTCACTGTAACTATAACTATATGAACAAATAAACTGGCTTTAAAAAAGTAATTATCTGAATACAATGTACTATTAACTTATAGAACTGAGAGTGATAAGTATAATTCACAAAGGTACTAGCAACAACAGTACCTGCAATTATGGACAACAGTTAAATGAACCACAGTCTGGTCTGGGACTTTCTCCCCACTCCCAATTAATTATTATTATTAGTATTAGTATTGCAGCAACACCTAGGAACCTCAGCCACATACCATGTCCCCATTGTGCTAAGGTGCTCTCCTAGTGCAGAACAAGACAGTCCCTGTGCCAATGAGCAGTTTGCATGGTGACTGTAGAGGTGTAACCTTCCACAGAGACACACTGAAGTTATAAGAAAACAAGAAAAATACCTGTGGCACCTTAGAGACTAACAAATTTATTTCAGCATAAGCTTTCGTGGGTTAAAGAACCCAGTTCATCGGATGCATGGAATGGAACATACAGTAATCAGATATTTATACATTCAGAGAAACATGAAAAGGTGGGAGTGTCTATATCAATGTTAAGAGGCTAATTAATTGAAAGGAACTGTTATCAGTAGAAACTTTTGAAGTGATAATCAACATGGCCCATTACACTACAGACAGTTGACACAAAGGTGTTAAGAGTTTTACCCACGAAAGCTTATGCTGAAATAAATGTGTTAGTCTCTAGGGTGCCACAGGTATTTTTCTTGTTTTTTTTTTGCTGACACATACTAACACGGCTACTACACTGAAAACTGAAGTTATAGACCATTGTAGACGAGATGGATTCTTGGTTTCCTTATAAACCTGCACCTCAACTTTAAATGGAGAATGCTGAATGACAAATATCCTTTTGGAGGGGTTGACAGGTAGGTTGTGTATGAAGTGCAAAGGTAATTTTTAAATTGTTTGCTTACCATAATAAAGCCAAGTATTTGAGCAAAGTAAACTGGCTTTCAGTGTACATTATCCATAAAGTGAAAATATGTATAAATCAACTGAATGTTAGTTTCAGTAATAAAGAATTCATTTTGTTACCTAGTAAAATCATGAGCAAGCTCTGGAGAGAAGATCCAGTTTGCTACGGCAGCACAATCAACTATCTGCGTCCGAATCATCTTATCCACAAGCACAGCAATCATCTGCATTGTGGGAGAAAAGACATCTGTTTACTATATTAGAGGATCACGATACCTATGGTAATAAGAGATATTCAGTCCGACCTGTTCATTGCTGGTGTGAAACACAGGATGCAACAGGTAAGAATACCCCAGGATTAGGTGCCATCAGTTATAGCTTGTCCAGTGACCCCTCTGCTCTCAACAGCCATCATTAGCTAGTGCAGCATGAATGTCCTCTATAAGGGCAAGCTGCGTCTCTAAAGGCCTGCTGCAACAGTGTGTGTAGATGAGTTTAACGAAAGGTGCAATTTTAACCAGATATGGGTAAGCTGGTGTGACTGTCACACTGAACTAGTTTTAAGATGGTCCACACACAGGGTTCACACTAGAAGACCTGCAACAATTTAACTAAATCTGTATCTACATTTAGTTCAATTGGTGTACTACTTAGAAGTGAACACTCACTACTGCTGAATCACAGTAACACAGCCAAAGAATTAAGGTTGTATTCACCTCAATTAAGCAACAGCCACATCACAAAATCAAATCTGCCAGATCAGTTGATCCGGTCAATTCTACAAGCACATTGCCTTGAGCCCTAGTTTATCGTAACACTTTTTATTTCAAGTAACGTCTGCAGTCAGAGCAAGTTCTAAGTGATAGACTTCTATTTCTGACTTTGAAGCATTTGGCCCAAGTTTAGATTTTGTAATACAAACTCTTACAAAACTTAAGACCAAGAGAAATGATTCCATAATATTAACAACCCCAATGGAAATGACTGTTTTAATGAGAGACATTCTCTTGCAGGGTTAGCAACCCAAACACTGCACTAAGAAGCTGAATGTCAAATTGCCATCAATTTGAAATAAATGCTGAAAGGAGGTAGCATAGTGAGAAACAGATAAAAATTTGATATCTAATCTAAGATGCTGTTAGTAACATCAGTAAATAAATTTTGACTTCTTTCTAATATACAATTTAAGTAAAGAGTGGCTAGGCCTCTTTTTTCTTTTCTTTTTTTTAAGCATAAAATGCAACGTTGTCTCTGCAAACAATTCAGTTTCTAGGCTTTTCAGTGTTGATTTTGTTGTATCCCATTATTGTGAGACTGTAAGCTTCAATAAACATCTGAAACCACCACTCTTACCTGTGGATGGTTCTTCCAGACCTCATACACAACTCTCAGCACATGGAGCTTCCCCTCATCACTTTCAGCGAGTGTTTTGAAGACTTCATGAAACCTTATTATAATAAATAAAAGCGATCAGTGGATGGACTGCAAGTAGTCGAAGTGGTCCAGTAAAAGTTTGGTTGAGAATATGCCTACGCAGCCTATGGTAGTGAGCCTCCCAGTCCGAGTCAACAGACCTGGGCTTGTACTACAGCACTAAAAATAGCCATGTAGACATTGCAACTCAGGCTAGAGCTAGGGAGGGGGACGGGTTCAGAGGCCAAGCTGCAACTTCAAAGCCCTGTCTATGCAGCTATTTTTAGCACAGTAGTATGAACCCTGCAAGCCCGAGTCCACGGACCCAGGCTGGGAGGCTCACTGCTACAGGCTGCATAGACATACTCACTGTGACCAAGTCATGGCGATTCTCTAATAGGCCATGTCTAAACAGGAACACTTCGGAAAGTTAAGGCAGATGAACTACTAGTTTGAAACCGATGAGGGTTAAATCCCCATGTGGATGATCTTAATTCAGAGTAAAGAAGAACAATTAGGCTGCGGCAAGCCAGGGTATGAATCTTTCCCACACTAGCCTGCTGTGGTCGGTCTCATGGTCTGTGCATGCCCGGACGACACATGTTAAAGCCCTCTAACAAACTGTTACAGTGAATCATCAGGGTGCCGACAGTTAAACCACAGCAGGCTAGTGTGGAGTAATTCACACCCCAGCTGGACATAGTCTCATTGCTCATGTAGACAAGCCCTTAATGGAATTTAATCTATAGCAAATTAGTCACTTTTCTCCTGAATGAGAGCAGCCACGCATGGATTTAACATTTTAACTTAAGAACATTGACTTTACACCTTTAGTTGATTTGCCTTAATGTATCTGAGTGCCCCAGTGTAAACATGCCCTTGCAGCGTATTGTCCCATACACTCCACAGCAGAAGATCCTCCAACAACTCACCTAAGTTTTGATGGTGTTTGAATGTGAGTGTTCATAACAGAAGTTGTTAAGACATAAAATGTAAATTACCAGTTTAAGTCCCAATGCTACAATTGATGGTGCCAGGTGTGCCAATGACGGCAAGAGGGCTCCCTGGTCACAGCAGGCTGCCAGTGTATCATCAATTGCAGGTCAGGGCCGACCAGGTTCGAAATTGCTACACTTCTTCCGGTGGCAGTTTATGTAGCACCTTTCTGAATTTAAGCAGCAATATAACCTGAAAACATTTCACGTTTCAGTGCTAGTTCAGAAACCAATAAACTGATTCAGAATGTACATACATGAAGTGCCACATTTTAACACAGCATATTGTATCTGCGTACACAATGTTTAATCAAGAGAAGTTAAACATATTTCAGACAGCTGCAACAGAATATCTAAAAGTTCAAATGTTTCTGTACCAGAAGCTTGGAATCAAAAATCCAGTAAAAAATTCTAGGATGTATTTTATCTTGCTTAGGCAAATTTAAGATACTTATATCAAAAAGCTTTTCATTTAATGTATGGTTTTATACTGACTTATTGCTTGTGTCATATTTAGAATTACTTAATTGGTATTTTATTGCACAACACGAAGGATCGTTTGGTAGACTGGTGTAACCCAGTTAACGTAAGGTTATGCCACTTGCTCTTTGGGACATTCAGCACATAGGTTTACCTATTTATCAGCTGCTCCTGCTCCAAGATGTCCCAATATATGCAGTGCTTGTGACCTCACATGCAGAGCCAGACTGCAAGGGGTGGCGGTGGTGGTGGTGCATCATATGAGGGATTTCCCCTTACTATATGGCATGGTTTTGCAACTGTAGAGGTATTTTATATTCCAAAAGTTAATGTAAAAAAACTGGCAAAACTCTGCCATATAGTAAAGAAATGCACCACTTACCTGCCCCCGTTTGTGCTGGCCCTGGGTAGTCGGGATGTTGCCAGCACAGTGCACAACTGGAACATTTAGGCAGGAGCAGGGGATGCTTGAAACCAGAGCACAGGGTCATCTGAAAGTTAGGGTAACAAGTACGTTTTGAAATCTAATTGCTATCTGGGGCATTCTGACATAATGCAACCATTAAGTACAGCACTAGCAAGTCACCTTTGAGAAACATATTAAGTCATAAGATATGGATTGCACTGTGCTTATTTTCAACTCTTACTTTTCCTAAATACCATCAGTAACAGCTTTGTTTGTATTGTGGTCTTTGCTAGAGTTTACTAACCCAACATGAAAATAAAACCCAGGAATGTGCGTTAGCTTTTTTGTCCCTTACAGATTAAGATAGAATTCAAGCCTTCTCTGAATTTTTGTTTCTACACAGAAACTGACTCAGCAAAAAGACAAGATAACCAAGATGCCTCACATTTAACAGTTAAGATTTAAAATATACATACCAGCATACAGAGATCTAGAATATATTGCACTTACATCAGTAAATTTGCACCAATCCTGTGTCCTTATACCCAGATTTCAGTTATGCAGCCTCAAGCTACATTAAAGTGTTTTGCATAATCAGTAGTTCTATAGGGAGCACCAATACGCTTCACATTGTAGTAAAAGAGGAAGACCATTCCTCCCGTGAGGAGTTTACAATCTAACTAGAATTTTTATAGGAACATATAGGAATTAAAACTTAAATGAACTTCAGTTTAAGTGCAGGAGAGAACAGTTTAGCGAGAGGCTGGTAGTACAGATACGTCACTTTGCATGTCTGGAGTCACTAATGAGATGAAGATGAGAGGTACTGAAGAACAGACTTTTCTTGTTTAGGTGGCTCTGTGAATGACGGTACAGGGCCACAGTTAAAGCTATAGAGGAATTTCTTTTTAAATTATTTTATCTGCATTTCCGGGCTAACATTTGTGTTTGAGGAAACTACAATAAGGCATGTTTCCCTTTAGTAATAGATATTTACTATTTTCACTGCTGCTCAATGAATTAAGTCCTAGCTCTCCCGGGGTTAAGTCGCATTTCATTGTGCAATGACAGGAACCCAAATGGAGCTTGCAAGTTGCACTGTAATGGGCCCCATTCCTCCACAGATGCATTCTGCATGTAGCTCTTCTGCCTGCTTTCTCCCCCATACCAGACCCCTCCATTGCCTCCCCACCTGCACGGCTCTGCACCATGGAGCGTTAACACCACAGGACCATAACATATGAAGAACTAGTTTAAGTTTCACCAAGAAAGCCCAAATAGGTGAGAGACACCAAGCCTCACTCAGTACAACTGATAAAAGAAAAATATGGAATTTTTAGACCATGCTATATCAGTTATGAGCAGGAAAAATGACTAGGACTGTGTTTGATACATCAGATAACCCCCTTTTGAGTTGGCACTTCTCCCATGCTTCGGTGAGCTTACCTCCAATTTTCCTAGAAGATTATAGTATGCTGGTAGAAGGTCACCTATGATATTTCAGACAGACAGCTTTCTGTTACAGCCTCCATTTTGATACCACTTCAACTATTACAACTGAACCTATCTTGCATCTTAACTACGGAAGAGCTTGCAGTGTCTAATACCAATACATAAATTATGTTGGCACACCTACTTCCTTCCTTAGCCATACTCTGATGGGACCAACAGACTCCAGTTCTTTTATGAGTTCCCCAGAACTCTAGCAGGTTTTACGTGTGGGCATTAGAACATGTATCCATGCCATGCCCACATAAAGTGCACTGGTCTGGGCAGGTGTGGCATGGACAAAAGGACGCACAAATTTGCTGCTATGTACTTTATACTACTGGTGGGGACCTCTGGGCTCATTGTGGGCACTAGGAAGTGTGCTACCTATTGCTGTACTCTCCCAGGTGAGCAACAAGCTAAGGCATGTCTCAGAATGTGCAGAATCCTGCCCTAGCCACATGGAGGATTGTGGAAGAATAGCTCTACCAAGCAATTCACTGTTCTAATCAAAATGCGTTCCATAAAGTCAGAAATATAATGCATTTATCACTTACTTTGCCAGAGCACTGAATGAGTGGCTGAAGGACTTGGCAGCTAAATGGAGCAGAGTCTGTACAAAAACTTCTATTTTCAAAGGGTTAAAGGTGAATCCTTCATCTGAAAGTTGTTTTCAAATTGAAACAGTGGGTTAAATTAAAATCAATATTATAAGTATTTATCAAAATCTAACCCTGCAAACAAAGCACTGAAGATCATTCATGGTTTCTTTATTTTGCAAAATTTGAGATTTAGCATTTGAGCTTTACTGCCTGAACAAGGAATCAGTCAATGCTTTCTAAAAGTTGCAGTTTTATCAGCAACTCCCTCAGGCTGCCAGGTAGCGCCATGCAGAGATAGATAGTCTTACCTCGCTGACATGCAGCTACTGGAGTACATTTAGGACTACACTACACTGCTCCCTTATCCTCTATAGGAGGTGATTCTCAAACTCTTGTTTCATACCAGCAGGGAAGATTCCATTCCCATTTGACATTTTTATCACACCTAGCAAAATCTGCTGACTTTCAAAAGCACTCGTATCAACATCTTTCTTTTCAGAGGATAAACAGCAGTTTAATCCCTTTAGGATTCCTATAACCCAGTGGTTCTCAAACTTTTTTCCCACCGGATCACTTGAAAATTGCTGAGGGACTTGGCAGACCACTTAATGAGCTTTCCAAATGTTGTTTGTTCCATTAGCTAACTATTGTAAAGTGCTTTGGATAAAAGGGCTATATAAAAAAAACCCTAAATAATAAACATGTTTTTCTTCTACAAATAAAAGCACACAACTCATTTTAATATCAATAGTCTCTCCCTCAGCCACAACCCTGGAGCTGGAGAAAGTCGCCTCGTTCTCTGGCCGCCGCAGCCCTACACATCCCAAATTCCCCCCACCCCCTCTTCTCAACCCCACTGTCCCCTCCAACTACCCCCTATTCCCCCCAAGGCCACCACCTCACCTTACATGTGCATCTTCTCCAGGGTTCAGGCACCTAATTACAGCCCTTCTTTCTCTCGTGTGCAGCCACCCAGGTGTGCACCTTAGAAGGAACTATCCGCAGACCACCTGAATGGAGCTCGCAGACCACAGTTTGAAAACCCCTGCTATAACCCATTCTTCCCCTGACTTGGGACAGTCCTACACCACTTTATTATCTCCATGTATTTTGATTTGTATATATTCATCTAGGTGCCTGTACAATCTCACATATTATTACTGAATTATTCAAGTTCTTTTTCACCCAAGCTACCAACTTTAGATGCGACTTCTCAAATCTCTCTTCTAAGACATCTGAGAACAGATAAGCCCCAGACAGAAAGACACTGGATGTTTACAGCAAGGGTGAGGCTGGGAAGCGAGCTCAAGCCAAGGCCCCCTTACAAGAATGTCTATTTTGTTTAGACCAGGGGAATGGCAGCTTGAGCTCTTAGCTGTTCTCAACTGCTAAGGTAATCTATAAAGAGGCGCTCTCACATACTTAGCATACAAACCACGTTACGTTTTCTAGATCAAAACTAATACCAAGAACTGCTTCCTGATAGTGACGTTTGAGGGACTATTTCATTCTTTCATACTATCTTTGTCAGCAACAACCACCCAATAGTACATTTCAAATACCAGTTTACTCCTTCCTACCACTATCCCATTGATAAGAATGGATCCTGTCTGTGGGGCAAGAGAAACAAAAACACTCAACGTTTTATACTAGTTCCGTTTCCTGTTAAGTGATCTTAAATGTACAAAGTCATGAGACAACGTACCAGGCACAACTCCTAGTTCGACAGGATGGTGAAAGTAGTTTTGAACACAGAAGAAATGACCTTGTAATGCCTAATGTCAGATATCCTTACCATCATCATCATCCTGGTTAGGATTGGGCACATCTTTTAAGATGCCAAAGATTTCATCATTACTTGTCTTATTTTTAATGGCAATGGTCAAACAGAGTGCAACAGTATATCCCGGCAGAGACTCTAAACAGAAGACAAAAGGTCTGATCATCTTCAAAATTAGTTGCAATGAATATGGGTTACTTTTATGTCACCTTGTGCATTTTTCAGAAAAGCACACACTTTTCCTTGAACAATTAAAAATAAAAACAACAATTACTGCTTTGTATTAATAGAACTGATATTCTGGCATGCTGGAAATATGGATTTTGCAGCAATCTGCAGGCTCATATGCTACATCTGGACCACATGCAGCCAACTCACAAATCTCTAATTTCTCTCAAGATGTGAACTTGTTTTAATATTCAGTGAATAGTTAAATTATGTAACAACACTTAAAACCACACTCTCAATTCCAGGTAGTGTGGACATTAAGAGCTGTGGCTGCACCTCCCCACATAAAAGCTTGGCAAAACTAGTACACTCAACTCCTTTTGTCCTTTCTTCCTCCCAAATCCACCTTTTCCTCTATTCCAGTAGCAAAACGTTATCCACACCTAGATACATATAATCTTTTCTGCCTCTCAACTCTCCCTCCCTCTCTCCCCTACATCTACCCAAAATCTTGCTGCTACCACCCTGCTCCTCATGTCACTGTCCACATCAGCAGCCGCATAGAATCCTTCCCTCATATCTGCTACATCAAATTCAATCCCTGCTTGGCCTCAACTTTAGAGGCCTTACATAACTGTCCCTTTGCCTACATCTGTGCTCCAATTTCCTCATACTTCCTTGAAGAGTCTCTTCATTTCTTTCTCCCGCTCACCTTGTGACTTCAATTGTGACACTCCTTATACTTATGGCACTCATCCTTTTCTTCACAAATAATCTCTCCACATCATTTTTCACCTTAACTATTGTCTTACTCCTATCTGTTTACTTGCTTCATTTATTAGATAGAGTTCTTTGGAGCTTCCAAGAGCTCTTTCGTTTGTTTCTGAAACAAATGTGGAACTCAAAGAATAGTAAGTTATCTTCACTATGCTGTTCAACTTTTGCACATCACTCAGCTCGGACACTGAAAACAGAAGCCAAATGGACTTTTAGGCTTTCTTGCAACTAGCACAATACTGCAGTGTTGAGGCTGCAAACACTGCAGGGTAATTAACTTCAAACCAAGGTGTCTACACTGACATTTTAAAGTTTTTAGGAACCCTTTTTCAGTGAATTCCCTCCCAACCTGCCCCAAATCAAAGTTTTAGACCTAAACTATATTACTGTGTCCCACTCGGGCAATTTTTCCAGGTTAAAAGTCAGCCTTTTTATTTCCATTTTGAATTTTCTTCTATAAAGATAACTAATTTGACCCAGAAACTAGAGTGTTTCCTTGCTTGATCAGATCTCAAAACATAGATAACGTTTTCTTCAGAATGCTATGAAAATATTAAAGTCTTCTAAATAGCTTGTATACTTACTATTGCTTTCATCTCCATATTTATAAATACACGATGGGTTTGCAGGACGAAGGACAGAGAAGGTAGCAGGAACAATATCTATTATTCGCTGATGGTATGAAAGCCTGCAAGAGAAAATTTCAGTTGTAATAGAATTAGCAGTGGAATATTTTCAGGAATACCCCATGGTGTTGCCTTAAATATGCTCTTATTTTATTATGTTTTAATTTTGGCAGAACAAAAACCAAGAAGTCTGATTACTACTACATGTTATTGAGGATAGGTCCTTCCAGACATTAAGAGTCAATGAAACCAGTCTATTAGGATAGTGGAAGTGTCCCATTACTGGCATATTTCCAAGAGTCTCATCAGCCAAGACAACAGAACAGATTGACACATCTACTGAAAACATGAATAGAATGTGCTGTATGGGAAAGAGTTCATAAGTACATATACAGGTGCAAAGTTGACAGGAATCTGGTTAATAGTATCTAAAAGTAAACAATGATCAGACAAACTTGATAGTAAATACCATGCGCCTAAAGTGGTGTGTTCAAAAGCTTCACTTACCTCATGCATTTTTCCAAGACTTCTCTTACAAACTTGGGTTTGGGCTTGTCAAGGTCGTGAGTAAGACAATCTGACCTAACAAAGTGCAAAATTTGATAGCATGTAAAAAGCACTGTATTTGCTTCTTAATCTGTTCTTAGATTGCCTCAGTCCTGTACAAAGTGTTCACAGGTTAAGCACAGTTAAGCTACACCACTCTCCTTTCCGCTCTCCACGGTGTCAGCAATTTTGAGATGGGGTACTACGACATAATGGTATTAGAATCTATGAACTGCCAACATGGAGTCTCATCTTCGCAAATACATATTGAAATAAGTGATTTCTAATCACAGTAAAAAACAGTTTTAACTGTATTAAGCAGATTGTGATATATTAGTTACACAAGGACAGTATTTTGCATCCTGTCTAAATGTAAATGGTTATAAAGTTAAGGCACTATGGTGATGATGCTATGGTGATTAGTGCTTTAGAGAGATGTTAACTACAGATAGCTGGGGACAACTATTAGCAGCACCACTGGCAAGTTCTGGATACGTTCAAAAGTTGTATGCAATACAAATGGTTCAAATGGGGACCCCAACAAAAACTTACCAATCTTCCCAGCTCCAACGGAACTGAAAGTTACTCAGATGGTGGGAAAACCAGTTCATGAACCTTTTAAAGAGGGAAAGGTTATAGTTCCATTAAGTATGCAACAACTCACAGAACAAAAAATTAGACGAGAGTTTCAATTATACTTTTCAAAGGCAAGCCTAGAGTCATTTCAATAGTCAAGAAAAATGTGTTCCAAAAAATGATGAACAGAAAAAAGTCACAGAGTAAGTCATTAGTGAGTCTCCCATTCAGGTTAAAAGGCACACTCATATCTGGCATGTTAGAGTTGATGTTAAAGCACCGTTTATAACAGAACAGAAACATGCTGGTATACTAAGGTCAACAATGTTTAGCTTCTTTGCTTTAAGTGCCCAAGTTAAGTGGGATATTTTCAGCAGTGCATAAGAGACTTAGGATTTCTACTGCAAATAAGTGAGACTTGTGTTCCTAAGTCCCCTAGGCACTTTTGAAATTCACCCCTTACACAGCCTCTCCCCCCACCTCCAATACTTGCTAAGCACTGAACTCCAAATGAAGCCAAGTTTGTCAAGTGTATAAGTCTATCTACAGAGGTCTCTGGTCATATATTCATATAAAAGTGCAACAGGCAATTTCAAAAGGAGGTTATTAGATTTTTCTTTTTCATTCTCATCACTATTTTATCAGCTAAAATATGATTCAGGCATACAGAGTAGTTTCTCTTATTTGGCAGATAACTGTCTTTACACAGTCCTTTGTAAGGTACAGCTTCTCTCTCAACTACTAGAAGCCACTGATTAATCAGGTCACAACTTATGGTTTTAGAGCAATTACTAGCCTGGCAACATTAAAAAAAATTTCACATTAAGTCCATGAAGCATCAAACATTGCGCAGGAGGTCAGACTAGATGATCATAATGGTCCCTTCTGACCTTAAAGTCTAAACAAGGAAGAATGAAAAGTGACAACTCTGCAGTTTTAGCCCACTACCTAAGCTCCCACCAAAATAATGACAAAACTGTGTTACTTGGTTCCAGGTGGCTCCATCTTAGTGGTCTGTAAGGCACCTCTAAGGAATAAACTTAACATGTGTGTTCTCAGATACCAAACATTAAGACTGTGTCTACACTTGCAGCGGTGTGTAGGGTGCATGTAGCTACATATGGCAGTGGGGAAAAGCTCCGGCAGCAGAACACTACCCTGCTAGAAACAGGCACTTTCTGGGAATGTAGAGAGCCATGCTGAGTAGGTACCCTGAAGTTCTGGGGCATCTGTACTCTGCACGCCTAAGCAGTGCTGTGCTGCCTACGTTGCCATTTATACCCACGCTGTGGGGGTGTGCAGTGTCTGCACTCTACACACCGCTGTAAGTGCAGACTCACCTTAGGTTTAGCGAGAGTCACTTTGGCCTTTGAGACAGAATGGAGATAGTCTCATGCTCTGTCAGATTCACCACATTGGTCCCATTATATCAATTTATTAACATAAGAAAAGATAGCTGACTGCAAATATGTAGAAGCGACAAAGGGTCCTGTGGCACCTTATAGACTAACAGAGGTATTGGAGCATAAGCTTTCGTGGGTGAATACCCACTTCGTAGGATGCAAGCAGTGGTTGCATCCGAAGAAGTGGGTATTGACCCACGAAAGCTTATGCTTCAATACCTCTGTTAGTCTGTAAGGTGCCACAGGACCCTTTGTCGCTTCTACAGATCCAGACTAACACGGCTACCCCTCTGAAACCTGCAAATATGCAGGTTGTCTTAATGATTTTCTCCATAGCCACTGCAATTCTTACAACATGTTGCACAAGCTCCACGTAACTCTTAGAACAATGAACGGTCACCCTCCTTTAGCCTGCTATCCCACTGTAAACCAACTCTCAACCCCTCCCTGAGGCCAGAGGATGGAAGTGGCATGCATCAGCAGAGCAGAGTGTGGACTGAGCTCATACCTGCACCATGCTCGTAGGCAGAGCACTGATCTGGAGGGCAGTGGATTGGCAGTATAAGGCAACTGCCCTTCTGAGAGTAGGGAAAGAAGGATCTCGGCAGACAGCAGAGGAAGGCGAGCAAGTGCTAAGTAGACGCCCATCCTTCAGACACCCATCCTTCAGTTTAGAAGGCTCAAGACTAGAGCTCAAATGTTAAACGCTCTACTTAGGATTTACAGGTTTTTTTTATGGTGCCAATAGGTAGTAGGAAGAATTTAATGCGACCCATTTTCAATTCATCAAATGTACAATGAGGAAAACATTCTGATGTTCCTGAAATGCATAAGCACTTACCTGTCTATACACGTAGTGTTCATTGTATCCAAGCGCATGTACAGCATTTCTGTGGCTTGCGCAAGCTGCAAGTGTGTAATTAAGGCAAAGAGGAGTCTGATAAATCACAGCTTATACTAACTCTTTCCACTTTCCTAGGAGGGTTTGCGGAAGGATGTTCCCCCCCAGTAACGTCTCACTTTTCAACTATCCCAAGCTGGGGCAAGTCTTGGTAATATCACAGAAAAGAGAGAAACTGCAGTTTGCCCAATAGGTAGACTCTTGTCTCTGCTCATAAAGAGAGAGTACTTTACAAGACAGCGGAAGCTGCGCATCTAGTGATACAGTCTAACACACTAAAGAACTCAGTAAGAAGCAACAAGAACAAACCACCTTCACTCATTTTTATCTTCATTTCTCTGAATACTGCACTTGTTTTGCCAGATTGTTTTCACCACTAGGGTTAGCAGAGATTTTTGGGGAAGAATTTAAACAGAAGGCAGCTCAAAAATGGATGACAGTCCTCCATGCTTCTTAACTGCTAATCTTTTTCAAGCCATGGGACAATGTAAGATGGCAAGGGGAAGACCTCTCCGCTATGATGCAGCAAGAAAACTGCAGCAGCTATTTCAGTGACAAACTTGTTGCATAAATGTATATGCTAAATCTATTAATCTGGGCTGAGTTAGAAACAGACTGAAAATTTTCACCCAATCAAGTCATCCACGGTCAATTTTACTTTTTTTGTAACATTGATCTTCTAGAAGCCAGAGTGAGCCTTTAAAGTTGGTTCATTTCAGATTATGACACCACTGAGATACAAGTGTGTCAAAGACTTAACTCTAAATTTCAGGGACTTTATCTGAGCTGTAAAACACAAACTTTGATATGATCTGAAACTTGATATTTCAGAAGTCTTAAACCATAAGGACTTTTAAAACTACCTGCACTGTTTAAGTGACGTCCTTGTCTCTTGAAGGACAAAGATCTCTACCTGAGTCTTTGCAGGTAAGTAAGGAGAATATAGTCTAACAATTTACTTTTTAAAGTTTACTTTAGACCCTGATATTAACAAAGAGTTAATACGCAGAGACATAGTAACTGAGAAGCCAACGTGCTCTGTTCACTGAAGTAAATATGCCAGATTTACTGACAGACAATCTGTTTCCTGCATTATGATTCAATGATACAGCATAATTACAGTCATCTCTATTTTAGCATTTGGGATTTATTTTTAAAATGAGTGCTTAAAACACTGGAGATTTTTCCCATCACTTTGACACTAGAGGCTTGGGTAACAGAACTACAACGGCTATTTGTCTGCATTGTTCTTTCACATACGCAGTACTGATGGGCAAAGTATTTGCTTGTTTTATTCAACTGAATAAGGGGAGAAGGAAATAGAGTCACTGCTACAATTTATGACAACACTCAGTTTTCCAGAGAACAAAGGAAAAAGCATTCAAAGCTACTGCGCTCCTTAACAACAAGGAAAAGATACAACTTGGGGTAAAGAGCCAGGTTGAAGTTTGCACAATTCAATCAGAAGTGTTGTGTACATGACCTCAATGTGTGGTGGAACTGGAAGCTGAAACAGTTCTGCAAATACTACCTGTGGGGGGGAGAGGAAAAAAGCATGTTATCAGAGCCTAGTCTAGACACATGCACACATTTCCATCATCATGTCCGAGTCCGCACAATTCTGACCAGATTTGGACAAACAACAGTATCAAGTGACTATATACCACAAATAAGGCACGTTTTATCTGTTAAACTCTTGCTATGAGGACTAAGATGCATTTACAAAATGGACAGCTCCAAAAGAATGCCTCTCCTACTGAGAGCGCATGCATATACTATTCATCCGCAGCCTTCTGAAAGTTTTTGCAACAAGAACTACCGCAAGACCCGTTCAGAACCTTCAACACAGTGAGACACTAAAAATCCACCACCTTAAATGCCACTCTCCCACTCACTCAACACCCCTACGGTAGCTTACAGTCTTTCAAGTTGGCTTGATTTTGAGAGATACATCTTAAGTTTGACCCCCTATTGGCTTGTAAACAAAAGAGTCTTGTAAAAATATCAATTAAAACATTTTTTAAATTGAGTTATTCTCCTGCATTGTCTACAGTCAAAATATTGCATCACTGAGAACCTGAATGTGAAACTATAAACAAGAGCAGTCAATTAAGTTTCATGACCCAAACTAGAGAAGTTACAGAAGTCAAAAATAAAACATTTAGTTTTTATTTAAAGGGGTTAAGGAAATCAGTTAAAATACATTTAAGTTGATGTTGTCCTCAGATATTGCAAAAATCTATAAAGTAGGTTATATTTGAAAAAAGTAAGTTCAGTAGTTAGGAGCATTCCAAACTAAGCTACAAAACAAAGTTTCAACTTGGTGGCTTTAAATATTAATGCTACTGAAGTCATTTTCTTTAAGCTTGTCTGAGGCTTTGGCTACACTCGAAACTTCAAAGTGCTCCCACGGCAGCGCTTTGAAGTGCGAGTGGGGTCGCACGCCAGCGCTGGGAGAGAGGTCTCCCAGCGCTGCAGGCACTCCACCTCCATGAGGGGAATAGCTTACAGCGCTCCCAGCGCTGGGGCACTGGCTACACTGGCGCTTTACAGCGCTGTAACTTGCTGCGCTCAGGGGGGTGTTGTTTCACTCCCCTGAGCGAGAAAGTTGCAGCGCTGGAAAGTGCCAGTGTAGCCATAGCCTTATTTTGCAAGTTTCTATGAGATTTTAAAAAAATCAAACAGCCTGAAAATTGCACTGTATTATAATTTACAATATGTACAGCGTACTGATAGAAGTAGCACAGGTAGCAATGCCTACAGTTCAGTATGACAAACACTTGTTTTAACACCCTGTTTTCAGTTGATGAGAATTTTGACAAAGTTAAATTATTTGGTCTGAAATTCTCCACAACAGGTATTTGGATTTGCATCAAGCTGATTTTGGGGGGGTGGGAAACTGCAGCAAATGGTTCAGCCCTTTCACAGAATGAAATCTGGAAAAATATGTTTTATCCATATTAAAACATTCTTAACCATTTCATTGAGGCGTTCTAGCACCTCCATGCTTTGGAACAATCTTTGGAACAGTCACCCTGATGTCAGGAATTTGCCGTTTGCAGTCCTCATGAAAATCTGCCTCAATCTGGCCAATTTAGAAGCCAATGAAAGCTGCAGTTTGTACATGCTCAGTAGAGACATATTAGAGTCTGGAAGCTAAGTTCTTTGAAGATCCCATCTGTATTAAGCATGTTCCATTCTGGGGATGAGCAGGACTTTCCAGGTTCCTGGAAGCCAAGGGCTGTTCTAACATGAGGAACAAGCACTGCAAGCAGGGAGACTGTCATCTGTGTGCTCCATGATTTCATGCTGCCAAGCAGCCAAGAGAAGGAAAAAACAAAATTAAGGTTGCCTGTGCAACCTCATTTTGGCTCCTTGTGTGTATGTATGGATAACTCCTGCCTCATTCAGTGAGCAGGATGAATTGTGCAAGGGAATGAAGTCAGGGCTGTACAGTTAATGAGGCTGTTGTCTTCTGTCTGACCCCAGACACATTTGTTTCAGAAGTTGGACGGTACAGTGAAGTGAGGCAGAGGACTGCAAGAGGAGAGAGAATGGTCTCATGGTTTAGAAAATTAAATGCAACCCTTGAGTACTGGATTCTATCCCTGTCTCTGCCACAGCGTGTGTGTGATTAAGGGCAAGTCGCAAAACAAATTTCCACAAGTAGACACTTTCCTCGCTTTTGGGTGCCCAATCTGAGACATCTGGAGTCTGATTTGTAAGAGTGCTGAGCACACAACTTCAACTGCAGTCAGTGAGAGCTGTGCTTGAAGTGCTAAGTACCCTGAAAGAGTCAAGCCATACACTTCTCTGCACACTGAATCAAGTAGGGGTCCTTTATTACATGTGATCATATAATAAAGACTATCATAATGGATAAGAACAAAGGGGGCTAAATTAAGAATGCCTAGAGAACCTTAATTCTCCAACAACAACATAGGTGAAACGAGACAATCACTAAGCTCATGAATGAAGTGTCACAGAAAAAATGATAAAGACAAAAATGCCGTATAATTTGAGGGCAAACCTTTTTAACGAAAACCATCTCTCCATATCAGACCTCTCAGTCCTCATCCTCAAAGAAAGGCTGCACAACACCTTAAAAACAAGCCTGGGAGCTTAAATTCATAACTTTGCTAGAAACTAAAAAATCATGGACAAAGACAATGGATTTATGGCTCATTATTACAAGCTGTGATTCACTAACCCTCCTTTTTCATACTATTGGAGAGGTGTTAACTCCCCGCTTCACCTTGAATGGTCTCTTGCAATATGTGTTAGCTCTTTATGCTTAACAATCTGTTCCATGTTGTATCAAGGTCTGGGAAAGGTACGCAGTGTCACAGCTAAAGAACTCCGTGTAAGCAACAGAAGTCTGTGCAGTTAAAGATATTAATTACACTGTCACTCCAATATTGTGGTACTAACACAGCTACAACATTGCCAAATTAGGAAATGCCAGAATTCAGGTTCAGTCTCTGACTTTGCAACTTGAGTGTTCTTTTCTGTATAATTTTATTTGAGAAGTAGTTATTCCCCAAAATACTGTAAAAAGGCACAACTAAGCTTCAATTTTCAACATAAACCCTGGACTTCTAGACTTGACTGCTTGTTCACTCAACTCTAGTGTTCCTAGCATTAGTCTGATAATGCCTTAGCATTTCCTTTAAGGACAGAAAATACTTAATAGGCTTTGTAAGTTCTCCATCTGACCCTAGCATGTCCTTGATGGAGATCCTGATACTTTAGACCCAGCCACTTCAAATTCTACACCAGAGTTAAAGATCAATCCAAAGTGAAAGCACTTCACTGCACTCTATTATTCTGAGATTCTAGCTTTAGAAGTATCATTAAAACTTAACAGTAAATTCTACTGTGCATACATTCAATTTAAACATTCAGTTTTTAAAACTGACAATCATTGCTTCAAGTACAGCCGTTTCCTAAATGAGGCAAGCTTGAACAAGACAGCTGTTTAAGTATGCACAAAATTTCTAATTAAAACATAGTGATTTAAGAAACACCATGTACAAATGTCTACCTTAACCAATTTAACTCAAAGATTCCAAAACTAAATTTCACCTCTGATGAGAACAAGCCAGGAAGATTGCAGCCCAAAAGTAATATTTTCCAAAGTTATGAACGATCAAAGAGGAGGTTTAGAGTGCTTACAGCAGGAGCTACTGCAGTACTAGAAGAGAACCAAGAACAGTAAGGAAATAAAGGTAACTTGCTTCTGGACTGAGGAAGTTGTAAAATGAAATACAAGTACTTTGCATAATTGCCATCTTGGCCTTTATTACAGCACTGCATTCCCCTGTCCTGCCCTCATAAATGACTAATCATATGGACTTCCAAAAAAAGTTACACGAGAAATGTGTTCGCATCGTAAACAGTGACTGCGCTTTCAACTTGAATCTCTTAAGCAAAAAAAAAAAAAAAAAAAAGATTACAAGATGAAAAACTTATTCCTGGACAATAAGGTAAAGCTTTTAGTTTTCCCAAAAGGATCGTTCATCACAAACTTACTTAAATCAAGAGATTCTGACTGAGAGGTGGGCACGTAACCACATTTAAGATTGAACAACAGTTTCATTTAATCCAGCCTCAGAATTGAGGCTGGTCTGTGTCCCAATATGTGATGCACAAGACCAAGTTTCTAAAATGACAAATGCCAGAGGTCACTAAATGCTGAAATGGGAACTTCAAATTGGCACATCCTGCTTTGTAAATACCATCAGTACTCCAAGGAACCACAGGATGATCAGGGCACTGATGATCTCTACCAAGTTCAAACTGATGACTCCACTCCACCAACATCTCATCCAGCACACAGTAAGACACACTGGGCCATCACTTAACCCACATACTTGAATGTCTTGTGCTGACAGGGTACCAAATGCATCAAGGCACTGAGTGCTAGATACCTGGAGTGTTCATCAGAGACCAACTGCAGGACAGGAGCCCCACACCTGAGGGGCTAACCTGGAGTTTACAGCTAGTTGTAACAAGGAAGAGTTCTGGACCTGGCTTCAGAAACTTTATGGGATGAAGTGAGCTAAACCTTAGGGCCTAGGCCACGAATCCTTTAAGCACTTAGCATAACTGGGCACGGTTTGCATGGCACTTTGAGGAAAGATGGAGCACCTTAGCCCTCCATCAGTGAGGCAGAAGTACACATGTATCGAAGCATAAATGGCATTTTCATTTTCTATTGGTTAGTTCACATTATTTCTATTATTCAAATGACTTTTTAAAAAGAAGGGAAATTCCCCAGACAAAAGCATTAGTTAAACTGGCATTAAGGTTGAAAGTGATGCTTCACTGACTTGAATGTTAGCGGTCTTACAAGAGCATAGCAGTTTTGTTTTTTTACTAACACTGAATTTTCCAGTTTCTCAGACAGAAGAAACCTAAGAACATTGTAGTTTTGTTAAAGACACATTCATAGACAGGAAGGTTAACAGTCACGGTCAAGCAACCTGTAACACCCACTTTCCATTTCCCCTTGTTACCCTCTTACCTACAAACTTTATTACTTTCATATCCTACTCAGATTAGTGATTGAAGAGGAGGCCCCTATGTTTCGGATTTGGAATTTTTTGAAGGCCTTTAAGCAGTCTTCAAATTAGAATGGTAAATTATTTATTTTGGAGATTGTGCACAGCCAGCACAATGCCAGACTCTGTACAACCACTCTCTGATTAACACTAAAGGCAATTTAGGGTTTGTAGTCACTGATGAGATAAAACTATTATGGAGAGATAAAGCAATCTCCATTTCTGTTGTTTCTTTGGCCTGAATAGGGGTAGAGACGAGGTGGTTTGGTCGACCTTATGAGATTCCTGGTTTTTAAAATATTTGGGGATTTTGGATTGTAAACCTTTAATTCCTGGAGTGATTTTGTTTAGCGATTCACCCACAAGATTACCACCTGCTTGTAAGTTTAACTGAACTTCCTAGTTCTTAATAAAATGAGGAGTACTTGAGGCACCTTAGTGACTAACAAATTTATTTGAGCATAAGCTTTCGTGGGCTACAGCTCACTTCATCAGATGCATAAAATGGAACATACAGTATATATACATACATACATACACACACAAGATTAAAAGGTGGAAGTTGCCATAACAACTCTAAGAGGCTAATTAATTAAGATGAGCTCTTATCAGCAGGAGAAAAAAACACCTTTGTAGTGATAATCAAGATGGCCCATTTCAGACAGTTGACAAGAAGGTGTAAGGATACTTAACATGGGGAAATAGATTCAATTTGTGTAATGACCCAGCCACTCCCAGTCTCTATTCAAACCCAAGTTAATGGTATCTAGTTGGCAAATTAATTCCAGTTCAGCCGTTTCTCATTGGAGTCTGTTTTTGAGGCTTTTCTGTTGCAGAACCGCCACCTTTAAGTCTGTTATTGAGTGACCAGAGAGGCTGAAGTGTTCTCCTACTGGTTTTTGAATGTTAGGATTCCTGATCAGTGTGTGTGTAAAATGCATACCTCAACTATGTGATAGTTCAAAGGGATCTTGTTATTTCCTGGATAGCTCAGTAGCTGTGCAGCACTGCAAAAATAAATACATGTGAGTTAGAATGCAACAGATTAGATATGGTCTAGGTACCAAGAAATAATGATTTATGGAATAGTTCATTTTTTGCATGAAGGCTCTCAGATTGAAAGGTCTAAAGACTGAAGTCAACTATTTACACACACACACACACACACACAACAGGTAAAACACAAGCATCAGTGCAAGCTTATCCACAGATATGCCTGAACCATAACCTGGAGGAACAGGTTTATTTCCACACATATGCAATTCTTGAATACTCAAACTACTAACAAAGATACCATCTAGTATAAGTTTTGTGGTAGTTTGCATAATGTTGGTACCTGCCCACCTGAAAACTGTACTGAAATCAAACTCGGCTCATATAAGCCAGACAAAAACCTGCCAGTCACCACTTGCCTTGCCTGAATTTGATTCATGAACCAAAATGAAGAGTATCTCATTAGCAAGTGCCTGCCGAGCCACCTCCCCACGGCCCTTATTTTACCATTGATATTTGAATATAGGACAAGCTAATGGAAAATACAAGAGGCCTTCTGACTTCTGCAGTACCGTTTAATGAATGCTTCATTATCCAGCATTTGTCCCAAAGGAAAATAATGCCACTCTTCAATTCTTCTAAGCCTAGTCCACTTGCACTAATTTATAAGACCCTCTAGATCAGGGATCTCAAACTCAAATGACCACAAGGGCCACATGAGGACTAATGCATTGGCCCGAGGGCCGCATCACTGACACCCCCCCCTCGCTGCCCCTGGCCCTGCCCCCAACCACCCCTTCCATGAGGCCCCGCCTCTTCCTACCCCTTCCCTGCCCCCATTTCAACCCCTTCCCTGAAGTCCCCACCCCAACTCCACCCCCATTCCAACCGCTTCCCCAAATCCCCACCCCTGCCCCACCTCTTCTCCACCTCCTCCCGAGCACGCGGCTCCCCACTCCTCCTCCTCCAGCTGTTTGGCGGCGGGAAGTGCCTGGAGGTAGGCAGAGGAGTGGGGACACGGCAGGCTGGGGGGCAGGGGGAGCTTGGCGGCCACGGGAAATAATGCGGGGGGGAGGGAGGGCGCGGGGAGCTTGGCAGGCCACAGAAAATAACCCCATGGGCCGCATGTTTGGGACCCCTGCTCTAGATAATTTCCACAAGAAAGTGGAAGGACTAAGACAGGAATCTTCCTATTAACTGTAACAGTCAAAGTCTTCACAAGAACACAGGATTTCTAGTTTCTGTGGAAGCAGAAAGCTGTACCAGTCATTGTGCAAGAACCCTTGCCACAAACACAAATCCTGCCTGTTTATCACCAAGTGTCTATACTAAGGCTACTGGCTCTTTTTTGGAAGCAATTTTAAATTTAAAATCTTAGTGGAATGCAGGAATATAATTTCCTAACTTCTTCATCTCAAGCTTCTGGACAACAGTCATTCAGGATTTTAAAGGTCTCCCGTGAAAGTCACGATGCTCAAGACAGAAAGCTAAAAAAAAAAAGATTCAGGAAGGGGTATTGTGG
The DNA here is from genome assembly GCA_033296515.1 of Macrochelys suwanniensis. Taxonomy (NCBI): domain Eukaryota; kingdom Metazoa; phylum Chordata; order Testudines; family Chelydridae; genus Macrochelys; species Macrochelys suwanniensis. The sequence goes on along the minus strand of CM065780.1, from coordinate 12,427,597 downwards.
TCTCATACCACTTTTCCTTTATTCACTCAGTGAAAAGACTTCTTACCACGTTTTTCTCTCTTTCCAGTGGGATTTGATGATGCAGTGAAGGTTTTCTTCTATTACAAATCTCTCAACCGAATGACTGCCAGGCATAACAGGACCCTATTAAAAAAGAAATTAAGATATATGGAAAGTCACTGTTACAAGTTAGAAAAGTGACTAGTTCTATTATATCCACCTGGGGAAGTGAGGAAACAGACTGAGAGCGAGACAGTACCCAGAAGTCACCTACTACAGGACAGGCCCAACAAGGAAAACAACAGGAAAATGATCCCTCACTCTCTCAGATCTTGGGAGGCAGGCCAGTCCTCGCTTACAGACAGCGCACCAACCTGAAGCAAATACTCACCAGCAACTACACACCATACCACAGAAACACTAACTCAGGAACCAATCCCTGTAACAAACCCCGTTGCCTACTCTGTCCCCATGTCTACTCTAGCAACACCATCAGAGGACCCAACCACATCAGCCACATCATCAGGGGCTCATTCACCTGCACATCTACCAATATGATATATGCCATCATGTGTCAGCAATGCCCCTCTACCATGTACATTGGCCAAACCGGACAGTCTCTATGCAAAAGAATAAATGGACACAAACCAAACGTCAGGAATGGTAACATACAAAAGCCAGGAGAACACTTCAATCTCCCTGGACATTCAATAACAGATTTAAAAGTAGCCATTCTTTAACAAAAAACTTCAAAAACCGACTTCAAAGAGAAACTGCAGAGCTACAATTCATTTGCAAACTTAACACCATTAATTTAGGCTTGAATAGAGACTGGGAGTGGCAGGCTCACTACAAAAGCAATTTTCCCTCTCTTGGTATTGACACCTCATCAATTACTGGGAGTGGACCACATCCACCCTGGCTGGAGGCAAAGTGGGGTTTGGGGTGGAGGCTGACAGCTCATGACCCCTCATGTAATAACCTCATGACCCCCCGAGGGGTCCCAACCCCCAGTTTGAGAACCCCTGTGTTAGTCTTTAAGGTGTCATCGGACTCCTCATTGTTTTTGTAGTTCTATTATAGATAAATTATTCACAGAGATTTAACACTTTGTTTGCTGTTGGGTATAAAAACTTCCTCGAAGCAATCTGTTTCATCAAGCGTTTTAAACTGCTAAAATACGAAGGGGTTAGTTTCAAATAAAATGACATCCTTAAAGACAATTTCAAACAAAACACAGACAGCACTAGAACTCATATCTAGGTTTTTGCATCAGGTTGTCTTGTTTGTAGATGAGACCTCAGGTCACTTATATTAAACTTCTAATTCCCAGCTACAATTTCAGCTGCGCCTGTTTTGACCAGTTACTGGTCATTTTCACCACTCAAGTGCTGTTTTTAACCTAAGCGTCCAAGAATATATTCAGCACTTCTATACAATGTCATCCTATCATATTCCCCACTGCCCCACACACCACCTTTATTCCAGCTGCTTCTGAATATTACACAAAATGGCTACAATTCATAAGAGTTAATCCACACGTAAGGACCACATCAATTGGCACATTGATACTGCATCCTTTTCAGCTACCGCAAGGAAGGTCAGACTATGTCATTAATATCAACCAGATGAAACAAGATTCGAGGCACCCCCTTTCCACATTTATAGCAAGCAAAGTTGACTTCTCACTTCCCACACCAGGCATGCTTTTCATGTTTCCAGATATAGTAAAGAGAGGGTTATGATTGGCACTGTTTAAAAAGTTTTTAAACAGACTACCTGACAACATGGTATAATGGTTTTATTGATGAGAGTCTGGCATAATACTTCACTACTCACAAACTGCAAAAGCCACGAGCTAGGCCAACCATCCCAAATGAGTACCAATAAAACATTTAAAACCATGGTATCATGTACTATGCATACCACATCTTATAGAATAACTTCTACAATTATTTTATAAAATCGAAAAGCTTCATGGAGGTTTTTTTTAAATGTACCTCTGCCTGTTAAGCCAAGTGCTGCAGTTACCATGCACCCTAAATGTACAGGGCTCTGCAGGTGATCCAGTAATTTTTCTATACCTAGAAGTGCCACAATTCAAAGTCAGTTATTTCAAGCACTAGTCTCATCACAAGCGGAGATTCTCCCATTTTCAACAGTTGTTTCTAGCTCAGCAAGGTAGTGTAACAACAGACTTGAATGCTGAGACTTTTTCTGCAGAAAAGTTATTAATGTTATAGGACAGAACACTGTCCCCTTTGGGCCCAGGTAAATAATTTCGGTGGAGGGGAGAAAAGGACACTATTTGGGGGAAGGTTTCTCTGGCAGACTGTTTTAAAAAACCCACTCAGCTGTTAGAAGCTACTCGGGGGTTTGGAACATCAGAAGTCATCTCAGTGAGACAGATTAGTGGGCTAAGACCAGGTGAGGGTAGCTAAAGGTGCACCTTAAATTCATTTATCATACAATATCTTACACATACGTTATGACCCATTATAAATCGGTGGCCAACCTGAGCCTGAAAAGGAGCCAGAATTTACCAAAGAGCCACAGTAATATGTCAGCAGCCTCCCCCACCCCCATCAGCTCCCCAAACCCGCTCCCAGCACCTCCCACCCACAGGCAGCCCCTCCTCTCCCCTCCCTCCCAATCAGCTGTTTTGTGACATGCAGGAGGCTCCGGGAGGAGGAGCGAGGGCACGGCAGGCTCAGGGGAGGGGCGGGAAGAGGTGGAGTGTGGGCAGGGCCTGTGGCAGAGCCAGGGGTTGAGCAGTGAGCACCACCTGCACATTGGAAAGTTGGCGCCTGTAGCTCCAGCCCCAGAGTCGGTGCCTATACAAGGAGCCGCATAGTAACTTCTGAAGAGCCGCATGCAGCTCCGGAGCCACAGGTTGGCCACCCGTTATAAATGTTTGTACATGTTAAGATATTAACTCCGGCAATTTTCAATTGTCAAACAAAGCTGTCGTGTATGATTACATGAACTGCCAAAGTAAATTTTTCATGTTGTCGTCTTCCCAGTGGCATCAAAACATACAGCATTACCGCTGATCTTCACACTGGTTATCGGTCCATAAAAAGGGGTGAAGTCTCACCCTGCATTGGTCTGAGTTTCCACCAGCTTTGTGGCCCTTGCTGCAGATTTAGATGTCTGTATGTAAAACCCTTGCTTTCCTCCACCTCCTGAAGATCACATACCTCAGGATCATCTGTGTAGTCAAACATTCTAAAGATAACTCTCGGCATAGGGTAAACTGAATCTTCAGTGTGAGGTGGTGGAGTAAAAGGAGGCAGATTGTGCTGCAGTGCTTCACAGAGGATGCTATCAAAGGCAAGGTAGGGCCTCAGAATGTGTCTTTCCTGCCAGCGATCTTTTTTCAACTTCTGAATCTGGGCCCAAAGGCAGTCTAAATACTGAAAACAAAACAGGAAATATTTTTAAATATCAGATACAGTATCTCAAGAAATTACAAAATTCTATATTGTCACTCGCAAGAGCTTAGTTCCTCCATCAGCCACTCCAGAAAACCCCTCAGAGCCACAGGCATTTTCAAAAAAGGATTTCCTCATTACCGAACTCTATCACTCTCACACTCAGAAAAGCAAGACATCTGGCTAGGCTGCTTATTAACAACCATCTATTCATTCAGGAGATAAAGACTGATATTTGGTTAAATTTGGTAATTCTATACACAGAAGAAAGTAGCCTTCATAGTTCCACATATTCACAAGTGTTGTCACTTTTAAAATACTACTACTAATAAAATAGCCCAGTGCTCTACAATTGTTAGTAATGGGGAACACATAAGCCCAATGATGCATTCAACATAAGCAGGAGCAGCAGCAAATTATCTCTTAAGTCACAAATGAGAGAAAACAAGGGAAATACTGAGACAAGAGACAATTGCTTCTAAGTACAATTTGCTATGTTTTGGGTCAACAGAAGCTAACAATTCTTATTTTCTGTATTTCTTGACTTTAGAAAACAAAATGAAAACTTTAATCCTGATGGTAGCATGTTCCCATAAGGACAGGGGGTGAGGAATCATATTCCCTCTTTACTTGATGAGCCTGCAGTGCAGAATCTAGCACACCCGGAAGTCCATCTCTACTGGATCACAGTACCTCTCACCAGGGGCACCAGGACAAGGGGGGCGGGCAAGAGGCCTGGCCGGTCCACTTTCTGCCACGGGCTCGGACCTCTGCCCCTCCTCTTCCCCACAAGGTCCTGCCCATTGGGCAGGCCAGAAGCGGATCCTGTCCCAGGTGAGAGTGGCCCAGAGAAGTTGTGGGGAGCACAGACCATCCACCTGCCTGGGGTGGGAGGGTCCCCCCCACCCCCTTGCCTGTGTCCCCAGCCCCGGAACCCTCCACTCAGGGCAAGCGGAGGGTCTGTGGTTCCGCACAGCTGCCTGGGCAGCTCTTACATTGGCCCAGCTCTTTGGCCACACTGCCAGGCCAGAAGCCGGAGCGGGGTATGAGCCATGCGGGAAGCTGTGGGGAGCCATGGACCCTCCGCCTGCCTCAGCGGCGCAGCATGAGCTGAGGTCTGCTCTCGGGTGCCCCCACCCCAGCTTCTGGCTTGACCGGGGCCTTGTGACCCCCTCACTTTTAGGAAGAATCCATCGTCCCTGCTTCTTACTCAGAGCCTACACTTATTCTGTAACAGAGCTTCTAGGGTGAGCTTCAGAGACACATCGAGCTTCAGAGCCTAAGGAGATGCTACAATCCTGAATGGGAGGGGTCAAGAGTACTGAACACTTTCGCTGAAGGGGGAGCATCTTTCTCTGAGCCCCTTGTGCTGCTCCATTGCCTGCTATGTTACAGAGGGGCTGAACTATGCTAATAGCCCTGCATTTCACAGGAAAACCATTCCTTTGATTTCCCACATGAGGTGGCCAAGCTGGGATCCCTGGCCACCACTATCAATGCAACTCTTCATACCTGACTTCTAAGGGGAAGAGGTGGGAGTGCTGCCTGTGCTTCTTGCCACATGACAGCAGGTGGGAGCTGCTCCTTTCGAGCGTGAAGGAGACAAAAGGTAGGCCACTCAGAAATTGAACCTACTGGTGAACACAAGAAAGCTGCAAAGAATGAGGTTGCTGAAGGGCCAACAGTGCAGGTCCCCTTTCTGTCAAGGTCAGTGTTGTTTCCAACACAATGTCACTCTCCCAAATGGTGACTAGATAACTAGTTGCATCAGGATACCCAAAAAAGATCCTGAAGTGATCTCAGTCTGCAGCCACTGCTCAATTGAGCAGCAAGTGTTTTCCTAACTGGTGTGCCAGAAAACAAGTGTCTCCCTGTAGAATGACCAAGTATTGCATAGGTTTAGACCTGAGAAATTGAAGACAGCTGGTTACCTAAAACCTACTGGGGATAACACAAAACATGGGGAAAGGGAGAAATATTTGCTTCAACAAGATCACTTTTTCAGAAGAAAAGAGTGCTTTAGCCCCAGATTTTTCTACTTTTGTTACTACATAGCAAATAAAATCCATTTACCTCTTCTTGTGGATGTGGTTTGTCAGCAGACCAAACTTGTAACATGGGCACATGGATCTTCTGACGCCGTCTATTACATATAGAAAGAAAGCCTATCCATTTTAAAACTGTAATCTAGAAAAAGCAATTGTTTTCTATTCGGCATGTACAGCATTTGAGCTGTTCAGCTGAGAAGCTTTGTAGTAAACTAACATTTACTAGTATCAGAGGGGTAGCCGTGTTAGTCTGGATCTGCAGAAGCAACAAAGGGTCCTGTGGCACCTTATAGACTAACAGAGGTATTGGAGCATAAGCTTCCGTGGGTCAATACCCACTTCTTCGGATGCAAAACCGCATCTTGCATCCGAAGAAGTGGGTATTGACCCCCGAAAGCTTATGCTTCAATACCTCTGTTAGTCTATAAGGTGCCACAGGACCCTTTGTAACATTTACTAATCTGTCAGGTATTATTTAGTGTTACTATGGGTTGCCCTCACTGCAGTGTAGTTATAGTGGACATTTCGCAGCACTGAGTGACTATTAGCAGCATCCAGTGTTTGAAAAGAAACACAGAGAAGTTGAACCCCCACCACATTCTTAGCCTGAGTGTTAGCAGCACTCAAGCTTCAACCAATAGCCCAATTGGCCAGCGAGCTCAAGTTTAAAGCACTATTTAACTTAAGCTATAGATCTGTATGTGGACAGGAGTTGGGTTGGGGCACCACACACGGTAACACTGCAGTAAAGAGAAGTCCTATATCTTTAATAAGCTGCTGTTAAAACAATCCAAAATAAACAGAATTCTAGTGTTTTTGCATCACAAATATAAAAGCTAAACAAGTTTTGGACAACTGGAAAAAACTAGGAGCATCTACTAGTATGAAAGAGGTGCTTACATCGTTTTAGTGTTAAAAAATCCCACAATATATGCCATTTCACTGTGTCAGACTTCTGAGAATTATCAGGTTTTACAATTTTAGATTACTTTTGAATGACCAATAAGCAAAGCTATTTATTCTACATTTCACCAGGTATCAGGGAAGAGGAGACTGATGTTGGCTGTAGTCTTACTTCAAATAGCTTTCAGTCTGGGACAAAATGCGGTCCATCTCAGCATCCTTTTTCTCATACAGTTCCTTCCCAACCCAGGGCAGAGATGACAGAAATGAAAACACATACCAGTCACATCGCACCTGCAGAAAACAAGGACAAAAACAAAAAAAAATTAAGTTCCATACCTTTAACAAGGAATTTCTCAAGAAGCATCCTATTTTACTTGGCAAGGATGTTTGAAAGTGTGAATGTATTTCAGTGTGTGGATATCAGATATATGCATGTTCATGACATTAAGTAACTGGATAACCACACTTAAAACAAAGTGGTTGAGGTAGTGTCTTTTAATTGGACCAACTTCTTAAAAGAATTAGATAATAAAAGATATTACCTCACTCACCTGGTCTTTCTAATATCCTGGGACTGACATGAGTACAACTACACTGCATACATACTTAAGTTGGTAAGATAAAAATATTGTGCACCGGCAATATTCATTGTAATGAGTTAGCAGTCAACTTAAAGACATTACTACAAAGGAATCTTTATCTCTTACCAATATTTTAGATTAGAAGCAGTAAGTATTTTTAAAAAAAAATAAATTTACTTGCCACTGTGCGTTTTCTTTGGCCAGTGAAACCAATCACTGAAAATACAGGTTTTGTTTCAAACACTACAGGAAAGCATAATAAAATTCCATTGTCTGTTTTTAACACAGTCTCAGGCGCTCATTGTAAAAAATGTAGTTTTTAACAATGTTAACATTTTGGTTCAAATTGAAGTTGACAATTGCTTTTCAAAATAGAACTATGCTTTAAAGGAATAGTCTGTAAAAATGGCCTCTTTCATCATGAGTTCTCCCCTACGGGTGTATTCAAAAGCATATCTGCCAACTTTCATAAAGATGAGACCTGTATTCAATTATGACTTCTGTATCAATACAACTGTTTACTAACTTTCAGTTCTATGTGAACAGTCTGTTTAAAGACAATGGAATTGCATGGGTGTCCCCGAGGCCCTCATCTGGCCTGCAGAATCTTTACACTACACTGATGATGATGCAGAAGCAGCACAGAGTGCAGTCTGATTCGCAGAGACCATGGTGGATCTGCATGACTGGCTGTTAGAAAATAAAACTTTTTTCTTGTAAAATTGGGTCATAATTAATTTGAAAGTCACTGAGTGACAAAAGCCATTTTTAGAGTCATTTTTCAGATTAGATCAATATTTTAAAGTTTCAAAAACACAAAGTTAGCAGAGTCTCATTGAGGATTATGTATATGCCAAATTTGAATGTAAAGAAAGCCATCTGAGGGAACAGACTGTAGAAGGGCCAAGAACTTTATTTATTTTTTCTCCAATTGCCACTGCTACCTTCTAGCCATACTATGGAACTACAGCCAGCAACTCATTTGGGGAATTTACCATTGCACCAGCTCATTTTAACCCCTCACATTGCTGGTACTGTAAGTGCTTGGCTGTGAAAAATTCTTGATGGAATAGCAAGTTATCCACAAAGTAAAGACTCCTTTGCTTACCTGGGGCACGTCTTCCTCTTGAGTCACACTCACAAAGTTCTCAAACATGGCTACCATTGAAGGTGCAGCTATTACATGACAATTGACAAGGTCAGATAGAAAACGAACCTAATAAGGTAAAGAAAAGTTCTGATGTTATACGTTTTTAAACTATTCTCTTGCAATTACTTCAGTAAGTTTGTAGTAAGTCTGAGACCTGACAACAAATATAAATATTCATTGAGCTACTAAAACAAACCACTAAAACAAAAAAGTTACTAGCACTCGCCTAGTATCATGAAGGAAGCATGCAGTGTAAAAAGAGTCCCTCCCTGAATAACGCATACTTTAAGCCTTGCCCCTTTAAACTATGTAATAATATTCACTCTCTAAAAGAATTAATTAAAATTATTTCTTTTGGGAGGAAAAATCTCTTGCACGCCTCACATCTTCTCCTAGTACACCTATGGAATACTGCATGTGGACTCTAGAACAGACCAGTTTCCCCAGAATCACAATTAGAGACACCCTACTTCTGGCAGGTGTAACAGGGACAGAACATCAGGTTAAGGGGAAAGGAGCATAAGAGGTGAAAAAAAAATACCACTTACTAAATACACCGCTTCATTATACATATTGGCTTTCAAACATTCTTTGAGCTGACGAATCATGGCTTCTACAAATTCCCCACCAAAATTGTAGTTCCTGGCATTCAGCAACCCAACTAGTGTTGTGTAAACAGTAAGCTTTTCTGGTAACAGACGTGCACTGATTTAAACGCAGAAAAGAAAAAATATTGCATCAGATGTTAATCTGTGTCATGCCACCTGCCGCAATTATACAACGTCTCAGATTCTGGTTAGGGTAGGCTAAACTTGTCTATTTCTTGTACTAGAATAAGAAGTACAACCCAGACCATTAACTTTTCCTTAGATTTGTTTACTTTGCTCTGAAAAATGCCCTCCAATGTTTTTAAACTACAATCCTGCTGAGAATATAAATACTACTAAATTCAATTGCAAAATATTTTCCCTTCAATTCATTCTAGTGGGCAAGAACTACATTTCAAACTACTGGGTTCTAAAGCCTGCAGCAATTGTGCATTAATACCCGTCAGCGGTAGCCTCTGTCTCACATTGAAATTAATGTGAATTGGATAGAAGTTGTTATTGACAATAAAAATGGCATAAGAGCCTGGAATGGCATTTATTGGAAATTTTAAACACTTTATAGAGGTGTTTTGAGGAGTATTTTATAAAGAAGCTTTGAAGTTTAAAAGCCAAAGGAAAGCATCGTTTTACAGAAGTTTCACACCAAAACAATTTAATTTTAGTGAACCAGCAGCTGAACTTGAAAGGGTCGAAGTAGATTTTAGAATCGTAAGAGTCCTAAAACTGAATTTGCATAGGTTTTAAAAAAAAACTAGAGTAAAAATAATGATTGTCATACTCTTCTCACCCCTTTCATATACATTTTTATATGAATATGACTCAGCAGTTGAAGAGCTAAAGGCTGTGAAGATTTGTACTTTGTTTGGCCTTGTGTAATTCCTTTAAATACAGTGAAACATCAGGAATATGTAAGAGACATAACACCATTTTGCATTGTGTATAAAAATTTTAAATTTAAACACAAAAAGGCTATTGCATCAACATGACTGATTTTAAATGGAAAGTGCTTAAGAAATTCAAAGGGATGGTTCCGATGATCATTTTAGGTCATCTCCTTACCTATGTTTTGTATTCATGTGTACTTTTACACCTTGACATGTGCATTACTGCTGTGGGAAACAAATTAACTGCTTGACTAAGATTGTAACTTGCATTACAATTCTCAGAAAAGTGTGGCTGTAAAATCATTTGACCGCGCATTCAATTCTAATTTCACTTACCCTGACGCTTAGCACCTCATCTTACACAAGATACAGAAAAGTATAAAAAGTGCAACACCAAAGGCGAGAAGAAATGCCACTAGTGACAGCTTCTTCTGAGGCGGCTCAGCATCAAGGCCCTCCCCTGCAGACCCACACTGCTGATAATGAAAGATGGTTTGCCGTGGAGGGGAGTAGGTCTGGGACCCTCTGTCTGCTTAACTGCTCTTAGAGCAGACTAAGTCCTTAAGAGAATGTAGTGTGCATACACAGTAGGTTAGTTTTCCCTCCAGCTGTTACTGTTGCCAATTTCCTTGGTTAAAAGTAAACTTGAAGTGTCAGTAATGTACGAGCTGTTCATATGAACATTCTAAATATGTCATGTATGTTTGAAAAGCATTTAGTGTAGATAATACATCATCACCTGGCTCCACAAATCTTTTGCATACATACACTGTACAAAGAATTCTTAATATCTTGCTTTTGTAGTTCGGTAGATCTGCCTCCAAGACACCAGCTAGGCCTTCCAAGTTGCTCTCTAAAGAAGAAGTACTCTAAGAAAGGAGATAATTAGAAACCCATCACAATCAAATCAAGGGATAGCCAGCCAACCCTTCAGTAACAAGACTGTTTGAATAGAAGACTATTTTATTGCGCTCTTATTGATAAAAGATAAATCTGGGTAAGAATAAAATTTTGCATTTTGTTTTTTAGTGGGAGTGATGTTTCAAATTTAATCTGGCTACACAAGATATTTTCAGTTTGCTGAAAGTAGACAGCAGATAAGTATTAAGACAAGGAAGTGAGCAATACCTCCTGAATTCCACAGAACTGTTGAAGGCAGTCCATTTTTATTTCTTTGTTATTCTAAATCTAATGCAAATATATTAAGGGGGAGGACCATCCTAAGCTCACTGAAATGTTTTTAAAAAGAGAAAAACTAAAAAGATCCCTTAGGTACAGTAACTCCTCACTTAACGTTGTCGTCATGTTCCTGAAAAATGCGACTTTAAGTAAAACCATGTTAAGCGAATCCAATTTCCCCATAAGAATGAATGTAAATAGGTTCCAGGGAAATTTTTGCCGTACAGTACAGTACTATAGTCCATACAGTACAGCACTGTAGTTGGGAGGTTCCCCCACCTTACCTCACACAGGCACAGCCCACTGGCACTGGAGACAATGAGGCAGGCAAGGAGGCTGAAGGTGCTGTACGCTAGGAGAAGCACGTTGTGCAGCAGCAGCGGCATCTTCCCCTACTCTGCAAGCACCAAGGGCGGGAGGCTCAACCCAGCCGCGCAGCCAGGTCCAGAGCACAGGGGGAGCGGAGCTAAAAAAAGGCACCTCCCCCTGTACTCACCCAGCGGCGCTCCAGCTGTTCAGCGGCGGGTCCTTCACTCGCTCCGGGTCTTCGGTGGTACCCGACACCGAAATGCTGCCGAAGACCTGGAGCGAGTGAAGGACCCGCTGCTGAACAGCTGGAGCGCCGCCGGGTGAGTGCAAGAAGTGGCACCTTAAAAAGAAGTGGCGCCTTTTTTAGCTCCACTCCCCCTTTAAAAAAAAGGCACCGCTTCCTCTTTAAGGTGCCGCTTCTGCTCACAGGGGGAGCGGCCGATACCTCCGCTCCCCCGCTGGCTACGCTATTGGCTCAACCCTCAGCCTGCCCACTCCACCCCTTCCCCCTACTTTGCATGCCGCGTCCTCGCTCCTATACCCTCCCTCCCCTGCCTTCTGAAAGCCGCAAGCCAGCCACAAGCCAGCCGATTGCCGCAGGCGGGCGGGAACCTGCACGCTGAGTCCTCGCTCCTCCCCGCTCCCTCCTGCCTGCGGCAATCAGCTGGCTTGTGGCATTCAGGAGGCAGGAGGAGCCTGCGCGTCGAGTTCTCGCTCCTCCTCCCTCCCTCCTAAACGCTGCAAGCCAGCTGGTTGCCACGGGCAGGAGAAGGAGGAAGATGCTGATCCGCGGGGTCCGCCGGCGGGCAGGAGGTGCTGAGGGAGGAGGGGAATAGGGGAACTGCCAGCTGTGGACAAAGCAGGCAGCCAAACCACGTAATAGCGGAGCATTGCACAACTTTAAATGGAGCATGTTCTGTTATTGAGCAGGGACGTAAGAGCGAAACAACGGTAAGCGAGAGGACCTTAAGTGGGGAGTTACTGTATCTCTAGCCTGGGTCTTGAAACATATAAGGTCTACCATCCAAGTAAGATACCTGGGCTGCCATGCCCCCTGAAATTTAAAGAAACAGAACAGTTGTGTACTGTATTTAAATGAAACATTGCCAATTAGCTTTCCACAAAGGCATTTCTAAGGTTTTTACTATTTCAGCAATCTGGACAGCAGGAAAAGTTAGTGAGCATACTATTAAAATAATTTCACCAGTGTTCAACAAACAACATATCCACGGAGTAGTATCAAGTTAGAGCTAGCAGAATATGACTAAAGTATTTATAGAAAACTGGGTGAAATTACAATTAAATTAGTATTTACAAACACTAACCGGTCAGTCCTACTTACTACTTATTTTATACCTTCTTTTGTTAACTGGCTTCATGCCATTTTTTCTTCTCTATAACAGACTGGCCTTTTTCTGGAGCTGTCTTCAGTGTATTTCCTGTTTTCCCCTTCTCTCCCTGTCCACCCTCACTTTTTGATTCCCATCCATAGCAGTCTCCCCTGCATTTGGGATCTTCCTCTTACCCTAGATTTGGTTTATCCCTTCCTCCATCAAAATCCCTCAATAAAAACCCTGCACTTCCCTTTTTGAATTTATTCCATCAGTATCTTTTTCCTACCCAACACCCACTCACTAGATTGAGGACTACACTACTAATCACTGATACAAAAGTCTCAATTCATGAACTAGACTGGGGTAGGCAAACTATGGCCCAGGGGCCACATCCAGCCCTTCAGACGTTTTAATCCACCTGTGGCTCTGCACAGCTCCTGGAGGCAGCGGCATGTCCCCCCTCCGGCTCCTATGCATAGGGTCAGCCAAAGGGCTCCGCAGCTGCCATTGGCCGGGAGTCATGGTAAATGGGGGCTGCAGGGGCGGCACCTGCAGCTGGGGCAGCGCACCGGGCTGCCTGGCTTCCCCTCCGCGTAGGAGCCGGAGGGGGGACATGCCACTGCTTCTGGGAGCTGCTTGAGGTAAGCGCCACCTGCCTGCACCCCTGACCCCCTCCCACATCCCAACCTCCTGCCCTGATCCCCCTCCCCGCTCCAAACCCCTTGGTCCCAGCCCAGAGCACCCTCAACCCCTCATCCCCAGCCCCACCCCAGAGCCTGTACCCCCAGCCAGAGCCCTCACGAAACTCCTCAGCCCCTCCTGCACCCCAGCCCCCAATTTCATGAGCATTCATGGCCCGCCATACAATTTCCATACCCAGATGTGGCCCTCGGGCCAAAAAGTTTGCCCACCCCTTTACTAGACAGAGCTCTCTCAGAAGCATAAACTCTTACATCCAAGGATTCAAAACCAATAGCCCAACTTGTCATAAGAAATTGTTACTCATACCTTCTCTCCCACTCTGCATATTAAAGATTCCAGTCTCTCTTCAATTTCAGATGGCTCAGATGTTCTCCTCCTTTTGTGAGGTTGTCCTCCTGTTTCAATACATTCATGAAACCAAGAGTACCAGTTAAATAATTCCTTGACTGCTTTAAAAAAAAAATGCTGAACAATTCTGTCAGCCTCAGCTCATGTTCCAGTTCTGTACAATAATAAAAATTACCCACAAGACATTCAAGTGTTGCTATTATTTAAGACAGACCCAACAAACATGAAAAACAAAGCTAACATATTAATTAAAACATATCCAGTTTCTGTAGCCATTTTACTCTCTAGAATTTTATTTACAGTTAATCAAGTCCTTTTCACCCTATTTGAAAGAAGTTTTTGGAAGTGCATTTCTGCTAAAGTGGCAAGATACAGTATCATGGTAGAGTTAAGTTAAACACGTTATAGAGTTAGCAGTACTTAAGTACTGCTCATCTGAAGTACCATATGGGATTATCTGGCACCAAAGATAACATGAGAACATGCCTAAGCAAGGATGTTCATGTAGCCTTTTACTTATCAAGGTTTTTTATTTTGGAAAAAAGACTACACAAACACTAAAGAGCTTTTAGAGTCAATTTTAGTTCAACTCAATGCTCAGGTCAGAGCTGAAAATGTTGCTAGAAAAAGTAGAAGATTCTCGGTCTGTAGGATTGCATCAAGTTAACTATATATGCCCCAAAAGCTGCTTCTATTCTATACATGTTCTTATCACACTGTCATCACCAGGACATTATCCATCAGTCATGTCGCTTATCACATGTGCTTCATATTTTGTCACCATCTCCCCAGGGTAGAACTGTACGTACCGTGTACTTTGTTTTAGTAGAGTTTCATCTGTTTTAAAAGCTGCACACTGGTGGTAGAGAAGGCAAGGTGGAAACAGTGCCCCCTGCAGCTGGAGCAATGGTGGAGAAGTTTGTAATGGTCCTTAGTTCCTATGGGAGTTCGGTGACTAGCCTGGAACTGGCCACTGAGAAAGTCTGCATCCTGCATAGATGAACCTTCCCCTTATGGTAGTAAATTCTATTGTGCCAAGGGAGTGAAACTGTCGACCACAGTCCTCATGCCAGAGCTTTTTAGCTGATCTTTTAGACATGTTGGGCTCAGGTCATTGAGCATCTTCAAGATAAAGGACTGAGACCGTGATGTGACATTCTCTAAGAAGCCAGTGAAGAGTGCAGGACACGTTCAATGTGCTGCCAGTAACCTGTGTTGTAGCGTTGTGTACTAGGTGGACTGCCGGCTTTATGTCCAGGTATATCACATTAATATTAGTGTCAGCAAGGAATCCAGGAGCATCGCTAACTGACAGTCTGATCAGTTGTGAGTGTGTACCTTTAACAAAAAGACTGCCCCATGGCTGCAAATTCTCCAAAGTGACCACCATAATCTATCTTGCTTGAGTTCAGCTTCAGCCCAGCTGTTCACATATCAGCTGATACCATCTAAGCACTGGACTATCTTGGTGATAGTGGCATGGCTGTATGCAGTGAAGAATAGGTGGAGCTGGTTGTCATCTGCATATTGCCGGCACTCGAATCCAGTCATCTCACCAATTTACCTAGCGGCTGCATGTACAACTGAACTCGGGAAACCGAGGCAGCCTGTTTGTTGGCAGGCATGACAGCAGATCCATGCAGTTTGGGAAGCCTTCCTAAGTGTGCATTCCTTTTCAGTGAAGTAGAATGCTAGTTCTTCACAGTGCTTAGTGTTGGTGTGGGCTGTAGGAACTCAGTACAAGTGGTTTAGCTCCTTAAGACATGATTTGACAGGTTCAGTAGAGATTGACAGGAAGGTTCTTGTGGCCTGTAATACAGCCTCAGCGTAGGCCGTCAGAAATTTCTTTGTTTCAGCGTTTGTTTTCCATCTTATGCAGGTTGTCAAAAAACCAAGGAAATCTATGTGGTGATGGGGAGGAAGGGGCCATTTGGGGCCAGCATCTTGATGGTTGAGGCTACTATACAATGATTCACCATATTCAACTCCCGAGTGACAATCTGCTAGCACACTCCCCTGCACTTATACACACCCCCACTGCAATCAGATAGGCTCTGCACAGGTCTAGACTAGTGGATCCCGAGCGTAGATTACTAGGCCACACACAGCAAGCAAGTGGAGGTGGATATAGCTTAAAAATTTTTTAAAGGGTATAATGCCATTCAAAGCTGCTGTTGCTACTGCCCTTAAGTGAAACAGATTAGCAAAAGTAACCTTCTCGGCATCTAGCTTGGGTCTACTACTTCATAAATCAAGACAATGCAACAGGCAAGGCCGTCTGACAGGCAATCCCCGGATTTCGGTAAGCAAAGGCCACCCAGAACATTAAAGATCACAAAGTAATTCTCCTGAAACAGAAGCAAACTCAATGTATTGCACCCGGGAGAGAGACAATGAACGAATACAGGAACAAAGCAGCTTGTGCTGTTAAGGGGAGTTGGGGGAGATACGATCTAGGTAGTCACCAAAGAAATCAAAGTAACAACCCACCCACCCACCCACCCGTACATACTGAGAGACCCTTGGGCGAGGGACCCTCATGCGGAGCGCTCCGGGCATCGCCCCACGCTGTATCCATGAGATCACGGTGCTGGGGCCCCGCAAAGACTTCGCGCTTTCGCTTCACTGTACTCAGACGGTTAAAGAGACCGGAGTCCATAGGGGTTACTCACCTGCCTAACGTTGAGCCTGTGGCCGATGCAGCCTGGCTGAACCCCGCCCCCGCTCCCGGGCCGCATCACCACAGCCCCCCGGGAAGGCGGAGCAACAAGCTCCGCTCCCCGGCCCCTTTGCCCGGCTCGGGAGCCCGAGGAGACCCCGGGCACGGCGAGAGCAAAGCGCGAGGCCGGCCCCCGCCCCGCGGGTCACCGCCGGGCCGAGCCGCCGCCGCCGCCGCCTCCCCTCAGCGCCGGGACCGAGCGCGGCACTTACGGCTCCGCTCCCCCCCCCCGGGCCTCGCCGCCCCCCCCCCTCCTCCTCCCGCTCACCATCGTTCTCGTCGCTGTGCCGCCTCCGCGACATGCTGGCGGCCGGGCCGGGCCGCGCGGGCTGCGGGGGGGGGGGGGGGGAGCGGCGCGAGGCGGGCGGCGCTGAGCAGAGGCCGCGGCGGCGCCTAGAAGCGTTTTTCCCTCCGGCCGCCCCCTCCCAATCCAGCTTCCGCCCAGCCGCGCCCCCGAGCTGCTTCCGGGGCAAAGGGCGGCGGGAGAGTGGCCGCTACACCCCCGCCCCCTTCCGTGCTAGCGCTGCGCGCCGCGCTACCCGCCGCTCTGTGGTGCGGCGGGGGAATCACTTCCGGGGCCGGCAAGGGACAGTCGCGAAATTACCAGAATACCTGTGAGGCGAAAAAGCAACCCAGCCCCGGGAAAACGTGCCCGAGTAAGGGCCCGATCCTGCCCGGGCCCGTGACGCCCCCCCAGCTTCCTCGGGCCCAATCCTGAGGCGCTCTCAACGCCCGATCCTGCTCTGAGTGAAGCCAATGTCCTAGCTCCTGTTGGCACCACTGGGCCCAATCCTGAGGCGCTCTCAACGCCCGATCCTGCTCTGAGTGAAGCCAATGTCCTAGCTCCTGTTGGCACCACTGGGCCCGATCCTGAGGTACCCCAGGCCCCGATCCTGCTCTCAGTGAAGTCAGTGTCTTAGCTCCTGCTGGCTCCAGGGGGCCCGATTCTGAGCCCCTGCGGCTGCCATTGCCCCCGCCAGGCCAGCGCTGCCAGGCCCGCGGAGCGGGACAGGGCGCGTGGCGACGGGGGCCCAGAGCTGGAGGCAAACGGCAGAAGCTGCCCCCAGACCCAGAGGGGGCGGCGTAGCCCCCACCTGGGCCTGTGCGGGCCGGCCCAGCTGGGAGCATGGTCCCCTCGCTCAGCCCATGCTGCTGCCGTTGCCCGTGCCCCGGCGGACTGAGCCGCAGGGTTTCATTTAGGGATTTGGCCTGGAGTCTCCTGGAATCGGCCTTGGTGTCCCCGGGGACTACTGACAGCAATCCCGGAGATGTTAATCGGCCGTTTTACGTCATGCTGCGGGGGGGGGAAATCTCCCGGAATAGCTTCAGTCAGAGTTGGCAACCCCAGTAAACCATCGGGTTCCCCCCACGCCTCACAGCGTTTGGTGTGATGAGCATTTCTGTTACTGTTGCCCGTGGGGACGGGCGCAGCGGGTTGATTCCTGTGTCTAGACACCCCGAGCGCTGTCTGGCTCCTGCGCTGGCCACGGCTGCCGCGGGCGGGTGGGCGGTCCACACTGCAGGAGGGTGCTCACACGCAACCAAACAACACCTTCAGCCAGTGAAATACCATCACAGAAACACTCCTGGCCCAGTCCTCTCAGCTATTTAGGCGCCTGACTCTGATTGAAATTATTGGAAGCTGGGCTCCTAAATAGCTTTGAGGAGCTGGGCCATTGTTACTAGTTTGGGTGCAATCATGCAAATACATCCGTGTGGGAGACTGTGGGCTTTGTAAATCTTTAATTAGCTGTCCAAGGGACCAGGAAAAGCCAGTTGCTTGTAAGAGTGTGGAACATGCCGCTGAAATGTAAAAATCAAACAAGGAATTGTACCAGGAACCAGATGATACCTTAATGCAGGTGTAGTCAACAGGTCGATAGTGGTCCAAATCCGGACCACCAGATGCTTTCAAACAGACCCCGAAATCTTTTTATTTACTTGACTATCCCTGCCTTAAAGTGTTCACACTATTCAGGGAGTTGCCTGTTGGATTTCATACTGCAAATGGAATTACAAATTTAAAACTGTCTCACAATCTGTTCAATGTATGTTATTCACTGAAAAAAATAGAGCTGGTTGAACGTTCCCCCCACAGAACAGTTCTCCATTGGAAAATGCAGTTTTGTCTAAAAACATTTTGGGGAAACATACATTTTCAACAGCAAAATGTCAAATTATTTTGGCTTTCTTGATTTCATGTCAAAACATTTTGCTTCGATAAGGTAAAAATATTTCATAATGACTTCCTTGTTTTGTTATATTTCGTTTTGACATTATACATTAAATATATTTCTATATTATATATTATATTTCGCATTTTAGATTATACTATCGTGTTTCAACATTATCAAAAACAAAATGTTCTGAATAAAAAAAATTTGGAATTTCCATTCTGTGAAAATGTTCCAAAACTCGACTTTTTGTTCCAAAACAAATTTCAGAATGTTGCCATTTCCTGCAGGATGGAAATTCCCTTTTCTGGCCAGCTCTACTGAATGCATTTCATACTGTGTGTGTCATGAAAGTCCCCTATGGTACAGAACATCCCCTGGCAGGGCAAAACTTGAATTCCTGTTGCGCTCCCGTAGAAAGCTCTGGAAAGCAAGATGGACACAAGGAGGCTAGAGACACAAGAAGTGCATGCATGTTGATGTCACAGATACGACACATTTCACTCTCTCTCATTGTAGAAGTCTTACATGGTTCTGGTTTACTTGTAGGAATAGTAATTCCATCAAGATGAGCAGTCCATAACTGTTATTTTGTCAGTGTGGTTATTGTAAAAAGGTTGTGAATTGTAAATTGTCCCTGAAGTGAAGTGTTTCCAGGAAGGAGGTATGAGATGAGACATGCTTCCTCCAGTACGGAGAGAGCAGAACCATCTACCTACCAGGGAAGGCAGAGAGAAGAGGGAGCCATAAAATCCATAGCCTGCTATGTAGTATTTAGCATACGGGTCAGTCACACTCTCCAATGAACTGGTCAGGGTTTTTGAAACCATGATTGTTTTGGTATACTGCTACCCAGCAAAACTTGTGAGATAGGAAAAGATCATGGGGACTTACTGTTCTGAACTTAGTTGAAAATTTCTGTCTCTGAAAGCCTGTCATAAAGATCTCCAGACAGCTATTTGGTAACTTCTGTGAACACTATTTTTATAGTCTTAAATTCTTAAAAGATCAAGGCTTGCTGCTGGTTGACTTTTTTGCTGTTGTAGGGAAGTGACAAAGGCTGCGAAGACAAAGACTGCCTTTAGCAATGTCTGTAGTGTGCTTTTATTGTTTTGAATGTATAGTATTGATAATATGTTTTTTGCTGTGTATGTTTGATCAAAATATATACAAATCTGTGATTTGCCTGCGTCTTGCCTAGATCACAGA
The DNA here is from genome assembly GCA_033296515.1 of Macrochelys suwanniensis. Classification (NCBI taxonomy): domain Eukaryota; kingdom Metazoa; phylum Chordata; order Testudines; family Chelydridae; genus Macrochelys; species Macrochelys suwanniensis. Next base: position 12,408,012 of record CM065780.1, on the reverse strand, counting down.
ACAGGATTTATGCCTAACTGCAGTGACACAGCAATGATACCTTCTGTGTTGCTGGATGGAGGAGATGAAGTGGAGTGCTGTATTTTAAGATTTCCAGATCTGGACTTGAAAGATCCTTTTCCTTTGACAGCCAAAAGCAATCTCAAAGCGGAATCAGATACCAGTGTGAGAAAGAAGTATGCATTTGCAAAGAAGAAGGTACATTTTAGTTTAGTACTTCATTGAGTATGTTCATAATGCAGATTATGCAACTGCACAATTTCTTTGTTATCTTGTAAGAACTTGCTTTACAGTGTTCCTATCTCATTCCTGCTACACCCTTAATTCTTGTTATAGTAATAAGTTAAAAATAATTTGGCTCCATTAGTATCATTAAATGAAAGGAGTCTGCAATTCATTCCTTTAAGGCAGTGGCTCTCAACCTTTCCAGACTACTGTACCTCTTTCAGGAGTATGATTTGTCTTGTGTACCCCCAAGTTTCACCTCACTTAGAAACTACTGGCTTACAAAATCAGACATAAAAATACAAAAGTATCATAGCACACTATTACTGAAAAATGGCTTACGTTCTCATCAATTGGAATATAAATATTGTACTTACATTTCAGTGTATAGTATATAGAGCAGCATAAACGCGTCATTGTTTGAAATTTTAGTTTCTACTGACTTTGCTAGTGCTTTTTATGTAGCTTGTTGTAAAACTAGGCAAATATCTAGATTAGTTGTACCTCCAGGAAGACCTCTGCATATTCCCAGAGTTACGCATACCCCTAGTTGAGAACCACTGCTTTAAGGCAAATAGGGATGTAACTGGTATCATGACCTGATTCAACAAAGCACTTAAATATGTGCTTAAATTTAAGTGCTTTGCTGAATAGGTAGGGATTTGAAACACTTGCTTAAAGTTTAGCATATGCTTAAGCTGTTTGTGAAATTGGGCCTAAGAGAGGATGTTAGTGCATTAAAGTACTGTCACCGGTTTGCTGCTGCAGGATAAATGAAAAGGTGAATCTGAAACAGAATTCAAACACAGAGAAACCAATGTTTAAACTTGAAATCTAGTCAGTTTAAAGAAAAAAATTGATTAAAAGTTTCCAATCGAAAATCTGCCTCTGATTCCTCCTGCCAATTTTTGCAGGTGTGGAGCAATATTTTCTGATTTTTTAAAAAAAATTCCCATTTTAATGTTGCTATATGAAAGACTCAAATATTCACTGCGGTCAGGTGTCCTCTGATGCAACAGTGAAACGCACTTTACATACAGTGATTCTACCTCTCCAGAATAAACAATAGCAACTGATTATAGTGAAACAGACTGTTACACAGAGTACTGTCAAATACACTGACAAAATAGAAATGTTTTGTCTTTAATCACTGGGTTGCGTGCAACAATCATGAGTGGGAAAGACACTCATCAAACAGAAATATGATGTATTAAAGGGATAGTTTTGTTTTAATAATGTCATTCCCCACTTTTGCACCTAAAAACTGGTGTTTGTATGTGAAAGGACATTTTCAAGATGCCCTGCGAGGATGCTCACTACATTTCCAAGGCTAAACCAAATGTATTGCATCACTTAGCTACAGTAAAACCAAACAGTGCTGTGAAAATGTGCAGAGAATGCCTCAGCAATGATTGGAGCGTAGACCTCCCATTCCAACTGAGAACATTCAGGTGATCAAAATGTTGATCTGAGGAGTGTGGGGTTTTTCACAATCATTTAAAAGCTACAGGGGGGAACTATCTTTCGATACCATCCGCTACACTTACTCAGACACACTGGGTTGCTGAATGTACATGGTATGTACACATCTCCCCAAATGTCCGTGTGTGACAGAGTCCCCCAAAATAGGAGGCAGAAAGGATTGTGACTCCTGAAGTGACACCTCATTCTTCTTCCCTTTCCTCTGCAGTCTAAGCCCCCATCATCCACTGTTCTCTCCTTTCCCCATCCTCTCTCAGTCTGCCCCATATCCCACCTCCCTGCTGTCCTCCCGGTGATGCTGGAGAGCACAGTAGGAAGGTAAGCAAGTTTCCCTTGCTGCCTGGGCTCAGGCAGGGGGGGCTGCTGGTGGAAGTGTACAGGGGCCAGGCAGCAGGGAGGGCAGGCACAGTCACCCTGGCAGTGGAATTAACTAGACTCAGCGGTAGGCAGCTGAGTGCACTCAGGCAAGAGGTCGTGGGGGCAGAAGATGTAGGACATTTTAGGGATGTGGCAGGATGGTGGGACCCGCCATCCAAATGTGTGATGTCCCAAGAACCACAGGGTACTTGAGGGGCTTGCCCATGAACACCAGAGCATGGTTGTATTTAAAACATAAGATTTAATTATCCCAACAGCGGGTGGATGGGGCTGGAAACTGCAGTTATTGCTGATAGGTGTATCCACTTGCTGTGATTATATGACAAATTGGAGTGTTAATGCTGAGGTCACTGGAATGCATGGAAATATCGTTCCAAGGCCATGTCCTGGGCAGCAGCATGTTTCGTGGGGGTTCGGGCTGGGGGCTGTAGGTGCATGGCGTGGGGACTGATAAGGGGTACTGTGGCAGCACTGGAACAGTGTCCCCAAAAGAAGAGGAAGTGCTTGTGTTTCTGTTGTGGTTTGGGGCCTAGTACTGCAAAGCTTCCCAATATGGCACACTAGGCTGGGCCCAGAAAATAACTCCCCAGCTGGTTAATGTGGCAGCTGTTTCTAATGAAACCAAGAGCCTTGGCAGGGCAGATTGACAGCATCATGAGAAATGGCATTGCTGAGTAATCCCAGGGTATTCACTTAGCCTAACACCGTGTCCAGTAACTGGGCAAAAGCACCACATCACTGGGATTTGTCCTTCATCCAATCTCAAGTCGCGTGACAGGATCTAGAGGAAACCAAAGCCTAATTGATAGTGTTTGTAATGCTTGCAGGCATTTGCCCTCTTTGTCAAAGCAAAGGAAGTGCCGGCAACAGCTAGCTGCCCTCCAGCCATGTGCAGAGCGGGACTGGGGTGGAAATGCTGCAGACAAACCTTTAAAGACCTCACCGGCATTCACATACATGTCGCCACGCAGCATTCCAGCGACATCTGGCAACAGACAGGTTTGATTCTAAAGCAGTTGGCTACTGAAGCCAACACCTCAAGTAACCCAGCTTCTGCAGACGAGGCAGATAGGCTAAGCGGTCCCACCTGTAACAGCCAGGAGCTCTCTGATAGGCTCCCAGACACAAGCCACATTAGTTTTGATGAACTGACAAGGTAAGAAATTGCCTCAACAATATGAAAACTGTTTCTCTCATTGTAAGTCTGGGGTGAGCCAATGTAAAGGCATCCATGTCGCTGTTTGCACCAGTTTAACTACAGCCATTTAAAGTTAGTTTTAATTAAATGGATGCAACTTTTGTGTATGACAAGGTTGGTTGATGCAACTTCCCACCTTCGTCTCATCCCTCTAGACCCCCTGTGATTTACCTAGTGACCTAGAACCCCATGGACTCATTCCCACTTACGAAATGCACCTTGTGCAGCCGTTCTGACCTGTGCGAAGGGAATGTGAAGCCCCACCATGCTGATCTGGGAGCATTTCACCCCCACTTTACACTAGTGTAAATCACTGCACACCGTGCAAGGCGGTAGAGAATCAGGCCCCATCTCTGTATTTTTCCCACTGAGTCGAAGAAGGCCTGGGGTGAGGAACTCTCACGCTTAGAGGCCATAAAAAGGCATCTCTCAAGGAAAGCAACTAGCAGGAGAGGGTGAGAATATGCAGGCTACCCTCTACTGTCATCCTCTCCTGGCTCTCCAGCGTGTGGGTTATAACATTTGTCTGTGGGTGTACGTGAGTCTTACTGAGTGTAAGAAAGTCCAGCTTACACCACCTCCGAATGTGGCCCCTGATTGGCCCTTTAAAAGAAGTGGATGTTTTCAAACTTCAGCCTTAGTCCTCAAGGAGCCTCTGACATGTCTCGCATTGCATGTGTTTAAAGAAATCTGGTTCTCAAATGCGAATGAGGTATGAGCTACTGGCAATGATCTGCCATTCAGGGCTACTTCATTTTTTGTCAACATTGGCAAGGCCAGTATAGAAAAAACTAGGGCTATAGAGATCTGCACCATCTCTGAGTTATTTCCACTTCTTGAAGTAAATGAAAAGAAACAGCATAGCCCCACAACACCTGTTGACTACACTATAGCCTGGAGGAAACTGGCCAGTTCTCTAAGGATGAATTCCCTGTCTGACACCAATCACAGTATTAACTGCATAGTGTTGTGTGTTGCTGAATCTGCTCTTCCTATTTGTTCTCCTTCGTGACGCTTGTGGCAGTGGAGTGGGAGAAGTGCTGTTATATTACTGTTACTGTGAGGTGAAAGATCCAGGGAGTCTCTGTGCTTGGCAGAAGTCCCTGTGCCAGCACCTTAATCTCACTGGCAAGGTAAGTCTTTAAGGAGTGGCTGTTTCCCCTCCCCATATTTGTCTCTATTTAGTGAGAAATGATGTGCCCCGGAGAGCCAGGCTGTAATCAGCACTATTCCATTGAGGGAGAGAGCAGAGCATTTAACAAGTTACATCGAACTGTACAGTGGAGAGCCGCATAAGGGAGAGGATTGTTTATTGTCAGGCATGTTTTTGTGTTTCACAACTTCACAGACATTAGGGGCCCCAGTCCATCACCTCATGGTACTGCAGGCCTGCCTTTACCTCAGTTTCTCCAACTACTGTTTCTTGCCCGCTTTGGTGATTTATGTGGCTCAGCCTTCCAACCAGGTCACTACAAAAGCTCAGTCCCCTTCTGGGCTAGCAGAGTCCAAAGTCACAAACACAAAATAAAGGAGCGTTCTCAGCCCCTTTAAAGCTACTCATCCATCCACCCTCTGGGCTCAGCTCTCAAGCGCTGTACTGCCCCTTCAGGTGAGATGCCCCAGCCAGGTTCCCAGGTACCTCCAAATAGTCCTGTGCCAGGGCGTTTCCATCAGGCGTCAGTCCTAGCCCAGCTTTTGTCACCACACGAAGGGCGTCCATCTGTGTTCCTCCCCCAGCTGAGCAGGCGCTCCCCTCTTCAGCCCTTCCCTTCCGACAAGTGTGACAGGCGGGGCTGATTTAGTTCACAGCAGCACATTAACCCTTCCAGGTTTGGGTGGGTTTGGCTCATCCAGCCTGATTCCCTACTTTTTGTAGGATTAGTCATATGCTACAGTACATAACACCCATGAACATCTTCTCCAGCCTATCCTGAACATCTGCAGTGATGGTGCCCTGACTACCTGCCTTGCTACTCTGTTCTGCTGCTCCATTGCTCCTACAGTCTTTTCCCCAGTGCCTACCCTAAATTTTTCCTTCCTTAGCTTCAGCTCTTTGCTTCTTGTCCTACTGTCTTCTTAGAGTACAAATAGTTCCTTTTCAGACATTTGTGGTCTAGCTCCCTTGGAATTATTTATGAACTGAGTCTGTCGTGACCCCGACACTTCTTTTTGATGGACTACAGTAGAACCTCAGAGTTATGAACACCAGAGTTATGAACTGACCAGCCAACCACACACCTCACTTGGAACCAGAAGTATGCAATCAGGCAGCAGCAGAGACCAAAAAAAAGCAGATGCAGTACAGTGCTGTGCTGAACGTAAACTACCAAAAAATAAAAATAAAGGGAACGCTAAAAAAAAGATTTGACAAGGTAAGGAAACTCTTTCTGTGCTTGTTTCATTTAAAGTAAGATGGCTAAAAGCAGCATTTTTCTTCTGCATAGTAAAGTTTCAAAGCTGAATTAAACCAATGTTCAGTTGTAAACTTTTGAAAGAACCATAACATTTTGTTCAGAGTTATGAACATTTCAGAGTTACGAACAATCTCCATTCCCGAGATGTTTGTAACTGAGGTTCTACTGATTGTCCTTTTATCTCAGTCTGTCTGTCATCCCCACTCTGTTCATAATTTTTGTTGCCCCTCTTTGTATTTTCTTTGGCTTTTCTGTATCCTTAGGGGTTGAAGACCAGAACGGCACAGTATTGTGAGCTCACAAATCAGCCTATGTCTGGCCTATGAAATGCTTCCCAGAACTGATAGTGTTTAAAACACAAACCCAAAAGCCCTTCATAGACAAAGTCATGCTCCTCTATCCAGGAGGAGAGAGAGAAAGCACCTTTATATTCTTGCTGGTTTTTTATGCAGCTCCTAGATAGATCCCACAGTGAAATGCCCTGACACATTCATTTCCCTTTCTTTGCTCATATATTTTACTTGGTAGTTTCTCAGTCCTTCCTTCTCAAAGGCAGGTGTTACATTTGTCCTTGTCAGGTGCATACTTTTCCTCTCTCTCTTGATGGAGTCAAAATTTGTTTCCATCCATTCTGAGATTTTTTTCACTTTAAAAAATAATTCTCTACTGGACATGCTATAATGCATCTGAGTTGGCTAGATTTCATTGCAACACAGGCATGTTCACCCTTTCTGTCTACCTGCTTTATTGGGACTAATACCACAGGCCTCACTCAGCTAAAACTCCCATTGGAGGTTCTGTCTGACTAATTACTGCAAAATTTGCCCCTTACTGGTAATTGTTTTTTCTGCTTCCTGCACAAGGTTTTCTGACTTCCTCATTATCCTTTTTATGAGTACAGAGCAAAACCGGCCATAGAACAATTCCTACCTTTTGCAGTTTTTCTTTTGCTGCACTTCTCCTCTCTCATTCAGGATCACTATAGTTTTCCCCCCACTTTTTCTCTTTTCCTGAACATTTTTCTACAACTCTCCTCTCATTCCCAGCTGGTTCTGGTTCATTAATTTCATTTTGATTGGTTTGCATTATGACTAGATCTTAAATCTAGCTTTCCTTTCTGGCTTCTAGGTGCGCATTGCTTCAGAAGGCATTAATGGGACAGTTGGTGGAAGCAAAGTAGCTACCAGTCTTTATATAGAGGCAATGCTTTCCCATCCTCTGTTCAAAACCATTTTATGCAGAGAGGATTTCAAGGTAAGAGAAAGGGACCCACATACAATTATTATTTTCTCAAATGTTTGTTTTCATCCTCAGAATTTCTTTTAGAAATAAATGTTACTTCTTGGTAGCGTCCCTCTACTGCACTAAAAATCCACATTGAACACAAGGAGTTCAACTCCTGCAGTATTGGCCCAAGGAACAGTTTATTTGTGGATAAACGGTTTTGTTTTATTATTTACTGTTCCGTGGATAGGTTTGTGTCTAGTTAGAAAATGTTTTTATGTTGTAAATAAGACAATCAGATAGAATAATTGAGCATCATTAAACTAAAAGTCCTTATAAAATTCTAGTGCTGATTTAATCTTTTTTCATTAGGGCCCCAGCAAAGCCTTCACTTGTGTATGTGCGAAGTTGCACATGTGCACTCCTGCATCGCATTCTCCCAGCTCAAACACCAGCATGTGCACTTGGCACGTTCTCACACCTGCCCACACAGGATGGAATTTTCACACACAGAGCTCCTCCCGCATGCACGTTGCTGTTAGTAAAACCCTGAATCTGGCTGGTCCCTCATGCATTACATCAGGGTCCAGCGAGCCTCATGGATCACTGCAGGTTGCCATTACATTCAGTCACACCAGGCCAAACTGTGCTCTGTGTCAGGGATTGTTCTGACTGAAGATTGCAATGAACCACAAACCCACCAGCAGAGCCAGAGAGCAGAAGGGAATTTTGTTTATTCATTTAAATTTGACGTGAATTTAGCATTGGTGAAACGTCCCAGCTTGTCAGTCCCAGATAACAAAATCTTTCTTTAATCAACAAAATAGACTCAGCACGTTCAGTGGCAGGGCAGGCCTCCCCATACTGCCTGCTAACAGGTCTTGTTCCTGCCCAAGAGGAACTGCTGCTAGCAGCGAGTGGCTGGCTTAGTTTCCATGCCGCATTCAGCCCTTGGCATCTCTCCATTAGTGGCCAGTTGCCTTTTTTTTTTTTAACTGTTATTTGAATAACTGTCCACTGGGAACTGGACTGGAACCACCACCGCTCTCTGGTGGATTCAGAGAGGCAACCTTGAAAGGAGAGAAGCCATCACCAATCCCCCGTGCCATTCAGTCAGTCCCCCATAGCGACTTGTTTGTATTGACATCTCACATGAATTTAGAAACTAGAAATACCGTGGAGTCTCAGCAAGTCTAAAGGGATCTGTACATCTGTTGGGGTGTCTTTAATTTGACAGCAAGGTGTCTCTTTGGTGGCATGACCTTATTTTTAATTTCCCAGAGCAGTGCTGGAGGAGCTCACTGTTTCCCAGACCTTCGAGTTGGCGTGTTTGAGGAGATCGTACCCCTGGGCATCAATCCAAACAAAGTCTCCTACAAAGAAACTGGTACATTAATTTTATGAACAATAACAACTTGTTAATAACAGAGATTGGAACTGAACTGTGAGGCAAATGATAGAGTAACGCACTGTCACCAGAACACCATCTTTGCACAGTAACCAGGATGTGACAAAAGCATAGATAGCATTGTTAGAAAACTTCCAGGGGAGCTGCCGTGTTTGCAATGGGGGTTCCCGTCATAGGGAAATTGTTGGATCAGGCCATTGATTTGCACAATACTTAGCTGCTTTGGCTATCCATTTCATTCCACCAAATTAGTAGTAGCTAAGGTCATTGAGTCTTGCCCATAGTTTTGTGAATGAACCACATAACACTTGAAAAGTCATCCTGGGTAAGAAAGGATGTAAGGAGAAAATATATATAATTAATAATGCAATGATTTGGAGGAGTTTTTAAGCACAATAAATATTTATAATTGCTTTCAATATGCATAGGGTGACCCGATGTCCCGATTTTATAGGGACAGTCCCAATTTGGGGTCTTTTTCTTATATGGGCTCCTATTACCCCCCACTCCGTCCTGATTTTTCACATTTGCTGTCTGGTCACCCTAAATATGCATGAGATGTGGATATTTAAGACAGCCATGAAATTGCCTTTATAGCACAAATACTGTGAGCCTAGTAGAGATTGCTGTGTAAGTATTGCTGCTGCATTTGGTATTGCACAAAGAGCCTAACATTACTGCAGAAAGCCTGTTGTTAATTCCTCAGATCCAAACTCTACATGAAGGGCCTGATCCAAAGCCCATTGGGGTCAATGGGAGACCCTCTATTGGTGTCGCTAGGTTTTGGAACAGATCCTAACATCCCAATTCAGCAAAGCACTTAAGACTGTGCTTAGCTTTAAGCATGTGCTTAAGTGCTTTGTTAAACTGGGGCCTAAGGCCCTAGTCTGGCTCCGGTTGAAGCTAATGGCAAAGCTCCCATTGATTTCAGTGGAGCAGGATCAGGCCATAACTGTGGGTTCTGCTGCTGTAGAATATCATATTGATACGTGAAGTCTATTTCATGCTGTCTTTACTGCAAGCTGATTAGTGCAAATTATGGCCCCAGTCCTGCACTGGGATCTTCTAGCCTAGGCCCCTGTGTGACATTACTCAGGGAACAATCTGGACTGTTAAACGCTGTGTCCCCTCAGTTCTCCAACCTGGGGTGCTTTTTACACTGCTTGGCTGAGAGAACAACCACTCCTGGTCTGCCCACACCCAGCCTCCAGCATGCAAGTTACTCCCAGCTATACTGTATAAGTGCTATGGCCAGCCACTCTTGGATTATACTGCAGGGCAACACCAGCAAACTGAAAAGGAGGAGCATGGAATAAACTTAACCTCTATGTGTCCTGTTCTCCAGAAGTAGAACAGTGGCTCACACAGGAAGTGTGTAGCAAAGTCAGGTAGTGCCTTAGCCTGTCCAGTACCTTAGCCACAGAACCATCCTTTTTCTTTCAGGGCAGGCTTCCCTCATTCGCTGCACAGGAGTTCCATCCTTTGGGGCAGCAGCTATTTGGCACTTAATCGGTGTGTCTCACCAGGCCCTGAGGTGGGTGTGCAGGAATCACACATGCACCAATACAGACAGAATAGACAAGCACATCAATTTGGCTTAGCTTTTCTCAAAGCCAAACTGGCTAAGAGATTAAACACTGGCTTTATTATGTGAAATATCTGCTTCTAATCTTGGTTCTGCCAGAAGTGACCTTGTAGAGCTGCTGCCAGGCCCCTAACCTATCAATTTTCAGGCTGATTTGTCCTAATTTGGTGGATTTTAGAGAGGATGTAAAATTTGGTTTTAAACAGAAATTGAGTTGCAACCTTAACTCCAAAGGAGAAGTCCCATCCTGGGACATCACAGTGCTCCCCTCAGGGCTCAGCAGGAGGGCTTGAAGAGGAGACTCAGGGCCACACCACAGCCTGGCGTTGCTTGAGCTAACACACTTTGCTAGTGAGTTATGCAGCTATTTGATAGAAAGCAGCAGTGTTGATAATCAGGATTCTTTGGTTCTGGAAGGGAAATCTGGGTTAGTGTTTAGAGCAAGAGATAGGCTGCACAAGCCCATAGATCTGGCATGTACATTTCAAGAGGTTTGAGTGGCTGAGACTTTAGCGGGGAGGGATAGCTCAGTGGTTTGAGCATTGGCCTGCTAAACCCAGGGTTGTGAGTTCAGTTCTTGAGGGGACCATTTAGGGATGTGGGGCAAAAATCTATCAGGGGACAGTACTTGGTCCTGCTAGTGAAGGCAGGGGACTGGACTCAATGACCTTTCAAGGTCCTTCCAGTTCTATGAGATAGACTTGGATCTGCTCTATCCGAAACCTGGGTTCTAGTCTCGGCTTCACCTTTTGTGGCCTCTGTTACCTCTAAGGTAGGGGCAATGGTGCTCTGGAGGCTTGACTAATATAAAGGTTACGAGAGGCACAGACACATGCATGGCAGTCGTGGAGGAAGAGGCTTGAATGCATGGTTTCCTGGCTCACAGCGCAGAGTCCTTTTTCCTAGATTCCAGGGTGTGCCAAGAGTGAGAATCTCTCTCAGCTCCAGCCAGGATCCTACAGGTAGTGCTAGGATTCCTTGCAGGGGCCTGGCATTCACTCTGTGGAATCAGAGCTATTTTTTATTTAGGAGGTTTTTCAGCTTGTTCTTGGTACTAGTCACTAGACCTCAGCTGGGAAAGTCACGTATTATAAGTGTCATATAGATATTATCCATGGTTTTCTCCCACCCCACTCCGCACAAAAACGTGTTAGAAGAAAGTTGGAATTTTAAAAACAAGTCTTTTGGGGCAGTGGAGGGCAGATAAGCTCTGGCCCAAATGACCCCCGATTTGCATCACAAACTGTGCCCTGAGCCTGGAGCTGACGTACCAGTTTTCAAGATGATTTGATATTATTGTGGAGTTTGAAGAGGTTTGAAAATTGGACTTTAAACAGAGACATTGTTGCAACCTCATATGTGGTGCAGCTGTGCACTGCCCCCACACTATCATGTCCCAGAACGTCTGTAAGTACAGCGGAGTGCCCCAAGGGTCGGTCCTGGGGCTGGTTTTGTTCAATATCTTCATTAATGATCCGGAGGATGGCGTGGATTGCATCCTCAGCAAGTTTGCAGATGACACTAAACTGGGAGGCGTGGTAGATTCGCTGGAGGGTAGGGATAGGATACAGAGGGACCTAGACAAATTAGAGGATTGGGCCAAAAGAAATCTGATGAGGTTCAACAAGGACAAGTGCAGAGTCCAGCACTTAGGATGGAAGAATCCCATGCACTGCTACAGACTAGGGACCGAATGGCTGGGCAGCAGTTCTGCAGACCTAGGAGTTACAGTGAATGAGAAGCTGGATATGAGTCAACAGTGTGCCCTTGTTGCCAAAAAGGCTAACGGCATTTTGGGCTGTATAAGTAGGAGCACTGCCAGCAGATCGAGGGACGTGATCACTCCCCTCTATTCAGCATTGGTGAGGCCTCATCTGGAGTACTGTGTCCAGTTTTGGGCCCCACACTACAAGAAGGATTTGGAAAAATTGGAGAGAGTCCAGTGAAGGGCAGCAAAAATGATAAGGGGCCTGGAGCACATGACTTCTGAGGAGAGGCTGAGGGAACTGGGTTTATTTAGTCTACAGAAGAGAAGAATGAGGGGGGATTTGATAGCCGCTTTCAGCTACCTGAAAGGGGGTTCCAAAGAGGGTGAATCTAGACTGTTCTCCGTGGTACCAGATGACGGAACAAGGAGTAATGGTCTCAAGTTGCAGTGTGGGAGGTTTAGGTTGGATATTTGGAAACACTGTTTCACTAGTAGGGTGGTGAAGCACTGGAATGGGTTATCTAGGGAGGTGGTGGAATCTCCTTCCTTAGAGGTCTTTAAGGTCAGGCTTGACAAAGCCCTGGCTGGGATGATTTAGTTGGGGATTGGTCCTGCTTTGAGCAGAGGGTTGAACTAGACACCTCCTGAGGTCCCTTCCAACCCTGATATTCTAGGATTCTATTCATTCCAAAAAGGTAAAGGATCCACTGAAGATAGTAGAATAGTAGCACAAAACACTGGAATACCCATAATCATAGAATCCTAGAATCTAAGGGTGCAGTCCACACCAGCCTCCAGATCATTAATGAAGATATTGAACAAAACCGGCCGTAGCACCGACCCTTGGGGCACGCCACTTGATACCGGCTGCCAACTGGACATGGAGCCATTGATCGCTACCCGTTGAGCCCGACCATCTAGCCAGTTTTCTATCCACCTTACCGTCCATTCATCCAGCCCATACTTCTTTAACTTGCTGGCAAAAATACTGTGGTCAGTGAGACTTGTGCAAGCCCACCAGAGAGGGACTGACCAGTGATTGGTAGTGGGCTACAGAGCTTCTTCTTCTTCAACACTTAGCCAGACAGTCGGCTATAGCGATCAGTCACCATTTGGTCCGTTCCTGCGCAACCGCAAAGGCTTGACGACCTGAGAGTCCAACATCGGAACAGCCTTGATGAACCCATGTAATGGGGGTCTGCTTCTGGGCCGCCTCCACCCTTCAGTTGGTGGAATTTTATCCCAGATGTTACAAGCCACCCGGAAAACAGCATTCGCTGGAACGTATTGTGGCATTCTTGTAACATGTCCGAAAAGCGTAAGGCACTGCCTGTGGGCAATGGCCCCAGTAGTCTGTAGACCCGAACGACCATAAACATCTGCATTACAAATGAAGCTACAGAGCTGCTCACTGCTACGCCACTGATTCAGATACCATCTAAGGCAGCAATTACATGGCTCTTGGATGGTCTTAGGTTAGCTCTCTGAAGACCACTAAGCGCCTCCCCGCCTTTGACATCGTTGTACAGAGACCAAGAACTGAATGGGCCTGGAGACGAAGCTCTTCTTTCATCCATCCAGGTCAGAACTGAGGTAGGTTAGCAAGTGCTGGGCCAACCTGATCTGCTTCATTCTCCAAGGCTGACAGTGCAACACCTTTCATGAGCACGTGTGCGGCCCCCCATGGTAGCTTTCTGTAAACACGGTATTGTTATCCAATCTTGGGCACCAGCGGACAGGCAAGCCAGCCTGTTCCCTTGGACGTGACTGAGCCCCCTACAAAGACCAGTGATGCCCAGGGGTGCTGTTGCTTGGAGCTGCTGTGGAAAGCAGTGGAGTTCGTCTGGGCTTACATTGACATAACAGAGCAGGTTGGCTCTGCGTGAGCCACCTCCTCCAGGACAGGCTCTTTAGTGTAGAGGCAGCAGGTGGGGATACCTTTGTTCAGACCCTGCTGGCCCAGACCATTCAGGGCCTGATCCTCCCCAGCTCTGCACCTTGTGTCACCATTTACACCCGGGTGGAGTGAGTGTAAAATGCCACCAGGCAACAGGGCAGTGTTTGCACACGAGGGGTGGAAATGACAGGGCAAGGCAGCAGTGGATCAGCACTGCGGTTCCACCCAGCCCACTATAAGACAGATGGCAGCTTGGCACCCTTTGTTCCCTTGACTCATGCTGTGATGCCTTTGTTCATTCACTGAAGCCTGTGGAGTGACATCACAGAGAAGTTTTCCCAGTACGTTTGGGCTGAGACCAGCTGGCATTCCAGTAGCGCTCACTTCCCAGAGAGGCGTGTCATGCACATGTGTCACTGCTGGGTTAGAGGAGAGGCCAGGCAGAATTGCTAAGCTGGTCAGCATTTAAAACAGCTCAGCTTTTCAGCGCTTCTTTCCATGTGTTGTTTTATTTTTAGGAATCCATTTATCCCCCGAGGAATTTCATAAAGAAGTAGAAAAACACTTATCTCAGGCTCCTCAAGCAGAAAGCGACACCATTTTACTGGACTGCAGGAACTTTTATGAAAGTAAAATAGTAAGTGCTGCGTATTTGCTCCCTGTGAGGTATTGTTGGTGGTCAGGGGCGGCGCCAGCTTTTTTGCCGCTCTAGGCGGCGGCGGGAGAGGCTGCCGCCAAAATGCCGCCGAGATTCCCAGCGGCCGAAGAAGCTGCCGCCGAAGTGCCGCCGGAGTCCTCCGTGGCAGCTTCTCCCGCCGGCAGCCGCCGAGGGACCTGAGATGCCGCCCCCCAAATCCTGGCGCCCTAGGCGACCGCCTAGGGTCGCCTAATGGTAGCACCAGCCATGTTGGTGGTTGGGGGGGGGATCATTTCACCCTGTCCGCATGTATGGTGATGTGACTGAGGGGACGGGATTGCCATGCTACCTTGCAGCTCTCTGGTGGTGCCAATTCCTGAATGGTCCGTCACCCCACGCAGCAAAGGACCTGCCTGGCTTCTCAGTGCCGTACTGAGGGGCAGTGCTACAGCTCAGCGCACAGCATGCTGTCCTGCAGCAGTGGAGCAGTGTGTGTAGTCTGACATGGAACAGACGGGGAGGCGCCAAAGCTTTAACAACAGAGAAAAGCCATTCCGATCTAGTTTAGCCAGCCAAAGCCACCCTGCCTTGGCCATTAGTGCAACAGAGAGACATCCTGGCCAAGTCCCCATCCTCCAGCCGCGCCCTCTGTGCCAGCCGCAGGGAGGAGTGTCGGCTCTGTTCCACCAGGGGATCCCCTTCACACTGGGGTGACAGGGTAGGATGTCTTGGCTATAGGACCTAACTAAATCAATGGAAGTTAGGTGCCTAAATACCCTTTGAGGAGCCAAAGTAACTGCAGTGACCTGAAGGGTCAGGCCCAAAGGGTTGGTTCTTTCTTTAGCCCAGGGCTACACTAGGGGAGGGGGTCGATCTACGATACGCAACTTCAGCTACGGGAATAGCGTAGCTGATGTCGGCGTATCGTAATCGGCTTACCTGGCGATGAGGACGGCGGCGAGTCGATCGCTGCAGCTCCCCCGTCGACTCCGCTTCCGCCTTTCGATGAGGTGGATTGCCGGCGCCGACGGGGAGCGCGATCGGGGATCGATTAATCGCGTCTTAACGAGACGCAAAAAATCGATCCCCGATAGATCGATTGCTACCCGCCGATCCGATTAGTTCAACCAATGTTCTCTCCCCTTTCGCCAGTGCTGTCAATCACACAGCCATCTCTTCTCATTACAGGGTCATTTCCAGGGCTGCCTGGCTCCAGACATCAGGAAGTTCAGCTACTTCCCCAGCTACATAGATGAAAATCTCGAGCTTTTTAAAAACAAGCGTGTGTTGATGTACTGCACAGGAGGGATCCGCTGTGAGCGCGGCTCCGCCTACCTCAGGACCAAGGTGAGGGGCCATTCTGGGAGCACCTGAGTCAGGGGCTTGGGGCATTCATTGCCCAGCCTGGGAAGCCTTTTCTGTTGTGGGTTGGTGAAGTTGTGTTTTATAGGGTGGATGGAGTGTCAAGCCCATATGTTTGGTGGGAATCTTAAAAAGGGCGGAAGGCACGTGCCCAAAACAACCATTCCATGTTGGAGCCCTCTGTCAAATGAGAATCGCAATGGGGGGGCATCTCAATTTTCCGCCCCCCCTCACCTCTCCTTGTACAGTCTGTCCTATGTAGAGCCTGTGTTTGTTGTGCAAGGAATGCTGGGTAACTCAGTGTACTTCCTGCTTGGGTGGAGAGGAATGTCATATACACACATGCACCTCTTGCAGCTGAGGACAGACTCAGGTACTTCCGGGATCCTGTTTTCTGGGAAGAGAAGCTTGAGGCCCAGGCTCAAAGTGCAGGTAACTTGCCTAGGGAGGTGGTGGAATCTTCATCACTGGAGATTTTTAAGAGCAGGTTGGACAAACACCTGTCAGGGCTGGTCTAGATAATACTTAGTCCTGCCATGAGTGCAGGGGACTGGACTAGATGACCTCTCAAGGTCCCTTCCAGTCCTTTGATTCTACGATGGCCCTGTCTCTGAAGAACATATGATTCCTCTGATCTGGGGCTCCTGCTGCTTCCTGGTAAAGTCCTTCCGTTGGGATCAGGTTTCACTGAGATGTGGCATCCATCCTCCCTTTCAGAGCCTCTCCTACTTAGGAGCATATTTCCTTTCCCGGTGAGCCCTCTCACCAGCTCCCCTGAGAAGTTCTCCCATTAGGAGCTTTCTCTTTCTGTGTTCTGGGGACGGTTTCTCTTCCCCGAAGCCTCTGTTGTCGAGGGAACGCCCTCTGGGAGCAGCTGCGTAGCCAGCTCCCCTGAGGAGTTAATGCCCCAGGTGCTTCCTCCCTGTGTTCTCTCCTGCCTGAGCCCACACCATGCTTCATAAGGCTTAGGTGTTCCTTAACTGGTTAACTACGGCCCAGCTGCTTAGGCTGTGGGTTATCCCCAGACAGGTCTGGGCTGGCGCTTCTTCAGCAGAGCCTGGCACAGGTAGGCTGAGAGCTGATTGCCTTCAGGGCCAGCTGCCCCGTGCTAGGCTCTCATCGCGCCATTATCGGAGCACCTCACAGTCATAGGCTTAATCCTCACAAGACTTCTAGGAAACTCTGAAGGCTTATCCCCCTTTCACAGACACGGAACTGAGGAACTAGACAGATTAAGTGACTGGCCCGAGGTGTCAGAGTGAATCAGTGGCAGAGCTGGACAGGGAGTAGTCTCCCAGGTCCTAGTCTAGCACCCCATCCACCTGACCATCCTCCCTCTCTCACACCTCTATTCGTTATCCCCTGCCAAGAGAGAGCAAGAGATCAGTCCAGATAAACTTTCTCTGGAGATTTGAGGCTTGATCCATTTACACCAGTGTAAACCCAGAGGAACTCCACTGAAGTCCCTAGAATTACACTGGTGTAAAACTGGTGTAAGCAATGGGTGAATCAGGCCCTAAGAGCTTTTACTGTATAATGCAGTGACCGTTCCTCAATCTAGTGTCCTCTTGGACCTGGAGCTTATCTGGATTCTTTCAGAATCCAGACCACAAACTCCATTCATTAACCACAGAAGCAGTGACCCTTTGGCTCCGTGTCAATCAGCTGCTATTCAATATTGGCAGCCACAGTAATACCAAGTAGGGACTGACTGTGGGCACATGCATACTGTCCTATGGCTGTCACCGGGATATTGCTCCTTTTCCTAGGCGTGTGCATTGGGCAGTCTGGCACAAGCCGGGTGGGACAGCCGAAGCTAGGTTTTCTGGTGCTTTGTTTTAAACAGGCTGCATGCAGGGAGGTTTATCAGCTCAAGGGCGGCATCCACAAGTACCTGGAAGAGTTTCCCGATGGGTTCTACCGGGGGAAGCTGTTTGTGTTTGACGAACGTTACACCATCTCTTCCAACGAAGATGTCATTGCAGGTAGGACCATCACGTCTCAGCTCACAGAACGAGAGCGGTACTAGTCACCACAGAGCCTCTAGGACAGAGGCTCGCACACTGTGGTCTGGGGAGCACCTGCAGCAGACAGCAGGTTGGGCTTAGGGGTGCTGGCCTTGCTACCTTGTTTCCAGCTACTGGATTGCTTTAAAGACAGCTAAAAATCCATGGAATGCTTTCCTACTACGGCTTTTTGGACAGCCAATGGCACCGGGCTGCTCAGTGAGCAGGAGTGAGAGGGGAGGTTGTCTGCACTCAGGATTGGCAGGGCAGGAGGCCATGAAGTAATGTTTCTGTGACGTCGTGGACAGCACAGCACACTGTCCCACTGGGGAGGAGTAGCTAGTAATGTAGGTCGCTAGCACTACTCCCCTCAGCACTGGTTTTGTCACCCCTTTACACTGATCAAACCTTTCTGAGCCAGCACAGCACTAGAGACTGAGCCACTCATTGACTCTTCTACCACCACACGGAGCCGGCTCCGCTAACCTGAGGCTGCCACACTATGGAAGAAAGCCTGGTGGCAACAGCCCATGGGGCACTCGGCTGTTCCTGGCTTTCAAGGCTTATGCAGCCCAGGGAATTGTACTTCACTCTAGTAAAAGTTGAAGATGAGTGAACACACCCTGGCTTTCCAGCTGGGGTTGCTCTTCAGCTGTTCAGCTCCAGGACGTTGCTGGTGAGAGGTGACCAACAAAGGACTTGGGCTAAGCTTGCCTGTGGCTTTTCTGCTACATCTGAAGTGGAGTCAGTGCTTTTTTATGCTCAGAGGATGGTGCTGCTGTCTCTAGATGGGTAACCACTTTGAGCTCAATAGCAGCTGACTCGACTTATTCATTTGCCATAAGTTTATCCATCTTGAAGGTGACAGGCTTCGTGCTGGGAATAAAATGTCCTTGTGAAGCCCTGGCCACGCTCAAGAGGGACTGAAGGGGACGCGGCCTGGCTCAGTGAACAGCTACACGCTAGACTAGTCAGGCTTAGCTCCCAGCAGTGCAGCTGAGTGGGGAGGAA
The DNA here is from genome assembly GCA_033296515.1 of Macrochelys suwanniensis. Taxonomy (NCBI): domain Eukaryota; kingdom Metazoa; phylum Chordata; order Testudines; family Chelydridae; genus Macrochelys; species Macrochelys suwanniensis. Next base: position 12,389,477 of record CM065780.1, on the reverse strand, counting down.
AGCTGCTCAGTAAAGGACAAGTTGTGCTCTGGGTTGTTCAGGGATGTGTAGCCTCTGGGACTCTGTCCCCCCAAGTCTGAGAGCAGATTCCAAACGCAGCCCTACCATTCCTGTTTGCACACGATAGCCACAAGGAGGCACAAACCGCTGCCTAGGGACAGCCAGCTCCTGCGCATGGGCAGGGCCGGCGCGCCCACTAGGCGACCCTAGGCGGTCGCCTAGGGCGCCAAGATTTGGGGGGCGGCGGGCTGCTGCCTGCTGCCTCTCCACTCAGCGACTGAGCTGCTGAGCGGAGAGACCAGGGGCGGCTTGCCGCGGCTGCCCCTGGTCTCCCTGCTGAGCTGATGAGCGGGAAGACAAGGGGCGGCTTGCCGCAGCTGCCCCTGGTTTCTCCGCTCAGCCGCTGAGCAGGGAGCCAGAGGGCAGCCGCCGTGAGCCGCCCCCTGCTCAGTGCCTGAGCAGGGGGGCAGCCATGGCAAGCCCCCCGCCTCGCTGCCCCACCCCCTGCGCCTGAGCGGCGAGCCAGGGGGCAGCCGCTGCAAGCCCCCCCCGGCTTCCCGCTCAGCTCCCGCGGGTGGTGGAGGGGGGAGGGGCTGAGCGCCCATGGCTGGGGGGAAAGCTGAACTCCCGCGGGCGGGGGAGCTGGCTGGGGGGGGCATTGGAGGGGGGGCGCAGGGCTGGTGCAAGGAAGTTTTGCCTAGGGCACGAAACTTCCTTGCACCGGCCCTGCGCATGGGGCCCTGGATGGCAGGAAGGAGTTTGCCTTAAGGTTGTTAACTTCGAAATCAAAGTAAAAAGCCCCTTTTGTGGGCAGGGGCAGCTCTCATTCTGGTGAGGAAGGGCAGGGAAGCAGGGCGAGAGCGTGACTGCAATACCCTGGAAGATGGAGGGTCACCATTTGAATGAATGTTGGCAGCCCATTCAGATATTCTTACGGCAGAGCCCTGTGGCAAAGGATTGCCTAGCAGAAGAGCACAGTGCCCCCAGTGCAAGTGGGATAGCCCCCAGGGCAGGATGGGTTTTAACTCCACTTCTCCTCTCCCCAGAATGCCGGTACTGCGGGACGCTATGGGATCAGTACAAACTGTGCTCCAGCCTGCACTGCCGGCAGCTTGTCCTGACCTGCCCAAGCTGTCGAGCGAAGGGATTCACCGCTTGCTGTCCCGTTTGTCAGGAGAAAGGGCTCAAGCTGGCTTCAAACCCTTCTGGATGGATGGTCAAGGAAGAATGTGAATGCACGGACAGACGGCAGCGGGTCCCAGTCACACACATGTAAGAGAAGCACAGGAAAATGTTAAGACACTCCGTAATATACACTCGCGTTCTAGGGCCTGGGGCTTCCACATTTGGGTGCCCACTTCCCAGTTATTTTCATTGGATTTGTACATTGAGACCCCTGAGGTGGCTTTGAAACGCTCAGCCCGTGTCTCTTTAGCGCTTGATTGCACCATGAACTACCCCTGGCCAAGTGTAAATTAATGGAGCGTCGAACACAACAGTGGTGCTACAGGATTTCTCCTGCTGCAGTGAAGTTACTGTTCTGCCTTCCAGTGTGATAGGCGCCAGGAAGAGCTTTATGAGTACAGTACATGCCCTGGGATTCAGCCACTCACAACCAAACAGGAGCCAGAAGGTGAAGGAACAAGCAAGGTCTATGCTGTCTTTGCCACCATCATTGAACCCTGTGTGTGTCCGGGGCCCACCCCACAGACTCTGCACGGGCTAGGGAGATGGAGGCAGCAGGTTTTTAATCACTGGGAACACAAACAGACTGTGGTTGAGGCTCTTTTCCATATAAACACCAGCAGCCCGTCTTCTCTCCCTTACACCAGTGTAAGTCAGGCTAGCTACACAAGTCCCTGGGTTTACACGAGCAACCTGCAGGTGTGAGACCAGAACCTGGACCCACGACTTCATCAGATCATAAGCTGGCAACACTCAATGGCCACGTACAATCTCAGCCAAGTTCATCTGGCGGGACATGTTGTGTGGGAAGAGGGAGAAGTATAACCCACTCACTGCCCCTCTCTCGTGGCAGTCAGTGCCCATGTGCTACCATGCAGAAGGGAATTCACATGACTGAGTTTTTGAATGTCCAAGATACAGCCCTTAGCCCAGGACTTGCATTGTGCTGTGTGTGCTGCAGTAAACTGGTGGGGTTCTGAAATGCATTGAAATGCAGCCATTTGCTGAGGGAAGCACCGGGGCATGATGTAAATATTAACGAGCATCATAGGAGGAGGAGTGGTGGTGTGTGGAGTCCCCAGGTGATTGCGTGTAATGGACACACGAGAGCTGTGTATCCTGAGGGGTTAAATGCATCTCCATGGACCCAGAATGGTACTGCTATACTTATCGGCATGGACCGTGTAGCTCTGCTGCTGCTGTGGGATGTCAAACTTGACTCTCAGCCCTTGTTAAGGGAACCTACCGAACTAGACTGGACTTTGTCCCATCACTTGGTGCCCTGACTACAGTCACTGGGCCAGGGCCAGGCTCACCAGATGGCCGTCTCTCGAGCCAGGCTTGTCAAGCACCTGACAATGCTGAGTTTGTAAAGAGGTTTTATTAATCATTTGGAAGACTTGTCACTAGTGAAGAAAATCCCCTTTGAAACGTCTGAACTAATGACCGGTGAAGTCAGTTAGTGGCTATGTCCTGACAATAGCTTTTAAAAAACCCTTTGCTCAGTGTGCCGGGGTCTGCTACTCACTGCTCAGCAGCGCCTCCTCGTGGCTCATCTGGGGAATTAGCTCGCCACGGTCCCTCGGTTGTTCAGCCTGTTGCCTCTGTCACTTGCACTGCGGCCCTTCGCTCTCTGCAGCACGGCTTCGTCAAGTGGAATCTGGACTGATGTTTTCACTGATTTCTCTAAAGCCTTTGGGAGGTGTCTGGTGGGACTGGCATTGTGCTAATCACGCCCCTTTCTGGTTTTGCAGTATTCTCTCATCTCTTGTAGGGGATTTTACAAAAAATTGCATTGACACCTTTTATTTGTCGTTTCTGACACATTTATTACAATTTGAGGAGCAACAATCAAACACGTTTGTATTTCCCACTCCAGGTTAAAGTGTGATATTCAGAGATATAGCAAATCAGGGCCAAAGCCTGCAATCCTGATTCATGCAAAAATTCTGTTGAAATTAGTGGCAGTTTTGCTGTACTACACAATGCACAGACTGCAGAACTCCACTGGAAACAGCAGCAGGCAGAAGGTTGTTTATTATGTGAAAAAGATTGCTAGGATGGATTCTTTAGGTGTATAAACAAAGGCCCCCATCTGGCAATGGCTCTGCATGGGCAGACTTCATGCTGTGCAGCCCAGGCTCCCGCCGAAGTCAATGGGAGTTGGTGTGGGTATAATGGCCTGCAGGTGAGGAACCCACTGCATGATCACAGTCTCCATATGTCTGCTGGAAATTCCTCCCTAGAAAGGCAGTGGGTTTTTATCAGCACACAAACCCAACTGCCTGGTGTCTTTATCTAACTCTACTCAAATGGCACCCTGGACTACATAGATTCCCAGGCAGGGTATTTTCAAGTAATTTCTTTATTAGGGTGCACTATTCAGAAATTTGGGATGTTGGTAAAATAAAATCTCTAGCAGAACAAGAAGTTTTGCAGATAAATGAAATGGTCATCCAGCCGGAAAACCAGAATTACAAGTGAGGGCTCCAGCACACTCATTACAAGACCCAGTAAAAGCACGGGGCACATTTCCAAGAGAAAATTCAGGGGGAAATCCTGCCCCTATTGAAGTCAATGAGAGTTTGCTCCTGACTTTAGTGGAGTCAGGATATCATTCCCAATCTCTTAAAGCAATGGTTTTACATATCCATGCGAAAGGAGACAGGAAGATTTTAACGTCCAATCTAGTGCTGACTGCTCTGTTTTTATGGAGCCATTACTTTATAATCAGTGGCCTTACGTTCTTTGCATTTGGGGGGGTCGGAGTAAAAAAGCCATGAATTCTTTTGGGGAAAAAATATGAGTGGTTTTGACATCCTGTCTGCAAATAAAGTCAGCAAATGTTGGTAATCAATTGTAATTTACAAGTCCTTTAAAGAGATAGTAGCAATGTGGTGGGAGAGTAGAAATGCTTGTCAAACAGATAAGCAAGTTGAAAAAATAAAGTATTTTTTAAAATACTTATGCAACTTGTGTAGAGCAGTAATTTTTTCCACTCATGCATAACACATCCTAAATATATCTGAAACACCACACAGGAAATCCTAAGAGAAATTAAGTCATGGGTGAATTAACAGTCACTTTGGTGCGAGACTGCTTAAAATTGGCAACTCATAACTGGATTGACTCGGCTTGACTCTAAAGAAAACATCATTAGTCATATTTGATCAAATCATCACCTACAATCGCTAGTTAATTTAAACCTTTAGTGCATAATTATGCAACACAGAACTGAGGCACCACAGATATTTTGTGCAGGCACTTTGCCTTCGGATTTCCAAGGTATAGCACAAACTGCCAGGCACGATCTTCACAGCCGGGAACTACACCCCAGTTCGGCACTTGGGATAGAAAGGCCCATTCAAGTCTGCAAGTCTCCTCTTCCTCACTGAAAAAGAACAGGAACAAGGATCAGTCAAGGCAGATGCTGCACATGTGAATAGCAGGTGTATCCACAGTTTAAAACCAGAACAAAACTCATGAGAGGGGAAAAGTTTGGGGGTTTTCCCATAGATTTTACGGCCAGAAGGGACAACTAGATCATCTAGCCTGACCTCCTGTATAGCACAAGCCGGAGAATTTCACCCAGTTATGCCCACATTGAGCTCAATAATGTGTTTGGCTAAAGTAACTCTTCCAGAAAGGCATCCAGTCTTGATCAGAAGCCATCAAGAGATGGAAAATCCACCCCTTCCCTTCCAGTGGTTAATCACCCTCGTTAAACATTTGTGCCTAATTTTTAATTTGAACACGTCTGGCTTCAGCTGCCATCCATTGATTCAGGGTTGAGATTTTCAAAGCAGTCCAGGGGATTTAGCCTCATCTCTTCTATTAAAGTTGATGTGTGACCTTAAGAACACAGACCAGGGTCTTTAACTTTAAAAATCTACGTTGTTTAAAAAAGAGCTCAAAAATTGAAGTAACTGTCATCAGCTTCAAATGGGGACAGAGTTCATATGGTTCTGTTAAGCAAGAGTTTGCTGGCTCAATTACATCTCTCCCTGATGGCTTCTCGTCAGGTAGTGATCAGCATATAAGAGACAGGGATAGAATAACTGGTGAATGCCTGAAGCTGCACAAGGAGAGTATGGCTTCTTATCCAGTCCTTATCTTTTACTGCTTCTTTATAGCTTAATACAGGCCTCCCTACCTCAGAAAAAGTGCCCCTGCCAAAACATTAATCTCTGTGAGCTGCATTTTTCTGCTCCTCTCCACACTTTAGTGAGCATTTTCAGAAAAGGTTTTTAAAGTGGATACATATACCGTTTATATATTTGAAATAAATACAGAGGAAAAGAAAAAGCAGCCAGAAAAGGGAGAATGCAGAAATTAGCTCACAGGATGAATGTAAAAAGCTTTCCATCTAACATGCTAGATCATACAAAGTATCCTGAAGAACAAGAGTGCCGGCAGCTGAGCCAAGAGCAGTAAAACAGAAGCTAGAGAGAGTAAAACCAAGTTTGAGTTGAGCCAGGTGGTGGCAGCTGAAAGCACAAAGTAGTGGAGCACAGATAGAGAGCTATTGCCAGTAGGGAAAAAATTCTGTCTGTACTTATACATCGTCCAGTTGCAGAGCTGAGAAGTTATGCCAGGGGCCGTCAGAGCGATGTATACGAGCTGCAAACAAGAACCAAATCAGATATCTTCTGTACAGTTCTCATGATCAAGGAAGCAAAATATACAACAGCTGCATGACAGGCAGAGTCACCAACTTATCAACCAAAAAGAAGCAGGAGTGAAAAATTAAATGTAATGCCTTTTTTATGATTAACATGGTGGTTCATGAAAACCAACTCTGATCCGAGAGTCAGTGACCAGTGAATTTCTAGTTGAACATGTGGCTTTTATCCATTTACTAGTTCCAGAGAAAATCCTCCTTGCACCATGCCATGTCAAGAAACTCTTCACTTGAGGTGAAATGCATGTGCACAAAGGGGAAAATTAATTGTGTTGGGGAATTGTGTGTGCATTTATGCATGCAAGTAGTCCCACAGGACAGCTCGTGTGTATAAAGGTATGCACATGCTTAAGTGTCTGCAGGATCAGAGCCACAATTTGGAAGCACTCTGAGGTGCAAGGTTCTGTTGCTCCTGGGGAAATTCTGCACCACTGCACACGTACATAATTCCTGTGCCGCGCAGAGCTTTTTTCTGCAGAAAATACATTCTGCTGGAAAGGTGCTGCAGTTATGCCTTTCTCCCGCCATGGGCTGCTGTGGTGCCAGAACAGAGAGCAGCCACTCCCGGGCCAGCCCCAGCTGCGGATAGGGAAGAGAAGAGGCTGCCTTCCTCACAGAGCCCTGCCCGTGGGGCCAGGTGAGAAGGCATGGGATTGGGTGGGGTGGGGGACAGACAGCATGGAGCTGTCGCCAAGCAACTGTCAGTCAGCTAGTGCCTTCAGCACTGCACAGATCAGTGAGAAATGCTGGGGAAGTACTGTCATCGCATGCAATTCTGTTAACTTCAATCGGGGTGCCCAGATAGAACTTGGGACAGAATTTGGCCCCTCAACACAACTAACAACAGACCTGATTCGTTCAAAGGAACGGGCCAAACTTGTCAGTCTTCAGAGCTTGACTCTTCTGCTTGTCCTTTCCCCATTAAGGCGGGGATGGAAGCAGAGTTTGTGAAAGGGTGGCAGCCCAGGAAAGCGAAGGGCTCTGCTAATGCAGTTCATGGCAGCAGCAGCCTGGGCTTCCCAGCACTAACCCTGCCAACTACGGCTTAACAAAGCACGTGGAAATGCCAAACTCCCCAGCACTAGAGCTCACTGCCTCTGAGTATCACTGGAGACCCTGTTTGGTTAAGGACAGATTCTGCCACCCTTGCCCTGCACAGCATCTTACTCTGGGCCAGAAGCCGATTGTCTTACTCACCCTAGTAGCACTTTACTCCACTGCCAGCCCCAATGACTGAGTGGAACTGCTGGTGGAGTCCGGTACCTCTCAGCAGGAGAAAGCGGGAAGAGAATCAGGCTCTCCCCTAGCAAGCACCAGCCCCTTCCGATTCAAGCAGGTGCTTTCCTAATTCAAGTGAAATTTCACCTGACTTGTTTATTTCCTTGAGATGTATTTACATAGATTCTCGGTCAATGCGCCCGCCAGAGAGCAGGGGGGGAAATACGCACCAGCTACATTCACAGCTGATGGGAATTACCAACAAGCACACCTCTGGGGCACGCCAGCACCATGGACAGCATGGAAGAATGCACGCAAGCAGGCGTGTAGGCAGACTCACCAAGGTCGTTGTTGTTCATCATGGCGTTAGATGCACGAAGCCGGGGACCTTGCTGTGTAAAGTGATACCCGAACTTCAAAAGGGAGCTATTTTTTTCTAACATGTTTGCAATCTCCATTTCCACCTTGTTGCCCAGGGGCTGGCTCTTTATTAAAAGATAATGGAAAAGCAGGTTACAACTGAGGGCCGTCCTGTTATTTTGGTCTTTGATCCCCTGACTACCTCCTGCTGACTCTACAGTACATCTCATCAGTAACAGCAAAGATTGCACAGGGCCTCCCCCACCACTGCCCAGCCTTCTGGAGACAGCAGACTCAGCGGAGATGGGGGTGAGCTACCGAACCTGGGTCCATCGCGCACCTTGGCGTGCCCAGGGATCTCAGGTGTTTGGATCCTGGGCTTTGCAGCTTTTCAGACATTTGTTTTATTGCTGTAAAAAAGTCCCAACCTGCTCTCTTCAGAAAAAAGCTAGGGGCCCAATTCTCCACAGAATTCTCCAAAAGCCTCTCCGCAGAGGACTATAAATGATGGCACAAGGGCACTGGATGAAGCCTACAGGATTTTGTTTCCATTTATGGAGGGTCCAGTCCATCCAGTGCTCCATGCAAATGGGCAGCTTGCGAGATCAGGCCCTAAATTATCTTGTCATTTGTTGGCTGACTAATACTGAATCATCAGAGAAACCTTGTTTAGTTTTGACTATGTAACAAGGCCCAAAACCACAAGCAGTCAGAAGGGTATGGACCCAGAACCTTCAGCACAGTGCTCTACTGCTCGGTTTAAGGGAGTTACTCCATTAGCTGGCAGTAATCCTCTATATGGACTAGCCACTTGTCAAGCCCACTACACATACTTCTCCCTATCCCCCACCACCAGTTGTTGGTTTTTTAGAGTGATGGTCCAGAAAACATCAGGTGAGCCAAACCCCACGTTTTCTGATACAAGGCCTCCCAACAGAACATATTATATTCAATCTAAGAGGTCAAGTTGGGATTTGTTTTACCTGGTTGTCAATTTTGAGCTCAATCAGTGAAGTATTGTGCTGGAGTGCTTCGATCAGAGCCAGGATCCCGGACCCAGAAATGAAGTTGGATTCCACATTCAAGCACTTCAATACACCGTTGGCTTTTAACATCTCTGCCAGTGCCTGCAGTCCCAAAGGGGAGAGCGTTAGTATCGAATAATAAATAATAGGAAGCATAGGCGCCGACTCCGTGGGTGCTCCGGGGCTGGAGCACCCACAGGGAAAAATTGGTGCAGAGCACCCACCCGCAGCTCCCCGCCCCGCCTCCACTCACCTCCGTTCTGTCTCCTCCCCTGAGCGCGCCGCCACGTCCTGCTTCTTCCCCGTCCCAGCGCTTGCCGCGCGAATCAGCTGTTTGTCGCAGCAAGCCTGGGAGGGAGGAGAACCGCGCTGGGGGGGAGGAAGGGGAGTGGAGGTGAGCTGGGGTGGGGAGAGGTTCCTCTGCCCCCCTTGGCCGCCAGGCTCCCTGCGCTGCCCCCCCCACAGCTCACCTCCGCTCTGCCTCCTCCCCTGAGTGGGCCGCCGCTCCGCTTCTCCCCCCTCCCAGGTGTTTGCCGTGGCAAGTCTGGGAGGGGGCAAGGAGGGGAAAGGCAGCATGCTCAGGGGAGGAGGCAGGGCCGGGGCGGGGACTTGTGGAAGGGGTTGGAATGGGGGCGGGGAAGGGGTGGAGTTGGAGTTGGGGTGGGGGGGGCGCAAGCACCCACCAGCGCCGGGGAAAGTTGGCGCCTATGATAGGAAGAGTGGCCCAGTGCACTAGCCTGGGACTCTGAAGACCTGAGTTCAAGCCCCTGCTTCTCCATAGACTGCCTGACACACCTTGGACAAGTCACTTAGTCTCTCAGTGCCTCAGTTTCCCGTCTCTGACATTTTTCATACAATATAAAGGTACAAAAAAGGGCACCAAGATTTTTTCCCCTTTTCAGGTTTCTTTAAACAATTGCCCTTGCAAGACAACAATTCCACTAACAACCTTCCCACAGCAATTAGCCTGTCATCACACACAGCATGGTATGGTACTTACATAGGCTACAGGGTCATTGCTTCTTGTTCCTACTATGCTTAACTTCTTTACATAGGAATTATTCTTCAGTGCTTCAGCATATGCTTTTAAAGTTGGTATGGGAATATTCTGTGAAAAGAAGGCCCAGAAAGGTGCATTAGGCAGCCATCTTTATTCAGGTTCCTGGTACGCTCCTTAAACAAATGTTTTATCAAGGCGCGTGCACTATGTGCATGAAGTACAAGCAGCTCTCTTTACAGTGGAAATGGCACGACTGGATTATTTAGGAAGAGGCAGAAAGTTACCCCTAGACCGTACAGTAGTGCTCGCATTCCAGTGATGGTCAGCATGGCCCAAGCAGCACAGGAATGCCTCCACTCTGATCCCAGCGCCGCCACTCACTCACTGCCTGGATTTGGGCAAGTCTCCTCCCCACATTTTGGGTTCCCCACTTGTCAGATGGGGCCAATACTCAGCCGCTCACCTCCCTGGGCATTGTGGGGCTTTATGTAGCTAAGGTTTGCAGAGTGCTTTGAGTGGGTAAAGCACGGGGGCTACACTGGCAGTTCAACTATTGCTATAGCACCAGCCACAGCCAAGTCCTGGCTGGGAAATAATTGCCCTCCTCGGGCTTGGATCCAGCGAGCGGGCCTGCACGGCACTTACCCCTGCCAGGATCCACTTGCAGGATCACAGCCTGACCCTGACAGGTAAGCAGCTCATGGAGGGGCAGGGTATCCTCAACTCTCCGAATCAGGCCCATGCTTCTCCCTCCCTCTGTCACTGGTAACTTTGCGGGGAGAACTAGGAGAGTTTGACGAACATCTGTGTGCCCGTTCGGAGCTCTCACAAGCCAAGAGTATTTCTCTCCCCTTCAGTACTTTACAAATCCTTTTCAGACTCTGATAACTTCCAAGTGACTCTTTAAAATATCACACTGACCATTTCCATAGTGCTCAATGAGGAGTGATTCCCTGGGATCAGCTGGCGTGATATGCCTTTAACACCACTCCCCGTAAGCCCATCTGTGACTAGTGCAGTCGTGTATCTTTGGCCCGTTGTCAAACGTGGCACGAGTCCAGCTAGAGACACCGCGAGATTTTCTCACATTGCACCCCCAAGTCCTTTATCTATGGGAAGTTGCAACTGGCTGGATGTGCACAGGTGCCAGGGTTTTAAGGACTGTGCGCATGCAGTTAATGGCACCAGCATTGCTAACTGCACACACAGGAACCTCATCTGCATTTATCTGAATACAATTCACTCAAACACCGACAGAGGGCGTAGGCAGGCGAGGAAGGGAGCTGAAGCCATTATCATTCAGCTGGCATGTAGGTATTTGGTGCTGTGTGTGCATTTAAAAGGTGACCTGCAAAGCTGTGCAGGTGCCCTGATTTGCTTCTTTATGGGAGGTCTGTGGAAAAAAGAAAGAGCTCATAGGGAAGAGTGGGTAGTTCTGCTCGTTTTAACTTGAGTATTTGGTTTTACCTTCCACGGCTGGACTGGACTAGAAAACAGGAATGGGTGCTTTCCCAGCCCCCAAACAAAAACAGCAACAGAGGCATGTTGCCCACACACAGGAGTTAAAGAGAAGTGAACAGAAACCAAGTTTTTAACAGCCTGACTACAACTCCTTTCCCTCTCCTTTAGCAGGTTTAAGGGGAAATAGAAAAGTGTACAAGCACATTTTCTTGTCCTCTGCACGTCACCTTTAACTAGAAAAGCCCAGATTTCAATGAGCTGTGTCAGGTAATGGAGAGTGGTGGTTTCTCACAGCAGCTTTTACTTCATGGCCATGCACAGATCCCTGTGTGAGCTCTTTCATTACAAGCCATGCCACACTGTTGAGTACCACACAGCTTTTGGCAGATAACACAATATCATTAGCACAATTAAATTGCCAGCCTTAGTCTTACATCCGTGTAATTTTTCTGCAAGGGTTTCACTAATAAATTCCTTCCGTGAAGCAGCTAACATTGACCTAGGGACTCGGTGTGTATTATTTTGAAAGATCCTTGCTCTGCCGGTCTTGCACTGTGTTTGTATATGGCATCTAGCCACATGCACTGTGAGGTTTCCCTGTAAATACAATGCAAACCCAAAGCACAGTATTTTTTTCTGACTGTAGGTAGGCTCTAATGACATACTGTGAAACCCCCTCAAAAACATCCTAAAACTACCCAAGGCCAGATTCCGATGCCTCACTTCTGTTGAGCGGTGCCTTATTCTGCAAGCAGCCCTGTTGATTTCTACATAAGCAAGGAGTTCAGAAGCTAGCCCTAACCATAACTTGTCCTTTTGCCAACAGTGGCCAACAGGCTGCTGTGACAATAACCTATTCTCCTGCACAACAAGGTGTGCTTGGCCTTTGTCCTCTAGATAGCACACATCCTGTCTCACTGTGAAGTGTTAATTGTAGTAGGAAGGGGAGGCTGAATACCCTAATATTATTAAGGTTGACTTCCTCGAGTTTAGGGTCATTGTTCTTTACTCGTTCCAAAGTTTCTTCTATATCTGTTGAATTGGGTTCTTCATCGGGAACTGGTTTATATTGCGTGGGCTTAATCACACCTGCAATTAAAAAGCAACATGAAAAAAATCAGATGGGGTGGAAAGACACTTTCTTTAGGCCACTTTCAGTTTTGGGCTGTTTTTTTCCTGTCATAAAAAGGACATGAGGAAAGGAGGAATCAACTGGTTGATGAAGGTTCTAACTGAAGATATAAAGTCACTTAAGTAACTTTCGTCTGTCTGGTCTATTTAGGCTGTAAATTTGTCAAGGCAGGGACTCTCTCTTACAGTGTATGTACTAGCAAAAACAGCGAGGAGTCCTTGTGGCACCTTAGAGACTAACAAATTTATTTGGGCATAAGCTTTTGTGGGCTAGAACCCACTTCATCAGATGCATGGAGTGGAAAATACAGAGGCAGGTATAAATACACAGCATATGAAAAGATGGGAGTTGCCTTACCGAGTGGGGGGTCAGTGCTAACGAGCCAATTCAATTAAGGTGGAAGTGGGCTATTCTCAACAGTTGACAAGAAGAGGTGGAAATCACTTTTGTAGTGCTAATGAGGCCAATGTAATCAAGGTGGCCCATTTCAAACAGCTGACAAGAAGGTGAGAGTATTAGCAGGAGGAATTCGTTTTTGTAGTGACCCATCGCTCCCAGCCTTTATTCAGGCCTAATTTGATGGTGTCCAGTTTGCAAATTAATTCCAGTTCTGCAGTTTCTCGTTGGAGTCTGTTTTTGAAGTTTTTGTTGTTGAAGAATTGCCACTTTTAAGTCCGCTATTGAGTGTCCAGGGTGATTGATGCGCTCTCCGACTGGTTTTTGAATGTTCTAATTCTTGATGTCAGATTTGTGTCCATTTATTCTTTTGCGTAGAGACTGTCCGGTTTGGCCGATGTACATGGCAGAGGGGCATTGCTGGCACATGATGGCAAGGGACCCCCATCGCTAAAAGCTACTACAGCCCCTCTGCATCTGGGGGCAGTGACAACTCATATCCTCTGAGAACTGGCACAGGAGACACCCTACAACACACACTCTCCAGTACAGTGCCTAGCACAAAGGGGCCCTGATCTCAGTGGGATCTTGGCTGTAACATAAGAAGAGGTTACTTACTTGTAGAAGTGACAAAGGGTCCTGTGGCACCGTGGAGACTCACAGACGTATTGGAGCATAAGCTTTCGTGGGTGAATACCCACTTCGTCGGATGCATGCAGTGGAAATGTCCAGAGGCAGGTATAAATAAGAGTCAGGCTAGAGATAACGAGGTTAGTTCGATCAGGGAGGATGAGGCCCTCTTCTAGCAGTTGAGGTGTGAACACCGAGGGAGAAGAAACTGGTTTTGTAGTTGGCTAGCCATTCACAGTCTTTGTTTAATCCTGAGCTGATGGTGTCTGAGCTGAGCTTCAGTTCATTTGCAAATTTGACACCATCAGCTCAGGATGCCCTCCTTCCCCTCTGCCCACCTGCCGATTCCACATTTCCCTCCGAGTTCTCCCACAGCCTCCACCCTCACTGCTGAGGAATGTCAAAGCTTCCCGGAGCTTTGCAAGGGGAGGGGCACTTGCCTGCATAGCTAGATGCAAGGCAGCCAAGTTCAAAACAGTGAGCAGAGCGGTCACAGCGGGCATTGTGGGATACTGGGGGAGGCCAGTTATGTCGACATAACGAATGGCAGCCTCTACACTGATGCCCTGTCACTTTAATTTTGCTGCAAAAAGCTCCATGCCTCTCGTCGAGATAGTTTTGTTTTGCCACCAAAAGTAGTGTGTACACCACACCTCCACTGTTTTGTCGGCAAAAGCTGCCTTTTGCCAACAAAACTGTGTCATGTAGGCAAGGCCTCACTTCAAGTACCCACCCGTTGTCCAGCCAAGAAAAGACAATGATGGACCATTAGACTTCAGTTAACTTGAAACTAAAAAGAAAACCCCAGTCTTGGAAAACTAAGGCCTTGTCTACGCTACAGAGTTTTGTCGGCAAAAGGCAGCTTTTGGCAGCAAAACAGTGGAGGTGTGCACACTGCAATGCCACTTTTGGTGACAAAACTCTTCAGTTTTGGCGGCAAAATAAAACCATCTTGACGAGAGACACAGGGTTTTTAACAGCAAAGTGCCAGTGCAGACCCCGTGCTTGATTTTATTGCTTTAATTGGCCTCCAGGACGTGTCCCACAATGCCCATCCTGATCACTCTGGTCAGCAGTTCGAACTCCGCTGCCCTGCGGCCATATAAACAACCATCCACCCTTCCCCATTTAAAGCCCCACGAATTGTTAAAATTCCATTCCTGTTTGGTCGGCATGGAGAGCTCACATCGCATCCTCCCAGGTGACCATGGCGGCTCCACGCTGCAAACCGGGTCCGTCTCCCACTTGAACCAAAGCAGAGCTGCTGGATCTGATCAGTGTTTGGGGAGAGAAGGCTGGGCAGTTGCAGCTGCGCTCCATAGGAATTTTGATGCCTATGGGCAGATTTCTCAGGGCTTGAATGAAAAGGGATACAGTCAGGACACAGAGCAGTGCAGAACGAAGATAAAGGAGCTGAGGCCGGCATGCCAGAAAGCAAGGAAGATAAACTGTCGCTCTGGTGCCGTCCTGAAGGCCTTCTGCCTATTCTATAAGGAGTTGGACGCTATCCTCGGCGACGACCCCACCTCCACTGCCAAAAGCCCCATGGATGCTTTGGCGGGGCTGGAGGCGGCGGAAAGTGGACCTAACTCAGAGGATGAAGTCATGGGTGAGGAGGTGGAGTTAGGGAATTATGTGGCTCCCGCTGCGGGTTCGCTAGGTGGGCTGGCCAGTCAAGAACTGTTCTCCACTCTGGAAAGGCCGAGCCAGTCCCGGGAAGCAGGAGAGGAGACCCTTGGTAAGTGGTTTTGTGAGTTGATGGTGCTCATGTGCTTTGTGCACTGCAGAAGTAGGTGAAAGGATAGAAATGTACACGTCTGGCTGTGTTTCTGTGCGCTGGACATTTTCCTGTGCAGCTAAGCAGTGCAGTGGAACAGTGCATTGAAGCACACTGAGATTTCATGGGAATCCTCCAGAGAGATCTCTAGGAAACTTTCCTGGAGGTACTCGGTGGTCCTCTGCCGGAGGTTCCTTGGCAGAGCTGCTTTGTTCCTTCCCCCATTGAATGAAACTTTCCCGCACCACTTGGCAATCACTTGTGCAAACCAAAGCTGCACACAGGCCAGCAGCATAGGGACCAGGTCGGAAGCTGCAAGCATGCAGCAGTTGCAGCCTTGCTTCCTTGGTTACCCTCAGGAGTGAGATATCTGCTTCAATGACTTCTCATAACACAGGAACTAGGGGGTCACCAAATAAAATAGGCAGCATGTTTAAAACAAACAAAAAGAAGTAACCTGTGGAACTCTTTGCCTGAGGATGTTGTGAAGGCCAAGACTATAACAGAGTTCAAAAAAAGAACTAGATAAATTCATGGAAGATAGGTCCATCAATGGCAATTAGCCAGGATGGGCAGGGATGGTGTCCCTAGTCTCTGCCAGAAACTGAGAATGGGCGACAGGGGATGGATCACTCGATAACTGCCCTGTTCTGGTCCTTCCCTCTAAAGCACCTGGCATTGGCCACTGTTGGAAGACAGGACACTGGGTTAAGATGGACCTTTGGTCTGACCCAGTATGGCTGTTCTTATGTTCTTATGAATTTCCCCCACCATGAATCACCATAGTCTGCAAGAGAGAGGGTCTGAAGTAGGGTGACTAGATGTCCCGATTTTATAGGGACAGTCCTGATTTTGGGGTCTTTTTCTTATATAGGCTCCTATTACCCCCCACCCCTGTCCCGATTTTTCACATTTGCTGTCTGGTCACCCTAGTCGGAAGTCAAGTACATCCAGAAACTGAGGGTCAGTGTCTACATGGGGTACTCGCCAGGCAACGCTGGGAAAGCGTGCAGAGGAAATAGGTAATTTATTTATCTAATACCAAAGCGTTAGCCTGAAGTTGCTACTTTATGTTTATTTGGTTTAAAAACATGCTGTCTGTGTTTGCTTCCCTTGCCATTTCATCTTTGAATCTGTGATTTCACTGTTAAATAAACTTTTTGTTTATTTTTACCCTGAACAGATCTCTGTTGTGCAAACTGTGCCAAAGTGAACTGAGAACTGAGAGATACTTGTGGCACCTTAGTGACTAACAAATTTATTTCAGCATAAGCTTTCGTGGACTACAATCCACTTCGTCGGATGCAGGTTTCTGAGGGTAGGTTTCACTCCTTTCGGGTGATGAACCAGAGGGGAAAAGTCCAAATGTCTGGTAGTTCAGAACTTGGGGTACACAGATTTGGGGATACTTGGCACCAGAAGGACTGTTGGGATCACCCTGCAAGGCATGATTAGGCTGGTGGAAGCTGGTACGCTGGGGACTGGTGTCAAGGCTGAGCCAGAGCAGCCTAACATTAAAGCACCGAAAGATACAAGATAGGGGCTGAGACACCCCTTACTGGTCTTGGTGATCCTCAAACATCACACTCAGGGCTTAAATTCAGTGGAGCTGTGCAGAGTGGCACTCTAGTAAATATTTTCAAACCCCCTGGAGTTTTTATAGCATGCTGGGGTGGGGGCTCTGGGAAATACTGTATGAGAATGTAAGCCCTGATCACACTGTACTAGTAAGTAATATCTCCTTCTTCTTCGAGTAGTTGTCTCTCTGGTTGCTCCACCTCAGGTGATTCCCAAGCAGTGCCCACACTAAAGGGGCAAAGCTGAGGTGATGGATCTAGTACTGACTGAACAACCACCATACCCAAGGCTGCATCTGCCCTGCAAGCGTGAACGATAGTAGAGTCCACAGACAGCCAGGTGGCAGTTTTACAAGGTTCCGCAATGGACAATAATGGTGGGTTGTGCCCTCGTGCAATGGGCAGTCTCCCTAGCCAGGGGCTGCGTAGCTAAGAAACTTTGTAACTTGCTAAAATGCACCGTAAGACCCATTTGGTTAATATTTTGGTGGAAACAGGGGCTCCCTTCATCCTCTTGGAACGAGACAAAAAGCTTAGGAGAGGCTCTGAAGGGTTTAATTCTCTTTAGGTAGAATGCAAGGGCTCATCTCACATCTGAAGCATGAAAACTAGCTTCTTCCCTTGAAGTGTGAAGTCTGGGCTAGTCTGGAACTGTCCTGGTTTATGTGAAAGTCCGATGAGTCCTTGGGCAGGAAAGGAGGATGTGGACGGAGTCACCTTAGCCCGGTAAAAAAATGTGAAGGGTGGATCTGCCATACGGGCTGCCCTGTTAAGAGTGCACGGACAGGCGCACACCTCCTGTGGGGCACCAACAGTGCCAACTGCTCTAAGAAGGAGTAATAATTTTCTGAGGAAATTCCCTGGAGCCACTGTGTTAAATGCAGGTGGAAGGGAAATATGGTAAAAAGAGTAAAAATCTTCCTGTGTATTTTTCCTTTAAAAATATTAACAGCTGGGGTTGAGGGAGGATCTTCCTTTTATCTCTTTTGAACAACAGGATCCCAGCTGCAACATGAACATTGTTGGCAGCTGGCATGTGACAGGTCAGACTTCATCACAAAGGCCAATCAGAACGTTGCTATGGTCAAAGCCATATTGTAATACATTTTAACATGTCACCAGTTTGTTCTTCAGTCAATGACATTTCTACAATTCATAGATGGGGACAGATCCTCAACTGCTATAAATCAGCATCTCTCCATTAAAGGTCAGTGGATTTACACCAGTGGAGGTTCTGACCGACTGGTTTCCCTGTAGTAGACTAGAGTACATGGATACAACAGAATAAGGGTGGGGAGAGGAGGAAGCATGTCAAACAAGTCACAGCCTACATGCTTCAGCCATTTCAGGATTTGCTCTGGCTGCATTCTGCTATTTTCTGCTGCCTGACTGTTTGAAATGAGATCTGGGGGCACCGTTCTTCCTCCATGCCAGGAATTGGCCCTCCCGGGCTCGGACTCCAAGCACAGAACTAAAGCTGTTCCACATTCTTCAAGCAGAAAGTTCTTTCTCAGCCAAAAACCCACAATTTCATTTTGTCCACGGGAAAATATCTAAACAAACATTTTCACCTTTTTTTTTAAATGTCACTTTGTTTTTTTGGTTTAAAGAAAATGAAATTACATTTAAATTGAAATTCCAGGTCAAAACAAACCTTTTGTTTTAAAACTTCCCATGGGAAAACTGAAATTTTCCAGCTGAAAACTTCCAAACGAAGGATTTGTTTGAAATTCCTTGTTAGAAAAATGTTGATTCTCGGACTAGCTCTAGAGAGAATGTAGCATCTTCTGTAAGGTCACTGTCAGTCCCATTCTATTAGGTGAGCATCAGAGGGAGCTATCGAGCAATGAAAGCCACATGCTCTCCTCTTTGCCCATCCCAGATGCACCAGATCTCACACTTTCACAATTCTGGCAATATACGTGGGTCCTGTGCTGGTTTAGACTTCTTAGGAGAATTTGACATAATGAGAAAAATCAGGTTAGAAAATATTATTAAAAAGTAATTCAGTCAATAGCCCACTAGCAGCTTTGAGTCTTTCAACCAAATACTCCAGAACAGCTGTAAAACATACTTACTGTTCAGGCCTTCCGTATTAACTATAGTAGTGCTCCCGAGTGCCTCGTAGTACTGCTGGTTACTCATCAATGTGTGCATGCCAAGGATAGCTACATTAAAAAGAAAGGAAAACAAAACCGAGTTATTGCAGCCCCTTATGCTGAGAAAAGGTGGATTCTGGCAAAGCCTCGGGAGCACACAGCTTCCCAGAAGTGACCTAAAATGTGGGCCTCCACAGTAAGAAAGGTGCTTTTGTGCGAATGTAGAAAAGCTAGAAAGATGGCGCCCATGAGCCCACAGTTTGAGTCCCACTGAGCTGAGTGACATCAGGTACCGACAGCACACTGAGGCTATGGCCATTTTCTCTCTACTAAAGGGCGGCATGATTTGTGCAGGAAAAGGTATGTGCATTGCGGGCAGCAAGGCTCAGGGCTGTGCGTTAATGCCAAAAATATATCAAATGGAGGCACAGACGTGGGAACAGTTTCAAGCTGAATGGAGTGTCTAGGTTGGAGCCAAACATAAAAAAAAGTGAGAGGAAGAATAAATATCACAAAACATAGAAACAGCCATTAGTAGTTACGGATCTCAAGCCTGATCCTGCAGTTTACCATGTGCCTTCCACCCGTCACTAGACTGGGTGGGAGGGGCTCTCCACACTTGTTTAAGACAATAGCATCAACACTGTACCTGGCACACTCAGCAGCAGAATGAGATGTTCTCATCCAGTAAAATACAGAACAGTGTATATATCCCAAGTGCTTTGGCAACAGGCATTCTGTTTATACCCAACACAAACTAAAGGCAGCTTTGACTTGAGTTTTGCACTGTTTAACAGGTCACAAAAACCTGAAGCAGTGCCGGAGTCCGTGGTGACTTGCTGAAGACAGAAACATGAGTAGTGTAAACAGAATTAAAATGCTGCATGAACACAGAAGCCAAGTTTCAGATAACTAACGCATGTCAGTCTCTAATTTTCTAAAACAATTAGAGTTAGCCGGCTAACGCAGGCTAGTCCCTATCTGTTCCAACACCGCACTGTGCCCTAGAAGCGGCCAGCAGCAGGTCTGGCTCCGGGGGCGGGGGTGGGGGTGGGCAGGGGCTCTGCACACTGCCCCCTGGCTGCGCTGCTGACTGGGCACAGCCAGAGATAAGCCTGCACCCCAAGCCCACACCCCAATCCCCTGCCCCAGCCCTGAGCCCCCCCAAACCCGGAGCCCTTTTCTGCACCCCAAACCCTTCATCCCTGGCCCCATCCCAGAGCCTGTACTCCCAGCCCAGACCCCAGTCCCCTCATGCACCCCAACCCCCTGCCCCAGCCCTGAGCCCCTCCCACACCCCAAATCCCTCATCCCCACCTCTGTTGGGTCACGGACATCAACAATTTCCCTCAACTGGGTTGCCAGAAAAAAAGTTTGAAAACCACTGCCTTAGCGGACCAAGAAAAGTCACAGCAATACAAGAACATACTACAATAAGTCCTTGACTCAGTGATTGTGTCACAAGCGTCCACTTGAAGTTGGAGCAACTGAAGAACACAATCTACGATGCAGCTCTGTCAGTCTTTGGGAAGAAGGAAAGCAAGACTAACAACTGGTTTGACGCATATTCCAGTGAATCGATACCAGTCATAGAGGCCAAATGCCCAGCCCAAACCAACTACAAGAGAGGCCCAAATAAAAACCTTTATGTGTTGAGAGCAGCAAGAACCAAAGTACAACAAACGGCTCGATGGTGTGCCAATGACTAGTGGCTGCACTTATGCAAAAGCATCCAAGTAGCAGCTGATGCAAGCAACATCAGAAACACGTATGATGGGATCAAGAAAGCCTTGGATCCAACTTCAAAGAAGACAGCCCTACTGAAATCAACAACGGGAACCAATCAATGACTGCACCAAGCAGATGGATCGCTGGGTAGAACACTACTCTGAGCTTTACTCTTGTGAAAATATTGTTCCAGACGCAGCCATCAATGCCATCGAAAGCTTACCTGTTATGAACTAACTCGACAATGAACCCACAGTTGAGGAGTTTAGCCTTGCCACAGATGGCCCTGGAAAAGACTGCATACTGTCAGAGGTCATAAAATGCGGAAAACCTATCCTACTGCAACACCTTCATGAGTTGCTCTGCCTGTGCTGGAAAGAAGGCGAAGTACCACAAGAAATGAGAGACATCAACATCACCACTCTCTATAAAAACAAGGGTGACAGGAGCGACTGTAACAACGATTGTGGCATTTTCCTTCTTCTATTATGGGAAAAGCCTTTGCCCAAGTTGTCCTGAACAGAATTCAGACCCTTGCAGACAGAATCTATGCTGAATCACAGTGTGGCTTCAAAGCTGAAAGGTCTACTATCGACATGATCTTCTCGCTGAGACAACTACAAGAGAAATGCAGAGAACAAAAGAAGTCCCTCTACATAGACTTCACCAATCTCAAAGGCTTTTGACCTTGTCAGTAGAAGTGGACTATTCGTGCTTCTAGAAAAGATTGGATGTCTCCCCAAGCTCTTAAGCATGATTCGATCCTTCCATGAAAACACGTACGGCACAGTCCAATACAACGGCTCAGTGTCTGAGGCTTTCCAGATTCGTAGCAGAGTTAAGCAAGGTTGTGTACTTGCCCCAGATCTCTTTGAGATCTTCTCCTCCCTGCTACTGAAACAAGCTTTTGGTTCCTCAACAGAGGGAATCTACTTGCACACAAGATCTGATGGAAAGCTGTTCAATCTTGCAAGACTCAGATATAAAACCAAGACTCGGGAGGCCCTCATCCAGCACCTTCTCTTTGCTGACGACACAGCAGTGGCAACCCACACAGAAGCCCATCTCTAAAACCTCATGGACAGTTTTTCCAAAGCCTGCCAAGACTTTGGTCTTACTATAAGCCTAAAAGAGACGAACCTAACATCCCAAGGAGTTGAGGAAGCACCCTCCATCAAGATCAACAACTATGAATTTGAAGTGGTGAACAAGTTCACATACCCGGGGTCCACTATCACAGTCAACCTTTCACGTGAAACAGAACTCAACATCCGCATTGGAAACGCCACCACAACAATGTCTAGACTGAACAAGAGGGTCTGGCAAAACAACAAACTGACAGAACACACAAAGATCTGTGTGTACTGTGCACGTGTTATCAGCACACTTTTGTACGGGAGCGAGACAGGGACCTGATACTCTCATCAGGAAAAGAGGCTCAACAGCTTTCATGTGTGTTGCCTTCGTCAAATCTTTGCAATCTCCTGGAGGGACAGAGTCACCAACACTGAAGTGCTCAAACAGGCCAGCAATACCCAGCATGCAAACACTCCTCCAACAGAGATGCCTCCGCTGGCTTGGGCACGGGGGGGAGGGATAGCTCAGTGGTTGGAGCATTGGCCTGCTAAACCCAGGGTTGTGAGTTCAATCCTTGAGGGGGCCATTTAGGGATCTGGGGCAAAAATTGGGGATTGGTCCTGCTTTGAGCAGGGGGTTGGACTAGATGACCTACTATGGTCCCTTCCAACCCTGAGATTCTATGATTCTATGTGTGCCGAAGGAATGATGGGTGCATCCCAAAGGACACCCTCGAATTGGCATCTGGGAAAAGTCCCACAGGACACCCAAAATTGCATTTCAAGGATGTGTGCAAGCGAGGCGTCAAAGAAATCGACATGGATGTGGACAACTGGGAAGATCACATTCAGAACTGCAGCCTTTGGAAACAAGAGCTTAACAGAGGTCTCAAGAGTTACGAGAGGAAGCAGTCCAGTTAGCAGAGGAGAAAAGAGCTTGCAGAAGGCAGAGTCCAAAGGGTTGAGCCACCACCTTTAAATGTGACAGATGCGGCAGAGAGAGATTGTCTCTCTTGAATGGGTCTCTTCAGCCATGGCTGTGGCTGCCACAAAACCAACTGAGTAAATTCTCTCTCTCTCAGGGGCACATACCCATGGTTTCTCAAGACTGAAGGATGCCCAGTAAAACTACTAAAAAAGTCAGTTAGTCTTTTTAATTCTTCATTTCTATTGTTAAGAAAAAAAGGTGTCCCACAAACATTTATATTAATTATCTTAAATATGATGGGTCATGAAGAAATTAAAATAGAGACTGAATTTACTGTCATCCACCACAAAGATCTAATAGGGCCTCAAGCAGACGCGACCCTAATGTGCTATGGCATTCCCCAGGCCGTACAGTCAGGTGGAATTGTTTTAACAATCAACAAATTACTTCCATTGTTGCTTGCAGTGTTGTAGCCAAGTTGATCCCTCGATATTAGAGAGACAAGGTGGGTGAGGTAACATCTTCTATTGGACCAACTTCTGTCAAGGAAAGAGCCAAGCTTTCGAACTACACAGAGCTCTTCTACAGGTCTGGGAAACATACACAGAGCATCACAGCTAAATGCCAGGTGGAACAGATTGTTTAGCATACATAGTTAGCACAAATTCTAAGGGACCATACAAGGCAGAGTGGCCCGTTAACACTCCTGCAGTCACAGGACAAAAAAGTGGGGTTAATGGGTTACAGATTGTGGTAATAAGCCATAAATCCAGCATCTTTATGAAGACCATGATTTTAGTGTCCAGCAGAGTGATGAATTAAAGCTCCCAGACTCGTCCTTTGAAGGTGCGGTGCCGGTGTCCTTTGAGGAGGAGGATTGAGACAGGTATGACTGAGGTTAGCTTAAATAAGATGTTACACACAGTGCCGCCTAGTGGCTCAACATATAACACAGTTTAGCATTCCACTGCAGCAGGGTCGGCAACCTTTCAGAAGTGATGTGCTGAATGAAGTGTGTCTTAATTTACTCACTCTAATGTAAGGTTTTGCGTACCAGTAATACATGTTAACGTTTTTAGAAGGTCTCTTTCTATAAGTCTTTAATATATAACTAAACTACTGTTGTATGTAAAGTAAATAAGGTTTTTAAGATGTTTAAGAAGCTTCATTTAAATTAAAATTAAAATGCAGAGGCCCCCGGACTGGTGGCCAAGACCTGGGCAGTGCGAGTGCCGCTGAAAATCAGCTTCCGTGCCGCCTTCGGCACGCGTGCCATAGGTTGCATACCCCTGCACTACAGGCAGCCTGTCTGGGAACTTGATGCTTATTTTCCATTTCTCTAGCCAGATCTGGGCCATCCCTGACACAATTTGGAGGAGCCTGGGGGCTGATTTACACTACGCCATCTGGTAATGGTCCCAAGGAACCATCTGCCAGATGGGGTCAGCTGCAGCTCCACACTCACTCTCCACCCGCAAGCAGGGCTGCAGAAGAGCTGTTGGGTGCGCAGTGAGGACTTGTGGCTGGTCTCTGCTCCCTTTGTGCCATCTGAACAAAACCAAAGACTCTACTACTGAGAAATTCCAGGAGAAATCCTGCCACCTGCTACCTCTAGCACATCTGTGCTCTTCAGCGAGAAGCACAGCAGTTATTGGCTAGTGCACTGCACTGAGACCAGCCAAGATATGATGCATGGTGAGACGGAGGAAAGCAGATCTTCAGGAAAGGCATTCAGCCATGATCTGAAGACCAAGAGATGGAGAACCCATCACTCCCCTGGGCATCAGTGCTTGTCCCTTTGTTCAGGCTGGCTTCAGACGAGGATGTTATACCCAAAACCAAGTCACTCACTTAAGAGAAGACACTGAAGATGCCTTTGAGAAGAGCAAGAAAGTTGGTGCTGTTCTGGAGGATCTGTGAGCTGCAGATGATACCGTCTGGCATGTGGGGCTGACCACTATGTTGTTGCAGACTGTTCCCTGTAGCCCATGATGTTGTTTATCATGAAAATGATAACAAATCAGAGCTTCATCTTGACAGCTGGAGCATAGGTGCCGACTCTGTGGGTGCCCCAGGGCTCGAGCACCCACAGAAAAAAATTACCGGGTGCTTAGCACCCACTGGCAGCCAAGCTCCCCCATTTCCCCAGCACCTCCTGCCCGCTGGCGGCCCCGCCAGTCAACTCCTGTCCCTCCCTCCCAGCGCCTCCTGCACACTGCAGAAAAGCTGTGGGGGGGGGGGGTCGAGCACTCCCCAGGGAGAGAGGAAGTGGTGCCTATGACCTGGAGACAAAGTCAGCTGGCTTAGGCAGCTCTGTAACAAACTCCCACAAGGATCCGTTCTCGCTGCTCTCCTCTTCAACATACATACTTACGACCTACCCACAAGTAAGGCCAATAAGTACATATGTGCAGATGACATCTGCCTTGCTGATGTGAGTGACGATGTACATGATAGCAAAGGGTCACTCAGCCAGGACATGAATGCTCTGGCCACATAATGCAAGTCTCCACTGACAAAGATAAGTGCGTCTAAGACAGTGACCACAACCTTCAGTTGAAGGATCCCCTGACAAATCAACCCCTTACAATCTGTGTTGAGGATCATCCTCTCCCTTTCAAGTCAGCTGACATTTACTTAGGAGCCAAACTGGGCCACATTCTAACAAAGCGGCCCCTAGAACACGTAAAGAAAATGATCACCTCTAGCACTGCTGTGATACAGAAGCTAGCAGGAACCTACTGGGGAGCAGAGGCAAATGTTCTACAAACCTCGGTCCCGGTGGTAGTATTTGCTCCCATGGAATAACGTGTAGCCTGCTGCATACAAGGCTGACAACGGTTCCAATAGGTGCAAATGAGCAATACACACTTCCCAAAAGATCCACCCACCTCCAGAAGAAAACACCTACAACTGCAGTCGCTGCTGACTTGCCATGACTGACTTCACAACATCCTTTTGTGGCGGTCGTTCATGCACCGTCACAGCATTGCTGGTCTAGTGCCAATCTTGGATGAACAGCAATATATCAGGGCTGACAGCTACGTCCTCGTAGTGTGGCAGCAACTTAGGGCTAGAGAGACAGGCATGTCAACGGATTTCAGAAGCCCTAGCTTACACCTGGGATGCAGATCCTGGACTAGGGTTAAGTGGCTGGTGACCGAAACAGCCAAAGTGGCTGCCACCATGCAGAAACTTGGGTTAGTCCAGTGGTTCCCAAACTGGGGTTCGTGAACCCCTGGGGGTTCGCGAAATGTTACAGGGGGTTCTCGGGAAAAAAATCCCTAATGGCAGACAGAGCTGTCCCTAGGAACCCCAGGCAGCACAGGGCCAGCAGCCTGGAGCCCCTGGACTTCCAAGAGCTAAGCAGATCAAAACAAGCATATCTATACCACTGAGAAGATTTAAACTTCAAGACTCCTTATAAGAAATACAAAGGAAGGTGGATATTTGTTGCTGTTTTTAAAATGAAACAGGCAGCTAGTATTGTTTTTTAAATTATGATGAAGAACAAGTTTAAGCTTTGTTGTAACGTGCGTGGTTTGCCTGGGCTGCTCAAGACTTGAATGTTTGTGTAGGAGGAATTCTTGATTTGAGTTGTCTTTTTAAATCCCTGCATGCTATTTCACATCTGATACTCCTTGATGAAACCTGAGAGCCTTGTCTTATAACAGGCTTATTCAAAGTGATACAAGCGACGGAAGTGAGATCTTGGAAGAGTGTTGCCGTTTTCATAATGTAATAACGATACTGTCATGATAAATAATAATTAATAATACATAGTGTGTAATAAGCACGTCATAAAAACCAATGTTATATTTCCAAGAGAACTCAGATAAAGGAGAAAATCCCTGGAAATGTTCATTTTTAGGAGGGAACCACTGGGTTATCCCCATCTTCACAGTGTGACTTTGGGGCAGCAATGAAGACAGTCAACATGGTGGAGGAAAACTCAGTTGGAAGACTGGAAGGTGGGCTGTAACTCCTGACTACCCTTAATGATGCAGCCATTAGATGGCTGAACAAGTAGAGATCGATTTGAGATGTATATGAAAGGAGATCATCCTACTGTTACAAATTTGTGCCCTATTTCTCATCTGAATTCGTCTTGCTTTAACTTTGAACCATAGGTAGTTGTCATGCCTTTCTCTGCTAAATTAAATAGCCCGTTAGTATCTGGCACACACACCGTAATAAAGTCACCTTTTGATCTTCTTGACATTCCCTAGCAAATCCTAGTGTGCTAGATAGAGGGCAACACTCCTACACTCAGATTCATCCTCTTCTGAAGCTAACATAGCAACATTTGATTATCAAAAAGAATTGCAATGAAACAAAACCTTTCCAATACACAGAAAGGGTCCCTTTAGAAACTGGCCCCCTCCCTGCTACTGCTCTAATCCACCAACTCTCAGATAGGTTGCCCAAACAAACCAAACCCATAATGGACAAGAGTCAGACTAGGTTCTATGTGTTTCATTTAAAGGACACACTCGCATGGGATGTGCATTCATGTGCAGAAGCTGCGTGTACTGGGAATAAATGCAGAGACTCAGAAAGAGAAAGAGAAGAAAAAGCAGAAAATATTTCCTCTTTTTCTGAGTAGTTACTTTAACACCCTCCCCACCCCTATATCAATTTGGCCTCCGGTTTGGAAAAGACAGATGGGCAGACTTTATTCTATAATTCCTTTGTAGTCACTAAGTAAATCTTACCAAACCCTTTACCAGTGCAGGGTAGACTTTGTAACCAAATCTTAAGCAACAACATTAAAATAAAAAGCAGAAAGCAGCGTTTGTGAAGAAGGCAGTAACCTGTTTCACACCACGAATGAGGAGGAATAATAGCAGACACGGCTGTAAGGCTCTCCCAAGTGGAACTGGATCTTACCAGCAATGTCGCAGAGTTCTGCGTCAGATGCATTAGCCAGGGCTTCCTCCAGCTCTGGCTCCAGTGTTACTCTTTCCAAAACAGGATCGATTGGCTTCTGCTTGGGGACCCAGACTTTCCCTATAAATATAAAGTGATGTCAATGGCATTCCGGCTGCTGGCTTCTGTTCAGTGATCACTGAGTCAGATTTACTTGGTGCACAGATTCACTTCCAAAGAATTCTAGGTGAAATTCCCTGCAGTGCAGAAGGCTGGCAGAAGGACGTATACGGTGCTTAGTCCTGCTGCTGACCCTCTGCATGGAGTGTGTTCTACTAGCTTTACCCGGAGGATGAGTTATGGATCCCAGAGCAGTGAGCAAAGAAACCCTAACCAGAATTAGGAAGTCATAGGCAAGCAGAATGTAGCCCAGACTCCAGAGCTCTGCAAATCCATCTCAGATTTATTCTAAATGGGCTCCTGCTACTGTCTGGGTCAAAAGTGACTTGCCTGACTTCTTAGGCCCGAGGATTTTATATATTTACTGGCCTCTCTATAACAACAGTACCTACAAACTGAACAACGTTTATCAAAAACACACAGTGCTCGGTGATCAGACATGTCCCGCCCTTCATAGAAATATGCCTGGCTGAAGGCATCCAGCTAACCAGACCAGGACAGACCACGGTAAATGCACAATAGAAAAACAGACAACAACATTTAGCCAAACGCCTAGCAGCCTGATCTGGAGCTGGCCCAAGCTGCGATCTGAAGGGCAGTCGGGGAAGCAAGTTCCAGAGGCAGGTCCTGCCCTTCCACTGACCTTGGAAACATAGCACCACAGCATCTCTCCAAGAGACCTCCGCTCATGTGCAACCTAGGGAAGGAGAGGCCTCAAGTTCAAAAGGGCTTGGGTAACCCACTTCTCCCATGTTACTGTGAACCCCAGGCCAAGTTTGGGTTCACACACAGTCAGGGAATTGCAGGCTCACTGTGACCACTGGCCATACAGGAAAATATCACCATGGTTTACATAGGAGTAAAGACAGGTCTTAACTGGAACTCCAAGCTCTCTCCCCAGGGTTTCTGGAGTGGTGGTTGTTGATGGTTCAGACTAGAAAGCCCAGATCCAAACCAACCCCTGTTGTTCTGAGTTTGAGTTTTCCACATCCAATCTGGATTTAGTTCCAAGGCAGGAGAAGTCTGGTGAGAATCACTGATCTCATGAGATTTCCACCACTTGGGACCAAAAATCCCAGAAAACCAATTCACAAGGACTTGGACTGTCTAATTCAAACCCAAAGCCTCCCCTAGACCTAATCTGGGTCTGAGCACTGCCTTTTCATCAACGATCTAGCTGGGAAACAGACAGGAAAGAGCAACCACGCACATTCACAAGCACACTTCTCAAAATAATTGTGGGAGAGAGGAGGGCGGAGGTAGTAACAGCAAATCAGGGGGCATGGGTAGAAGTATTGCAGAGAGAGGGAGAGAAGCCACAGAATGTGGGGAGCAGATGTGCACCATCAGGGGAAATGGCACCAGGAGGGGCAAGTGTTACCCTGCAGATTAACAGGGCATCAGTGTACTCTAGAGTCGGGTGGTGCAGGGGATACCAAAGTCGTAGAGAGAGAAACTGGAGTCTCAGGAAGTGTCTGAGTGAAGACCACAGAGATGAGGAAACAGCTACGGACAAAAAAAGAGGCGCGGAAGGTGTGCAGACAGCGCTGTGGTGTCAGGAAAGACAGTGGTCCCAAAAGAGGGGGTGTGGGGGTAGGCACCACAGGGAAAGCCTGTGGGGCAGGGAGACTGAGCCCAGCTAGTGCAGAACACTAATCATTATGGGTCTACAGCAGCTGCCATCCAAAAATCACAAAGCACTTTACAGACTTTCCTGAACGTCCCCTTGCCACATGTCACCCTCTACCTCACTCGAGGGGCTGCAGAGGCTCAGAAAGTTGAGGTGACTTGCCCAGGGTCAGAGGCAGCCATAGGCTTTGCACCATGGCAGAGTGGGAAGTCGCTCCGGCCCTGAGTCCTGGCTACAGAGATCACTCTTCTTCCTCAAGGCACTGGGGACACTTCCTGCCTGACTGCTGGGAGCCAGGAACCTTTCTCCTTGACAAGCTATAACCAGGCTGTAATAACTGTAGCCACATGTCTGCTGGAGTGCAGCTGGCCACAGCACAGCTGCCTTTCACTGCAGCATCTCTCGCTGGACACAGAAACTTTCGCCATCCCAGTGTATTGGGAGAATAATGCAAATCTCTAGACCCACGTAACAAACCCGGCAGATTAAACTGTTCTTCTGGCAAATCCATAAAAAAACCAGCCAGACCAATCAATCAGACCACCGGCCAGGTGGGAACCCTATCTGGGGTCCCCACAGTTTGAACACCTCTGCTTTAGTGTGATTTATTTCCACTTGTAGAGATGAAATTACTGTCAGACTCGCATGACATTTACCCACAGTGACTCTGTAGCTATGATGTATCTTAGCTTCGTGGGCCCCCCTGTGGCATGGTGGGGCAGCCCCAGCTCATTGCAAGGGAGGAGAGAGAATGAGGCGGTCTAGCTGGGAACGAGGCGGTGGTGCTCTGGAAGAATGGTTCTCAACCTGAGGTCCACAGACTATATCTAAGGGGTCTGCAAAATAATTAGATTGAACAGAATTCAACTCTATATACAGACAATAGATTTCTAAAGGGGTCTGCGCCTCTATTTGACATTTTCCAAGAAGTCCGCAAACGAAAAGCAGTGGAAAACCCCTGCTCTGGAAGCCTGAAGCCATATGTAGGACAGAAACAGCTTGCATAGAGCCGAACACCTGTGGGGCAGGCACTGTGTTTGGGGAGAGCCGAGCACCAGCTGGGGCTTTCCCCGGGAAACTGAGGACTAGATGGAGAGGTAAGAACGAGACACTTCCGGTGTACATGATAAACAGAGCACTGACACCCTGAAGAACTATTCCCATGAATTCTCTGGCTTTGTTCTTTGTTTCCCCCCACGCCCCCCCTTGCTTGTTTTCCCGTGCTGGCCAGGTCATGTTGGCCCGCCAGGTGATAGCTTGGTGATACAGGCAGAGAGCGCTCTCCCATTGCAACCCTTGAGCTTCCTGCTGCCTCAGGCATGGTCCCATGATGACCCCATGCTCCAGGCCCCCAACCACCCATTGCTCCAGGTCCCCTTAAATCCCCCAGAGGTCCAGTGGGTAGGGACTCCCCTTTCTGCATCTCCATTTCCCCCCCACCTTTGGTCTGTTAGACGGCAAGCTCTCTGGGCCAGGAATAATCTCAGGCTATGTTTGTACAGTGCTTAACACAAGGGGGCCCTGATCATGGTGGGGATCTCTAGATGCTACTGTAATGATGAACTCCCATGCCACAGGGGCAGGAAGAGGTGGGGTGGGGGCAGGAAGACTCAGACTTTAAGGTCAGAAGGGACCATTATGATCATCTAGTCTGACCTCCTGCACAATGCAGGCCATAGAATCTCACCTACCCACTCCTGGAATAATCCTCTCACCTGTGTCTCAGCTATTGAAGTCCTCAAATCATGGTTTAAAGACTTCAAGATGCAGAGAATCCTCCAGCAAGTGACCCATGCCCCATGCTGCAGAGGAAGGTGAAAAACCTCCAGGGCCTCTGCCAATCTACCCTGGAGGAAAATTCCTTCCCGACCCCAAATATGGTGATCAGCTGAACCCTGAGCATGTGGGCAAGACTCACCAGCCAGACACCCAGGAAAAAGTTCTCTGTAGTAACTTCTAACATCCCATCACTGATCATTGGGCCTATTTACCACTGATAGTGAAAGGTCAATTAATTGCCAAGATCATGTTATCCCATCAAACCATCCCCTCCATAAACTTATCTAGCTTAACCTTGAAACCAGATAGGTCTTTTGCCCCCACTGCTTCCCTTGGAAGGCTGTTCCAGAACTTCACTCCTCTGATGGTTAGAAACCTTCGTCTAATTTCAAGTCTAAACTTCCCGATGTCCAGTTTATATCCATTTGTTCTTGTGTCCACATCGGTACTGAGCTTAAATAATTCCTCTCCCTCCCTGGTATTTATCCCTCTGATATAGTTAAAGAGAGCAATCATATCTCCCCTCAGCCTTCTTTTGGTTAAGGTAAACAAACCAAGCTCCTTGAGTCTCCTTTCATACGACAGGTTTTCCATTCCTCGGATCATCCTAGTGGCCCTTCTTTGTACCTGTTCCAGTTTGAATTCATCCTTCTTAAACATGGGAGACCAGAACTGCACACAGTATTCCAGATGCTATACAGTGCCTTGTATAATGGTACTAACACCTCCTTATCTCTACTGGAAATACCTCGCCTAATGGAACCTGTTGGGAGGTTGTCATCTCTTACCAGCGAGAGAGTCCCCAGTCTGTCCCCCTGAGCAGTGAGAGCAGGAGTCCAGAGGCCACCCAGCCCTGCACCACAAGGGGAGATTGTCCCCCGCCCCCCCATACTGCATGGGGAGATCAGTGACTTCTCTCACTGGCCAGAAGGGTCAGTCACCCCGGAGGAGCCTTGCTTTCAGCATTATACAGCTAGTGCCAACCGAGAAGATAAAGGGGCATACTTTCAAAATGCTGCTGCAGGGAGCGATTTGTTTCAGCTCTTCTGCTGGAAGAACTTGTGGCCAGAGGGTCGCAGAGCGGTAGTGCAAGGGGAGAAGTCACGCACAGCACACAGAGAACCAGTACTCGGTTGGGAAACGGGCCTGGCAAAGGAGATAGCACGCACAGAGCTCTCAACATGGAATGTCACCCAGCACTATTTCTGTCCTCTGCCTGAAGGCAGGGTCAGTAATGACACAGTAACTGAAAAGGAGAACAAAGACTGCACTGCCCCAGCTGTTAACAAGCAGCACACAGCCTGAATGTGGCTATATTTAGGCTGCACAAAGAAGCAACTGCGTTGTGCTGTCTCTCAAGATGAAATGGAAAGCCACAAGGTGCTACACATGGTACTTCATGGAACGGCCCGTTTTCACTTTCCATTCCATGTGTGATTACACTGAAACAAGGGGAAGGAGTTTCACTGTGCTACTGTAGCTGCTCTGGCAAAAATAAAGTGTCATGTCTGTTCTCGTAATAGTACTTGTTTGGTTTAGGAGCATTTTAGATTAAAATGGCTGAAAGGCATCGAGTGATTGACAATCTCAGCTCTGAGTTGATACGTAAAATTAAAACTGCATCACTGTTTTCTTTTTCCACTAGAAATCTGATTCCTTACCAGCATTATAACGCGAGTGTGCATTAGCAATAACTACAGTTAAGATTTTGTCACGGTTATTTTTAGTAAAAGTCACAGACAGGTCACGGGCAATAAAAAAAAATTAATGGAAGCCCTTTACCTGTCCCTGACTTTTATTAAAAATAACAGTGACAAAATGGGGCTGAGCTCCTGCCCCGCTGCAGGAGGGGAAAGGAGCGGGGAGTCCAGCACTCACCGCTGCTGTGGCTGGGAGCTCTGGGTCACCACACTGCTCACAGCGGCTGGGAGCTCCGGGTCCCCCCATGGTGTCTAGAAGCTGCAGGGGTCCCACCCTCACCCATGGCAGCTTGGACCTCCAGACTACGGCGGCTGGGAGATGCGGGGGACCCCACTGCTTGTGGCAGCTCAGAGCTTCAGGGCCTCGGCCAGCTGACACCTCCAGCCCTCTGCACTGAGACTGAAGCAGAAAATGCCACAGAGGTCACAGAAGTGATGGACTCCGTGACTTCTGTGACCTCAGTGACATAATCCTAGCCTTAGCAATAATGCACAGTATTCTTCTTTAACAAGGAAATTACAGCCGGTCGGAAAAATGTCGCTGGGATAACATTCTGTCAGAATATGCAGTTCTATCACAATTGAAATGCTTCCCAAAACTGACACATGCAGCGTTGTGTTGCCATGTTGGTCCCAGGATACATGAGAGAGAAGATGGGTGAGGTAATATCTTTTATTGGACCAACTTCTGTTTCACCTCGAATTTAGCTGCAACCTCTGAGTACATTTCCCAGATTTCAAGAAGAGCTCTGTGTAAGCTAAAAATCTTGGTTTTTTCACCAACAGAAGTTGGTCCAATAAAATATATTACCTCACCCACCTTGTCTCACAAAATTGAATAATTTTTGCCAGAATTTCATTTTTGAAGAAAACCAGGGAGAAAAGTGTTATGACAATGTCAAAAATCTCATTTCAATTTTTTATTTTATTTTGTACTATAATATAAAATTTAAAAAGTCAAAATAGAAACAAAATATTTTGACTGACAGGAAACAAATTTGTTTAGGAATTTTCCTTTGCATAGAACTTCAAAATTTTCAGGTTTGTTCCAATCTCAATCCTTCTCAAAATGGAATTTCTGTCCTCTGCACAGCTCTAGAGATAGGGTTGTGTACGCACACACACACACATACACACACTCTACTCTTGGATCTATTTAAACTTGTCTGGAACAACAAGGAATCAATTCTGAACCACTTAAAGGAGGGGAAAGTGATCAGGAACAGTCAGCATGGATTCACCAAGGGCAAGTCATGCCTGACTAACCTAATTGCCTTCTATGATGAGATAACTGGCTCTGTGGATGAGGGGGAAACAGTGGATGTGCTATTTCTTGACTTTAGCAAAGCTTTTGATACAGTCTCCCACAGTGTTCTTGCCAGCAAGTTAAGGAAGTATGGGCTGGATGAATGGACGGTAAGGTGGATAGAAAACTGGCTGGATGGTCGTGCTCAACGGGTAGTGATCAATGGCTCCATGTCTAGTTGGCAGCCGGTATCAAGTGGAGTGCCCCAAGGGTCGGTGCTGGGGCCGGTTTTGTTCAATATCTTCATCAACGATCTGGAGGATGGTGTGGACTGCACCCTTAGCAAGTTTGCAGATGACACTAAACTGGGAGGAGTGGTTGATACGCTGGAGGGTAGGGACAGGATACAGAAGGACCTAAACAAATTAGAGGATTGGGCCAAAAGAAATCTGATGAGGTTCAACAAGGACAAGTGCAGAGTCCTGCACTTAGGACGGAAGAATCCCATGCACTGCTACAGACTAGGGACCGAATGGCTGGGCAGCAGTTCTGCAGAAAAGGACCCAGGGGTTACGGTGGACGAAAAGCTGAATATGAGTCAACAGTGTGCCCTTGTTGCCAAGAAGGCTAACGGCATTTTGGGCTGTATAAGTAGGGGCATTTCCAGCAGATCGAGGGACGTGATTATTCCCCTCTATTCGGCACTGGTGAGGCCTCATTTGGAGGACTGTGTCCAGTTTTGGGCCCCACGCTACAAGAAGGATGTGGATAAATTGGAAAGAGTCCAACGGAGGGCAACAAAAATGATTAGGGGGCTGGAGCACATGACTTATGAGGAGAGGCTGAGGGAACTGGGATTGTTTAGCCTGCAGAAGAGAAGAATGAGGGGGGATTTGATAGCTGCTTTCAACTACCTAAAAGGGGGTTCCAAAGAGGATGGATCTAGACTGTTCTCAGTGGTAGAAGATGACAGAACAAGGAGTAATGGTCTCAAGTTGCAGAGGGGGAGGTTTAGGTTGGATATTAGGAAAAACTTTTTCACTAGTAGGGTGGTGAAGCACTGGAATGGGCTACCTAGGGAGGTGGTGGAATCTCCTTCCTTAGAGGTTTTTAAGGTCAGGCTTGACAAAGCCCTGGCTGGGATGATCTAATTGGGTTTGGTCCTGCTTTGAGCAGGGGGTTGGACTAGATGACCTCCTGAGGTCCCTTCCAACCCTGAGATTCTATGATTCTATGATTCTATGAACACTAGCTTTTCAGTGTCTGTTGCTAGTATCCTTTTCAGTACCATGGGAAGGGAGCATGTCTAGTGATTGGACATAAGAACAGCCATACTGGGTCAGAACAAAGGTCCATCTAGCCCAGTATCCTGTCTGCCGACAGTGGACAGTGCCAGGCACCCCAGAGGGAATGAACAGAGCAGGTAATCATCAAGTAATCCATCCCCCGTCACCCATTCCCAGCTTCTGGCAGTCACAGGCTAGGGACACTCTCAGAGCATGGGATTACATCCCTGCCCATCCTGGCTAATAGCCATTGATGGACCTATCCTCCAGGAACTTATCTAGTTCTTTTTTGTTCTCTGTTATAATTTTGGCCTTCACAACATCCTCTGGGAAGGAGTTCCACAGGTTGACTGTGCATTGTGTGAAGAAACACTTCCTTTTGTTTGTTTTAAACCTGCTACCTATTAATTTCATTTGGTGACCCCATAGGTACTGGAACTAGGGGTGCTGCCACACCCCCTGGCTTGAAGTGGTTTCCACAGCACCCCTACTATACAAATTGTTCCAGCACCCCTGGGTAACACTGGTTCTTATGCTATGTGAAGGAGTAAATAATACTTCCTTATTCACTTTCTCCACACCAGTCACAATTTTATAGACCTCTATCATTCTCCCACCCCCCTTCATTGTCTCTTTTCCAAGGTGAAAAGTCCCAGCCTTTTTAACCTCTCCTCATCTGGAAGCTGTTCCATATCCCTGATCATTTTTGTTGCCCTTTTCTGAACCTTTTCTAATTCCAATATATCTTTTTGGAGATGAGGCACCCAGATTTGCACACAGTATTCAAGGTGTGGGCATACCATGGATTTATATAAAGGCAATATGATATTTACTGTCTCAATATCTAGTCCTTTCCTAATGGTTCCCAACATTCTGTTCTCTTTTTTGATTGTGGCTGCACATTGAGTGGATGTTTTCAGAGAACTATCCACAATGACTCTTAAGATCTTTCTTGAGTAGTAACAGCTAATTTAGATCCCATCATTCTGTATGTATAGTTAGGATTTTGTTCCCCAATGTGCATAATTTTGCACTTATCAACGCTGAATTTCATCTGCCATCTGACTTTTAGTTTCCTGGTTAGAGCAGGGAACTAATGTCAGGATTGTCTAGCAAGTGCATGCAACTTTTGCGTTCTATTCCTGGCTCGGTCACCTTGAGCAAGTCACTTAGCATCTTTGTGTCTAAATTTAATATAAATACATATCTAGCTCCCCAGAGTGTTATAAATAGTTTAACTAGCTTTAAAGACCATTGGAAGGAATTATAATTAGTCTCTGGAGATGCTAAATGCCTATAATACTTTCCTCCTACACCACTGTAATAGTGTTCCCTATTGTCTTATGGAGGCATGTTGGCTAGTTAAGGTTGTGCTGTGACTTGATATTTAAAGAATTTTAATCCTCTCTGGCCCCCCTCAGGTCAGATGGAAGCTCGAAGTGGCACTGAGCAGGGTTTTCCATGGGGGAGTATGGGCAGAATGGGACTGGGCCGGGGCATAGGGGATGTTCAGTGAGGTTATGGGGCAGGGGAGGAGGGACATGCAGCCTGTCATAAATATAAAGGGAAGGGTAACAACCTTTATGTATGCAGTAACATAAAATCCCTCCTGGCCAGAGGTACAGAATCCCTTTACCTGTAAGGGGTTAAGAAACTCAAATAACCTGGTTGGCACCTGATCAAAAGGACCAATAAGGAAAGAAGATACTTTCAAATTTGGGGGGGGGGGGTGTTTATTTGTGCTCTCTTTGTTGTTCCCTCTCTGGATAGAGAGAGAGAGAGACCAAGCAGGTAAACCATCTCTTGAATAGACACCTGAAATGATGCATCTAAAATTACAGAAATTGTAAGTAAAGGCAAGGAAATGCATTAGATTATCTTTTGTTTTAGCTTGTGAATTTTCCCTATGCTAAGAGGTAATTTCATTCCTGTTTTGTAACTGGAAAGCAGAGTCAGAGGGGAATCCTCTGTGTTTTAAATCTTTTTATTTACCCTGTAAAGTTACCTTCCATCCTGATTTTGCAGGTGTGATTCTTTTACTTTTTTTTTTTAACTAAAATTCTTCTTTTAAGAATCTGATTGATTTTCAGTGTCCAAAAAACCAAGGGGTTTGGTTTGTGCTCACATTATAACCAATTGGTTAGTATATTATTTTCAAGCCTCCCCAGGAAAGGGGGTGAAGGGGCTTGGGGGAATATTTTGGGGAAATAGGAACTCCAAGTGGCCCTTTTTCCTGAATTTTGGTCTAAATCACTTGGTGGTGGTAGCAATACCATCCAAGGACAAGGAAAGTATTTGTGCCTTGGGGAAGTTTTTAACCTAAGCTGGTAGAAATAAGCTTAGGGGGTCTTTCATGCAGGTCCCCACATCTGTACCCCAGAGTTCAGAGTGGGGAGGGAACCCTGACACAGCCACAGAGGAGCTGAGCTCCAATGACCTTCCTAAGGGTCAGCAGAGGAAAGCTGCTCTCCACCACTTCCCCCACCCGTGACCACTAACCAGACCCCCTGCTCTCTTTCTTCCATAATGCCCACATAAGCCTTGCTTGCCCTACCCAGAACCCCTCAATACAG
The DNA here is from genome assembly GCA_033296515.1 of Macrochelys suwanniensis. Classification (NCBI taxonomy): domain Eukaryota; kingdom Metazoa; phylum Chordata; order Testudines; family Chelydridae; genus Macrochelys; species Macrochelys suwanniensis. The sequence goes on along the minus strand of CM065780.1, from coordinate 12,351,941 downwards.
CCATGCTCCCTGCATCCCCCTAACCCCAGCATCTTACTGCTCCTTCTACAAGTACCCCAGTTCTAGGCTCTGCCACTGCATGTCTCTCTGTAATTTACAGCTGATATCAAGTGAAGGTTGGGCATTGAATGCACAGTGGCTGGCTGCCAGATGGATGGCTCTGAACGGGCATTTTCTGAGGAGGCTGGGTGCTGGGAGGGAAGGCATGCTGGAGGAGGCTTGTGTGGACATGGCTACTGAGCTAGCTGATGATTTCTGGGTTTTGAGAATGCACTGCTAGGAAATGAACCGGAGTGACCTTTGGTGTGCGAATATTAACTGGTGCTCAGGCAGTCCAGGGCTGAACATGCCAAGTGAAGGGCCTTCCGCCTCGTCCTTTGGGGGCTTATTCCACAGGCGAATAAATCCCATTGTGGAGGCGTTTATCGTGATATTCCCTCTTCGTTTCATCCCACTGATCCTAGTTATAACCTCTCGGTTGCACCAGAGCGTGTCGCTGCAGTCTTGTCTTACACCCTTCATGTATTTGCAGGTGATTATCACAATCCCCTTTAGTGCTCCCATAGCCAAGCTGTAGGTATGTAGCTCATTTAATCTTCCCTCCCCAATACATTCCCATAGACCCAGTCTGTTGTTTTGTTGAACTCCCTCCAATTTGTCAGGATCTCTCTGGAGATACGGCACCTGGAACTGGGTACGTTATTCCACGTGCCATCATCCCAGAAGCCAACAGACAGAGGCCAATGTTCTCCTAAATGGTTACCTAGAGTTAGGCTTCTAAACCCACATTCCATCCTCTAGGAATGAATCATTATGGGCATCTGTTTCTCCGCCAGCAAGGCCCTCGCCTACGGAGTCCTGCAAGGCTCAATCCTGTTCCCAAAGTCATTGGGACAGCTGATGAGCCAACACAGGCTTATGTGCCAGCAATACGCAGATGACAGCCAGCTCCAGGTCTCCTTCCCAGCCAGTGTAAAGACGCCATCTGTCAGCTCTCTCTGCCTAGCTCCAATGGGTGGCTGGCTGAAGCCAAGCCCAAGCAACACTCAGGACGCTGACAGGAAGAGGGAAGATCTTTGAGGACCTTCATATGTGGTGGAGGAAGAACTGACAGGACTTGGACAGTCTAGAGGTGGAGGAAGGAAAAGCTGATCCCCACATCAAGGGGCTCGGGGATGGGGAAATTAGGGGCATTGTCACCAGTGGCATTGGACAGGGGAAACAGAAGGCTCAATAGGAAAAATAAGGAGTGCCGTTTTAGCCATATTATGCTTAAGCGGCAGGCTAGATGTTCGGGGGAGATGACAGCGCGAGAGCCTGGCATGTGGGACTGGTCAGCCGTGGTCAAGAGTGGAGAGGAACATCTCCGAGTCATCAGCACAGAGACTGCTTGAAACCCTACAAGTGGGGTCGATGACCAGCCAGGGACAGGGCACATTGGAGACGAGGCCCCAGAACTGCACAGGTCCCACAGGTAGTGGGAGAAGGGAAGAGGACCCACCAAGGAAGCAGTCAGGGCAGGAGGAGCAAAGAGCAGTCATGCGAGCTGAGGGAGGACAAGGAAGGAGCGAGCAAAGCTCTCACACCGGAGTCAGGGAGGGCAGAGCTGTAGTTTTCCTGTGTGTGCTGCAACCTCTCACCCACACACGACTGCTTCCAAGAGGCTTGGCTTGGTCTACGTGACCAACTCTGGCGCCGGGTGCCAGTCTGGCATCTGCCTCTGCCGCCAGCTGGTGTTGAGAACAGCTGTCACGCCGGTGGGCTCAGCACCAGCAGCTTGGAGGCTGCTGCACTCAACATCCAGATCTCCGACACAGCCGTTTCCGTCGTGTACATGGGTCATGCTCTGCCTCTTCTGGACTGACTCACGCCACACAGCAGCCCTCACCCTAAAATCTCTGCTTGCCCCGGGGATCCTCTGCACGACAGCACGTGTTACAACCAAAGCCACATGCAGCCATACCTCTCTTTTCTCCTGTGAAAGGGACTAGGTCTTCTCGGTCTTTCATATCTTTCGCCTGCTTTTCTAGGTGGTCCAGAAGCTCATCCCTTTTGAATGGGCCAGTCGGTGTCTTTTTGGTCTGGTCCCTCTGTCTGAGTCCCACAGGCAGCAGATCATTCTGGATTCAAAGAGCAGGACACCAAGATTAGCTATTCAGATTAAAACAAATGATCTCCATCATCTTTTCTCTCTCTTTTATTGAATTGTTTTCTTTGTGCACATCAGCCAACTTGTCTTGCAAATGGGAAAATGAATTCACTGTTGAACTCCAAATTCGTATCGTTCCAACACAATTTATGTATATTTATCCTCTCGGTTCTTTGCCAGAGCACCCAGTCGCTGAACTTGGACTTGCTATTGCTACTGAGTGTAGACCAGAAGTTCTCTCTCCCCCCAACTTTGGGTTATAATGGTCTTTCCTTACTTCTACTCCCAGTTTACTACCTTGATCTATTTATCCATCAAGGGCCAAATCCTGCTCTCACTTGACTCATGCGAGGAAAGCAAGCAAGATTTGATCCCCCCTATCCTCGTGTGTCAGTTCCTTGCTCACCCTGAGGAGTGAAGAGAACAGGATCACGCGAGAAGGAACCTGCTGCTCAGAGGGAGTTAAGGGTGACAGTATGGAGATCTGGAGCCCATGTAGGCTGGGGCTTGCATCGGTCAGAAGCCTATTTTTGAGCCAAGTTGGCTTGGCCAAGAAAATGTGCAAATTTGGGGTTTGACACATTTCCAGTGTGAAAACAGCCACGTCAGTGAATTACATGGAACAACAGAAAAAGAGCATCAGGAATATAAAATCACCTGAAGGGAAATGACATGACAAACATACAATGAGGTTTCACATACATTTTCCCACCCAGTGTTTTGCATAGCTCTATGAGAGAGCAAGTTACTTGCAAGGCTTTGTGGGGAAGGTCATTTTAGAAATATTGTATCTATTATCTTACTACAGAATAAAAATGTTATAAACCTTATGCCTTTTTAATAGTAACTATGTAGTATGCAGCCATTGTAGCCGCAGTGGGTAGGCAACAACGGCCTGACATAGCAACGCACTTAAGCACATGCTTACATTTACGCATAGGATAATCCCATTAAAGTCAACAGGATTACTGCCTGCTTGAAATGAAACAGGCACTTGAGTGCTTTGTTGGAACAGGGCCAAAATTTACATATTATGAAGTCTCATGAACTGGGAGCAAGAGATTACTTTCCCCAATGTCTGCCTAATAAATGAAATCATTAGTTGCTAATTGATTAGAAATACAAAAAGCTACACACCAGGCAGATTACTGTAAGCATCAGATTCAGTCACCACTAGCTGACTATGCAGAGAACCTTGCTGAACTGCAACACACTAATCAGCATGCTTTGGAATAGCTCTGCCCTTGGCTTTCTCAGGCCTGATACCTTGAGAGGCCACGACCCATCATAGAATTATAAAATAGAATCAAAGAATCATAGAATATCAGGGTCGGAAGGGACCTCAGGAGGTCATCTAGTCCAACCCCCTGCTCAAAGCAGGACCAATCTCCAACTAAATCATCCCAGCCAGGGCTTTGTCAAGCCTGACCTTCAAAACCTCTAAGGAAGGAGATTCCACCACCTCCCTAGGCAACCCATTCCAGTGTTTCACCACCCTCCTAGTGAAATAGTGTTTCAGAATGTCCAACCTAAACCTCCCCCGCTGCAACTTGAGACCATTACTCCTTGTTCTGTCATCTGGTACCACTGAGAACAGCCGAGCTCCATCCTCTTTGGAACCCCCCTTTAGGTAGTTGAAAGCAGCTATCAAATCCCCCCTCATTCTTCTCTTCTGCAGACTAAATAAACCCAGTTCCCTCAGCCTCTCCTCATAAATCATGTGCTTCAACCCCCTAATCATTTTTGTTGTTCTCCGCTGGACTCTTTCCAGTTTTTCCACATCCTTCTTGTAGTGGGGGGCCCAAAACTGGACACAGTACTCCAGATGAGGCCTCACCAATGCCGAATAGAGGGGAATGATCACGTCCCTTGATCTGCTGGCAATGCTCTTACTTATACAGCCCAAAATGCCGTTAGCCTTCTTGGCAACAAGGGCACACTGTTGACTCATACCCAGCTTCTTGTCCACTGTAACCCCTAGGTCCTTTTCTGCAGAACTTCTGCCCAGCCACTCGGTCCCTAGTCTGTAGCAGTGAATGGGATTCTTCCGTCCTAAATGCAGGACTCTGCACTTGTCCTTGTTGAACCTCATCAGATTTCTTTTGGCCCAATCCTCTAATTTGGTCCCGCTGTATCCTATCCTTACCCTCCAGCATATCTACCACTCCTCCCAGTTTAGTGTCATCTGCAAACTTGCTGAGGGTGCAATTCACACCATCCTCCAGATCATTAATGAAGATATTGAACAAAACCAGCCCCAGGACCGACCCTGGGGCGATTCCGCTTGATACTGGCTGCCAACTAGACATGGAGCCATTGATCACTACCCGTTGAGCCCGATGATCTAGCCAGCTTTCTATCCACCTTATAGTCCATTCATCCAGCCCATACTACTTTAACTTGCTGGCAAGAATACTGTGGGACACCACATCGAAAGCTTTGCTAAAGTCCCATATACATAAAGACCCATATACTTTACCTTAGCTGCTCTGTACGGTGTCTTTGACCGATGTTTTCTTTGATCATTAGATCATCAGGATGCTCTCTGGCTCAGCCTCATTAGGGGAAGCAATAAGATCACTGAATGTCTGATTATTCTTTGTATCATGTCAATGGAACTTTTAATCCCCAGGGTAACCTGCACAATCCACTGCTTTCCCATGCGATATTAAATGTGCATAACAGGGAGAGTCCTCATCCCACTGTACTCATCACCCACCCTAGTATTGGAACAATCTGTTTGCCTGACAGCTGGCTCTGTACAGGTTTTAGTGCAGTGTAACAGGTTCAACTCACCCCTGCGGCGCCTCCTGCTGGTTTCTCCGGGAATTAGCTCGTCCAGCCTCTGGAGCGCCCACTGCACGCCGGTGATCCGCCTGACCGCTCTGGCCCACAAGTCCCTCCCAGGACCCGGTGCTCCTTTAACTGGGGTGCTGCCCCCTGGCAGTACCCCCCAGATCTGGGTCTCTCCTCCCCAGGGGAACTCCCAACCCACTATCCCCACCTCGCCTCAGTCGTAGGCTACTGCCAGTCACCAGCTAGCCCCCGCGCCCTGGGGCAGACTGCAGTATCAGCCACTCATCACAGGCAAAGGGGGTTAGGGACCTGCTGCCTCGGCCTACCCGTGGGTTGCCCCCGCAACCCCAGTACCTAGATGGGCCTAACCCTAGGCCACAGCCTGGGGTTCTCTCAGGCCGGAGCTCCCCAGGCCTTCCCCAGCCCTGCTCCACCCTCGGTACCTGCAGCCAGGCCCTTCTCCCTCTACAAGCAAAGGGAGACTGTTTGCTCCAGGCCCACTGCCCTCTTATAAGGGCCAGCTGGGCCCTGATTAACTGGCCACAGCTGTGGCTGCTTCCAATCAGCCCAGCTTCCAGCCTCAGTCCTCTCCCAGGGCTGTTCCCTGCCCCTCAGGGCAGGAGCGGGGTGCCGCCCGCCCACTTCCCGGAACCCAATAGGACATGCAGGTATAAAATACTGTTCCAGCTAGATGGCTTCATTTAACTCCCTTGCACCCAACCACCCCATCATTTGTACATGTGGGACTTCTCTAGATTCTAGTGGCAGCTCTGACATGCAACTGCTGGGGTGGTCAGGTGGTCAGGGGGCTCCCCAGAAAACAAGTCGTCTGACTAGTGAAAACTCTCAAGGTTTCCATGCGTGTCTCCATTCCAATGCGGAATGAAAACAAGACCTTTTTGAAATGTTTTGCAAAACGCGCAAGAGAGACACCCTCAGCCACTAGCCGGTGGTGAGGGCACTCACATGGGATGTCAGTACCTCAGCCACTAGGTTCTAGAGTCTCTCTCTGGCCCAATGAGTATTTAATTATGTCTAGGGAGTGGAGAAGCTCCAACAGGAGACATTAATAGATGCCAAGGCCAGAAAGGACCGTTGTGATCACCTAGCCTGACCTCCTGTGTAACACAGGCCAGGGAACTGTCCACAAATAATTCCTTGAGCAAACCTGTTAGAAAAACACCCTGTCCTGCTTTTAAAGCGGTTGGTGATGGAGATTCCACCATGGTCCTTAGTAACTTGTTCCAGTGGTTGGAGCACTCATTGTTACAATGTAGGCCTCATTTCCTGTCTGAATGGGTCTGGCTTCAACTTCCAACCACTGGACATGGGCAGCGAGTCCTATAGCCCTGTGGTGCCTGGGCACCAGGAATATTCCTGACCCGGGGCCCGGCTCCAGCAATGTTTGGGGCCAGGCCTCTCCCTTGGCCCCGCCTTCTGCCCCCAGACCCTGCACCCCCCCCCTTCGGCCCCCAAACTCCCTCCAAGAGCCTGCACCCCCTCCCTTCACCCCCTCCCATCCCCAAACCCCCTCCCAGAGCCTGCACCCCTTCCCTTTACCCCCTCCCATCCCCAAACTCCCTCCAAGAGCCTGCCCCCTCCCTTCACTCCCTCCCATCCCCAAACCCCCTCCCAGAGCCTGCACCCCCCCTCCTGCCCCCAAACTCCCTCCCAGAGCCTGCACCCCCCCTCCTGCCCCCAAACTCCCTCCAAGAGCCTGCACCCCTTCCCTTTACCCTCTCCCATCCCCAAACCCCCTCCCAGAGTCTGCACCCCCCTCCTGCCCCCAAACTCCCTCCAAGAGCCTGCACCCCTTCCCTTTACCCCCTCCCATCCCCAAACTCCCTCCCAGAGCCTGCACCCCCCCTCCTGCCCCCAAACTCCCTCCAAGAGCCTGCACCCCTTCCCTTTACCCCCTTCCATCCCCAAACTCCCTCCCAGAGCCTGCACACCCTCAGCCCTTCCTGCACCCCCACCCCCTGCCTTAGCCTGGAGCCTGCACCCAGCATCCAAACTCCCTCCCAGAGCCTGCACCCCAACCCCTTCCCACACATCCCCTCCTGCCCCCAAACTCCCTCCTAGAGCCTGCAGCCCTCACCCCCTCCTGCACCCCCAGAGCCTGCACCGAGCACCCAAACTCCATCCCAGAGCCTGCACCCCAGACCTCCTCCCCCCACCCAAACTCCCTCCCAGAGCCTGAGGCAGGGGGGGGGGGAACGGGTTCTGGACACCATCAACATTTCTACAAACCTGCCACCCTTGCCATTGGATTGCGACATACCTTGGCCTGCTAGATTGAAGAGCCCATTATTAAATATTTGTTCCCCATGTAGGTATTTATAGACTGTAATCAAGTCACCTCTTAGCCTTTTCTTTGTTAAGCTAAATAGATTGAACTTCTTGAATCTATCACTATGGGTATGTCCATACTGCAAAGAAAACCCCATAGCACTGAGACTCAGAGCCGGGTCAAATGACGCAGGCTTGTGGGGTTCGGGCTGGGGGGCTAAAAACAGCAGTGTAGACATTCCCACTCGGGCTGGAGCCCAGGTTCTGAAACCCAGGGGGGGGGAGGGCCTCAGAGCCAGGCTTCAGCACAAGTGGGAACATCTGCACTGCTATTGTCTGCAGCCTTAGCTCAAGTCAATTGACTCTGGCTCTGTGACTCAGTGCTCTGACATTTTGTTCGCAGTGTAGACATACCCTATAAAGCAGGTTTTTGAATCATTCTCATGGCTCTTCTCTGAACCCTCCCCAATTTATCAACATTCCTCTTGAACTGTGGGCACCAGAACTGGACACGGGATTCCAGCAGTGGTTGCGCCAATGCCAAAGAGATAAAATAACCTCTCCACTCCTACTTGAGAGTCCACTGTTTATGCATCTCAAGATCTCACTAGCCCTTTTGGCCACAACATCGTACTGCAGCTCATCTTCACCTGATTATCTATCATCACGACCCCAAAATCTTTTTCAGAATCCCTGCTTTCCAGGACAGTCTCCCCCAGCCTGTAAGTACGGCCTGCATTCTTTGTTCCTAGAGGTATACAGTGACATTTAGCCATGTTAAAACACATATTGTTAGTTTGTGCACAGCTTGTCAAGCAATCAAGATCGCTTTATAATGGTGACCTGCCCTCTTAATTATTTACCACTCTCCAGTTTTGGGGTTATATGAAAACTTTATGATGATTTTATGCTTTCTTCCAGGTCATTCATAAAAATGTTAAATAGCGGAGGGCCAAGAACAGACCCCTGTTGGACCCCAATAGAAACTCACCAGTTCAATGATGATTCTCTGTCACAATGACATTTTGAGACCAATCAGTTAATCAGCTTTTAATCCATTTAATATGTGCCATGTTAAATGCATCTCTTTCTAGTTTTTTAATCAAAATATCATTTGGTACCAAGACAAATGCCTTACAGAAGTTTAAGTATATTGTATCAACACCATTACCTTTGTCAACCGAAGTGTAATCTGATCAAAAAAGGTAACAAGTTAGTTTGACAGGATCTGTTTTTCATAAACCCATGTTGATTGGCATTAATCATATTACCCTCATTTTGATTCTTTATTAATCAAGTCCTGTATCAGCTACTCCATTTTCTAGCCTGGGATTGATGTCATACTGATAGGCCTATAATTACCCAGCTCGTCCCATTTACCATTTTTAAATATTGGCACAACATTAGCTTTCTTCCAGTCTTCTGGAACTTTTCCAATGCTCCAAAACTTATTGAAAATCAACATTAACAGTCCAGTGAACTCCTCAGCCAGCTCTTTTAAAATTCTTGGATCCGAGTTATCTAGACCTGCTGATTTAAAAACTGTCTTTAGCAGTTGTTGTTTAACATCCTCCTAAGATACTAGTGGAATGAAGAGAGTGTTATCATATGATATGACTTCATCTGCTTCTTCGCCAGAAATACAGAACAGAAATACATATTGAATATTGATTATTCTACCATTTTCATCTAGTAATGGACCAAAATGCACAAGAGCAAACTATCCCACTGTGTAGGAAAGATAGGAAATATGGCAAGAGACCACCAGGAGATCTTCAATGATCTGAAACTCAAAAAAGAGTCCTACAAAAAGTGGAAACTCAGTCAAATTACAAAGGATGAATATAAACAAATAACACAAGTATGTAGGGACAAAATTAGAAAAGCCAAGGCACAAAACGAGATCAAACTAGCTAGGGACATAAAAGGAAACAAGGAAACATTCTACAAATACATTAGAAGCAAGAAGACGACCAAGGACAGAATAGGCCAGTTACTCAAAGAGGGGGGAAAGACAATAACAGAAAATGTAGAAATGGCAGAGGTGCTTAATGACTTCTTTGTTTCGGTTTTCACCACGAAGGTTGGTGGCGATTGGACATCTCACATAGTGAATGTCAGTGAAAATGAGGTAGGATCAGAGTCTAAAATAGGGAAAGAACAAGTCAAAAATTACTTAGACAAGTTAGATGTCTTCAAATCACCAGGGCCTGATGAAATATATCCTAGCATACTCAAGGAGCTGAGGAGATATCTGAGCCATTAGCAATTATCTTTGAAAAGTCATGGAAGACAGGAGACATTCCAGAAGACTGGAAAAGGGCAAATATAGTGCCCATCTGTAGAAAGGGAAATAAGGACAACCCGGGGAATTACAGACCAGTCAGCTAAACTTCTGTACCGGGAAAGATAATGGAGCAAATAATTAGGCAATTAATTTTCAAACACCTAGAAGATAATAAGGTGATAAATAACAATCCGCATGGATTTGTCAAGAACAAATCGTGTCAAACCAACCTGATAGCTTTCTTTGACAGGGTAACAGGATGGGAGGATATGGTAGATGTGATATATCTTGACTTTAGTAAGCCTTTTGATACTGTCTCGCATGACTTTCTCATAAACAAACTAGGGAAATACAATCTAGATGGAGCTACTATAAGGCGGGTGCATAACTGGTTGGAAAATCGTTCCCAGAGAGTCGTTATCAGTGGTTCAGTCATGCTGGAAGGGCATAATGAGTGGGGTTCCGCAGGGATCGGTTCTGGGACTGGTTTTGGTTCTGTTCAATATCTTAATCAATTATGTGGATAAAGGCACAGAGAGCACACTTATAAAGTTTGTGGATGATGCCAAGCTGGGAGGGGCTGCAAGTGCTTTGGAGGATAGGATTAAAATTCAAAATGATCTGGACAAACTGGAGAAATGGTCTGAAGTAAACAGGATGAAATTCAATAAGGACAAATGCAAAGTATTCCATTTAGGAAGGAACAATCAGTTGCACACATACAGAATGGGAAATGACTGCCTAGGAAGGAGTACTGCAGAAAGGGATCTGTGGGGTCATAGTGGATCACAAGCTAAATGAGAGTCAACAGTGTAACGCTGTTGCAAAAAAATCAAACATCATTCTGGGATGTATTAGCAGGAATGTTGTAAACAAGACACGAGAAGTAATTCTTCCGCTCTACTCCGCACTGATTAGGCCTCAACTGGAGTATTGTGTCCAGTTCTGGGCGCCACGTTTCAGGAAAGATGTGGACAAATTGGAGAAAGTCCAGAGAAGAGCAACAAAAATGATTAAAGGTCTAGAAAACATGACCTATGAGGGAAGATTGAAAAAATTGGGTTTGTTTAGTTTGGAGAAGAGAAGACTGAGACGGGACATAACAACAGTTTTCAAGTACATACAAGATTGTTACAAGGAGGAGGGAGAAAAATTGTTCTTCTTAACCTCTGCAGATAGGACAAGAAGCAATGGGCTTACATTGCAGCAAGCAAGGTTTAAGGTTCGACATTAGAAAAAACTTCCCAACTGTCAGGGTGGTTAAGCACTGGAGTAAATGGCCCAGGGAGGTTGTAGAATCTCCATCATTGGGGATTTTTAAGAGCAGGTTAGACAAACACCTGTCAGGGATGGTCTAGATAATACTTAGTCCTGCCTTGAGTGCAGGAGACTGGACTAGATGACCTTTCGAGGTCCCTTCCAGTTCTCTGATTCTATGAAAACCATTGTCAGGATTCTTTTTGTTCCTAATATACTTTAAAAACTCCTTCCTGTCCTTAACTCTGCTGGCCATAGAGTTTTCCTTGTGTCCCTTTGCTTCCTTTATCAATTCTCTAGAATATATATATTTTTATAACTGCCTTCACTTCCCTTCTAAACCAGTTTTTTAACTAATATGGCAGTGGTCACTACATTTACCTCGTGCACCCCCACTCACCCCTGTCCGCAACCCCCACACTGACCCTTGGAGCCAGGGCCAGAGGGGACGCAGACATGGGTAAGGGAGCCAAGGTGGGGGCGATAGCTGTGAGTGGGGGTGGGAGCGGAGCCCTGGCGAGGGGCCTTGGCTGGCAGACGGTGCCCCGGGAGCAGGGCTGTCAGCCGGATCCCCAGGCATGGGGCCAGCAGCGGAGCTGGGTGGCACTCCCACTAGGTTTTAATAATAAATGAGCAATTCCAATTTCTGTTGTTTGCTCCCCCGGCTTGCAGTGCTGCTGTCTAGGCTATTCAAGAATTTGTTCTCTTTGTGCCTTTGGTTCCTTGATTACTCTCAACATCTCAATTTTGTGCTGAGTGCTTAGATCTTCCCTCTTTTTACCCTCCCCTTTTGCTGTTAGCTGAACTCCCTCCTGACCACTCGAGCCAGCCTGTCCCCGAGGAGACCTGGCCCCCTTCTACTGCAGTGGACATTGACAGAGACCAGCTCTATAGCCCAGCAGTTAGAATCAAGCTGAGCGGGGACTTAACTAGGGTCTCCCACATACCCAGTGAGTGCTCTAATCACAGGGCTACTGGCTATTCTGGGAGCGGCTGTTCCCCTCTTCCCAGGGAAATTTTTGTTGAATTGATACATTCCCATGAAACATTTTGGTTCCAAGAAAACAACATTTTTTGTCATCAAAATTTTTCAACCAGCTCTGATGGTAGGGACCCTGCAGTCTGAACACACTCAGAATGCCTCTGGGACAGGGCCTCTTTCTCTGTCACAACCAAATTGTCCTTTACTGGGCACATCCCCCATCGCGCCTGCTTTCTCTCCATGAACAATCTCACTTTACGTTTCCCCAGATACTATAGCAGAAGAGGGATCTTTCTACCGCCACATACAGATGATACAACATTAGGATCCACATAAATTATTATTTGTACTGCTGTACTGTCTAGGGGTCCCAGAGGTGGACCAGGACCCCACCGGGCTCGGCTCTGTATAGACACAGAACAAAAAGATTGTCTTAGTCTGGCCACTCTTTGGGGCAGAGACTGAGACCCCAGTTGGGCGCAGACAGATTGGGAGCAGAAGTGAACAATGAGGTAAATTCGTGCCCTTCACTCTGGAACTGTCCCATACACCAAGATAACTTTTTACAGCGTGCTCCCAGGTCATTCGACTTGTGATCACTCTTCCATTCACAATGCCCCTGGAGCTATAACCTCTTGCAGGGGTGCTTACTTAACTGTGATGTTGATGTCATGTCACCTAGAAGGACTGTCAACTTATCTCGCGCATTCTCTGCCACCCCACTCAGACCTGCCACTCCTTCTGCCTTCCTGTGCTTTTCCTGACTCCAACGAGCATCACTCTACACACCTCAGACTAGATTCTCTAACATTTACCCATAGTCTGAAAATTCTCCCCTATGGCCCTGGTTCAAAGCACTTAATCATGTGTTTAAAGTTAAGTATGTGGTCAAGCTTAGTGGGAGTTAACCACATGCTCACTGCTTTGCTGACTCAGGGCTATGTTCTGTTTGAAATCAGCAGGACTAACTGTGGAGTTACAGCACTACTCAAGCATGGCAGCACCTAGACCTACGACAATACGCCTGCCTCAACGCCAGTGTCTAGAGTGAACACAAAGAGGCCCTGCATATAACCATGGCTCCTCCGGCTGCTGCTTCTGTCCAGCTTGTTGAAGGCTGAAATATTCTTGGTGATGCAGTGAGACAGTGGCAGCATGTGAAGCCACATAGGAGAAACTGGATGAAGAGGCAGCTGTAGGATGATGACAGACTGAGGCTGAGGATGGAACTACACACACCTGGGGCCTGCAATGTACCAGGCAATGAAGATAGGAAGCCAGGCCCAGCTCTTAAGACAAATCATAGAGGGTTTGCAAGCTGCCATTAGGAAAGTGCCATGGGGCAGTCAGGCCCAGCAGCCTGGCACTAGTTTGCACCAGCAACAGGTACACAGTAGAGTGTAGTGGGGCAATGCTGGACTGTCTGCAAGGATTGGATGCTACAGAGCTCCGCTCTATGAACCTACACGCTGTTGCCTTCCCTGAACCCCAGTTTGCCATTGAACGGGCCTGCATTTTTATCGATCATGTACAAGTGAGTGTCCACCTGCCATGCTACCGTGAATGTCACATGGGAGAGGTACACGGCAGAACCCATGATCTGACAGAGTCATTCCTATTCCCTCCTGCAGCACTGCCTCAAGCATTACTCCACACACTAGAACCTCGGTTTGATGAACACCAGTCTTACGAACAACCAGTTATACAAACCATTGTTCCCCATGGGGGAAAAATAATCAAACTAGGAGTTCTACTGTATCAGGAAGCTAGTGACTCCAATCAGTCAGCCTGCAGTAGAACCCGTTTTACACACTAATTGGTGATTGTGCAGTTAATAAAATCAAAAAGTTTATAAAATGGATCATCTCCAGAGGACAGTAGGTGCACCGTGACGTCTTCTTCCTGTCCTTCAGACCTCGGCAAAGCGATTTCCAATGCACTGAAGGCACTGGAATGTGAAAGGATGTTGACTTGTTCTTCAGTGACATCACTTTTGTTATGTGATTACTGTTTTTTCTGTCAGGAAAAATGGCTTGTAGAGAGGTTGTTTGTAAAATTGGTGTTTGTAAAACTGAGATTCCACTGTACATTCTTATACACTGCACTGGAGACCAAGCAATGTATTCCCACCGCGGTTGCTGCAGTGGCAAAGTACTGATAGAGGGTCTCCTGCATCACATTAGCTCTCCCAGCATGGACTTGTGTAGTGCAGCTGTCCCTGCAGAATCTCCATTTTCATTTACAGAAGTAAGTTTCTAGCCCTCATGCCTGCAAAGATTAACTTCCCAATGTGGACCAAGTGTAAGCCATGCAGCAACATCTGCCAGAGTCTGCAGAGAGCCTCTAACAGTGACTCAAAAAGGCAAACTCCCAGTCTGTATTCACCTCATTGCATTGCCATTCTAAAGCCGAGGGATGACACGTCAGTGTTAACGTTAACTATTCTATTGCTGATCGTGTTAGTGGATGGAATGGGAGCAACAGGAACACCTAGCTTTTATACAGCACTTCTTGGCCATAGATCTCAAAGAGCTTCACAAAGGAGGTCAGTATCATTACCCCTATTTCCCAGACACAGAAATGGACACAGGGAGGGGAAGTGAAGGGGCGGGAGCGAAACCCTGGAGAAGTGGGAGTTGCTGCCAGGAAGGAGGAAATGTGGGGGAAAGAAAGGAGGAGATGCAGAGAGTGAAGGGGCAGAGAAAGGAGGGCAGGCTATGCAGAAAGATAAAGAGCAGCAGTAGCAGGGCTTAAAAGGAGCCTAAATTCTCTCAGCATGATGCTGAATGTAACAATAAGGGACTGAACAAACAATAAACACGAGAATGTAGACCTGCCGGGAGGGTACATTCTCCCTATGTTCGGTGTGTAACCTCCCCTTGACAGCAGTGGGGGATCCCACTGCGGATCAAGGGGACTGCGAGGTCCTGAGTTTATATCCCAACTCATGGACTATAAACAAATATGGAATCCAGCCCTGTCCTCCCTACAGGTTAGACAGCCCAGAGTTATGCCATCGAAACATTGAACAGCATGCGCTCAGCAGGCAAATATTTTCTTAAAACTAGGCAAAACTACTGAGTCCTCACTAAGACCTGGACCCTGCTAATGCGTATAGATTCATAGATTCATAGATTCTAGGGCTGGAAGGGACCTTGAGAGGTCATCGAGTCCATCCCCCTGCCCTCATGGCAGGACCAAATACTGTCTAGACCATCCCTGATAGACATTGATCTAACCTACTCTTAAATATCTCCAGAGATGGAGATTCCACAACCTCCCTGGGCAGTTTATTCCAGAATGCATGTGAGTTGCTTTATTGTACACACCTGTGCAATTCCCACGAACTTACTGGGGCTACTCATGTGTGTACATGTTTGCAGGATCAGGGTCCAAGTCCGTTGTGCCATCTCCAAGAAAGCTTGATGCAGAGGAGGTGGGATATTCACTATCTCCTCGGAGCGAGGGTATTTGTAAACAGGCTCTGAGGAGCTGGGATCAGCAGGAATGCTTCTGCCCAGGGACGCTGATGTTCTGAACTCTCTGCCCAGGCTCAGTGGCAGTGACCTGTTTCCATTCTGCAACAGTTGCTGTTCTAAACAGTGTTGCAGGAAGAACAATGAATGATCACCTAACTAAGTCAGTGGGATAGCACACATACCGCAGGTTCTTTGGGATCTGGATCTTGTGGGCGTGAATTCTACAGACAGGGACAGGGCTGGGAGGGTTTTTAAACAGGATGCAAACGTACGACCCAATTCTGCCATCCTTACACAGAATAAGGGCTCTGAGTGATCCCACTGAAATCAGTGGGACTGCTAGCATAATAAGAAACTACTCAATGTATGTCATTAAAGGTAGCAGACTCTGGTCCTCCGTCTAAGCTGGCACTTTACCAATCACAGCAGAAAAGAGCTGGTTCAGTAACACTGCACTTTAGCAGACCTCTGCTCCAGTTCCAGATTTTGCTTGGCTTCACCTGCTAGTGTATTCACAGGAGCACTGAGAAACTGGTGTAAGACCTTGTGTATCAGCATGAATGGCCTGTATTTTTCAGAGGAGCAATTACATTGCTTAGGTATTAAATTTCTCATGTAACTCATTAAATGAAATAAAAAGAACACACGAAGTCATGAACTCAGACCACAAACTACAGTTTCAGGAGATGGAAAGAGAGTTTAGCAGATTAAAGAAGTAAATACTGATAGATCCACCCCAAAAGATATAAAGGTTTGTGCCACAGTTACTCAGAATTTACCATCTAGAGGTCATTTAAAATCTGCTTACATCAGGGTCTAGCTCTTCCAGTTCATTCTCCAGTGTCCTGAGCTCTTCTTCTGTCAATGCACTAAGGATCTTATCCTCATCCAGATCACGGTATTTCTCCAATTCCTGTCTGTACGACATTTTAGAGAAATCTCAGTTTTTAAATTCTCACGTTTTATGCTGAAGTGTGACCTATAATAAAAAAAAAGGCAAAGTGAAAACTGAGGTCGCACCAGTACTGCTATTAGAATGCAAGACATTCTTCAAATGTCTAACAGCAGATGTATAAGAAGCAAGTAGAACGGCGGCATGATCTCACATTCTGAGTTCTAGTCCCACAGTGCAGCTGTGAGGAAGTACCTAGCATTTTGAGCATTACTAGAAATTTACTTCTGTTAAGGTGAACATCAGCACTGACTGAGCAGAGAAGAATATATTGACTAAATTTTGCTTTGGTCCATATTTTTTCCTGGAGCGACAATAAATCATTACTTTCACCAAAACAAAAACTCCCCATGGGATCTAATTCTGGTAACTTTACTCAAACTGAGTAATACTTTCCTCTGTGGCTAGCCCTTCTGAAAAGCAATGCTCTAGATCAGCAGTGTGGTGGAATCCGGTGCTCTATGCATTTCTGCACGCATTCTGAATCTCTGAAAAACTGGACTAAGGTCATGAGTCTCAGAAGTGCAGCAGTTTTTCCTTTTAAATTAACTTTCTAAATGGGAGGTGAAGAGAGAAGTCCGGAAGATGCTATTATTTACTCCTGATCCAATCGGGAAGCAGATAGACAGCATATGTAACTCAGGAGCTCATCAGAGTTCAGTAAGCTTTGCTGAAATGATGCATGACATCATGATGCATTTATCTGCATATGTGAACTGATTGGTTAATGTAGTTCTACACTTCAATATTATTTACCGCTGAGAAGGTAAACAATGGAAACTTACTAACTGACCATATGATTTGTCAATCAATTATGAGCCAGGCTTTTTCTCATGTACGTAATATAAAATAATGATATATATAGAGAGAGGAGATGCTATCACCTCTCAGTGCAGTAATTGATACATTTAAGTGGAATTAACAAAATAGCCAATAATGGAGACTTACCTGTTAAGATTTAGTTCTTTTAAAACTCTAGATATTTAAAAATGTATTATAATGACCTAAAATAATAGCTAACACATACATGTATATGCACCCAGGTATACCTAAAAATATATTTACTTATATTTTTCACCTGGAAAGTTTGCTTTCGATACATAAAGTTTTCAAAGCATTTAAGTCCTTTCATGCGGTCAAGTGGAAATTAGATGTCTTTAAAAACATTGCAAACATCACCTATCCTACCAATTTCAAGGGGTGGTGGAAAGATCTTTTCTTGACATTGTCTTTTGTAGCATCTGGAAGAGGATGATGTATGAGCCCATATGTTTCAAATACCACCTCCTTTTCATTAAACAGGAATTTTTCCTTATCTCCATAAATGACCATTTTACCTTTTTGATTTTAGCTTCTTCACTTTCTCTGAGTTCTTTTGTGCTTCACAGTCCTAGCCAGACTTCTCTAGCTTTTCCCAAAGCAAATTATACATTTTAGGATATATTTTACTTCCCCACTACATTTTCATTAACTAAGAACTTCCTGTATCACAACTGTTATTCTAATTAGAAAAATAATCTTTACACTGGTCACAAAAGGGAACATTAAACATACAAAATTTGACAGCATGCTGTTAAGTTTAAGGCAGTCAGCTGGTCAAATACTTTGCTTCCCACCTTTGTGATCATAATTCAAATATAACATCCATTTCCTTTGCTCTAAGTCTGAGTGCCCTATGCCACTGCAGAATCACACCCTTTACACAATCTCATTTAAAAGCAGTCACAATTCTCCAGGCATGACGACATCAGCTCAGGATTGATACAGTAGGGATGAGCCACTAGCAGGACTCATCTGTTTTAAACTGCTAAATTGGGGCCAGGCATACCGAGGGCAGGAATATTACTACCCGGGAGTCAGGAGAAGGAAGCACAAATTGTACTTGCATTTCCCGGATCTGGCATTTGGACGGACAGAACAGCTTTGGGTTCCAGTACTCCTAATCGCTAATGTTGCTTAAGTAGCATTTTCAGTGTCAAACAACTGATATACTAGTGCTCAGACATCTCTCACCTAGGTCACTGCTAACAGCTCCCTGGCCTAAAGGAGCAGGGAGGGTGGAAAGGTGTCTGTTATTCATGCAGGGCCCTTGTTCCCAACCCCAGACTGGTTAGCCTTCCGGGCCAGCTGCAAAGCAGACCCTCTCTACTTGGTTTCAGAGAAAGGGATAGGCTTTGGGGGTGACTGAATGGGAGGCGAGTCTCATTGTTATGGTAATGTTAATGTCTAGTTTGGATGGTCCTAATGCGGCAGGCTGGGCCCAATCCTGCAAAGTATCAAAAGAATCCATTTTGAAGCACTTGGAGGAGAGGAAGGTGATCAGGAACAGTCAGCATGGATTCACCAAGGGCAAGTCATGCCTGACCAACCTGATTGCCTTCTATGATGAGATAACTGGCTCTGTGGATATGGGGAAAGCGGAGGATGTGATATATATTGACTTTAGCAAAGCTTTTGATACGGTCTTCCACAGTATTCTTGCTAGCAAGTTAAAGAAGTATGGGCTGGATGAATGGACTATAAGGTGGATAGAAAGCTGGCTAGATCGTTGGGCTCAACGGGTAGTGACCAACGGCTCGATGTCTAGTTGGCAGCTGGTATCAAGTGGAGTGCCCCAGGGGTCGGTCCTGGGGCCAGTTTTGTTCAACATCTTCATTAATGATCTGGATGATGGGATGGATTGCGTCCTCAGCAAGTTCACAGATGACACTAAGCTGGGGGGAGAGGTAGATACACTGGAGGGTAGGGATAGGATCCAGAGTGACCCAGACAAATTGGAGGATTGGGGTAAAAGAAATCTGATGAGGTTCAACAAGGACAAGTGCAGAGTCCTGCACTTAGGAAGGAAGAATCCCAGTCACTGCTACAGGTTGGGGATCGACTGGCTAAGCAGAAGTTCTGCAGAAAAGGACCTGGGGATTACAGTGGACGAGAAGCTGAATATAAGTTAGCAGTGTGCTCTTGTTGCCAAGAAGGCTAACGGCATATTGGGCTGTGTTAGTAGGAGCATTGCCAGCAGATTGAGGGAAGTGATTATTCCCCTCTAGTCGGCATTGGTGAGGCCACATCTGGAGTATTGCGGTGAGTTTTGGTCCCCCCACTACAGAAGGGATGTGGACAACTTGGAGAGAGGCCAGCAGAGGGCAACGAAAATGATTAGGGGGCTGAGGCACATAACTTACGAGGAGAGGCTGAGAGAACTGAGGTTATTTAGTCTGCAGAAGAGAAGAGTGAGGGGGGGAATTTGATAGCAGCCTTCAACTACCTGAAGTGGGGTTCCAAAGAGGATGGAGCTCGGCTGTTCTCAGTGGTGGCAGATGACAGAACAAGGAGTAATGGTCTCAAGTTGCAGTGGGGGAGGTCTAGGTTGGGTATTTGGAAACACTATTTCACTAGGAGGGTGGTGAAGCACTGGAATGGGTTACCTAGGGAGATGGTGGAAACCTTAGAGGTTTTTAAGGCCCAGCTTGACAAAGCCCTGGCTGGGATGATTTAGTTGGGGTTGGTTCTGCTTTGAGCAGGGGGTTGGACTAGATTACCTCCTGAGGTCTCTTCCAACTCTAATCTTCTATGATTCTATGAAAGTGCTGAGTCAATAGAAACCGAGGGCACTGTGCATGTCTGAGGATTGGGTCCTGATTTGTGCTGTGCCTATTTTAATGACTGTGAAAGTAGAATAATCCGAGAGAAACAGACTGAATGAGCTCATCTGATACGCTGACTTCCGCGTCATGGTTCAAAATCACTTCCTGTGCCTGCCGGCCTGCACTGACCCAGGGTGGCAATGCCTATCGTGGTTGCAACTTTAACTCTGATGTGGTTCCAGTCTCCATAACAAAAGGATGTGGCTCCATACTTAGCATGAGACAGACAGAGACCAGCAAAGCAAGTGACTCTGCAGCAATCGAACCTCTAACTCACCCACACTGAGAGGGAGACAAAGGCAGGGGAAGGGTTTGATTGCAGACGTTGCTGCTGGAAAGCGTGTCCCAGAGTTTGGTGTCAGACTCCTACAGGTCTCAAAAGCATCCACGAGGGAGTGATCTGAGGCCTGCAGCACAGAGCAAAGTTCGCAGCTGTGACTGCCAAGGACAGGTGCGAACACCCGAGCTGCTGCCCCCAGAGGCCAAGCAATGTGTGTGGAAGTCTCTCCCGGCTGACTGAGGTATTTGCTAGCATAGTGGAATTGAAGGGCCAGTGTTTATGACCATAGAGAACATGCCCGGGGCACTAGCAGTATAACGGAAGTAGGAGGTTTGGTTTAGACTGCCTGAATGGAGCAAGATGGCCCCGTGCGAGAGCCAACAGCCTGTCCCTCAGGAAACCACCTCTTCGACCCCTAGGACTAATGGCCAACACGGGCTAAGGTGATGGGGGATTGTGGGTGGCCAATGTGAGACACGCAGCAGGGGCTGGGGCACCTCTGAGTCCCCACGGTCCCCGATTCAAGTTGTTTATAATGACCTCCCTGTTTGTAGCACACAAAGGGTTCTCTAACCAAAGACAAGAAAGGTCCCTTTCCCTCGCTCTCCTTGTGAGAGGGGGGTCAGAGGAAAAGAAAAGAAAGGCAAAGGTGCCCCATCTCGTAAGCCATCTGTCTGGGGCCAGCCCTTGGGGCTTTATTGATCAGCTGGTCTACTGTCTTCAATTAAGGTCCATGGTACACCTCCATCCCCTCCTCTTGGGGCACCCTGCTTTCCCACTGGGCCACGCAGCTTCAGGGGCAGTGAGGCCTGGCTGACCAGTCTGTGGTCAGCCATCTCTGAGGTGGAGCAGTCTTCACCCTGTTCTCCACCCCTTTCTGTGGTAGGCTCTCCCTTTCAAATTGCCCCCCTCCTCGCAGAGCAAGCCTTACAGGTGCGCCTCGTTAGTGTGAAACGAGCCCAAAGGAGCTGGTCAGTTTCCTCTCCACCAGAGCCAGGTATGGCCCTTCACAGCTGGATTTCCCAACAGTGCAAGGTACCCGCCTTCTGCGCATCTTCCCTTTGCAGCCCCTGTCCTGTCCCCCCCAACCCTCTCTCACACTAAGCCACTAGCCAGGGCACTGACAGAGTCTACCCGAACGGCACCTGGTCCCATGGGCACCCAGCGAGGATCCCGCTAACTTCACTCACATGTTTTAATCACAAAAAGAATAAACAACTATTAACCATGCTAGTGCCATACTATGGATGTGGCTCTAAATACACAAATGTCAGGAAATTCAAAGATACTCCTCCCCCAATGACCTCTCACATAACAACCACCAGAGAATTTTACTCAGCGATTCCTGCATCAAATTCATCATTTCTGTTTGAGCTAGAGCATTTCTTTGATAAAGAGACTCCAACTGGATTTAATGACTCCAAGTGATGGAGAATCTCCCATGCCCTTGTGTGAGCTGTTCCACCGGTTAATTATCGTCAGTTAAAAATGTGCACCTTATTTCCAGTCTGAACCGGAGTAGCTTCAATTTCCAGCCATTCCATCTTGCTCTGCCTTTGGAATGTATTTTGAAGTGTAGCCAAGCTCAGGCTGCTATTGGAACCCTAACCCTGAATTTCCAGACTTTTGGGCCTTTGAAATCTCAGCTATAACCCAACATTTATTAAATCTTTTACATTTAAATCCATTGGTTGGTTTTGTGTTTAAGACTTGTTTTTGATCGCACACAAGAGCACATAGTCATTCAAATTTAAACACAAACAAAACGACCCTCAGAATCAGGAATGATTTATAGCCCTTGAAGATGCTCCGTTATAGTAGTGACAGTTTTGTCTCATGCTTGGTAACCAGCCCCATTCATTTTCACTCCATGCTGGTTTCACGCTGTACATCACTTACAGAACAGCAGCACATATACCATTCAGAGGTAATCTGGATTCTAGTTACACGAAAGTGCTATGAGGAAACAAAGAGTTGTGATCTTGAGACTGTAAACACCTCCTCTTAGCAGGCTTCTTTCTGCCCCTGTGTAATAAGCAAATGGCACAATTCATCTTAGCCTAGATCGAGTACTCACACAGCTGTCCCCCGATAAATCTTATTGTCAACCCAAGCTGCCATGCAGATTTCAGTGTTTGCTGTGGTAAAGAAGGTGACATGAACCAGGAGCAGCACAGATATCCATAGGACAAATGAGAGCTGTCATGGTCACCCTGTGCCTCGGTTTCCCCATCTGTAAAACGGGGATAAAGATACTGAACTTTGTAAAGCATTTTGCAATGTGCTGATGAGACGAGCTACGTAAGTGCTAGGTATCATTATTGCCAGAGCCATGGCAATCCCTGATTACATACTAAAGCAACTGGTAAACAAATCAGAGCAGTGTGAGCTACAGCACCAGTTTGGAAATATAGGGATACAAATAAATGCTTGCCTGACAAAAGCCAAAAATCTATAGGAAAATATCTCCCAGGTTTAGAGATGGAGAAGCAAACAAAGGAGCTTTTTCCCTAACGTGACACCAGCTGACTAAATCCTTATAAGTAAAAGCATCAATGATGACAGGACAAGCTGCCAACTTTTAGAGAGAAGTGCAGCAAAATGCTCTACGTTCTAAATTCAGCATTGTTTTTAAATTTCCCCAGTGGGTTGTGCAAGGCTTGCTCTGGATTGCCCTAGCTCTAGGACCATTCCTCATGTGTGTCTGCAGTGTTTTGGTTTATACGATCCTTTTGCAGAAGTTAAGTAAAAGGTGAGTCATAAGTCAGAACCATTATTTTTAAATTATATAAACTTCACATAAATCACCCTCTTTGCAGCTGTTGCAAACATTTTTGCTTTTTCTTTGGCCAGTAGTATGATTTGCGAGATAAACAAGAGATACATTGGATACACAGTAGGTGTCCAATCATTATAAGTTAATTATAACCAAACATTGTGTGACTACATTTAGTGTTAATTGCATGGGCTGGAGCAGGTTATATCTAGGGCACAAACTGAGTGGGCAGGGAGTTACAGTGAAGAGAGAGAGAGGCCTTAAATGTTCTAATTTTGGACCGTTAGATCATGGATCCCAGGAAGCCTGATCTCTCACAGATCCCCATGACTTCTGTTAGAGTTGTGGGCACTCCGCATTTTGGGAACACCAGGACCTCAGAGTCGCAAGTAGAAGTGCCCAGAATTAGGGGCTGATCCATTACCCACCAGAGACAAAAGCAGGGAAAGACACCCATTGACTCCAGCAGACACTGGATCAGGTCCTTAGTGAATCCTTCTGAAAATTTGGGCCCAGGCGACTTGCCCAAGGACTTACAGCAGATCAGTGGCAGTGGCAGGTCTAGAACTCAGGAGGATCCTGGCTTGATCTCATTTGCACTGATGTGAATCAGGAGGAAATCTAGAGAGTTTACACTGGTGTAAGCATATTCAGAAATAGGCTTCTCTGATCATGTTTCTTTCCTGCCTTGCACCTCGTGTTGTCACTTACAGCTGTGCTAATAGGAGTAAAATGCAGCCACTCTGACCTGGGACCATTTACAGGTGGTTTGCAAAGGTATTAACAATGACACAAGGAGCACAGCCATGGAGAATTATGCTCCCTGTCTCCCAGTCCCATGATCAGTGCCCTAGATTCCCACTTGTGCTGTGGACCAGTCAACGTGCAGTTAATTTCAGGCACTAGCTTTAAATGAAGCATGCTTATTGAGACATGACTATTTTTTATTATTACCAAGTGTCAAGTTTTTGGTCTGGAGAGCAAGTCTAAATATCTAAGACCTGTCCTTTTACAGGGCTGCTTTCTGACATGTGTGCGCTGATTTGTTTTCTGGCTGATTTTGTTCTCTTAATCAGAAAGGAAAGTAAGAACATAAGAATGGCCGTACTGGGTCAGACCAAAGGTCCATCCAGCCCAGTATCCTGTCCACCGACAGTGGCCAATGCCAGGTGCCCCGGAGTGAGTGGACCTAACAGGTAATGATCAAGTGATCTCTCTCCTGCCATCCATCACCCCCCTCTGACAAACAGAGGCTAAGGACACCATTCCTTACCCATCCTGGCTAATAGCCATTAATGGACTTCATCTCCATGAATTTATCTAGTTCTCTTTTAAACCCTGTTATAGTCCTAGCCTTCACAGCCTCCTCAGGCAAGGAGTTCCACAGGTTGACTGTGCACTGTGTGAAGAAGAACTTCCTTTTATTTGTTTTAAACCTGCTGCCCACTAATTTCATTGGGTGGCCCCTAGTTCTTCTATTATGAGAACAAGTAAATAACTTTTCCTTATTCACTTCTTCCACACCACTCATAATTTTATAGACCTCTATCATATCCCCCCTTAGTCTCCTCTTTTCCAAGCTAAAACGTCCTAGCCTCTTTAATCTCTCCTCATATGGGACCCGTTCCAGACCCCTAATCAGTTTAGTTGCCCTTCTCTGAACCTTTTCTAATGCCAGTAGAAAAGGTTTTGAGATGAGGAGACCACAGTTGTACGCAGTACTCAAGATGTGGGCGCCCTATGGATTTGTATAAGTGCAATAAGATATTCTCCGTCTTATTCTCTATTCCTTTTTTAATGGATTCCAAACATCCTGTTTGCTTTTTTGACTGCCGCTGCACAGTGCATGGACGTCTTCAGAGAACTATCCATGATGACTCCAAGATCTTTTTCCTGATTAGTTGTAGCTAAATAAGCCCTCATCATATTGTATGTATAGTTGGGGTTATTTTTTCCAATGTGCATTACTTCACATTTATCCACATTAAATTTCATTTGCCATTTTGTTGCCCAATCATTTAGTTTTGTGAGATCTTTTTGAAGTTCTTCACAGTCTGCTTTGGTCTTAACTATCTTGAGCAGCTTAGTGTCATCTGCAAACTTTGCCACCTCACTGTTTACCCCCTTCTTCCAAATCATTTGTGAATAAGTTGAATAGGATTGGTCCTAGGACTGACCCTTGGGGAACACCACTAGTTACCCCTCTCCATTGTGAAAATTTACCATTTATTCCTACCCTTTGTTCCCTGTCTTTTAACCAGTTCTCAGTCCATGAAAGGATCTTCCCTCTTATCCCATGGCAACTTAATTTAGGTAAGAGCCTTTGGTGAGGGACCTTGTCAAAGACTTTCTGGAAATCTAAGTACACTATGTCTACTGTATCGCCTTTGTCCACATGTTTGTTGACCCCTTCAAAGAACTCTAATAGATTAGTAAAGCATGATTTCCCTTTACAGAAACCATGTTGACTTTTGCCCAACAAATTATGTTCTTCTATGTGCCTGACAATTGTATTCTTTACTATTGTTTCAACTAATTTGCCCGGTACCGATGTTAGACTTACCGGTCTGTAATTGCCGAGATCACCTCTAGAGCCCTTTTTAAATATTGGCGTTACATTAGCTATCTTCCAGCCATTGGGTACAGAAGCCAATTTAAAGGACAGGTTACAAACCCTAGTTAATAGTTCCGCAATTTCACATTTGAGTTCTTTCAGAACTCTTGGGTGAATGCCATCTGGTCCCGGTGACTGGTTACAGTTAAGTTTATCAATTAGTTCCAAAACTTCCTCTAGTGACACTTCAATCTGTGACAATTCCTCAGATTTGTCACCTACAAAAGACGGCTCAGGTTTGGGAATCTCCCTAACGTCCTCAGCCGTGAAGACCGAAGCAAAGAGTTCATTTAGTTTCTCCACAATGACTATCATCTTTAAGTGCTCCTTTTGTATCTCTATCATCCAGGGGCCCCACTGGTTGTTTAGCAGGCTTCCTGCTTCTGACATATTTAAAAAACGTTTTGTTATTAGCTTTTGAGTTTTTGGCTAGCTGTTCTTCAAACTCCATTTTGGCTTTTCTTATTACATTTTTACACTTAATTTGGCATTGTTTATGCTCCTCTCTAATTACCTCACTAGGATTTGACTTCCACTTTTTAAAGGATGCCTTTTTATCTTTCACGGCTTCTTTTACATGGTTAAGCCAAGCCACGGTGGCTCTTTTTTAATTCTTTGACTTTGTTTTTTAATTTGGGGTATACATTTAAGTTGGGCCTCTATTATGGTGTCTTTGAAAAGTGTCCATGCAGCTTGCAGGGATTTCACTTTAGTCACTTTACCTTTTAATTTCTGCTTAACTAACCCCTTCATTTTTGCATAGTTGCCCTTTTTGAAATTAAATGTCACTGTGTTGGGCTGTTGATGTGTTCTTCGCACCACAGGAATGTTAAATGTTATTATATTATGGTCACTATTTCCAAGCGGTCCTGTTATAGTTACCTCTTGGACCAGATCCTGCACTCCATACAGGACTAAATCAAGAGTTGATTCTCCCCTTGTGGGTTCCTGTACCAGCTGCTCCAAGAAGCAGTCATTTAAAGTATCGAGGAATTTTGTCTCCGCATTTCGTCCTGAGGTGACATGTACCCAGTCAATATGGGGATAATTGAAATCTCTCACTATTATTGAGTTCTTTATTTTGATAGCCTCTCTAATCTCCCTTTTTAACAAGTGATAAATATGGACCCCGGTGACTGTGCCAAACACCCCTTCTCTGCTCAAATCCACACTGCTGTCTCTAGCACACGGGAGGCTGAAAGAGAGAGAGCTACAGAGAGATTCACTGCAAAAATACCACTAAATAACACATCCTTTGCAGAACGGAGAGCCAAATTCTGCCCTATCCAAACTTCCTTGCGTGACCATATAGGAGTACGTGGGATTACACAGGGTGGAAGTCAGAACAGAGTTTGATCCCTTACATTTCAAGAGTGGTCACACTCATCTTCTGCCCCTATTTATTTATGCTGTTGAATCACTCATTGCTGCTGCCAGTCTTTGTGCACCTTCCTAGTTCAGCTACCTCCGAACCAACTGATCCGCTGGGTGAGTGTACATATTGCAAGCACAGAGGCAGTGGGGATGGAGAAGGCTGCTCAGGAAGAGAGATTTTGTTTGAACTGCACCCAGGCTGAGCTACTTGCGTCATAGCTACATTGGGAAGGTGCCAGGGTTGTATTTTG
The DNA here is from genome assembly GCA_033296515.1 of Macrochelys suwanniensis. Lineage (NCBI taxonomy): Eukaryota > Metazoa > Chordata > Testudines > Chelydridae > Macrochelys > Macrochelys suwanniensis. The sequence goes on along the minus strand of CM065780.1, from coordinate 12,324,811 downwards.
ATAACGGCTAGATCAGCAGGTAGGCCCCCGAGTACATTTTGCTTTGCAAAGTAGTTCTTGGAAGTTCTTGAGTGTCAGTGCTCTGGGGTTTTTGACATACTTGTAGGGTGACCAAATGTCCCGATTTTATAGGGACAGTCCCGATTTTTGGGTCTTTTTCTTATATAGGCTCCTATTACCCCCCACCCCCGTCCCAATTTTTCACACTTGCTGTCTGGTCACCCTACATACTCGTTGCTACCTTTTTGGCAGTCTTGATGAAAATGTAGCAAACATTAGACCCACAGGAGAGCCAATGGCTGGAGCTGTGGAAAGGCTAGTGGGCTCACATGTCTATGTTTTCTCACTGCTCAGATGGGGAGAGTTACTCTCAACTGTAGTAAATTTCCCGTCAAAGTTGTGAGACCAATCCTGAAATTGCTGCCCCTTTGAAACTCCCACTGAATACCATGGGAACACTGTGCATAGATGCAGTCCAGGACTGGGCTCCAAGACTGGAAAGAAACCAAAGGGGCAGTCTGACTATTACAGAGTCATTGTTAATTTCCTAACTGCCAGCCTTGCATGAAAACCAAGGAGGGCTCCTACTGTCTCACACTGTACCTTCCTTTCCTGTTGTACTGATGCAGGGGCCAGAATAGAATCCAGCTCCCTCCCCCGAACTGTTTCAGCTCTTGTCTGCTCTTCTAACAGGAGTGTAAGCAGAGGTCTGACTGAGCTCTCCCCTGCCTGCCATTGAGGAACTGGGGGAAGAGACCTCAGGAGCAGATCGTATTTGCACAGACACACATGCTTTGCCAAAGTGATCAATTTGGCTGTTTTGGGTTAAAATTCACTACGTCTTACATGCAGGGGTAATTAAATGATGTTATCAGTATTGTATGAGGAAAAGGCAGCAGACCTATACTTAAGATGCCTATTTTAATGTAGGACATGTTGGAGAGCAGTGGAGGGGAAACTCTCACTACTACTGGTCTGTGTGGTAACCACAGACCAGTAGTACTGAGAGCGTCCCCTACACTGCTCTGCAACATGTCCTCTGTGTGATCCATGGGTGAGAGAATATACCAGTCTCCATGACCCATACAGTCTTTGGTCTTTCTCCTAAGAAAAGTGCCCTTGAAATGTCCCTTCATTTTTGGTATTGCCCTGTAGTGCTTTGGAACAATACTGTGAACATTTATATGAGTCATGAATATTTTGTCCAGGAGGAAAGGAACTGGGACCACCAAATCATTTCACGTAGGCCTCCCCCCACTGCAATAATGGGGTCTCTAAAAATGCATATTTTAATGTATTTACTGTGCCTTAATTTAGAGGGGTCATCCTACTTGGAACCTTAGTCACTAAGCAGGAGGTTCTTTTGGGTCACTGTTGTGGTGTTTTCCCAAATTAATGCTGTGTTCCCTCTCCCCGCCCTTACTAGAAGTTTTCACTTGTTATACACAGACTCGGTTCTTGTGAGGGGGCAGTATTGCCTCTTAATCTACATTTACACTATCTACACTGCAAACTAAGGCTGCGATTCCCAGCTTGCATACATACACTCATGCTAGCTCTCAGCTGAGCTAGCACGCTAACAATAGTAGTGTAGACATGGTAGCACAGGCAGCAGAAGCATGGCCTAGTTGCCTAGAGTTCATAACCATCAGATTCAGGCAGGTCTGTACTCGGGGCAGCTAGCCCATGCTGTAGACCTTGCTGCTGCAGCTACATAACTATTTTTAGCATGGTAGCTCAATAAGAGCTAGCGCGAGTATTACTTCTGGGGGAATTCTGCGCCACTACACACATGCAGAATTCATGTCCCTCGCAGATTTTTTTTATCCCCCATAGAAAATGCATTCTGCTGGAGAGGTGCTGCAGTTATTACTCCAAGTTCTGTATTAATATGCCTAGTAAGGAATCTATTTGTCAAAAATCACTTCCTGAATCTTTTTTTGTTGTCTATATTGTTACAGACATACTTGTTGACAGTATTTTGAAATAAATTGCCAAAATAATTGAAATTGGTGAGATTATATTGTGTGATTTTGACAAATATGCAGAATTTTAAAAAATCGTGTGCAGAATTTTTTATCTGTTGGTGTAGAATTCCCCCAGGAGTAGAGTATGTCTGGTCCAGCTGGGAACCAGAACCCCAGCCTCTAGAGTAGATGTAGCTTTAGAAGCACCCAGAGGTAGGGTTTAGTTTTCCAAGATTTCTGGGAGGGGACTCGAGATGGTTTTGTTTTGTAATGCTAAGGGCCCCCGTTATTAAACCTGGCTCTTCTTGCTGCCAACACCACTTGGCAGAAGGGTTACAGGGATAAAAACTTGTGTTAGCCAGGAACATAAGCGTACAGGAATCTGAATAGACACAGGCCCAAGGTTACACACTAAGCTGATGTCACTGTTCAGACTAGAACTGCACCGTAGTGGTGAACTGCAAAGGTAAAGAGGCAGCACCTCAGCTGGTGTAACTTGGTGTTGCTCCAAGCTAGTCGACTTCAGTGGCACTACAGCAGATGAGGATTTGACCCAGAACATTAATGCTGAATGGCCATGCCTGTTCTCTGGATTAAGAGAGGGGCTGTCAAACTGGCACGTTCCCCTGGAACGAATTTCACTAAAAATGGAATATATGTATATAAGATACATGTGTATAGATGGAAACTGTTTAAGCAAATGCACCTCAGAGATTAATTACTGGGGTCCTTAAATGCCTACTGCTATGTCTGATCTTAGCTGAAAAGTAACACGGATTATGGCATTGCAGCAGCACACATTCTAATTACAGGTGAACTGCAGAGCTAAAATTAAAATTCTTTGTACTAAAATAGCTTGTAAGTAATTAAGTACAGGGCCTGATTCTCCATTCTGTTACACTGGTTCCATACCAGCATAGCTCCATGAAATAACAGGAATTGCACCATCATAAAACTATTGTAACGAGTAGAAAATCTGGCCTATAATATTTAATTAAGATAAATCATTAATTCAAACTATAATAATGAAATACAGATTGAGTTAAAAAAATCCGCAAGTGCTTGGAAGAGAATGAAATCATGGACAATAAACCGGCAATGGATTTACAAAGGACAAATCACAAAGAATTGCTTTTTGGGAAGGAATTACAAATTTAGCAGAAGCAGAGAATACAGTGATTGCAACACAGTGATTCACGACACCTTACTTGAAAAATTAATTCAAACTGCCTTTGATATGAATTCTGTGAAACAGATGAAAACAAGTGCTTAAGAAATAACGGGTAATAAATCACAATGCACTACTTTGTGGGGTATTAGGGCCTGGCTCGTAACATTCCCAAAAATGTGGGAGGGGAAGTGACATCAACCGTGCTCTACACTTATAAATACTTTCAACACACTAAACATGAAGCAGAGTCCTCTTTCTGCAAGCCATTTACTAACAAAACACCACTCACAATGCGTGAAAGTACATGGACAGTCTCACAAATTACATCATTTTAACAGATTGGTTTTTTTGATCAAGTAGATCCGAATACTATTCCTGGGAAAGTTCTGTGGAAAAGTTGTAAGTAACAAATGGATGTGTCATGTGAATGGGGTTCTACATCACACTATCCACAGGCAGCAAGCCCTGAATCATAAGATTGGGAGTGACGATTGTATCAAAGGCAAAGATTAAGTCCATTGAACAGCTGCGCTTTACAGAAATAACGGAACAAATAAACTAGGCACCTCACTTACAGGAAGGGCAGAGCTGGGGATCTGTGTGTTTCATGGATATTTGGAATGGATGCCAATGTTCATGAAAGTCAGAGAACCCGATAGCCACAGTGATGAGGGAAAGTGCGGGTATAATTTAACTGGTGCCTCATTAAATTGTTGTCAGGCTCATTCTTTAGGGAACTTGCCAGGGCTGCGGACCCAATGTGTTATACAAAGTGAAACAAATAGAAAATAAACTGTTGGGCAGGGGTGAGCTCTGCAGGCTTCAGAACAGCGTTGAGCACTTACTGGTAAAGTTCAGTGGTAAAAGTTAAACCAATAACCAGAGCTTGTTAAAGGCTCCTCTAACCGCCTGCTTTGGGGCTCAGAGGAGATTCTCCCAGGGCCAGGCTAGCCCAGAGCTGCAGGGAGTCTGGGACAGATGGGACTGGGATAGATGACCCAACCATGGGATCCACTCCGGCAATGCCTAGGGCCCCATCGCTTAGCGTCCCCAGGCTCCTGGCAGAGCGGGACAGCCCCCGCGCTCGCCCGCCCTTCCCCAAGTCCGTGCAGCCCCGACAGGTGGGGTGGGAGGGGCAGGACCCCGACCCCGCTTGCGGTTCCTGGGCTGCTCCTCGGTTCCAGCCCCTGTGCCCAGTTCCCCGGCCCGGCCCTGCAGCGGCGCCAGCCGGGGGCTATTTATAGAGCCGCTGCGCTGCCGCTCGGTCCCGCTCGGTGACAGCCGAATATTTTGCCCAGATATGGGCTGGGGCTGCGGGGCGCCGGGCGCGGGCGGCGGGGCGCGTTGGGGGCCGGGACCCGCGGGCGCGGCGCTTACCGGGGGCCGGGGCGCACGGGCTGCTGCGGGCGCGTCCTGCCGGAGGCTGCGAGAAGCGCTGTCCTGCGCCGCGTCCTGCCGGGGAGGCGGCTCCGAGCCCGGGCGCTGCCGGAGCCTCCCCCGGCTGCCACTCAAGCGGGGGGCCGGGCTCCGGGAGCGCAACGAGCCGCACGCCGGGGCCGCGGGGCGAGGCTGCGTCACGGGGACCCCAGGGGGGTGTGGGGAGAAAAAAAACCCCAAACCGCCCCAGGGTTTCCCCAGCCCTAATCCCGCCCCCCAGCTAATTTCCACCCCGCTCCAGCCCTAATCCCGCCCCCCAGCTACCTTCCACCCCCTCCCCAGCCCTAATCCCGCCCCCATCTACCTTCCACCCCTCCCCAGCCCCAATCCCGCCCCCCAGCTACCTTCCACCCCCTCTCCAGCCCCAATCCCGCCCCCCAGCTACCTTCCACCCCCTCTCCAGCCCCAATCCCGCCCCCCAGCTACCTTCCACCCCCTCTCCAGCCCCAATCCCGCCCCCCAGCTACCTTCCACCCCCTCTCCAGCCCCAATCCCGCCCCCCAGCTACCTTCCACCCCCTCCCCAGCCCCAATCCCGCCCCCCAGCTACCTTCCACCCCCTCCCCAGCCCCAATCCCGCCCCCCAGCTACCTTCCACCCCCTCTCCAGCCCCAATCCCGCCCCCCAGCTACCTTCCACCCCCTCCCCAGCCCTAATCCCGCCCCCATCTACCTTCCACCCCCTCCCCAGCCCCAATCCCGCCCCCCAGCTACCTTCCACCCCCTCCCCAGCCCCAATCCCGCCCCCCAGCTACCTTCCACCCCCTCCCCAGCCCCAATCCCGCCCCCCAGCTACCTTCCACCCCCTCCCCAGCCCCAATCCCGCCCCCAGCTACCTTCCACCCCCTCCCCAGCCCCAATCCCGCCCCCCAGCTACCTTCCACCCCCTCCCCAGCCCCAATCCCGCCCCCCAGCTACCTTCCACCCCCTCCCCAGCCCCAATCCCGCCCCCCAGCTACCTTCCACCCCCTCCCCAGCCCCAATCCCGCCCCCCAGCTACCTTCCACCCCCTCCCCAGCCCCAATCCCGCCCCCCAGCTACCTTCCACCCCCTCCCCAGCCCCAATCCCGCCCCCCAGCTACCTTCCACCCCCTCCCCAGCCCCAATCCCGCCCCCCAGCTACCTTCCACCCCCTCCCCAGCCCCAATCCCGCCCCCCAGCTACCTTCCACCCCCTCTCCAGCCCCAATCCCGCCCCCCAGCTACCTTCCACCCGCTCTCCAGCCCCAATCCCGCCCCCCAGCTACCTTCCACCCCCTCTCCAGCCCCAATCCCGCCCCCCAGCTACCTTCCACCCCCTCCCCAGCCCCAATCCCGCCCCCCAGCTACCTTCCACCCCCTCCCCAGCCCCAATCCCGCCCCCCAGCTACCTTCCACCCCCTCCCCAGCCCCAATCCCGCCCCCCAGCTACCTTCCACCCCCTCCCCAGCCCCAATCCCGCCCCCCAGCTACCTTCCACCCCCTCCCCAGCCCCAATCCCGCCCCCCAGCTACCTTCCACCCCCTCCCCAGCCCCAATCCCGCCCCCCAGCTACCTTCCACCCCCTCCCCAGCCCCAATCCCGCCCCCCAGCTACCTTCCACCCCCTCCCCAGCCCCAATCCCGCCCCCCAGCTACCTTCCACCCCCTCTCCAGCCCCAATCCCGCCCCCCAGCTACCTTCCACCCCCTCTCCAGCCCCAATCCCGCCCCCCAGCTACCTTCCACCCCCTCTCCAGCCCCAATCCCGCCCCCCAGCTACCTTCCACCCCCTCCCCAGCCCCAATCCCGCCCCCCAGCTACCTTCCACCCCCTCCCCAGCCCCAATCCCGCCCCCCAGCTACCTTCCACCCCCTCTCCAGCCCTAATCCCGCCCCCATCTACCTTCCACCCCCTCCCCAGCCCTAATCCCGCCCCCCATCTACCTTCCACCCCCTCCCCAGCCCTAATCCCGCCCCCCATCTACCTTCCACCCCCTCTCCAGCCCTAATCCCGCCCCCAGCTAATTTCCACCCTCTCTCCAGCCCTAATCCCGCCCCCATCTACCTTCCACTCCCCCCACAGCCCTAATCCCGCCCCCATCTACCTTCCACCCCCTCTCCAGCCCCAATCCCGCCCCCATCTACCTTCCACCCCCTCTCCAGCCCCAATCCCGCCCCCCAGCTACCTTCCACCCCCTCCCCAACCCCAATCCCGCCCCCCAGCTACCTTCCACCCCCTCCCCAGCCCCAATCCCGCCCCCCAGCTAATTTCCACCCCACTCCAGCCCCAATCCCGCCCCCCAGCTACCTTCCACCCCTCCCCAGCCCCAATCCCGCCCCCCAGCTACCTTCCACCCCCTCCCCAGCCCCAATCCCGCCCCCCAGCTACCTTCCACCCCCTCCCCAGCCCCAATCCCGCCCCCCAGCTACCTTCCACCCCCTCCCCAGCCCCAATCCCGCCCCCCAGCTACCTTCCACCCCCTCCCCAGCCCCAATCCCGCCCCCCAGCTAATTTCCTCCCCTCTCCAGCCCTAATCCCGCCCCCCAGCTACCTTCCACCCCCTCCCCAGCCCCAATCCCGCCCCATCTACCTTCCACCCCCTCTCCAGCCCCAATCCCGCCCCCCAGCTACCTTCCACCCCCTCTCCAGCCCCAATCCCGCCCCCCAGCTACCTTCCACCCCCTCCCCAGCCCTAATCCCGCCCCCATCTACCTTCCACCCCCTCCCCAGCCCCAATCCCGCCCCCCAGCTACCTTCCACCCCCTCCCCAGCCCCAATCCCGCCCCCCAGCTACCTTCCACCCCCTCTCCAGCCCTAATCCCGCCCCCATCTACCTTCCACCCCCTCCCCAGCCCTAATCCCGCCCCCCATCTACCTTCCACCCCCTCCCCAGCCCTAATCCCGCCCCCCATCTACCTTCCACCCCCTCTCCAGCCCTAATCCCGCCCCCAGCTAATTTCCACCCTCTCTCCAGCCCTAATCCCGCCCCCATCTACCTTCCACTCCCCCCACAGCCCTAATCCCGCCCCCATCTACCTTCCACCCCCTCTCCAGCCCCAATCCCGCCCCCCAGCTACCTTCCACCCCCTCTCCAGCCCCAATCCCGCCCCCCAGCTACCTTCCACCCCCTCCCCAGCCCCAATCCCGCCCCCCAGCTACCTTCCACCCCCTCCCCAGCCCCAATCCCGCCCCCCAGCTACCTTCCACCCCCTCCCCAGCCCCAATCCCGCCCCCCAGCTACCTTCCACCCCCTCCCCAGCCCCAATCCCGCCCCCCAGCTAATTTCCTCCCCTCTCCAGCCCTAATCCCGCCCCCCAGCTACCTTCCACCCCCTCCCCAGCCCCAATCCCACCCCATCTACCTTCCACCCCCTCTCCAGCCCCAATCCCGCCCCCCAGCTACCTTCCACCCTCTCTCCAGCCCTAATCCCGCCCCCCAGCTACCTTCCACCCCCTCCCCAGCCCTAATCCCGCCCCCATCTACCTTCCACCCCCTCCCCAGCCCCAATCCCGCCCCCCAGCTACCTTCCACCCCCTCCCCAGCCCCAATCCCGCCCCCCAGCTACCTTCCACCCCCTCTCCAGCCCCAATCCCGCCCCCATCTACCTTCCACTCCCCCCACAGCCCTAATCCCGCCCCCATCTACCTTCCACCCCCTCTCCAGCCCCAATCCCGCCCCCCATCTACCTTCCACCCCCTCTCCAGCCCCAATCCCGCCCCCCAGCTACCTTCCACCCCCTCCCCAGCCCCAATCCCGCCCCCCAGCTACCTTCCACCCCCTCCCCAGCCCCAATCCCGCCCCCCAGCTACCTTCCACCCCCTCCCCAGCCCCAATCCCGCCCCCCAGCTACCTTCCACCCCCTCCCCAGCCCCAATCCCGCCCCCCAGCTACCTTCCACCCCCTCCCCAGCCCCAATCCCGCCCCCCAGCTACCTTCCACCCCCTCCCCAGCCCCAATCCCGCCCCCCAGCTACCTTCCACCCCCTCCCCAGCCCCAATCCCGCCCCCCAGCTACCTTCCACCCCCTCCCCAGCCCTAATCCCGCCCCCCATCTACCTTCCACCCCCTCCCCAGCCCTAATCCCGCCCCCCATCTACCTTCCACCCCCTCCCCAGCCCTAATCCCGCCCCCCATCTACCTTCCACCCCCTCTCCAGCCCTAATCCCGCCCCCAGCTAATTTCCACCCTCTCTCCAGCCCTAATCCCGCCCCCATCTACCTTCCACTCCCCCCACAGCCCTAATCCCGCCCCCATCTACCTTCCACCCCCTCTCCAGCCCCAATCCCGCCCCCCAGCTACCTTCCACCCCCTCTCCAGCCCCAATCCCGCCCCCCAGCTACCTTCCACCCCCTCCCCAGCCCCAATCCCGCCCCCCAGCTACCTTCCACCCCCTCCCCAGCCCCAATCCCGCCCCCCAGCTACCTTCCACCCCCTCCCCAGCCCCAATCCCGCCCCCCAGCTAATTTCCTCCCCTCTCCAGCCCTAATCCCGCCCCCCAGCTACCTTCCACCCCCTCCCCAGCCCCAATCCCGCCCCATCTACCTTCCACCCCCTCTCCAGCCCCAATCCCGCCCCCCAGCTACCTTCCACCCTCTCTCCAGCCCTAATCCCGCCCCCCAGCTACCTTCCACCCCCTCCCCAGCCCTAATCCCGCCCCCATCTACCTTCCACCCCCTCCCCAGCCCCAATCCCGCCCCCCAGCTACCTTCCACCCCCTCCCCAGCCCCAATCCCGCCCCCCAGCTACCTTCCACCCCCTCCCCAGCCCCAATCCCGCCCCCCAGCTACCTTCCACTCCCCCCACAGCCCTAATCCCGCCCCCATCTACCTTCCACCCCCTCTCCAGCCCCAATCCCGCCCCCCAGCTACCTTCCACCCCCTCCCCAGCCCCAATCCCGCCCCCCAGCTAATTTCCTCCCCTCTCCAGCCCTAATCCCGCCCCCCAGCTACCTTCCACCCCCTCCCCAGCCCCAATCCCGCCCCATCTACCTTCCACCCCCTCTCCAGCCCCAATCCCGCCCCCCAGCTACCTTCCACCCCCTCCCCAGCCCCAATCCCGCCCCCCAGCTACCTTCCACCCCCTCCCCAGCCCTAATCCCGCCCCAGCTACCTTCCACCCCCTCCCCAGCCCCAATCCCGCCCCCCAGCTACCTTCCACCCCCTCCCCAGCCCCAATCCCGCCCCCCAGCTACCTTCCACCCCCTCCCCAGCCCCAATCCCGCCCCCCAGCTACCTTCCACTCCCCCCACAGCCCTAATCCCGCCCCCATCTACCTTCCACCCCCTCTCCAGCCCCAATCCCGCCCCCCAGCTACCTTCCACCCCCTCCCCAGCCCCAATCCCGCCCCCCAGCTACCTTCCACCCCCTCCCCAGCCCCAATCCCGCCCCCCAGCTACCTTCCACCCCCTCTCCAGCCCCAATCCCGCCCCCCAGCTACCTTCCACCCCCTCCCCAGCCCCAATCCCGCCCCCCAGCTACCTTCCACCCCCTCTCCAGCCCCAATCCCGCCCCCCAGCTACCTTCCACCCCCTCTCCAGCGCCAATCCCGCCCCCCAGCTACCTTCCACCCCCTCCCCAGCCCCAATCCCGCCCCCCAGCTACCTTCCACCCCCTCCCCAGCCCCAATCCCGCCCCCCAGCTACCTTCCACCCCCTCTCCAGCCCCAATCCCGCCCCCCAGCTACCTTCCACCCTCTCCCCAGCCCCAATCCCGCCCCCCATCTACCTTCCACCCTCTCCCCAGCCCCAATCCCGCCCCCCATCTACCTTCCACCCTGCCCACCCTGCCCCCGTGCCACCGGAACCTGGGGGAGGGGGGGGGGCACAGGCCTCTGTGTGTTGCCTTCATCTCCAGGCACCGCCCCCGCAGCTCCCATTGTCCGGGAACAGGGAACCACAGCCAATGGGAGCTTTGGGGGAGGTACCTGGAGAAGTGGCCAGGGCAACACACAGACCCCTGTGCCCACTCCCCCCCCCCCCAGGTTCCGGATGCTTCCTGGAGCGGCACGGGGGCGGGCGGCGGGCGGGCGGGCAGGCAGGCAGGCAGGGAGAATGCCTTGCCCTGGTGCGCGCTGGGCCAGAGCCCTCCCCCGAACCTCTCCTGCAGCCGAACCCCCGCCCTAAGCCCCCTGCTGCACCCCGAACCCTGCACCGCTCCTGCACCCCAAGACCCTGCCCTGAGCCCCCTGCTGCACCCTGCACCCTGATGCACCCCTCACCCCTCCTGCACCGCACACCCCATCTCCCTGCCCTGAGCCCCCTGCAGCACCCATACCCCTCCTGCACCTCAACTCCCTGCCCTGAGCCCCTGCTACCCCTCCTGGGGGCAGGGAGGGGGCAAAGTTGGGGTGGTGATTTCAGGGAAGGGGTTGGAATGGGGGCAGGAAAGGGGTGGGAAGAGGTGGGGCGGGGCCTCATGGAAGGGTTGGAGTGGGGGCAGGGCTGGGGCAGCGGGTGTGGCGGGGGGGGGGGGGTCAGTGATGCAGCCCTTGGACCAATGTAATAGTCCTCATGTGGCCCTCGTGGTGATTTGAGTTCGAGACTCCTGGTCCCCACTGACAGCTGCAAGCGCACTGGCGTGGCCACATTTGCGACAAGTGCAGCGGCATTAGGAGCGGTGCATTACGGGCAGCTAGCCCACAGAGCCGCTCTTCCCATTCTGGTGTTGTGGCTTATGGGAAGGGGGCAGGAGGTGCGGGGCATTCTGGGTCCTGTCCCAACGCCCCATGATGCATCGGTTCACATCCCAGCAATCCCTGTGCTTCCGTCCACATTTGGCGCCATCTTCTACCATTTTTTGTATTGGGGGCTCTATCTTCCCTTTCGGGCTGCGGGAACGGATCCCGAACTGCTGAGGAATATGCTGATGGGTCTCGCCACACGTCACGAATGGCAGTCGAGTTACTCCTTAGCTACAAACTGACAGTGAGGAGGCAGATGACAATGTCGACTCGAGTAACGCATACGACACGAGATTGCTTGTGGCATTCACGGACATGCTCACCACGGTGGAACGCCGCTTTTGGGCTCGGGACACAAGCACTGAGTGGTGGGGTCACATCGTCCTGCGAGTCTGGGATGGTGAGCAGTGGCTGCAGAACTTTCAGATGAGGAAAGCTACTTTCATGGGACTGTGAGGAGCTCGCCCCCGCCCTGCAGCGCAAGGACACGAGATTGAGAGCTGCCCTGACGGTGGAGAAGCGGGTGGCTATTGCAAGCTGGAAGCTGGCAACTCCAGACAGCTACTGATCGGTCGCTAACCAGTTCAGGATGGGAAAGTCGACCATTAGAGTCATGTTGATGGAAGTGTTCAGGGCCATTAATCGCATCCTGCTCAGAAGAACTGTGACTCTGGGCAACGTGCGTGACATTGGGGCTGGCTTTGCACAAATGCGTTTCCCTAACTGCAGAGGGCTGATAGATGGAACACATATTCCAATTCTGGCACCAGTCCACCTTGCCTCCGCGTACGTTAATCAGAAGGGGTATTTCTCTATGGTTCTCCAAGCGCTTGTGGATCACCATGGGCTTTTCATTGATGTTAACACAGGCTGGCTCAGAAAGGTGCATGATGCACGCATCTTTCGGCACACTGGCCTGTTCAGGAAGCTGCAAGCCGAGACTATTTTCCCAGATGAGAAGATCACTGTAGGGAAAGTCGAAATGCCCATTGTGATCCTTAGAGACCCCGCTTACCCTTTAATGCCGTGGCTCATGAAACCCTACACAGGGAGCCTTGACAGCAGCAAGGAGCGGTTCAACAACAGGCTGAGCCGGTGCAAAATGACTGGAGTGTGCTTTTGGCCGTTTAAAGGGCCGCTGACGCTCTCTGTATGGGAAACTGGACCTGGCCTATGACAACATTCCAGGGGTTATATCCGCGTGCCGTACCCTCCATAACATTTGTGAAGGAAAGGGTGAAGGCTTCACTCAGGCATGGAACTCGGAGGTTCAACACCTGGGGTGGGGAATGGAACAATCACAGATTTGCATATGTTCTATTATCCTACTCAGCCTTCCTGTCTGGAGTGCCGTGCAATGAGTGCTGCACTTCAGGATGGCTATAATGCATGGTGATGGGGGTTGAGTGCAGTGGGTAAGGGTCATAGGTTTCAAAGCTGAGTGGTGAAGCTACAGGTGTTGGAGGCAGCTGGCGGTGATAAGAACCCGGATGTTGGGGAAAGTGGGTTGGAGGTGACATGGGCGCACAAGGAAAAGAGTTGTGGGACAAAGGCTGCGGGTGGGGGACGCAGTAGTTCTCCGCCTGCATGGCTACAAGCGCCTGGATCGAGGCCGCTTAGCGCTCCATGACGCTTATCAGCTGATTTGTGCTTTGCTGCCGGCGCTCAGCGCTTTTGTGCCGGCGCTCTACAGTCTGCTGGCGGATCCTCCTTTCACTCTCCCTCCACTCCTGTGCTTTTAGATTCTCGTTAAGGGACTGCTGCGTTACTTCATGCAGCAGGTCTTCTTTGCTTCTGCGTGGCCTCTTCCTAATTCTTTTAAGTCTTTCGGCCGGTGATAACACAGACGGCTAAGATCTCAAGGTTGCATCTGTAAAGGCAAAATGCAACACTTAACACAGGCAGCATTGTTCACATAAGACAGAGCAATGATTCCCCCATACTTAAGGGTAAGCACAGTCTACACAATAGCATAATTTGCCCGTCCCAAAGCGAGCGCACATAACCCACGGGAGCCCCAAAAGGGTGAGTAAGCACAGGGTCGAGGGGGACTGATTGTTTCACGGCCGTACTGTCCTCTGGGTTTCTGTGCCTTGGGGAGAGCCAACAGCTGCAGGGGGCCCCTATACTAAACAGTGTCCCCACATTTTCCACAGGAGTTTGTCCTGGAAGATATCTTGTTGCTGAGGGTGACCTGGGAAGCAAGGGAGGGTCTTCTACTGCAATGTGGCTTCCGCCCTGGACCATATGCAGCTTGCCTGTGTGCAGCAATGGTCTGACGGTACAGTGGCGCAGACATGTTAGCCTGACTGGGACAAGGAGCACAGTGGCTCTCCCAAGAAACCTGCGCAAGCGCATTGCCCATGTTCTGGATGAGACCTTTGAAGAGATCACTGAGGCCGATTACCACTATGTGAGAAGGCACATCAGCGCCCTATTCCACATCTAGGCATTCATGCAGCCCTAACCCTCCTCGTCCCAAGAGCCCGTATCGAATAACTTCCTTCCCAAAATAAAAGCTGCTTACCGGGAACCTCCTCCGGTGTTTGTCCTTCCCCAAGCACCAGCCACCACGACTGGCTACCTTCCTCCTGGCTTGAGAACAGCTCCTGGCTGCATGCATCGAGGGATTCCGGGGTTTATTCCTCCTCCTTAGCACCCTCACGCCCGTTTTCCTCCTCCTCCTCCTGCCTTATTGAACTGGGCTCTGAAGTGTCCATGGTGGTGCTCAGAGTGGAGGTGGGGTCACCCCCAAGTATCGCATCCAGCTCTTTGTAGAGACAGCAGGTCACGGGGACACCACCAGAGCGGCGGTTTACCTCGCGGGCTTTGCGGTAGGCGTTCTGCAGCTCCTTCACTTTAACCCTGCACTGCAGTGCGTCCTGGTCATGGCCCCTTTCCATCATGTCCCTTGATATCTCCCCGAAGGTATCGTAATTCCTATGGCTGGAGCACAGCTGGGACTGGACAGCTTCCTCCCCCCAAACACTGATGAGGTCCAGCATCTCGCCATTGCTCCGTACTGGGGATCGCCTGGTGCGTGGAGGCATGGTCACCTGGAAAGATTGGCTGAGAGCACTCCACGCCTGGCTGAGCAAACAGGAAGGGGATTTTTAAAATTCCCAGAGAATTTAAAGGGTGGGTCTGACGGTTGGTCACCTGAGGGCAGGGCAGTAGAGTTCAAAGTGATGACCAGAGTGGCTAGAACAGGCATTGTGGGACACTTCTGGAGGCCAATCAGAGCGCATTAACAGACCAGGGTGTCCACACTGGCACCGCGGCGCACCAGCAAGGACACATCAAACATTATTCCACTCGCCGAGGTGGAGTGAGTACCAGGAGCGCTCTAGCCGAGGAGTCCGGGCGCTCTACTACGTGCCTTGCCGGTGTGGACGCGTCGTGAGTTAGAGCACACGGGGCTGCTTTAATGCACTCTAACTCGCACGTGTAGCCAAGCCCTTAGACACCACTCTGAAGAGGAGGTTACAATGACTCAGTCATGTCAGGAGAATGGGAGGAGACTATATCCCCAAGGATATTTTCTACAGCGAGATTCGAGCTGGCTCTAGAAAGCAGGGTTGCCCTTTATGACTGTACCACAGCCTGTACGAAAATGATATGAAGTCGTTCAACATCAATGTAGAAAGCTGGGAGGCCCACGCAGAGTCCTGTCCAATCTGGAGGGAGTACTGGGTGCAGCTCACCCCGAAGCAGCTTTGATCCAGGGGATGGAAGCAAAGAGAGAAAGAAGAAAGCAGCGTGCTGTAATTCATAGATTCGAGTCCAGCCCCCTGCCCTCATGGCAGGACCAATTACTGTCTAGACCATCCCTGATAGACATTTATCTAACCTACTCTTAAATATCTCCAGAGATGGAGATTCCACAACCTCCCTGGGCAGTTTATTCCAGTGTTTAACCACCCTGACAGTTAGGAACTTTTTCCTAATGTCCAACCTAAACCTCCCTTGCTGCAGTTTAAGCCCATTGCTTCTTGTTCTATCCTCAGAGGCTAAGATGAACAAGTTTTCTCCCTCCTCCTCATGACACCCTTTTAGATACCTGAAGACCGCTATCATGTCCCCTCTCAGTCTTCTCTTTTCCAAACTAAACAAAACCAATTCCTTCAGCCTTCCTTCATAGGTCATGTTCTCTAGACCCTTAATCATTCTTGGATTTTAACTCAGACAACCCACGGATCTGTGAAATTTGTAACAAGCTGTGTGGCTCTTGAACTGGGCTTGTCAGCCACAAGCGGATTCATCAGGCACCTGACTAAACCTCCTATGCATACTTGATGAGCCCTGGATTAACTGTTGTCCACACACACACGCGCATCAGACAAGCCATTGTGGACAAAAGACCTTGCTGATTGCTTCCCTCACACCCCGGAACAGGGGTGCACAAGTCCTCTCCCCATTGCAGCTTGAATGCTGGGGGAAGGGAATAAAATGCCCGTTAAGGAGAAATTGGGATCTTTCTGCTGTCTGGACTCTGAGGGGCAAACATTTCTAAACATAAGCAAGAGACACTCCCCATGCTGCTTGGCCTGGGTTAGCCCCAAAGGACATGAAAGCTTGCTTGTTATGGAAGCTTCTATTACCCTTTAAATTAAAGATTGTAGCTGGTTGGTGTATGGTACCTGCTTTAACCTTGTAAATAAGTTTCTTTTCCCTAGTTGTTAAACCTTGAGGTAGTTTGTTATAGGATTGGCTACAAGTGTTGTCTTTGGTCTGAGATCTGAGTACAACTGACCTGGGGTAAGTGACTGCTCCTTTGGGACTGGGAACAACCTTAACATTGTGATTATTGGTGCAAGGGACCATCCATCACAGAGGCAGGCTTGCTTGGACAGCAAGATAGACTGGCATACCCAAGGGGACTGTCAGTTCCTTGTTGAGGTTGTTATAGGGCCTGAGGAGTTCACACTTGTTACTTGGTTGGTGAAATTGCAGCAGCAGTTTTGAGACAACATTTACCATTTGTAACCCTAGATACCCTGTATTCACACTCTACACGTCACTGCAATAATGTGTGTACAAAGTATGACTTGTGAGGTATCATAGGGAAACGAACAACATGCTGGTTATTAACAACATTGTAAAATGCACGTGTTAACCTTATATGTGACATTATGAATTCCCCCTATAAGACAATGAGAGCTTAGCTATTGTGACAAAGTTCCTCCTCTACCTTGGTGAGTCCTGCGCTTATTGGCGGATTTTGATCACCTCAGAGATCTTCCCCTCTGGTAGAACCCACAGTCAAATTCCTCCTGTGTCTGATCAGGAGTTGGGAGGTTTGGGGGGAACCCGGGCCCACCCTCTACTCCGGGTTCTAGCCCAGGGCCCTGTGGATTGCAGTTGTCTATAGGGTTTCCTGTAACAGCTGTGTGACAGCTACAACTCCCTGGGCTACTTCCCCACGGCCTCCTCCCAACACCTTCTTTACGCTTACTGCAGGACCTTCCTCCTGATGGTCTGCTGATGCTTGTACTCCTCAGTCCTTCAACTCTTCTCACTCTCAACTCCTTGTGTGCCTCTTGCTCCCAGCTCCTCGCACCCAACACCACAAACTGAAGGGAGCTCCTTTTTAAACCCAGGTGCCCTGATTAGCCTGCCTGTCTTAATTGATTCTAGCAGGTTCTTCTTAATTGGCTCCAGGTGTCTTAATTAGCCTGCCTGCCTTAAATTGGTTCCAGAAAGTTCCTGCTTGTTCTAGTGCAGCCCCTGCTCTGGTCACTCAGGGAACAGAAAACTATTCATCCAATGGCCAGTATATTTGCCTTCTATCACACTTCTGTACCCCACTTGTCTGGGTCTGTCACACTATATAAAGTTCATCGAGTCCAGTCCCCTGCCTTCACTAGCAGGACCAAGTACTGTCCCCTGACAGATTTTTGCCCCAGATCCCTAAATGGCCCCCTCAAGGACTGAACTCACAACCCTGGGTTTAGCAGGCCAATACTCAAACCACTGAGCTATCCCTCCCCCTTAGCCGAGGGCAGCCAAGTAAAAGCTGTAATATCGCACGGTTTGTGTAAACCTGACAGACCATTCCCATGTGACAAAAATCGAGGGGCACTGTTTTCCCCCAACCTGTTATGATATTATAATAAAAAGACAAGAGTTAAATTCATGCATCCTCAACGTTATTATTCTCCTGAACCAGATAGTGCATATTGGCTGGTTTCCGATTATAGCGCACCTGCATATAACGTATCATGGGTTAGAGGAGTTCAAGACTCGTGTCACCTAAGACCATAAGAATGGCCGTACTGGGTCAGACCAAAGGTCCATCCAGTCCAGTATCCTGTCCA
This sequence comes from Macrochelys suwanniensis, assembly GCA_033296515.1. Taxonomy (NCBI): domain Eukaryota; kingdom Metazoa; phylum Chordata; order Testudines; family Chelydridae; genus Macrochelys; species Macrochelys suwanniensis. Next base: position 12,307,286 of record CM065780.1, on the reverse strand, counting down.
CCGACAGTGGCCAATGCCAGGTGCCCCGGAGGGAATGAACAGAACCAGCAATCATCAAGTGATCCAGCTTCTGGCAAACAGAGGCTAGGGACACCATTCCTGCTCATCCTGGCTAATAGCCAGCAATGGACCTATCCTCTATGAATGTATCTAGTTCTTTTGTGGATCCTGTTATAGTCTTGGCCTTCACAATATCCTCTAGCAAGGAGTTCCACAGGTTGACTGTGTTGTGTGAAGAAATACTTCCTTTTATTTGTTTTAAACCTGCTGCCCATTAACTTCATTTGGTGACCCCTAGTTCTTGTGTTATGGGTTTCTTGTGCTATTTCCTCAGCACTAGTGATGTTGAACAGTGCTGAGGAGAGCACAGTACTGGGAGCCCCTATGAGGCCGAAGTGCTTGGTGCCCAATTGGAGTAGGATGGCACCAAGGCTGGTCTAAGTGCCGCATCCATTAACAGGGCCTTCAAACAAGTGTCACTGTCCTTTCTGTGTGCATGGCCTGAAGCCCCTGCAGATTTTACACCTCTCTTTAATCATAGGCGCCAACTTTAGTTGGTGCCCGGGGGAGCTCGCACCTCCCCACCCCCACTCCACCCTCAGCCCCGCCCTGATTCCACCCCTTCCCCAAATCCCCACCCCCTCCCCTGGGCACGCCGCATTTCCCCTCCACCCCTCCCCCCCAGGCTTGCAAGCCTCGGGGGTGGGGTGGGGTGGGGTGGGGGGGAAGAACAGAGCACCCACCGGCAGCTCCCCCCCCCCACCCCCGAGGTGCCACTGCTCCCCTGCTCCCTCCCTCCCAGGCTTGCTGGAGAATCAGCTGTTTGACGCGTGGCAAGCCTGGGAGGGAGGGGGGAAAAGCTGAGTGGCCGGCGGCACCTCGGTGGAGGAGGCGGAGGTGAGCTGGGCGGGGGGGCTGGCGGGGAGCTGCCAGTGGGTGCGCTGCACCCACCAATTTTTCCCCGTGGGTGCTCCAGCCCCGGAGCACCCACGGAGTCGGCACCTATGTCTTTAATGTAGGCTTCCCCAAGGCACCGTAAGCAGGTGGTATATGTTTGAAACCTGGGGACTGGGGCATGCGCTGTCCCTGGGACAACGTCCCATGATGGGACCACTATCTACTCTAACTTAACTAAACAAATTCCTAATACAAGAATAACAGAGTTCAAAAACCACTAGAACACTTGCAAGCGTAAGAGAGAAGTCATTCCAGCAACCGTCATGGGCAGTGAGAAGGAACTGAGGGCACAGGGCTGGCGGCGCCCCTTTATACTGGCACATGAGCATGGGGCTCCAGGGGGCGCCAGGGCCAGCCCAATTGATACCACTAAGGGAAAAATCTCCAGCAGCTGTACACGTGGGCGCACACACACCTAACATGGAATCGACCTGAGCAAGCACTCAAACTGTAGGCCTGCTTGGCAGACACACTTTGATAACAGAATTCCCAACATTGGTAATTTTGAATTTGTCCTCTGTACATACACCACACAAGCACGAAACCTTGTAGATACAGGTTAAGACACTGAGTTGGGATACACTGACCTGGTAAGGCCAGCAGAGAGACACTACCAGATACCAATGAGTCCCTTGCTCTCCTGCATTGGGATGCTGTTAAGAGTTGCAATCCTGTCTACTAACATATCCCACCCTCAACGCCCTCCTAACCTGACCCAACTCCTCCAACAGAAAAGTTCTAGTACATTTGCTCTTTGATCTTGGAAACGAGACGGCTAAGGGGAGATATAATTGAGGTCTATAAAATCATGACTAGTGTAGAGAAAGTAGATAAGGAAGAGTTGTTTACTACTTCTCATAACACAAGAACTAGGGGTCACCAAATGAAATTAATAGGCAGCAGGTTTAAAACAAATAAAAGGAAGTATTTCTTCACACAATGCCCAGTCAACCTGTGGAACTCTTTGCCAGAGGATGTTGTGAAGGCCAAGACCATAACAGGGTTAAAAAAAGAACTAAATAAATTCATGGAGATAGGTCCATCAATGGCTATTAGCCAGTATGGGCAAGAATGGGGTCCTTAGCGACAGGGGATGGATCACTTGATGATCACCTGTTCTGTTCATTCCCTCTGGGGCACCTGGCATTGGCCACTGTCGGAAGACAGGATACTGGGCTAGATGGACCTTTGGTCTGACCCAGTAGGGCCATTCTTATGTTCTTAAGAGCAAGTCTGCCAAGAAATCTGCCCCCAGCTAGTGCTCTCACTTTGACAATATAAATAATAAAATAAACACACACTGCTTACCTTGAAATGCCAGTGACCCCATCTACAGCAGAAGTGGCCTCATGGCAAGGTCCAAGGCTTGTTACAAAAGATGTCCTCGGAGAAGTGGAAGGACTTGCCACCCGGCACACCCCATTGACACATTTCGGCTCACCCAAATGCATGTAGGGTCTGGAATAGTGGGTCCTACTTTGGCACTGTCTGATCAAGCCATAATTGCATTTTTCAACCAAGCTCAAAGAGACTGATCTGAAGCTCACCAATTTCGGCCTTGGACAACTCCAACTTCCCCTGATGCCCCAGCAGAGTAGGCAGGATCAGTGCACCTCCGAAATAACGCCGTGGTTTTATCTCCCTGCAACTCCTCCTCCCCGCAAGAGTCCTGATCTTGTTGCTCAAGAGCTCTCTTCGCAATGCATAGGGCCCTACCAAAATGGACCGTGAATTTGGTCAATTGCACAGTCATAGGATTTTTAAAATAGTAAATGTGATTTCAGATATTTAAATCTGAAATTTCCCAGTGGTGTAATTGTAGGGTCCTGACCCAAAAAGGAGTTGTAGGAGGGTCACAAGGTTATTGTAGGGGGGGTTGCGGTACTGTTACCCTTACTTCTGCGCTGCTCCTGGCGGCGGCGCTGCCTTCAGAGCTGGGCAGCTGGAGAGTGGCAGCTGCTGACTGGGAGCCCAGCTCTGAAGGCAGTCACCCTTACTTCTGCGCTGCTACCTTCAGAGTTGGGCCCTCAGTCAGCAGCCGCCACTCTCTGGCTGCCCGGCTCTGAAGGCAGGAGCAGTGCAGAGGTAAGGATGGCATAGCATGGTATTGCCACCCTTACTTCTCTGCTGCTGGTGGAGCGCTGCTTTCACAGCTGGGCACGCAGCCAACAGCTCTGAAGGCAGCACAGAAAGGTTGCAATATCATACCATGCCACTCCCCTAAAGTAACCTTGTGAGCCCCCTGCAACTCCCTTTTGGGTCAGGACCCCCAATTTGAGAAATGCTGGTCTCCCCTGTGAAATCTGTCTAGCAAAAAGTAAAAGCACACACAAGACCAGATTTCACCAGGGGAGACCAGATTTCATGGTCTGACACGTTTTTCATGGCCCTGAATATGGTAGGGCCCTAGCAACGTGTAAGGCAGGGATGGGTGGGAAAAGTAACGGCTGGCTGCTTTTCTTGATCTGGGGCAAAGAGTAACAGCATAACTGAAGAAGTTTGGTATGTAAACTGGAACAGAGAACAAGCCAGACAGGTGAACAGCAGATGGGATAGTGTCACTAATAGATGGGTGCAGATTATGTTTGGTAAATACATAATCTGCACCCATCTATTAGTGACACTGTCCCATCTGCTGGAAAGTGAAAGGACAAAACATTCATTTTGAGGCAAAGGCTCTTTTGCTGGTTCTCTAACATGCCTACAGCAAAGGGAGACTTGGAAGATTCATGGCACAGCTCAGAGATGACAGTGCTAAGGCATTCATCCACCTAGCACTGGGGAAGGAAGGCCACAAGCACTAGGAGGAGACCTCTGAATATCTGGCCATGGCAAGGGCAATACCTCACAACGACAGCCCAAACTACCACTGTTGAACCAGGAAACTTTAGAGAGAGATGAAGGTCCAGTGGTCGGCGCAGGGGATTGGACGTGAGCACCAGTGAGCTCTGCTACGGACTAGCTAGGTAACCCATAGACAAGCTGCCATCTCAGAGCTTATGGTGAGGCTCAATTAATGTTTGTTGTGAGTCTCTAGGCTGGTGAAGTGATGACAGACCAGATTCTTTCAACTTTGAAACATTAGACCATAAGCCATTTAACTACCTAGAGATGTGGATCATTCCTCTTCAGCATATCAGATACCATAAGTAGATGAAGTACATATCTCTGAATCCTTTCAGCTCTCTAGACCTGGATGGCCTTATGCTACATCTTCCCTTGCATTCACAGGGGATGTGAGGTGTGTGATGTACCTATAGGAGAAGGTGAAGGACTGAGGCTTTGAGGAAATTTCTCTTAAATATCCCCTAGGTCAGTGGTTCTCAGACTTTTGTACTGGTGACCCCTTTCACATAGCAAGCCTCTGAGTGCGACCCCCCTTATACATTAAAACCTTGTTTTTATATATTTAACACCATTATAAATGCTGGAGGCAAAGCGGGGTTTGGGGTGGAGGCTGACACCTCACAACCCCCCCATGTAATAACCCCATGACCCCGAGGGGTCCCAACCCCCAGTTTAAGAACCCCTGCTCTAGGGTAAAGAAAGGACATACCTATTTACAGTGATCTGAACCCATGCTGTATGTACTGTCCCCCAAGAAGGACGGTAAATTCCCACACACAGGAAATGTCAGCAGGATCAGCCCAAGCTAGTCAGAAGCGCTGGTACACATGAAAACTGGGGGACTCAAAGTCTTGTAAAGTAGGTTGTTAGCTGGGAATACACCAAAACCCACAGATCTAACACGAGATTAAGGTGCACTTAATGGAAACCATTCTCATGAGTGTCCTAAATCCAGTAAAGAGGGAAAGAATGGGGTGAATAAAAGCAGGCTAGGGAGAGAGGTGCTAACCATAAAGGACAGACAGACCATCTGAGCAGACTGCAAGAGGCTGCTGGTTTTTTAGATTGTTGGAATGCATTTTCTTCACCCAAATGCAAAAGCAAGGTGTTTGCAGCATTCACAATGCCCAGTATTTTCAGCTGTCAGGACATATGTAGGTTGTTATGCGTCTGACACCTCTATGCAAAAACAAGTACAATTCTTACATTCTGCATTCAGGGATATGATATTTCTAAAACTATCAAGAAATGAGGAATCAGTTTAGATGAGATGTTTGTGTTAGTTAAGGAGGGGAATAGCTGTGAAGCAGAAATTAAAAGCTTGTAAATAAACTCAAATTTTGACCAGCCTCAAACTCCATTAAGTTTGAAAAGAATGAAAAAAAGAGTCCAGCAAGAAAATAAAACAAGTCACCAATAATTTTTATTGATAAATAACATTTTACTTAATCTGTATTTTCACCCCAACATTCTAACACTACACTAGTAAACAAAGTGCAAGTTCTCTGAAAGTCAATTCAAAGAAAACAGAAACTTCTGTTAAATATCTTTTCACAGAACACAAGCATCAGATTTTTCAAACCTATCGCATTCATATATTCAAGGTAATGTAAGAATAGTTAAATCTCTTTAAAAGCCTGCTACCTTTTTTATTGCTAAAGAATCTGAATTAGTTGCTATAGCTTCAGAAGCAGTGATTAATTAACTTTTGAAAGCTCCACAAAATATTGAGACATAAAGTCATGAATCCATATATCAGTATCTGGTAGTGCAGTGTCCACTAAGTATGTCACTATTTTTCGATCCCAAGAGCTTGTGCTTTCATTAACTGCTTGTATCAGTGCCACCAGGGGTTTCTTCTCTACATGGTTTCGAAACACTATTGATGCCTCTTCTGACCACTGTTCGCATTTCACTCCTAGGAAAAATATAAAGCAAATAGGGTCATTTAAAGAAAAGACTGATTTAAGTGACAAAACCCAAGATTCTCAGTAATTCTACACTTGAGGAAGTGGAAGACACCCAAAGTAGTGCTATTAAAGAAAATGAAGCTAACAAAGCTCTGTAAAAACATTTCAATCCTTACTCGTTTCAGTGGCTGTTCTAGCCTCCCATGTAAGGATTATCAATTGTGTCACATTGAGAAAAAAATGGTTACTAACCTTTCTATAACTGTTGTTCTTCGAGATGTGTTGCACATGTCCATTCCCATGTAGGTGTGTGCATGCCCCGAGCACAGTTGCTGGAATTTTTTTCCCTTAGTGGTATCTGTCGGGTCAGCTCCAGCGCCCCCTGGGGGCTGGATGCCCATAGTGCCGGTATAAGGGACTAGCCAAGCCCACGCCCCTTCAGTTTCTTCTTACCGACAACTCCAACAGAGGGGGCAGTGGGCAGGACTCGGGAGATGTGCAACACATCTTGAAGAAAAACAGTTACAGACAGGTTAGTAACTGTTTTTCCTCTTTGTCAAGTGCTTGCACATGCCCATTCCAATGCAGGTGACTCTCAAGCAGTTGCACAGGAAGTGGTCTCAGAGTGCAAGTACAAGCTGACTGCACGACTGCACGGCCGAAGTTGGCACTGTCTCTGGCCTGTTGGGTAATGGTATAGTGCACTGAGAACATGTGCACCAAGAATCAGGTTGCTGCCCTGCAGATACCTTGAACAGGTGCTTGAGCAAGGAAAGCAGCTGAAGAGGGCTAAGATCTTGTGGAGTGGGCAGTCAGGTTAGGTGGAAAAGGGACTCCCGTGAGTTTGTAACATGCCCGGATACATGAGATAAGCCAAAACTAAACCCTCCGGGTGGAGATGGGGAGCCCCTTCATTCTCTCAGCTATCGCTATGAATAGCTGAGTCGATCTGCAGAATGGTTTGGTCCTTTGAATACAAAACTCCAGGGCCCATCTGACATCCAAGGAGTGTAGGCGCTGTTCTTCTCTATATGCATGCGGCTTAGGGTAGAATACTGGTAGAAAAATTGCTTGACTGCAGGGGAATTGTGAGACCACTTTCGGGAGGAACTACGGCTGTCAGCACAGCTGTACCTTATCTTTGAAGAAGATTGTACACGGAGGTTCCAATGTGAGGGCTCGGATCTCCGAAACCCTCCTGGCCGAAGTGATGGCCACTAAAAAGGCGACTTTCCAGGAGAGGTGCAACAGTCAGCATGTTGCCAGTGGCTCAATAGGCAGGCCCCTCAGCTTTGACAGGACAAGGTTTAGGTCTCAAGGAGGGATTGGGTCTTTCAGCTGAGAGAACACCCTCTCCAGGCCTTTGAGAAAACAGACTACCATTCTGTGTGAAAAGCCTGATCTGTTGTCAGCCTTAGGCTGGAAGGCTGAAATGGCTGCCAGGTGGACCTTGACTGAAGAAAGGGCCAGACCTTGTTGTTTCAAGAGCAGAAGGTAGTCCAAAATAAGCTGCAATGAGGACTATGTAGGTGGAACCCCGTGCTGGGAAGACCAGGTGGAAAATCATTTCCACTTTGCGAGGCAAGTTGCTCTGGTGCAGGGTTTTCTGCTGCCTAGGAGGATTCTATGAACCTGCTCCAAACAAGCTTGCTCTTCAGGATTCAGCCATGAAGGATCCAGGCTGTCAAATGAAGAGAGATGAGGTTTGGGTGGAGCAGCTGACCGTGGGATCCTGGGTGATCAGGTATGGATACAAGGGGAGCCAGATTGGAGGCTCAACTGAAAGGCATAAGACAGTGGTGAACCAGTGCTGTCTGGGTCACGCTGGGGCTACAAGGATGCTTGATCTTTGACAGAACCTTGTGAATTAGTGGAATGGGTGGGGGGGGGGGGAAGGGAGGAGAGGTGATATAATATTATAATATTTACATAATATTATAATTATAATCAATCAATCAAAAAGGCTGACAAAGGAGGTGCTGTCGTCATCATGACTAAGTTGGAATATGAACAAGAGGCTGCCAGGCAGCTCTCTAACTCCACATTCTACAGGCCATTATCCTCTGATCCCACTGAGGAGTACCAAAAGAAACTAGACCATTTGCTCCAGAAACTCCCTGGAAAAGCACAGGAACAGATCTGTACAGATATGTGCCTTGAACCCCGACCAGGGGTATTCTATTTGCTACCCAAGATCCATAAACCTGGAAATCCTGGACGCCCCATCATCTCAGGCATCGGCACCCTAACAGCAGGATTGTCTGGCTATGTGGACTCTCCTCAGGCCCTATGCTACCAGCACTCCCAGCTATCTTCGAGACACCACTGACTTCCTGAGAAAACTACAATCCATCGGTGATCTTCCAGACAACACCATCCTGGCCACTATGGATGTAGAAGCCCTCTACACCAACATTCCACACAAAGATGGACTACAAGCCATCAGGAACAGTATCCCTGATAATGCCATGGCTAACCTAGTTGCTGAACTTAGTTGTGGGTGAGGACAAAATCACAATTTCACATTTGGGGACAATATATACCTTCAAGTCAGCAGCACTGCTATGGGTACCCGCATGGCCCCACAGTATGCCAACATTTTTATGGCTGACTTAGAACAACGCTTCCTTAGCTCTCGTTCCCTAATGCCCCTAACTCTACTTGTGCTACATTGATGACATCATCATCTGGACCCACAGAAAAGAAACCCTTGAGGAATTCCACCACGATTTCAACAATTTCCATCCCACCATCAACCTTAGCCTAGACCAGTCCACACAAGCGGTCCATTTCCTAGACACTACTGTGCTAATAAGCGATGGTCACAAACACCACCCTATACCGGAAGCCTACTGACCGCTATACTTACCTACATGCCTCCAGCTTCCAACCTGAACACACCACACGATCCATTGTCTACAGCCAAGCTCTAAGATGCAACCGCATTTGCTCCAATCCCTCTGACAGAGACAAACACCTACAAGATCTCTATCAAGCATTCTTACAACTATAATACCCACCTGCTGAAGTGAAAAAACAGATTGACAGAGCCAGAAGAGTACCCAGAAGTCACCTACTACAGGATAGGCCCAACAAAGAAAATAACAGAACACCACTAGCCGTCACCTTCAGCCCCCAACTAAAACCTCTCCAGCGCATCAAAGATCTACAACCTATTCTGAAAGATGATCCTTCACTCTCACAGATCTTGGGAGACAGACCAGTCCTCGCTTACAGACAGCCCCCCAACCTGAAGCAAATACTCACCAGCAACCACACACCATACAACAAAAACACTATCCCAGGAACCTATCCTTGCAACAAAGCCTGATGCCAACTCTGACCACATCTATTCAAGTGACACCATCATAGGACCTAATCACATCAGCCACGCCATCAGGGCTTGTTCACCTGCACATCTACCAATGTGATATATGCCATCATATGCCAGCAATGCCCCTCTGCCATGTACATTGGCCGAACTGGACAGTTTCTACGCAAAAGAATAAACAGACACAAATCTGACATGAAGAATCATCACATTCAAAAGCCAGTAGGTGAACACTTCAACCTCTCTAATCACTCAATGACAGATTTAAAAGTGGCTATTTTGCAACAGAAAAACTTCAAAAACAGGCTCCAACGAGAAACTGCTGAATTGGAATTAATATGCAAACTAGATACCATTACCATAGGCTTGAATATTGACTGTGGATGGCTCAGTCATTACGTTAATTGAATTTAGTTCCCCTCCTTAAAAAACCTTTAACACCTTTGTGTCAACTATCTGTAATGGGCCATGTTGATTATCACTTCAAAAGTTTCTACTGATAACCGTTCCTTTCAATTAATTAGCCTCTTAACGTTGATATAGACACTACCACCTTTTCATGTTTCTCTGAATGTATAAATATCTGATTACCGTATGTTCCATTCCATGCATCCGATGAAGTGGGTTCTTAACCCACAAAAGCTTATGCTGAAATAAATTTGTTAGTCTCTAAGGTGCCACAGGTATTTTTCTTGGTTTCTTTTTGCTAATACAGGTGAGTTATCCATGCCAACAGGAAGGCATCTGTAAGGGACCCTGGGCTGTGGACCTGCATGGAGCAAAACTGATGGTATTTCCTGTTGTTACAGGTAGAGAACAGGTCTATAAGGGGAGTCCCGCATCTCTGGAAGATGTCTTTTGCAATGTCCGGTTGAAGGGACCACTCGTGGTGAATGGAGGAGGTGGCAATCAACAAACTGGTTCTGTTTACCCAGCAGGTAAGATGCTTCTAGGTAGATTGAGTGTGTAATTGATGCTTCTAGGTAGATTGAGTGAGAACTCCCACTGTCAGATTGCCTCCTGGTATGGAGGGGTGGAGGAAAGAGAACGCACTCCGCTCTGCCTGTTGATGTAGTACATAGTGGTTGTATTGTCTGTGAGAACTGAAACTGCCTTGTCTGCAATGTGGGTTAAGAATGCCTGGTAGACCAAGGAGACTGCCCGGAGTGCTCTGTTATTGATATGGAGTGAAAGCTCTTCTTGAGACCACAGGCCTTGAGTCCTGAAATGCCCTAGGCAGGCTCCCCAACCCAGAGCTGAGGTGTCAGAGACCAGATATATATGGATGGTTGGGGCCTCAAAAAAGGTACTCCTACACAGGTTCAACCACCACGTCAGTGAGTCAAGAACTTCAGGTGGAATGGTAAGTACCATGTCCAGATGATGTCATGAGAGTGAATACGCCATGGCCAGCCAGGCCTGGAGAGGTCTGAGATGTAGCCTTATGTGCTGTACCACATATGTGCATGATGCCATGTGGCCCAGAAGGCTCAAGCATATCCGGACTATGGTGATTGGAAGTACCCGGAGGGAGTTTATCAGGGTCGAGATTGAGCAGAAATAATCCTGAGGAAGCATGGCCTTGCCTGTATGGAGTCAAGAACCACCTCAATGAAACTCTAGCCTTTGTACAGGGATAAGCGTGGATTTCTGGTTGTTTATTAATAGGCCCAATGCCCAGAAGGTCGATTGGATGAGAGGAATATCAGATTCCACGTGAGTTCTAAGCCGACCCTTGATTAGCCAGTCAAGATATGTGAAAACAAGAACTCCCTTTCTCCTGAGGAAGGCCGCTACTACTGCCATACATTTGGTGAAAACCAGTGAGGAATCCAACAGCCTGAATGACAGAACCACAAATTGTTAATGAGTCTGGTTCACAAATCTTAGGAATCTTCTGTGGCTTTGGAAAAATCAGTATGTGGAAGTGTCTCTTAGGTCAAGGGCAGCATGCCAATCCTCTGGATCCAGCGAAGGAATGATGGAATGACCATGCATAACTGTAATCTCTTGAGATGGCATTTGAGCAGCCACATGTCTAGGATTGGTCTGAGCCCCCGCTTTGGCTTCTGAGATTAGGAAGTAATGGGAATAAAACCCCTCTCCTCATGGATGGTGCAGAACCTCTTCCACGGCTCCCACCCAAAGGAGATTGGACTTCTTGTTCCAATAGCTGCTTGTGAGAAGGGTCCCTGAAGAGAGACAAGGGAGGATGGGTGGAAAGTGCATTCGACAAAAATTGGCAGGTGCAACCTAGTTCTATTTTGTTTAGAACCCAACGGTCTGAGGTAATATGTTTCCAGGTGTTGAGGAAGAGGGACAGTTGGCTGGAAAACAAAGGGTAACTGGATCCAGAATTGAGGGGATTGAAATGTCATCCTGGAGTGTTTTGTCAAAACGAGTGCTTCAAGGTGCCTGAATGTCTAGGGGCAGAATGCACAGGCCCTGAGGATGGGGTTGGGGGAGGAGGATCTAAACTCAAACCCCTTGTTTTTCATCCTCCACTGGTCCTGTCTGGGAGGCTGTGCAAAATAGCATCCAGTCTGCTGAGGCCTGTAGTGTCTTCTGGATGCTGTTGGTGTATACAGACCCAGAAATTTCAAGATTGCCTTTAGAGTCCTTAAGTCTGTGCAATTTGGTATCTGTTTGCTCTGAAAAGAACAAGAACCCTTCGAATGTGAGGTCCTGGAGGGTTTGCTGCACCTCTTGAGGAAACCCCAAGGACTATACCCACAAGCTCCTGCACATGGTAACAGCAGTGGCCGTTGATCTGGCCACAGAATTGGTGGGGTCTAAGGCTGCCTGCAGGGAGACCCGGCCCACTGTCTTCCCTTCTTCAACAAGTGAAAAGAATTCCTATTGGCATCTAGGGGAAGCATATCCTTAAATTTCTGCATCACCGCCCACATATCAAAATCATAGAGACCTAGCAAAGCTTGCTGGTTCGCTATACAACCCTAACCCAAAGCTATAGCCCACCCGTTGAATAGAATTACTGCCAAACAAGTCCAGCTTTTTGTGGTCGTTTGCCTTGGGTGCCTGACCCTGATGGTCCCTGTCATTGGTGGCTGCCACCACTAGGGATCCTGGAGGAGAGAGAGAGAGAGAACAGGACTTCATATCCTTTAGCTGGCACAGGTATTTTCACTCTGTGTTTAGCCGTAGGAGGAGAGAAGCAGGGGTCCTCCAAAGTGCCTTAACCGGATCCATGATTGTCTTGTTAAGGGGTAGAGCCACTCTTGAGGGACCCGTCCCGACAAGATGTCTAATAGGTTGTGTCTCACCTCTTGACCACCTTGGCTTAAATACCAACATCGAGGCCATCCACTTTAGTAAGTCCTGATGAGCGTTGTGGTCATCTTGGAGTGGTGATGCACCGGCAGCCACCAGCGCCTCATCTGGGGAAGAGGAGGAGGCTAAAACTGGTTGAGGGGCCTCTGCCCCTTCCTCTGTCTTGAATGAGACCTGTGGAACCTGCTCTTGAGGGTCGGCACTGGAGTCTGGGTCTGGTGTCTCTTAGCGTGGTACCAGAGACACCCTACTTTCCGAGGCCACAGAGTACGAATGTCTTGAGACAGTGCCCTGGCCCGGAGGAAACCCCCACAGGTTCCAGAAAGGCCACTGCATGGGTGTTGGTCCCCACGGTCCCATAGGCCAGCAATTCTCAACCGGGGGGCCATGAGTCCTTTCAGGGGGTCTGCGGGGTCCCCTGGCTGAAGCCTAGAGCCCCAATGCCCCCACCGGGCAACAGCCAGATTGCAAAAGCCCCGAGCCCCTGCGGGGCAGCAGCCGGGAGCTGCAACCCTGAGCCCTGTACTAAATCCCCGAGCCACAGTGCCGCTGTGGGGCTGAAGCCTCAAGCCCCTGTGCAGGAGGGGGATGTGGGGGAGCAGATGGAGGCTGAAGCCCTGAGCCCCGGTGCTGCCACAGGGCCGAAGCCACGGTCCTGCGGGCTGAAGCTGGGATCTGTGGCAGAGCCTGCCCGCCCCTGCAGGGCTAAAGCTGGGAGTGACAGTGCTGAAGCTAGCCAATCCTCTCGGCGCCGGTGACTGGTACCGCGGAGAAGTCAGAGGCTATCAGAGGGGGTCTTCCCCACAGAGTGGTCATGGTGCCACGTGAAAGCTAGGGGAGGGCTCTCTGCTGCTCACCGGAACTGGCAGTGCAGAGTCCTGGATCTCTGGGGACCCTGTAACAGGCAATGTGAGCAAGTCTCTAGCAGCTGCAAATGAGTCCAGGATGGACAGTACCATGAATTGTCTGGTACACTGCCTGCTGGAGGATGGTACTTCCCATGCCAGAGTATGCAGAGCTGGCGTAGGTGCCGGGGCTGATAGAGGTAGCAGCTGTGGTGCTGGGGAGAGAGTGTGAGACCCGCATCGGGCCGCTCTATCCTGATCCTCTTGCCGGCTTCCTTTTGGCACCAGGGAATAATTCTTCTCCTGGTGCTTACGGTGCCTCCTCTTAGGCTCTGGCGAGGAGGACCTCTGCTGGGATTCTCGACTGGCGGGAGGCGCGCTCCACACTGAAGCTGAGATGCTTGGTGCTGAGTCTGAGCCTGGCTCCGATGCTGGTCTCAGGGCTGCCTCCATGAGAAGGAACCTCAATCTCACTGTCTAGTCTTTTGGGGTGTGGGGTTTGAAGTCCCTGCAGATCTGGCAGTGGTCTTTCCCGTGAGCTTCCCCACAGCACTTAACACAGCTCGAGTGCAGGTCGCTCCATGGCATCAATCTGCCGCAGGAAGTGCAGGGCTTGAAGCCCGGTGCCCAGGCATGCCCCAGCACTGGGGAGTGGACAAGCCTTGCCAGCTATGTGTGGAGGCACCCAATACACACTAACTACTATTGCTACTATCAAACTAACGAAACTACAAGAACTATCTACACAAAAAAGGAGAAGGAAACCACTAGGCAAGACTGCCTGAGCAATGAGGTAAGTTCCAGCAGCCATCATTGGCAGTAAAAAGGAACTGAAGGGACGCGGGCTCGGCGGGGCCTCTTATACCAGTACTATGACTGAGCGGCACCTGGAAGTGCTGGAGCCAACCCAATGGATACACCACTAAAGGAAAAAATTCCAGCAACTGTACTTGGGGCGCGCACACACCTACATTGGAATGGACATGTGCAAGCACTCCAAAAAGAACTTGGTAGCATGCAGAAATGGGGTCTAAGAAAAGTATACATTATTTTCACCTGTGATCATCCACCTTTCTGGAAGAGAAAGGCAAGTGCACTGACTCTGAATAACTGCCAGCAATGGTCTGGATAATGTGATTGTGACGGTGTACCCATAAGGCTTTATGGGGAGATGCTTATAAATATATATATATGATATAACTGGAATATGTTTTATGCTACATGTGCCATGTAACATATCTCTGTAAAAGTTTTGATCTACTGAATCTATTCCTCCTGTTTGTATGCATGTATCATTTTTGTAGTTGAAGTTATGAATATTGGCTGTATTTCTTGAGAAAGGAATGTGCAGATTAAGTGCCCAATCAAGAAGCACTTAACAGACAACAGAGCTTGCAGACACCAATCCACATCTGAGCTTTGCCAGGAATGTGGCTTGGCTGGTATAGGAACTGAGTTGTGCATGGACATGTGACTTGCCCATGTGACCCCCAAACTCCATTTTGTAACTGGATGCTACACAGGGAGAGGTAGGGGTATCTACCCAGAGGAGAAAGTCTATTTAAACCCCTGGGAGATCCCTCCATGTTGTCTTCAGCTAGGGTGACCAGATGTCCCGATTTTATAGGGAAAGTTCCGATTTTTGGTTCTTTTTCTTATATAGGCTCCTATTACCCCCCCACCCCCGTCCCGATTTTTCACACTTGCTGTCTGGTCACCCTATCTTCAGCTGGCTAAAGAGGGAGCCTCTCCACCCCCCAACGACACACCTGAAGGAGACTGAAACAAAGGACAAGAACAATAGAGGGTGTGAGTGATTGCTGGGCCCAGGCTAGGAGGACCATAGCCTGTAAAAGGAAGTTTACTGGAACTGGTGAGGTTTTTATCTGTATTCAGTGTGATTAGGCATAGACTTGCGTGTTTTATTTTATTTTACTTGGTAATTCACTTTGTTCTGTCTGTTATTACTTGGAACCACTTAAATCCTACTTTCTGTACTTATTAAAATAACTTGCTACATATTAAGTAACCTGGAGTACGTGTTAGTACCTGGAGGGGGCAAACAGCTGTGCATACCTCTCTATCTGTGAAATAGAGGGCGAACTATTTATGAGTTTACCCTGTATAAGCTTTATACAGGGTAAAATGGATTTATTCAGGGTTTGAACCCCATTGGGAGTTGGGCACCTGGGTGTCAAAGGCTAGAACACTTCCTAAACTGCTTCCAGGCAAGCCTACAGCTGTTAGGGGACGTGCCTCAGATCTGGGTCTGGATTTGCAGCAGGCTAGCGCGTCTGGTTCAAACCAGACAGGATTCTGGAGTCCCAAGCTGGAAAAGGCAGGAGAGCAGGGGCAGGAGTAGTCTTGGCACACCAGGTGGCAGCTCCAAGAGGGTTTCTGTGATACCAACCCGTCACCGTGATTATTGAACATTTTACATATATCTAAGAACATTCCTAGTAAGACACTTTAAAGAGGGACAGGTACTTTGCTCACTGGCCCCTTCTTCTGGATTCACTGACCCTCTGGCTCATGGAAGTGGTATATCCTGTAGCAGCCTTGTATTTTAGTATTTGCAAAATTGTAAAAATATTCTGAATGTAACTTTATTTCCACCCTTAAAACCACACCATCTAATAAGATGTCTGCCACTTGTCTGAACCCCAAGGTGGCTCCATAGTGCAGAGATGAGCAGTAGTATGGAGCAATGATGCATTCAGTGGCATTCAGCACAATGCACCTAGCTTTCAGGTGATGAGACGATGGGCAAGACGCCACCCTAAAGGTGTTAGTGTAGACTGGTTACCTGATGACAGTCCCTAACCCCTTGCACAGTCGTTGATGAGTTCAGCACATTACCTCACTATTAGCTTATTTTTTATGAAATCTCTGCAGGTCACCAGGGCTACACTTTGTGACCCACAAAGCCTAGTACGATGCTCCTCATACTCAGTAAGTTTGGAGACCTCTAACTACCTAGGCTCATCTCAGCTTGCATTTTGAAAGTTTGTAGCCTAACAGTGACTTCAAAATTTCAATGAGCTAAATGAGCTACTATTACTAGAAGTTTGTTGCGACTGACCTGCAAGTCTAAAGCAATTCATAGACCATGCCACGACCTGGGCCTGCTGCGGGTTGCAAAGATCAAGGTCCACACACTTTGAGGGGACCCCAAACCACTGCATGGATGTGGTCCCTCACCCCAACCTAGGCAGCTGCCCAGCAAACAACAGGGCTACTGTGAGCTCCCTCCAGGCCAACAGTTGTCTCCCTGCAGCTGAGTTAGCTCCTGTGCTGAGCTGCCAGTACAATCTCTGGTTGTAAGGAAAGTCAGCTCAGCATGTAATTGATCAAAAAGAGCCAGTAAGAAAACGCGTGCTGCACCTACAGTATTAGCAGCCATAATCACCTCTCTCTGAGGGACAGGAGAAGCAATATAGAGGACAAAGGAAAGGGAACCCACCTCCCACTCTTGTAGCGACTGCCCTATCCCACTGACAGAAGATACATGAAAGGTTTGGGGTAGAAAACCGTAGAATACAGGTACAGAGGAGAGTAATGGAAACAAGAGGGTAATGTGGGATGCAAAAGGGACAGAACTGAACACAGAGCAAAGAGACAGTATTGCATGAGAGTGCACAACGGAGAAAAGAACAACTGTTGAAGAAGGGGAAGAAAGGAAATACTGGCCTAGTTAGTCAGCTCCTGCTTTGGCCGCACAGAGCAGGCATAACTATGTACCGAGTAAATTCCTCAATGCCAGAAGACTCCTTGGATAGCATAGGGACATGGCTCAACTGGATTACATACAACCCCAGCGCAAGGGGATGGCCAGAGTGCAGCTGCACTCCAACAATAACCCTGTGGGCACCTCAGCCCCTTGGCAACATAGCCAGCTGGAGCAGTTTAGAGCAGTCTCAAGGCCACCCTAAGCTACATGAGAGAACAGACCAGTGGAGAACCAGCTCCACGATTGGACACCCACAAACTGCGCTTTTGTGCCTGAATGCACCCAGTACATACTAGGCACAGTGGAAAGTCTGGGCCACTACTTTTAAAACAAGTGGAGGAGAAAGAAGCAACTGTAATGAAACAAATAGTGAGAAAGTGGTGAGGGTTATAGAATGAGTTGGAAATGGAAGGAGAAAGGTGGAAAGGAAAAAGCAACACATTCACTTTTAGGCAAGCAAATGTTTATTTCCACTCATGCATTAGTTGTGCTTCCCTGAAGAAGTTCTGTACTTCTAAATTGGTGGAGGAGAATGGATTGGACAGTTACTGAGAAAATAGCATTATTACTGAATACTCTAGATGCCAGAGATCAGCAACCAGAGAAAAAGAGAGAAAATTAAAATTCACCTAAATAAACTCTATTTAGGCAGGGCACAAAAAATGATTGTTGGCCCTCCACAAATCCAGAGTCTGCCCTCCTTCCCCGCTCAGATTTTAAAAAGATGTTTATGAGAGTATAATGGACAATGAGAGCACAAGCTTTGCAGTTAATGGAAACTATATAAACATGGCCTTCTTGCTACATCAAAGGACCTGAAAATGTAAATTTTATTTCCCTTCTCCCGCTCCCCCTTTTAGAAGTCACTTACAGGTCTACTATTTCATCTGCCCCACATTTCATATTGCTTGGAATGTGGCTAAGAAAATTAAATTAAGGTGTCTTTCAGTTTCGTAATATGGGGTTAATACAAATTCTTTCCCATTAGAGATTAAATTTGTTTAAAACCATGGTAATAAAACTGAATTACCAACCTCTGTTGTACAAAGATGAAGGGTGGAATAAAAACAAACAATGAAAACAATTCTATTCTATTCACTATT